>VMRM01000021.1:1340000-2548750 GCA_010277075.1 Poeciliopsis retropinna
CCATCCATCCATCCATCCATCCATCATCATCCATCCATCCATCCATCCATCCATCCATCATCCATCCATCCATCCATCATCCATCCCATCCATCATCCATCATCCATCATCCATCCATCCATCCATCCATCATCCATCCCATCATCCATCCATCCATCCATCCATCCATCATCCATCCATCCATCCATCCATCCATCCATCCATCCATCCATCCATCCATCCACATCCATCCATCATCCATCCATCATCATCATCCATCCATCCATATCCATCCATCCATCCATCCATCCATCCATCCATCATCCATCCATCATCCATCCATCATCATCCATCATCCATCCATCCATCCATCATCCATCCATCCATCCATCCATCCATCCATCCATCCATCCATCCATCCATCCATCCATCCATCCATCATCCATCCATCCATCATCCATCCATCCATCCATCATCCATCCATCCATCCATCCATCATCCATCCATCCATCCATCCATCCATCATCCATCCATCCATCCATCCATCCATCCATCATCCATCATCCATCCATCCATCCATCCATCCATCCATGCTCTCCATCATCTTTTCATCCCTGCATCTTACAGTCTCACTCTGAGTTGATCCAGAGTGTCGACTGTTTGCAGCTTTTTGCTTTTCACACCAGTGAGAAAAACAGGAAATAAATATTTCAGCTTTGCAGCAAACACAGCTGAGGACTTTCAGTATCTTGGCCTCCAAAATTAAACTCCGCTGAGACGGTTCTGCTCTCTTAAAGCCAAACTTTTTCTCACAGGGACAGTTTCACAAGGAAGAGGACGTCTCCTGGTGCTTCCAGCCCTTCAAGTCTTTTTACCAGAAACTTCTTCAGCACTCTTCCTGATAAGGAGCTGTTGGTTTATCCCACTTTGTGTTGTTGGATAATTATATTGGATGTTTAAAGGGTTTGTTAAATGAAGCAGTAATGAAAATAATATAAAAAATCCAAATGAGACAAGAGATTAGAACAAATGCTGCCACATTGAACATCTGAGGATGAAAAGGAAGAAAACGTTTGGTTAAAAGAAACAGTCCCTCTTGCAAATCTACAGTTTTACGTATCAGGTCCAGATTCTAGATTTGCTCACTTTAAACGTTTCCACATTGTCTTTATTAATCAGACAGAGAAGCAAAAGGTGACAGAAAGAGTGGTCTCCGGCCCACTTGGCATTCACATGTGCATTCAACCCGAACCAGGGTTCACTTCAACAGAACCCAGTCCGAGGTTTGGAGGACCAGAGTTAGATTGGCATTCACACCTCCCCAAACGAACCGGACTTTCTAAACAAACGGACTGGAGTCGGATTAAAGCGGATTAAACGTGACTGGTGTGAATACACCCTGAGTGTCCTTAACTCCAAAGTGGGGAACCAGTGGGTTTAATTCAGTTTTCTGTGATTCCCAGCAATGTTACAGACGATTAACACGACAGCTCAGAGCCAAACATGAAGTATCAGCAGCCAGAGGGCCGGGGAGCTGAGAGCAGCAGATTACCAGGGAGCGCTGGAGGAGCGAGGAGGCAGGACGAGAGGCTTGGATAAAAAACAGAACGTATGGATGAGTCATCTCCCCAGCCAGGCAGGCAGGCAGCCTCTCAGATACCATGCCAGCACCCTCGGCTGTTTGCTGCAGACTCAGATCACTGCGTTGCCGTGGAGCGTGATCTCTCTGACATGCATCCGTCTGCAGAGAACGCTCCAACATCTTTAATCATCTGCAGAGAAACTCACAAAGCTGCAGCACGCTCAACACACCAGCCCACTTTCTGCTTCTTCTGCTTGGCTCAAGACTTCAGCTCTCATCTGGTGATGCAACATGCAAGACAGGGATTAACTAGGGACATATTTCAGCTGCCCAAACAAGCATCCTGCTCAGCTGAGTCACAGCAGCGTGTCGTAATGATGGAAATTTGGGGCATGTTCTCATGGAAATAGATTTTTTTTCTTCTCCCTGAGCTCAGCATGTAGCTTCAACTCTGAGATCATGTCTCTAAATTGGAAAAGGATTATATTCCCATTCCCGAATGGAAGTGACCTGAAGTTTAAGAACCTCAGGGGGTCGAATTCACGAGTGGAAGTAGAGCTGAGATAGAGACAGACCAGTCTGCAGTTATGTGAGACGAGCAGCTTAACTACACATTTTGGTTTGCTTAATATTTCTGTAACTTATTAGGGGGAGAAAAAATAAATTCTCTGTCCCAACAAAATGATTCATATAAAAATTCATATTCTCATTTATACAACATTCACAAATAATGAATTGTATCTGAATTGAGAGGCATTGTTGATAGAAAAAAGGGAAAAGTAAAAAATCTGAGAATTAAAAAAAAACAAAAAAACAACAACTGGAAATTCTTTGAATAATCACAAATTTGCTTAAAAATATCAGAAATGTTGAAGGAGTCAGAAATTTCCAAAAGTTCAAATTTTCTACTTTTCAAATTCAGATGTTTTTTTAAATACCTAAGCTGAATCTCACATTTGTGAGTTTTTTCTAGTAACCTTTCAACTGTTCAAACTCATTAATTTTCTTGCTTTTCTAGAAAATATCTGAAATGAATCAATTTCTGAGTTTTTTTGGTGGAAATTTACTCCTCTGTCTACAATGGCCTTAATACCCTATCTTACGTTTACTGCTATCATTCAGAACCGATTTTAAAATGTCCCAAAATCGATTTTTAAAAACAAATAAAATAAATTCGCTGGTCTAAGCGACGTTCTATTGTCGCTATGGAGACGATAGTGGAATTTACGCATGCGCGGTAAGCTTCCAGAAATAGCAAGCTAGCTGCACAAACGAAAGACAGATTCAACCGCCCTTTTTCGTCGAAGGCGAAGAAACATTTGGACTCATTTGATTTTTCTCACCGAATTCCCAGGAAGAGTTAGCTGGACATGAGCTTCACCGTGTGTAAGGTCCGCGAAATGAAGATTGAGGACTTCGGGGAAACCGGAGATGCTTGGGGATAAGCTAGCTGCCGCTGAGCCAAGGTAGGCCATTACTTCCGGTCCGGAGCTCTGAGAGGCGTGTTGTGATTGGTCAGACGTTTGTGGCGTGTTTATGCAGAAATGCGCTCAAACAGTAAAGTTGATATTCTACCTCAACTACTCGCTTCAACTACCTGGTTTTTCTATCAGCACGGGAGAGAATTACGCTGCAGGTATTATTTACATGTTCAATGATTCTTCACTAAATAACTCAGACTGTTAAATGGCACTTTTGAATGCAGCTTGGAAAAGCAAAACGCAGGACGAAGTGAGGGTTAGAGGTCCAATTAGTGATCTGAATCGACCTGCTGTGAATTGGTGCAACAGTGAACTGAGTGTTGAATGTTTCTGGAGGTGGATCAGGTACCAAACAGAAAATAACATCAAGAAAATATGACTTTTCTATGAATAACCCCAAACATTTAACCACTGTGCATCTTCACAAACGTGACCCGCATTCCTCCGTCTGTCAGAAATGATCATTCTAATTCAGATTTTTAACTGTAAAACACATTAATTTGTCCAAAGCCAAACAGCATAAACTTATTTTTATGTTTTAATCACAGACATGCAGGAAACGTCCATCAGTTTCTGACCAACAGAAAGGAGGATTTCTAGTTTTTCTAGTCTGCCTGAAAACTTTGGAAAGTTTTAAATTGAAGCTCATAACTTTTGGGTCGATGTTTGCATCAAGCATCAGAACCCATCTACCATCTTTACGAGTCTCCTCGTGTGATCCCTGCTGCAGTAAAACTTTCCATTTTTCCTCCCTCTGCTGCCATATTTCCTTTTCTGTCATCTGCAGCAACATTTTCTCTTTATCTGCTCAGACTGCGGCCGCCCGCCGTGAAGGTCATTTGCCACCTCATTTGTCAGGAGTCTGCCTACGTTTCACACCTCACTACTTACAATTTCCCTCCTGCATAATGATTTGTTCTGTTATTTATGTTTGTTTGTTCAAACTGCGTCTGACTTGTGCAAGTAATAACTTTATCTTCTCCTCCGGCGAATGTTTCTGGACCATTTCTCCGTCTGAAAATAAAGTCCTGAATGTAAAACAGAACAGTTACTTTAGAGAGCCAGAAACTTAATTAAGAAGATGATCAGATGCTTACATTTTCTACTTGGGCAGAATAATTCATCGCATTATATCCAACCTGCTGCCATGTCTGAGTAAGTTCTGCACCGGAGGCAACATGAAACCGTCACAGAATGTTAACGCTATAGAAATGCAAACTTTGCTTAAAAATAGTCAGAAAATTTCTGCTGAAGGAAAAGTTTTAACTGCAGCAAAGAAACTTTCTGTTGGGAATAATAAATGGTGTCATTCATGCTGAACCCAATCTGGACTATAAAGAGTTACATTAATGTTTGATTAATTCATTGCATTAATTCTGTCATATTTTAAAAAAGTTATTCACATATTTATAATTGGAACAGTTCCAAACTAAATATTTAATTCATAAACTGAACATTTATTTGGTAAATTATATATTTAGTTTGGAAGCAAAATATTTATTTTCCAAACTAAATGTTTAGTTTGGAACTAAATATTTATCTTTCAAGCTTAATATTTTGCTTTCTAATTAAATATTTAGTATAAAATGATGACATTTATAAATGTCGGAATAACACGATGACAAAATAACTTTGAAAAATGAATCCCAGGATTTTTTTTCTTACATCAGGCTTAAAAAAGTAAAACGTTGCTGTTAATGTTTTACAGTGTAACTGAGCTTCTTATTCTCATCTTTGTGGCTCTCATATCAGGAGTAAACAGATTTTTCGATGTGTTGTAATGTTTTTTTAGCACTAAAGTTAAAGAAATGAATGTTGAAACGTTTGAAGTCACGACTGACTGAAGCTGCGTGATTCACCTGAGCTCCACTTGCTTTAATGTTTCAGTTTTTAGATCTGAACAAGCTTGTAAGTGTATGTGTGTTTACCAAATGTTTCCACCTTAGCTGCTCTGATCCTCCTGCAGTTTAAACAAAGCGTTGACCTGCTGGCCATCTGCCAGGACTTAATGCTCACTTAATGCTCAGCCACCGCTCTGCAGGCAAATAAAGGTTAATAATCACACAGAAACGCTCCTCAGGAAGCGGCGAGCTGAACGCCGCCTCACCAGGCCTTCAGGTGGAGATGAATCACAGTGAATGGGGAGGAAAGTCTCTTCATTCCCTGCAGATTCAGAGCCGATCTGAGGGCCTTGTTGACGTTACAGCGGCTGGTCGGCTCACATCTGAGCTGCAACAGTTCGTATTTTAACGTTTATAACTTATTCATATCGTCTGACTCCTCACTGCTTTTCAGGACACTTCTTCAATCCGAAGCATCATTTGGCAAAATGCTACAGCAATAAATTACATAAATAATATATGAAAAACATTAGAAAGAAACACTTTTGCACAGGTTGTCTTGAGAAAGATGAACCAAGTGTGAATTTTCTTCCTACTTGGTGTAAAAATTGTTTCTTTCCACAGAATCAGTGGGCAACGTGACAATTTAATAGCTTTAAACATCATAAGCAACTTATGATGGTAGTTTCATTTTTAAGAGAAGAGAGAAAAAACAAAATGAACGCCACAAACAAACAAAGTAAGAGTAATAAAGATTATTCTTGGATGGATGAAAAATAAAGAGACATCGACATTTACAGCTATAGGAACTCAGATAATTGATTAATATTTGGGAAGCATGTTGAAGGAATGATGTTGATAAAAGAATCCATGCCCATAAATACAGTGGATCAAGCCCATTGGGTTCAGTTTTCACAGATATTTTCAGTCTATTTGATTATTGATTATTTCATACATCATATGATATTTGAAACAGAAAGCAGTTTGGGAACTGAAATACTGACTGGTGTTTGCAAAGGAGCCAATCCAGGAGCACCATTTATTTTCCTTTGTGCTGATTGGCTGAACCCCAAGCGTGGCAATAAGGAAGATCGTTAGCTTCTGTGCTAATGCTAAGGCAGCTTCCACAGTACGTCTTAATAAATATTAAGACATATTTGAAGTATTAAAATTAGTAGCCGTTGGTGGACGTTTACTATCAATATCTGCTGTGGTCAGAGGACATTAAAGCATTTTAACAAACCTTGAAACAATTGATGTTTCAATTTGATGTTATATTAATAAACTGAGTTTTTTTCCATTTCAGTTTCGAAGAACCTCCAAGGAAATAAAAAGTTTGGTTCAGTCGGTTTTCTCTGAGTCGTGACATTAAAACCTGTCCAAGAAATATCTGTCCCAGACCTGAACGTCTTTAATTGGACGCTCTCACCAGCAGGTGTTTCATCAGTCAAGTAATGAGTTAATTAGTGTCTGAGTCATTTCTGCCTCATAACGAGCGCCGCGTTTCACTTGAAGACCTCCGTGGATGAATCACGGCTGATCGCAGAGCAGTTCTTTGTGTTGTTACTCACGCTCGGCGGCGCTGCTCCAGATGACTTCATCGGTACAGTCTGTTCCTCTGCTGATTGGTCCAACGAGGCTCAGACTGGGCTGAACGGACCCACACAACCAGTCTGCAGGGGTCCGGTTCTGAATGACCCACAGAACCGCTCTGCGTTCACCAGCAGGGGTTTCATTCACTGGAGCCGACATCAGACCTGCTGATCGCTGAGCTTTATGTTTTAGTAAATATAAATATACTGGCTGTCAAAGCAGCAAGTTCACAAAATTATAAAGTAAAGAAATCAACTTCAATCCGTCGATCAGATTTATTTATGTAGCACATTTCAGGCAAAGGGCTTTACATTATAAAGACACAAAAATACAAAGACATAAAAAACACCACCAAACATTTATCAAATCATTCCACATCAAAGTGTTTAATTTATTATGGTTCAAATGCAGCTCTGACCAGGAGGGATTTAGTCTGGATTTAAAGGAACTCAGTGTTTCAGCTGGTTTTCAGTTTTCTAGGAGTTTGTTCCAGATTTGTGGTGCATAGAAGCTGAATGCTGCTTCTGTGTTTGGTTCTGGTTCTGGATGCAGAGCAGACTGGAGACCAACTTTTCAATAATTACTACCCTCATTTAGCGTAAATGATTCCTCGTACCTCTGATTTTAGTTGGCCAGGAGTTTTTATCTCAGTGTTTTTATCTTTGTGTTTTTATCTCTGTGTTTTTATCTCAGTGTTTTTACACAGCTCGCTGCTGCGGCTCCTTTGGTCTTTTTTTTCTCAGAAACTTTTCCATTTTCTGCTTTGATAATCAGCCAGTCAGAAACATGAACATGGCAAATAACGTTTCAATAAGTTATTATGGAATAGAGTCTCTTTAATTGTCACAGTGAGGAAAAATTCAAAAGTATGAACCTAAAAGTGTTAAATTTCTGTATAATATAAAGAGAAAATTTTGTGAAGTTGTCATTAATAGTATTCCATTTTAAAAGATGTGCAATAGAGTAGAAAGTCTTTGTTAAAGACTTATTTTATTATTATGACTTAAAAACAGATTGATTTAAAAAGAATATAGTTAAAAATATATTATTAAAAAATGTAGTCGATTAAATTCTTTATATTTATATATATTTGTATTTTTTTCGTCATCTTCCATCCAATGCACTTACTTTGAAAATAACTAGCTTAATTGGCTTTAGCTTCCTGTTTCTGATTGGATGATTGATTGATGAGAGGAAATGGAGAATCAAAAGGAAGAGGAAATGGTCATATGATGGAAATGGAGCCCCAGTGGTTTGGAGCCCCAGTGGTTTGGAGCCCCAGCGGTACGGGGCCCCAGCGGTTTGGAGCCCCAGCGGTTTGGAGCCCCAGTGGTTCGGGGCCCCAGCGGTTTGGAGCCCCAGTGGTTCGGGGCCCCAGTGGTTTGGAGCCCCAGTGGTTTGGAGCCCCAGTGGTTTGGAGCCCCAGCGGTTTGGAGCCCCAGTGGTTTGGAGCCCCAGTGGTTCGGGGCCCCAGCGGTTTGGAGCCCCAGTGGTTTGGGGCCATTGGTTCGGGGCACCAGCGGTTTGGAGCCCAGTGGTTCGGGGCCCCAGCGGTTTGGAGCCCCAGTGGTTCGGGGCCAGTGGTTTGGAGCCCCAGCGGTTTGGAGCCAGCGGTTTGGGCCCAGCGGTTCGGGGCACCAGCAGTTTGGAGCCCCAGTGGTTCGGGGCCCCAGCGGTTTGGAGCCCCAGTGGTTTGGAGCCCCAGCGGTTTGGAGCCCCAGTGGTTTGGAGCCCCAGTGGTTCGGGGCCCCAGCGGTTTGGAGCCCCAGTGGTTTGGAGCCCCAGTGGTTCGGGGCACCAGCGGTTTGGAGCCCCAGTGGTTCGGGGCCCCAGCGGTTTGGAGCCCCAGTGGTTCGGGGCCCCAGTGGTTTGGAGCCCCAGCGGTTTGGAGCCCCAGCGGTTTGGAGCCCCAGCGGTTCGGGGCACCAGCAGTTTGGAGCCCCAGTGGTTCGGGGCCCCAGCGGTTTGGAGCCCCAGTGGTTTGGAGCCCCAGCGGTTTGGAGCCCCAGTGGTTTGGAGCCCCAGTGGTTCGGGACACCAGCAGTTTGGAGCCCCAGTGGTTCGGGACACCAGCAGTTTGGAGCCCCAGTGGTTCGGGGCCCCAGCGGTTTGGAGCCCCAGCGGTTTGGAGCCCCAGTGGTTCGGGGCCCCAGCGGTTTGGAGCCCCAGTGGTTTAGAGCCCCAGCGGTTTGGAGCCCCGGTTTGTCGTTGGTCCGTCTGCTCTGGTTAAAGCAGTGCTCAGGCTGTGCTGCCACGCGTCGCTCGTCTGTCATGTCGTCACTGAAACCCTGAATTACGGCCGGCTGGAATTGATGAGCTGTCACCTGTGACCCCGCCGGGCTTTGAGCAGGCTGACATGCTGAAATTAGCGGGTCCGTCGGCACCGAAAGGCAAACGGCTTCATTTCTGAGGGAGCCGTGACATTTTCGAGAAGGAGGTGTCGCTCAGACTGATGCACTTCCAATAATGAATGCTGCTCTAATGTGAGCGTGGCAAAATGAATGAGGGAGCTGAGGATACGTTAGTGCAGCAGAGGAATTTAGGCTAACTCATCACTTCAAATTCTTCCAACAGTTATTGTAGATGGTGGTGGCTGGAATGATCTGCTGTAGCAGTCTGTACTGCAGGGAATCTGAAGAAGCCTCTGACTGAAGATGCTCTGTATTCTCTAGAAAGGTTCATGACAATCAGGGTTGTCCATAAATTTCTTGATTTTAAGAAGATTCAGATTTGCATCATCACCAGAACAGAACCAGAACAGAACCAGCCTCTTTATTTTGAGGGAACTGCGTCACAATAAAAAACATTCAGCATCGTAGATGTTTCCTCGTGTCGTCTGAAAGTATTTTAATTAACTTGTCTGAAAAAGCAACCAGAAATGGGTCTCAGCAGAAAACGGACCCGACATTAAGCTCTGAACGTATCTGAAACATTTCACACATGAAGGACAAACTACATTTATTAACTACGTTACTGTCAGTTAAATGCTATATTCATTAACATTTGTGTCATTTTCACGCTAATGCTAATGCTAATGCTAATGTCGAAACCTTCCTTAGTTTCCTTTCTGTCGCCTTCTCTCCCTCAAACTGCCTCTAGTTCCTGCAGCAGCCAGACAGGAAGGAGCCGGCTGTGTTGGTTTTCAAAATAAATGACATTTAAATTTATGGTTAATGTAAGTGTGCAAATACTTACATGCACACTTAGCTATAAGACAGCTCAAACCTGAAACCTTGATGCATAAGGTTGTCTTTTTACAGGTTTTTGTTTATTTATTACATATTAATTAACACATGTCTCAGACCTGGGCTGCAAATGGCTTTATTTATCCCTATATTCTGTTATTCCAGCTTTGATTTTGTACATTAATGCAGGTTTTTATTGAAACTTTCTGCTGAAAGCGTTTTCGTGGGTTTTCCCTTCCATCAGTCACACCGCCCACTGGGGACGGGGGAGAGGAAATGTTCAAAAGCATCTTTCTGGATTTCTGTAACTCTGTTCCCTGGAATCAGCAGAAGGAAGAGCTACAGTAGAGACAGGGCGGAGGTAAAAATAGACTGAATAGCAATGAGGCGGCTTTCCCTGCTGCCTGGAGCCGTGCAGGCGTGGGGAGGAACTGGAGGTTCAGGAGGGAGTCGTTTTACCCCGTCTAATCCGGCGAGCTCTGACCGCCTCGCCTCCGAGTCTCATGCATGAGGAAACGTGGAGCAGGAGGATGATGGAGCCTAATTGGAGAACGTTTCACCTCCATTTTGGTGTCTTGACGAATGAATGGTCTTTAACCGACGGCAGAGCTGGGAGAACAGATCTGTTGGGCATGATTGTAAAATCATCTCTGGGGAGTTTTTACAGGTGATTGATTCAGAGTTTACTGGTGGTGATTAACGATTAGACTCTGTCTTTATCACTCTGAGCTTTACTTACAGTTTAGATGATTTCAGCCAGCAGCAAAAAATTACATGTCAAATCAGAAAGATCAAAGATGAAAGAACGGTTGAGTGAAAACATGTTCACTAAAACTGACGTATGAACTGTAATCTGGACTTGAGCTTCTGTTGACTTTATACACATTAATATTTTGTTTATGTAACTTCTTGGGTTCTGTCTGTGTGATGATGCTTCAATCTGCAGGCACCTTTTTATATTTGGAGAAAAATAAAAAATAAGATCAAAGACCATGAAGTGCCTGGCTGAAAGGAGTTGGATGACGCTGGGAAACAGACGGACAAAAGTTACAGTCAGAAACAGATGCTGCTTATTAAGAAGAAGTACCCTTCAGATACCCAGAAACTAAACCCACTGCCACCAGTTACCCAGAGGTCAAAACAGCCAACCTGTGTGTCATTTTAATATAGACTCCAGAAATCTGGAGGGATGGGAAGAAGAAAGATTTTGTTTAAAGAAAAACCACTAGGAGTTCAGAGGCGACAGCAACGGGAGAAAGAAGTTTAGACCTTCATTCCAAACTCAACTGGTTTGGTTTGGAAACCAAATGAACAACTGGAAAACATGGAGGCGGAATAAAAGCTGAAATACCTGAGAGGGGCAGTTTGTTGAATAAACAGCTGGTTGATGTTTGGGATGAGCCTTAAGGGGTAAAACAAGCAAACAACAAAAAACATTCTGATCGCTGATTGGTTCGGCCTGAAACCGAGCCGCCGGGAAACCGCCTGAACCTCCAGGCGGGATGGCCGACCGGCCCCACTGGGTCCAGGAACAGGGCGGGATGGCCGACCCGCCCCACTGGGTCCAGGAACAGGACGGGATGGCCGACCCGCCCCACTGGGTCCAGGAACAGGGCGGGATGGCCGACCCGCCCCACTGGGTCCAGGAACAGGACGGGATGGCCGACCCGCCCCACTGGGTCCAGGAACAGGGCGGGATGGCCGACCCGCCTCACTGGGTCCAGGAACAGGGCGGGATGGTCGACCCGCCCCACTGGGTCCAGGAACAGGGCGGGATGGCCGACCCGCCCCACTGGGTCCAGGAACAGGGCGGGATGGCCGACCCGCCCCACTGGGTCCAGGAACAGGGCGGGATGGCCGACCCGCCCCACTGGGTCCAGGAACAGGACGGGATGGCCGACCCGCCCCACTGGGTCCAGGAACAGGACGGGATGGCCGACCCGCCCCACTGGGTCCAGGAACAGGACGGGATGGCCGACCCGCCCCACTGGGTCCAGGAACAGGGCGGGATGGTCGACCCGCCCCACTGGGTCCAGGAACAGGGCGGGATGGCCGACCTGCCCCACTGGGTCCAGGAACAGGACGGGATGGCCGACCTGCCCTCACTGGGTCCAGGAACAGGGCGGGATGGCCGACCGGCCCCACTGGGTCCAGGAACAGGGCGGGATGGCCGACCCGCCTCACTGGGTCCAGGAACAGGACGGGATGGCCGACCCGCCCCACTGGGTCCAGGAACAGGGCGGGATGGCCGACCCGCCTCACTGGGTCCAGGAACAGGGCGGGATGGCCGACCCGCCCCACTGGGTCCAGGAACAGGGCGGGATGGCCGACCCGCCCCACTGGGTCCAGGAACAGGACGGGATGGCCGACCCGCCCCACTGGGTCCAGGAACAGGGCGGGATGGCCGACCCGCCCCCACTGGGTCCAGGAACAGGGCGGGATGGCCGACCCGCCCCCACTGGGTCCAGGAACAGGACGGGATGGCCGACCCGCCCCACTGGGTCCAGGAACAGGGCGGGATGGCCGACCTGCCCCACTGGGTCCAGGAACAGGACGGGATGGCCGACCTGCCCCCACTGGGTCCAGGAACAGGGCGGGATGGCCGACCGGCCCCACTGGGTCCAGGAACAGGGCGGGATGGCCGACCCGCCTCACTGGGTCCAGGAACAGGACGGGATGGCCGACCCGCCCCACTGGGTCCAGGAACAGGGCGGGATGGCCGACCTGCCCCACTGGGTCCAGGAACAGGACGGGATGGCCGACCTGCCCCACTGGGTCCAGGAACAGGACGGGATGGCCGACCGGCCCCACTGGGTCCAGGAACAGGGCGGGATGGCCGACCCGCCCCACTGGGTCCAGGAACAGGACGGGATGGCCGACCCGCCCCACTGGGTCCAGGAACAGGGCGGGATGGCCGACCCGCCTCACTGGGTCCAGGAACAGGGCGGGATGGCCGACCCGCCCCACTGGGTCCAGGAACAGGGCGGGATGGCCGACCCGCCCCACTGGGTCCAGGAACAGGACGGGATGGCCGACCCGCCCCACTGGGTCCAGGAACAGGGCGGGATGGCCGACCCGCCCTGTTCCTGGACTTTTTAAAAGTAAAAGACTTAAAATAAAGTGGAGCATAAATAAACTTAGAAATATTTTGTGTTTTACCGAACAATTTCCATTTAAGACATTTACAAAGTTTTTATCTGCATCAGCTCCATTTGTACCATCATTGATCTACAGTCGGGGGACACATCATATTATTCCAAATGTATTCATTTTAGAATGGCTTAGTCAAAGTCCAGACCCTAAATCTGCCTGTTTTGTTGAAACTGTAACATCGTGTTGGGAAAAACAGAAGATCCCCCATTAGTGGTCGTAATGTTATGCCAGGTTGCCGTAAGTCGAGTCAAGTTTCCAGCATTTCAGCTAAAATCCCAAGGAAATCCGTGGGAACGGATCCAGAATGCAGGCTGGCTGCCTGATCCAAAAGTGACCCAGATACGGAAGGAGGCGCGAAGCGGTGGAGAGGAGAGTTAGCAGACAAAAGGATGAGCGGAGGCGCGTGGGATGACACCGTGGGTTATGCGGGAGGAGAGAGAGCGCAGACACACGGAGGGTGACGTCAAACCCGAGCGGAGCGGAGCGGAGCGGAGCTGACCAGCCGCCGCTCTCTGCGCCTCTGCACGCGGCCGCCGCGGCTCTGAAACACCGCGGAGGAGGAGGAGGAGGAACCGCGGAGGTCTGACAGGGAGACCGGAGGAAGAGGAGGAGGAGGAAGATCAGCCTCGGCTCGCGCTGCACGGAGACGCATTGGACGCGTTATTTATTTACTGGGTTGGAGCAGCTGCTCGCCTCGCGCTGTCAGACAGGTGTTACCAGCGCGCGGGATGAGCTTTGATCCTGAAGGTGGAGGCTCGCGCGCAGCAACAAGTTTGAGGTTCTGATTTTCCTCTGGATTCATAAAACGGATTTTATGGAGTTCTTGTTCTGCTTTTCTTTTTTCTTTCTCCACGCCTGGTGATTCTTTTGGGAATCTTTAAAGGAAAACTGGGAATTCCTGCAGCGTCTTAATCCCGCTCTGGTTCTGGTTCCGGTTCGGTTGGACCCGGATCCTCCGACCCGCTTCCAAACAGAGTCTCTTTCTGTTCCACGGTCCCGGCTCTGCGTGGCGCCGCGACCCCCTGATGGTTCCCGCGGTCCGGTCACAGTGGCTCGAGCTGCGGTCGCTGCTCGGACGCGCCACGCGGTGATTTTCCCACGCGGGGATCATGATAGCTGGTCCGGCAGAGGCTGGATCGGTTCGAAAGGTTCTGTAAGGGATCCGCAATGACCTCCAGCCGCGCTTTGCCCCGCGCCGTTCCCACCCCAACCCGAAAGAAAAGCACGCGCCCTCGGTTCGATGCGCACGAGAAGACGTCGTGTCCCCAGAACCGCTGATCCGACTGAGAGTCCGGAGGAGCAGGAGGAGAGGAGAGACTGAGACAGACGATCGGAGCTGAGAGGCGGTGATGGAGCTGTCGGAGGTGCGCTGCTCCAGCGCGAGCGAGGAGCTCTACACCATCAACAAGACGCCGAGCAGCAGCGGAAACAGCAGCGGCAGCGGCGGCGGCAGCGCGCGGCCCAAGCGGCTGCTGTGGCAGAACGCGGTGCGGCACATCACCGAGCAGCGCTTCATCCACGAGCAGGGCGGCGGCGGCGGCGCGGGGACGAAAGACGACCCCTTCGACCCGATCCAGGGCGCGAGGAAGCAGTCCGCGGGCCGGACCTCGGTGGGGGACCGGCACAACAACGGCGGGACCAAAGTGTTCCCCGAGCGCGCGAGCAGCGACCTGGGCTTCCTGCAGATCGACTGCGCGCCCAGCAACTCGGACTTTTTCCTGAACTGGGGCTACACGTACCGGGGCGTGATTTTTCCCACGCTGCGGAACGCCTTCAAGTCGCGCGACCTGGAGCGGCTCTACCAGCGCTACTTCCTGGGCCAGCGGCGGAAGTCCGTGGTGGTGATGAACATCCTGGACGTGGTGACCAAGCTCACCCTGCTGGTGCTGCACCTCACCCTGGCCTCCACCCCCATGGACCCCATCAAGGGCACGCTGCTGGGCTTCTTTACCGGCATAGAGGTGGTCATTTGTGCCTTAGTGGTGGTGCGGAAGGACACCACCTCGCACAGCTACCTGCAGTACAGCGGCGTGGTCACCTGGGTGGCCATGGCCACGCAGATCCTGGCGGCCGGCCTGGGCTACGGGCTGCTGGGGGACGGCGTGGGCTACGTCCTGTTCACGCTGTTCGCCACCTACAGCATGCTGCCGCTGCCGCTCACCTGGGCCATCATGGCCGGCCTCTTCACCTCCGGGCTGCACATCCTGGTCCAGCTGCTCATCTCGGAGAGCGCGCGCTTCTTCACCAACCAGGTGAGTCCTCAGCGCCTCACCTGTCGCCTCCCCTTCATTCATGCTTCAGGTTCAGAAAGTTTGATTTCCAGTTCCTGAATTAGGCCGTGGAGCAGCAGAGCGGGAATCCTAATCACATGTGGCAGTTTGTTTGTCTGCAGTTTTTCCGGCTGCTGAGCTTTCAGCACCGGGAACTGTCCACCCCCCGCTGGGAGAGGAGCAGCTCCCCCTACTGGCCAGCGCTGGGTTTCTTCTCAGCTGCTCAATTCGCAACATTAGCTTAAATCTAATTTAAAAACCTTTTATTAAGTGTATTCACTGGAAATTGGATCGGATCAGAATGTACTAGACACAGACCCACATTAGCAAATGAATGAATCTTGATTTGCATGAAGCTGCAGCTGAAGGGCTGATGGTGGAGCGTCAGTTTGTTGTTTTATGATAAAATCTGTTTGCTCAGGCAGACAAACATTTGCTGCTTTATGGAAGCTGAGTGGGTTTGTTTTCACTCCGAACCGCCAGTTTTTCTGTTTTGCTGCTCCAGTCCTTCCCAGAGGCGTTTCCATCCTTTTCATCCAGTTTTTAAACGGATCATCTCCGGCTGTCTGAGTCATTATGAAGTGAAATCTCTGAAATATTTAAATTCAGCCCATATTTTGTAGAACCGATGTTTTCATTAGTTTCTCTACCGGCTTCCTGGAACGCAGAATGTGTGTGAACTTTCAGTTCACCACAGATTCTCAACTGAACTAAGGTCTGAACTTTGACTAGGCCGTTCTGACACAGTAAGCCTTGATCTGAACCGTTCTGTTTAGGATTGTTGTCCTGCTGAACCTGCTCCGGTCTCAGGTTCCCTTCAACTTCCCCACAGGATCATGCTGCCACTGCCCTGTTTTTCTTCTCACAGTGTTTTGCAGTAAAATGGTTTAATTTTGCACATGTTTGCTGCATATTTTGATTAGTTAATTAAACAGATTTTAAATGTTAAAACCATAAAATGATCTGATTGGATGCTGGAAAAGAGTATTGTTGTGTACAAAGTTGTGCTAGAAGGAGTTAGCCTAGCAGGGAAGCCGTGCTAGCCCAAAATAGCATTTCACTGCTAAACATGTAGCAGCTAATGCTAACGTCAGCATCCATATTTGTACTGAAGCTCCATGCATGAAACTATGGATGGAAAAACATTTTGCTCCAATCTGATGGTTTAATAATGTAAATAAGATTAAAAACTTGAAATAACTTTGTTGTTGAGTTCATGTTTAGTTATTTAATAAATTAGCAGCAAAGTGTTTCTCATTTTGGCAATATATGGTTTATAGTTAAAATGCAAATAATTACAATTAATTACATACAGAACCTGCAGATTGCTTGGGTTACAGTTTAATTGAGGCCACCACTAAAATGTAGACAGAAATCTCTTTGATGGTAAATTTAGCGCCGTTTTGTGTTGGTCTGCCATAAAATCCACACAAACGCTTTGAGGTTTGTTGTTGTAACTTGACAAAAGGTGGAAAAGTTTAGGAGATGTGAATACTTCTGAACTTTTGACTGCATTGCAGTGGTGAATGAAAACAGTTTTATAAATGATTATCCTAAAAATATGAAATGCTAAAAGCTATGCTGCGTCTCCTGTCAGCTGTTTGAGCTGAAAGTTTCTGAATGTGTATAAAATGAACTCTTCTAAGCATCCATCAAGCAGGCAGTGGGATTGTTTTGATGGCAGAGAAACCATCAACTCGGAGCTTCCTGACGTTCTGAAATGAAGCGAAGGAATAAAGATTTTCATGATTGTTGCAGCATCAGTGGACTGGAGGCTGCTTCTCAGCTGGGTTTGGATTTTCGCTCTTACAGGTGAAAATCTCACCAGAAAAACCTGCTAGATGTGCCTGGCGGCGCGGCTGTGATTCAATCAGTCACTCTGATTGTTCATCTTTAGAAACTTTGCTCTTTTTTAACACCTTTGACTCACAGACTCAGCTTGCAGTTTTTTGTAAGTTTGGCATCTTCTGCAGATCAATTAGTGTTTAGCGTTCTTGGAGAAGCTGTTAGCTGGTCCAATGCAAGCCTCAGCTTTCCCTTCTCCGTTAGGACACGCTGATAACAACAGCATTCATTCTGCCTCTAATATCTCAGCTGGAGGTATGTCTGCTGTGGAATTGGTTTTTGCCTTTTGCAGCTTGATAACACCAGCTGATTCCTCCTCTTATTGTCGAGAAGAATCTGCAACAAATCAGTCTGCATGGACCCGAATGCTCTCTCTCTCTCTCATGAGATTAACCGCGCTCTCTCCAGGAGCGGTCGCAAAATGGGTCTAAATTTAATCTGGAGCCTTGATGGATCAGACATCAGTATAAACAGAGACAAAAGCAGCTCGAAACACAATCCACAATGCCGAGAATACCAAAATCAATGCCGGGATTCTGCAATAACTCATAAAGAGAGGGTCTTAAAGGCTTACAGGCTCTGCTAGGAGGGTCAGCTGTTTGTTTCATAAAGCAGAGACCAAACTTTCTACCTGAGCTGCAACGTATGTGCAATTCAGCTGAAAAACAAAGAATAAGGAAGGATTGTACCATTTGGATTCACTGGACCGTAGATCATCATCCCACGAAGTTCAGGAGATTTCAGTCAGACCTGGATGTTTTCTTTGGACCAACAGTGGAAATTATAACTGTAAAAATCTTTCAAATGTGTATAAAGACATAAAACTATGTATCCTCAGCCATCAGATCATGTTTTCATATTTCCCTTTACCAACTGAATTTCAATTGGAGCCTTTTAAACCAGTTATTGTAATAAAATGTTTCTCATTTTAATGACGTGGATGAACGTTTCCAACTTTTGTCAGAATATTTATAAAACGTTAAAGTAACAATATGTGGCAAAATCAGAAACTGAGGACTTTGTTGTTTGACAGTTTCACCCCAGTGAGACAGACTGGCAGTCGTCTTAATGGTTAGCGTTAGCTTGTGCTACGTTTTTTTATATCTGTTTAGTGGTTAAAACGTCTGCAATGTTTTTAGCGGTTTGACGTTAGCTTCTGCTAATTTAGCGCAGATTCTTGTTCAGTGAATTAGTGGACGTTTGGGATCGTTGTGCTCGCCACTGGCAGTTGTCACTGTCGATTTTAGTCCAGACCTATTTTCTCCTTTACAACCATTTTGAAAAATGTCCACCGTAAACAGGAAATGTAAGATTAACATACGTAATCATTCCTATGCTCCAAAGTATGTAGGCTATGATTTGACACTGTACACATTTATCTGGTTGGTAATTTTAGTGCAAAAATAAATTTTCCATGGCGGCTGTCGACGGCCATCTTGAGAAGTAATAAAAATAAATATGATTTCTGTTTATCCAATTCTGTATGGTTTGACAACAAAAATATTCATCTGAGACAAATATTGGCAAAATTAGTGCAAAAATAAATTTTCTTTGACCAAAAGCAAAATTCAAATGGCGGCCATATTGAATTTTTCAGTTGGTTAAAAAGAAAAAAGACAAAATAAGTTGTGAACATCTATATAAGGTGAGGTTCTTGTGACAGCACTATGAGTTTGGTTCTGCAGATTTACTTATAGAAAGTCGCAGACATTGTGATCAGATTTCAGCTTTAAACCTTAAAATGCTTTAATTATGTTGATTTGTTAGGAGAGCCAGTGGTTTCTTCTTAATGTGGGATTTTAATCACCTCTGTTCTCAAACTGTAGGTTGGATTTTTCTGAAACTTCCAGTATTACACAACACTAAAGATAAAACAGATTTAATATTTAAGGGATTTTTCTTGTCTTACCAGAGGTGCCAATATATGTAGCCCAACATTAACGTTCATGTTTGTAGCTTTACCTTGTTGCAGAATTTAAAGCAAATGAAGTTTTACATCAGGTCAGACGAGTTTATCTTAGTCATATGATAAATTCATTCGTAATCTTTTTATTCGCAGCAGAACTGGTGAAAAAAAAAACGTGTCACTTTGCAGCCAGGATTTATTTTCAGCTCCTGTGTTGACGCAGCTCACAGGCATCAGGGGAACTCCAGGAATACCTGACAGATTTCTGCTGGGTTCCTCACGATGCCGCCCACAGGAAGACTCACTGAGCATGCTCAGTGCAGCCGGGAGCGCTGCAGCGCTGCTGCAGCTCCACGAGCAGGGCTGCTGCAGCTGCTCCACGAGCAGGGCTGCTGCAGCTGCTCCACGAGCAGGGCTGCTGCTGCAGCTCCACGAGCAGGGCTGCTGCAGCTGCTCCACGAGCAGGGCTGCTGCAGCTGCTCCACGAGCAGGGCTGCTGCAGCTGCTCCACGAGCAGGGCTGCTGCAGCTGCTCCACGAGCAGGGCTGCTGCAGCTGCTCCACGAGCAGGGCTGCTGCTGCAGCTCCACGAGCAGGGCTGCTGCAGCTGCTCCACGAGCAGGGCTGCTGCTGCAGCTCCACGAGCAGGGCTGCTGCTGCAGCTCCACGAGCAGGGCTGCTGCTGCAGCTCCACGAGCAGGGCTGCTGCTGCAGCTCCACGAGCAGGGCTGCTGCAGCTGCTCCACGAGCAGGGCTGCTGCAGCTGCTCCACGAGCAGGGCTGCTGCTGCAGCTCCACGAGCAGGGCTGCTGCAGCTGCTCCACGAGCAGGGCTGCTGCTGCAGCTCCACGAGCAGGGCTGCTGCTGCAGCTCCACGAGCAGGGCTGCTGCTGCAGCTCCACGAGCAGGGCTGCTGCAGCTGCTCCACGAGCAGGGCTGCTGCTGCAGCTCCACGAGCAGGGCTGCTGCTGCAGCTCCACGAGCAGGGCTGCTGCTGCAGCTCCACGAGCAGGGCTGCTGCAGCTGCTCCACGAGCAGGGCTGCTGCAGCTGCTCCACGAGCAGGGCTGCTTCAGACTGCATGCTGCACTGCTCACACAACAGTCCAATCTCTGACACTGAAACTCAGGTTTATCTGAGCCCAGTTTCAGGACCTTAATGGAGAAATTTACCTTTAACAGTAAAAACCTCTAATTATCTCTTCATCACGGCTAAATGGAGAGAAAAATGAAAAAAGGTTTGAATGTCTGCGTTGGGACTGAGTGGGAAGATCTGAAAACTAAACCAAACTAAACCTAACACTGCGGCAGAGAAGCTTTTTCTTCTTTCTGCCTGAACATTAAACATTTACAGGGAAAACTGGAGTTTTATGATGGAAACTTTGCAGCATCTCTTGACATTTTAGGAATTCATATGTCAGAAAAAGTTGACCAAAGAAGAAAAAACATTACAAAGAGTGGGGGAAAAATCTAAATGATCATTATTATTATTTTGTTTACAGTAAGTGTAAATTACTTGAACCACAGCAGGAGAAATAAGTGGAACTAGAAGGAAGTTTAACCTAGATGTTAAATGAAGATGATTGTAAACATGTAATTGAGAGTCGATCAGTAAAGGTCTCCTTTCCATTCCAGGGTTGAGTTTGTCATGGCTGACAGACCTCTCTGCCTGCTGATATGATAATTAAAGTCATGTTTTGCATAAGTCGGTAATCTGTGGGATCGCTGAGTGATGAGAGCATTAATTAGCATCCAGTCGTGCTCGGATACATCTTTGCTTGTGTCTCCACCAACCTGCTGTTAGCCCTGCAGAGAGAGCATGCTTTACCTGCAGCCCACCTGAAGACTCTCACCTGTTCACCCAGACCGACTTCCTCTGGCTGCAGTGGGACAGGTGTGGCTGCAGTGACTGCAGTGGGACCAGTGTGGCTGCAGTGGCTGCAGTGGGGCAGGTGTGGCTGCAGTGGCTGCAGTGGGACAGGTGTGGCTGCAGTGACTGCAGTGGGACCAGTGTGGCTGCAGTGGCTGCAGTGGGACAGGTATGGCTGCAGTGGCTGCAGTGGGACAGGTGTGGCTGCAGTGACTGCAGTGGGACCAGTGTGGCTGCAGTGGCTGCAGTGGGGCAGGTGTGGCTGCAGTGGCTGCAGTGGCTGCAGTGGGACCAGTGTGGCTGCAGTGGCTGCAGTGGGGCAGGTGTGGCTGCAGTGGGACAGGTGTGGCTGCAGTGACTGCAGTGGGACCAGTGTGGCTGCAGTGGCTGCAGTGGGACAGGTGTGGCTGCAGTGGCTGCAGTGGGACAGGTGTGGCTGCAGTGACTGCAGTGGGACCAGTGTGGCTGCAGTGGCTACAGTGGGACAGGTGTGGCTGCAGTGGGACAGGTGTGGCTGCAGTGGCTGCAGTGGGACAGTGTGGCTGCAGTGGGACAGGTGTGGCTGCAGTGACTGCAGTGGGACCAGTGTGGCTGCAGTGGGACCGGTGTGGCTGCAGTGACTGCAGTGGGACCGGTGTGACTGCAGTGGGACCAGTGTGGCTGCAGCGGCTGCAGTGGGACCGGTGTGGCTGCAGTGACTGCAGTGGGACCGGTGTGGCTGCAGTGGGGCAGGTGTGGCTGCAGTGACTGCAGTGGGACAGGTGTGGCTGCAGTGGGGCAGGTGTGGCTGCAGTGGGCAGGTGTGGCTGCAGTCACTGCAGTGGGACCGGTGTGGCTGCAGTGGGAAGGTGTGGCTGCAGTGGGAAGGTGTGGCTGCAGTCACTGCAGTGGGACCGGTGTGGCTGCAGTGGGAAGGTGTGGCTGCAGATGCAGCGGTGGCGGTGGGATTAGGACGGCTCAGGCTGAACTCCTGGAGTCAGGACGACTAAAACATCCCGAACTCAAACAGAGTTAATCTGCTCTCATTAACTGTGTTTGCTGAAGGACAGGATGGACGTTTTGCAGCCAGGACTGCAGAAGGTTGACAGGACAGACTCAGACCTCAGAAACAGGGACGCATTAGACATGGAACTACGTTATGCTGTTCGTTTGCCTCGAAAATCTGATTTGTTGGTTTGACTCAGAGCAGAGAGAAAGAGAAACAGAGCAGCTGCAGATGGAGCAGATGATGATGTTTGGTTTCAAATCAAAGAGTCTAAAAGACTATCAGGTGTGAAAACATCTTAAGAATATCTTAAGCACTCTGCATGTGCTTTCCTGAAGCTTTCTTGTTGTATGGTTTCTGGAACTGGTAGTCTGTTCTCCTGCCGCTCCCTGGCAGAATGCCGCCCTGTGCAGAGAGCCGCATCGCTTGTTAATACTGCCTGCTCTCTGGTTTTCCACTTCTCTTCTCCTTGCTTGTCTGACCGAGCTTCTCGTTTGCTGGTTCTCCTCTCTGCTGTTAACAGCGATGAGGTTGTTCTGGTCAGTAAGAGGAGCCGGCGTGAATGCTAATAAGACGCGTTAGCATCATGAAGGCGCAAGTAACGGTGTGTATTCTCCTCACACACACCCTGAGCTATGTGTGCATTGATTAGCTGCACTTCCCGTTTCCTCTTTCAAGGTCAAACCGGGCTTACAGGAGCGCCGGCTGCACTGAGGAGATAGAGGCGGGAAAATAACACAAAAAAGCCAAGTGTGGATTTGACATGGAGACAACATGGGTGTGTGTGTGTGGGGGTGTGTGTGTGTGTGTTTTCAATCTTGCTGCCTTCAGCAAGCCCTCAGGAGAGGAGGGTGTTGTAGATTTTAGCATTCAAACAGCTTTCCTGTTCGCCTCTTGCAGCCAATCAAAGGTTTTTTTTAACGTCTGTTCAGCAACGTTTGCTTTGAACAGACGTCACATTTCGGCACGGCTCACGTCTTCAGAGATTTCCTCCTGAAGCTGTTTGCACCAACAACCGCAGCTGATCAAGGAAGCCTTGTTTGAAGATGGGAAATGAATTATTTACACTAAATATAAAGGTTCTCACAGCTCGGTCCGTTTTATCTCCGCATGGAGACGACGTGTTGCTGTGGTTCCTTTATGAGTTTAGTTGTGTTTCATCTTGGCTCCAGACCAAACCAACAGAGAAAATGTTTCACATCACCTCAGCTTTCACAGGGTGAAATGGTTTTTATAACTATTGTTCATGCCTCACCAAAATACAACAGGAGTTAAGCATAAAAGTTTTCTTAGGCTGCATTCACACCAGCCCCATTCAGTCCACTTTAATCCAACTCCGGTCCATTTATCTGGGAAGTCCGGTTCTGTTGGGTGAGGTGTGAATGTGCATTCGAACCAAAAAAGCCCAATTGGGTCGTCCTACAAACCTCGGTCCCTGTTCAGTTAAAGGGAACTTCGGTCTCAGGAGTTTGTTGAAGTGAGTTTTTCAACATTCTGGTCCAGTTTCTGGAAATCTGAACTAATGAGCCGTTAATTCTGGGAAATGTTGACTCATGTTGACCACCATTGAGTCCAGGTCCATTTGGTTCTGTTCTGTTTGGTTCTGTTCTGCTTGGTTCTGGTCCATTTGGTTCATGTCTGTTTGGTTTTGGTCCATTTGGTTCATGTCTGTTTGGTTCTGGTCCATTTGGTTCATGTCTGTTTGGTTTTGGTCCATTTGGTTCATGTCTGTTTGGTTTTGGTCCATTTGGTTCATGTCTGTTTGGTTCTGGTCCATTTGGTTCATGTCTGTTTGGTTCTGGTCTGTTTGGTGTTTTGGACCTCTTTTGGTCGTCCCTCAGCTGCTGCTCGGTTTCTGCTTCCTGATCCGTTTGGTACCGCTCAGGAACTCTGCAGCCATGTGGATCTTGACAGGTTCTGCTCGCTGGAGTCGGATTGACCTTTACGGGGCCGTTGTCTGTCCGGGCAACGTTTCGCTCGGTTGCGTTTATGTTGGATCTCTCTTCCCTGCGTTGCATCAGCGACGGTCCGGCCGGCCCGGCGGCACCGGCCCGATGAAAGCTGCTCCCCTGGGAGGGAGGAAGCTCCAGCTCCGTCCTTCTCACCTCTCTCTCACCCTCCGCCTCCTCCATCTCACCCGTTTCATGCGGTTGATCTCAGACAATCTCACTGTTACCAGACACTGCACTCAGTTGCTCTGAATATTTAATGACATCTCAGAGTCGGAGCTTTCTGTGCTTTTAAAGGCCGAGTTCCTGGTGACATTTCTGCCCACAACCTCCCAGACTTTTCAAAAATTACCAGAGTCTGAAAGCTTCATTCGTCCATCGTCTTCATACATATCTCATGGGTGAAGACAGGAAATGACATCAGGAAGTAAACACTTTTTATATCAGGTGAATTTACTCGCCAGAAGATTCAGTTTTTCAGTGAGGACAGGGCGAGAAATAACTTAAAGTTCCTTCCAGATCATTTGCTGATTATGTAAGAGTGATGCCTGCATCGGCGGGGCTTTCAGCGGAGATACGGAGAAGTCCAGCCGGAGGGGAAAGCAGCCGGCTGGTGGGCTTTGTTGGCGCAGCAACTGTGGAGGACAATCTGGCATTAAACGCTGCTGCAGACTGTTGTGCCAGAACCTCATGTTGGTACGCACCGATCTGCTGCTGTGATCCAGCCATCCTCAAACTTAACACAAACTTTTATTTCTGCTGCATTTTTAGTGGAAGAAAGTTTGGAGCGTTCAGACCGATCCTCTCAGGGTCTACAGGTCAAAGGTCGAGTGGTTGATTGTGTGTTTGGTGAAGCTTCTTTTGATGATTTATTCATGTGTTAAATCATTAACACCAGTGGCGACCAACCTTTACTTTACTACTAAAACATTCTGGTCATGATGCCATTCACTCTATTGACTGCTGCCAGATCTAGAGCCGTTTTTCTGTTATTGGTGACGTTTTCAACAACATGTGAGCTCCAGTTGCTCTGCAGCAGCTGTCCTGATAGAGACTGGAGCACCGTATGCAAACCCAGTAGCTCTGCTTCCGGCCTGCATGGTGGACCGGATAGAGCCAAATGTCAACATTCATTATTGACGACAACAAATTCAGTTTAAATAAGTTATAATTAGGACCAGAGATGAGACTTATTAGTTAATTAATTCCATATATTTTAATGCAGTTATTTACATTTTGGTTTGAAAGTCGAAACCTTTGTGTTGTGTTTGTGGTGCTTTCATAAACCTGACACATAAGCTACATTTGCTAACAGCTGTTTCTCTCGGCCCACAGGTGGTTTAATCTCTGTTTCTAAACAATCTGATTGGAAAAGACCATTGAAGTTGTGCTAAAAGCAGTTAGCCTATCAGCGAAGCTATGCTAGCCTAAAGTAGCATCTCAGTGCTAAACATGTAGCAGCTAACGCTAATGTCAGCGTCTGCAGTCCACATATTTAAAGAAGCTCCATGAAACTCTGGAAAGCCGAATGACTAAAGTGATTAACACTTTAGGCCAATCTGATGGTTTCACAACAGATCAAAAACAGTAAATATTTTTGTTTTTAGCTCTTATGTCTATTTGCTGGGTATTCAGCAAAAAGGGTTTTAAATTTAGAATGTTGCTTATTTTGTTTGTTTTTCAATTAAATGTGATTAATAAATCACAGACTGCAATTAACTTGATTTAAAACTTTAATTGCGTCTCACCGCGAGTTGGATTTATATATTAGGAACACTGGGTGTGATGGAGGCACCGGCAGCTTTCTTTACGCTCTACAAACCGACCAAATGATGTTTCAATGTGTTCTGCTGAACTGCAGCGAGGCGTTAGACCTCACCGTTTGTCACCTGGTCTGTTCCCGCCACCTTGACCTCTGAGACCAAACGAAATGGTCTGTCTGGAGGATTTACGGCCCAGCGACCGGGCTGTAAAGGTGATGAACAGGAGAACTCGCAGCGCCTCATTTCCTCCTCTCTTCTGGGTTCTTAAAGCTTTTTGTGGACTTTGAGTGCCAGAGGAGCGTATGGACCAGATAAATCACCTCTCTGCAGCGCCGTCAGTCCTGAAGCCGGAGGGAATCAGGAGGACGTTCTTACCTTGTTCTTCCTTTCAGAGCTTTTGTTGGAACTTGAATGTGAATTTAAACGCTCCAGCTTCCCTCCAGTGCCGTCAACCGACCTCCAAAGAAAGTTACCTGGAAGTCATTCTCATTTTCTTGCTGAATGTTGACTCAGCAGTCCTCTCTGTCTATTATCAGCCAGCCAGAAACACATTCATCTCAATGAAAGCCATGACGTCTTCCTCACTGAACTGAACTGCTGACAGAACCTAATTACAGCTCATTGTGTGTCTGCCGGTGAGCAGGACACAAATACATTCTCCAGTAAGAGCTTCTGGACATGAATTGGGCAAACCTGTTTAAGTTTTTCCACTGATTCACCTGATGCAGGCAGAGGGTCAACACTTCAACGCTTTCATGACGCATTCAGGAGTCAGACTGCAGCTAATTTTAATGCTCCATTTATGGTGAGCTTCTTTTGTTTTTAAGTTGTTTCTTGTGTTTGGTGCTTATGCATTGTTCATGTTTAATTAATTATTTGGTTGGAAGTGGATGTGTGGACTGGGAGGTTTTTCCCATTGGGATTAATAAAGTTGTCTGAGTTGAGGTTTTTAGGTGGCTGCTTGTTGTTTTGACCCTTTTTTGACTTTCATTGTTCAGCTGACACACGTCCATCATTCAATGGGCATAAAATGTGCAGAAACAGCCGACTGCAAGTTTCCCCCACAGGATGAATCAGGCGTTAAAAGTGACTGGCTCTGGCTGAAGGCTGAAGGACGAGGCGTATCGATTAGCTCCAGCTCATTGCTAGCTGACGGTGTTGGACCTGTGGACCTCACCTGGCTGCTCTGCAAAGGTCAACAAGCCGGCTGACGAGCAGAAGCAGATTGAGGACGACACATGGCTGGTTTATGACTTTGCTGAACATGTTCAGCATCATGTATTGGTGAGCAGACCAAGTTAGACTCCCTGTGGCTTCATGTGACACAAACAGTTCCTCTGTCTGCAGGAGGGTTGCAGTGGTTTTATTTTTAGCGGTGCAGGAAACCAAAGAATCCAGATATAACAAATTCACAAAACTCAAAATCACTTCAAAATTGTGTATCTCCATTATCATCATGTTTTCACCTGTAGTGAGCCTGATGATGCAGGCAGGTTATAACAGACTCCAGCCTACGAACATGACAAGTCAAGATCATGGAGGCCAGAGAACACAAAACGTCTGGATTGAGACAAACTGCCTCAAAGTTTCAGGAGATTTTATGCTAATGCTGTTTGTAGAAGCTAATGCTAATAGCAGGAGCTAATGCTGATAGCAGGAGCTAAAGCTGTTTGCAGAAGCTAATGCTGTTTGTAGAAGCTAATGCTGACAGCAGGAGCTAATGCTGATAGCAGGAGCTAAAGCTGTTTGCAGAAGCTAATGCTGATAGCAGGAGCTAATGCTGATAGCAGGAGCTAATGCTGTTTGCAGAAGCTAATGCTGATAGCAGGAGTTAATGCTGATAGCAGGAGCTAAGGCTGTTTGCAGAAGCTAATGCTAATAGCAGGAGCTAATGCTGATAGCAGGAGCTAAAGCTGTTTGCAGAAGCTAATGCTAATAGCAGGAGCTAATGCTGATAGCAGGAGCTAAAGCTGTTTGCAGAAGCTAATGCTGTTTGTAGAAGCTAATGCTGATAGCAGGAGCTAATGCTGATAGCAGGAGCTAAAGCTGTTTGCAGAAGCTAATGCTGATAGCAGGAGCTAATGCTGTTTGCAGAAGCTAATGCTGATAGCAGGAGCTAATGCTGTTTGCAGAAGCTAACATAAGCAGAAGCTATAACCAGCAGCAGGAACTAACACAAAAAAACAAACTGAAAGATAAAAGATGGATGCGTAAAGTTAGAGTCTCCATTCTGGTATATCTGAGTAAATATTTTTATCTTGATGCTAATCATAAACAACTTCAGTAAGAAACTGGAGCTTTCTGCAGCACATGCTCTCCAGGTTAGCATCTCCAGGTAACAGCAGCACAAAACCGTCCTCTTCATCCGTTTGGTTCTCTTCATCTTCATTTTCCTTCATCATTTCAGCCTGTTCTGGTCCAAATTGAAGCAGCTGAACGATGCAGAGCTTACCTTGCTGGCTGGACGGAGCTAGCGTTTTACCACCCTGCGTACGTCGCCTACCCAGGTTGCATTGCAGTGTAAACAACATGGCGACATCGGTGTGGGAATATTTTGTATTTATTTATGAACATTAAACAACTTACAATATTTTTACTGCATTGTTTTAACTTCTGAAATCAATGTTTCTCAAATAAAACTTGTTGTTGCCAATTATGCATAAATTTATTGGGCCATCCTAGATTTCTTTCTCTTTAGGGAAAGAGATGTTCAGTAATACAACTTTTACATTTTATTTGCCCATTGTCTTTTAAATTATGATTTGTCCATGATTATAAACTAGTATATTCACAAGATAACCTGGATGTTTATTAAGCTTTAAAAACCCTTTTATTCACTGAAGTATTGTCTGACAAACATGAGGCCGCGCGTTTCCTCTTCATTTATCCCCAAATACTGTGAAATATGAGTCTGATGTGCAACATTTGCCCTGGTTAAACCTGAGAACATATTGAGAGCTTTTAAGCTCAGAGTGGGGGCGATTTCCAGCTCTCTCTTCACACTAAGAACGATTTTCAGACGGGATTACCTCCAAGCAGTAATCTATCCAGACAGCCTGGCCGGCGGCCAGCAGTTTGGGTCACCGTTTAACTAGATTAATGTTGGATCGCCGTTATCTGTTTAAAATAGTGCAAAACAACAGCAGGTGTACAGGGAAATAAGAGAATGGTGTTTGTGTTTGGCACAGCCGGGTGAAAATGGTCATTCAGAGGCGTCTAATCCATCAGATTAAACTGAGAATTAGGAGAACCAGATTTATTCAGCGCTACGTTGTTTCAACTGAAATATGATCTGTTGTCCGTTACAAAGAGCTGCAGAGGTTCCAACGAGCCTAAATAAATGTTTCCTGATGTAGATCAACGCTACTTGTAGCAACTTTACAGTCAGAACAGGACAGAAACAGATTGGATGAAGCCCCGACGCGGTGAGCAGATTCGGCTGCAGTCGGCGCTGATCGCAGCGTTTTGTTGCGTGGCGGTGACATGGCCGCGCTCACAGCAGGCTGTCCTGGGGCTGAGCGCAGGTTGGCACCCTGCTGTTGCACAGCAACGACTATCTGTCACATGTGATCGCATCGCGGCAGCAGCAAAACCATCAGCTCTGGAAAACGTCACAGTGAGGACCAGTGGTCGTCGGCCTGTTGACGAGCTAAACACATTTCCCTTCATAGTTAAAGAATGGTTATGAATTATTTCCGTTTGAAAAGGTAACTGGTATTTGCAGCAGCTTGGTGTCCCAGTATTGGAACCAACCGGAGAGGCAGCTGCAGGGTTTCTGCAGAGCATCACTGCCTGTTTTCCCTGCAGATCGGCTTGGCTTTCCACTGAATGCTGTTGAAATCAAACCAGGAACTGAAGGAAACATACAAAGAGATGGAGAGAAGAGGCACAGAAACAGTTTCAGATCTGCAGTTTGTAGAGGAAGATGTGAAGCTTCCTGGTTAACTCCAGATTCTGCTTTAAGGAACGTTTAGTTGTGGCTCTGTTTTGTGTCAGTGTCTAGATTATGAGACTCAGATTAGCGAACAGCCTGCTCAGGATAAAACTGCCTGCAGAAAGTGTCGGTCCACCGTCTAATTATGCAACAACAGGCAAACACTGACTGATTCCAGAAACTTTAAAGGTTTCATTTATGCCACTCTGCAGAAGCTTGATGTCATCAAACCTTTACAGTAACTTCAAACTTGATCCTCGAGTTATACGACCGGGTTTCCCTCCATCCTCTATAATCTATCACAGCAGATTCTCCATGGTAGCTGCCTTTCCATTAACCATGTAACTCTCCAAATAGAAATTATGAAAATTAATTTCATTAGTGGAAAAAAACTCTGGGAAAAAAAGTTGTGCTAAGATGAGTTGATTTTTCAACTGGATTGAAATAGATGTGAGCCGCAAAAAACTGCAATGGAAACACTTTGAGAGTGTGTGTGTGTGTGTGTGTGTGTGTGTGTGTGTGGAGGTGGTGTGTGTGTGTGTGTGCGCGTGTGTGTGTGTGTTTTATTGGGAGCAGAATGCTGGGACTCATTTTCCACTAACAGAGAATTTAATTTTTGATATTTGCCCAGAAACAGCAGAAATGTGGGAGGTTCTGCAGAGATCTGAGTTAAACAAATTTGGTGTCAAACGTTTAAAATATTTTTTGCTGCTATTACTTTAAAGATACTAATAAATGTTTCCAGATATGTTTAGAGGTCATCAAAGGTCAACTGGTCTCTCCCACTTAAAAAAACTAATTAGATGTGAATCAACTGTACTGCTAAAGTTTATCTCACAAACCAGCACAGTTAATTAAATCAGTTTTGTTGTATTTAGTAAATATAAAGGCAGGCGGATCTCTGCTTACATCTGGTTACAGTGTATTTTGGCACAAGTGAAAACTTTTGTTGTACAAATGCAGGACAGTTGACTGACACCATATTTTGTTTGAAATTGTAAATGTGGAGTGGCTGGTTGACCTTTGATGACCTCTGGAAACATTTGTTAATATCTTTAGAATTATAGCAGCACAAAATAAAACTTTTGCTGCACAAACATTTGCCACCTGTTTTGTTTAATAGGAAGAAGCTTCACTGATGTCTTCACCTTTCCTTGTTTTCTTCTGTTGTGTCGGGACGGATCCTCGTGTTGCTCTGGTGAACATTTCTCCTGCTGAATGTTAACTTCTCTCTGCTTCGCGCCTCATTTGTAAACCTGGATGTTGCCTCTTTTGTTTCCCTGAAAGCGTTCTCCAGATGAATACTTCCTCGCTGACGCAAATGATACTTTCTCAGGGTGGAGCAGCGCAGCCTGCGTGGAGGAAGGATTACCGGAGCGGAGTCCATGCATCAGCTGGAGGAAAAACGCGGCTGCAGCTGATTTACTGCAGCAGGATGGAGCGTTCGCTGCAGCCTGTAAATTCGGGCTGCGCTCGCCTCCACCTGATAAATCAAATGTGTTTTTACAGCAACACCCACAGAGCTAAACAAACTTCACCTTTCCTCTTTTATTCCTGTTTTCTGCGTCTGCGGGAATAAAACCATGTTGTAACGTGGTTTTAAGTGCAGCTCAGCATGCAGGCTGAGCTGCACTTAAAAAACACTAAATCCTACCAAGAATTTTGGTGTAGTTTCTCAGACTTACATCTTGGTACACCTAGGGTTAGGGTTAGGCTAAAATAGGACAAAACTAACTTACAAGTAACTTCTTAGTAAGATATAGAAATCTTTAAAGTTATAATTCTGAATATTGTTTCAATATGTCATATAAGAAAAATAATCTGGCACTGTGACTAACATTAATAAATTATTTACTAAAATAAACTCCCATATCTTGATGAAAAGTTACTTGAAAGTTTATTTCAAGATATTTGCACTTGAAACTAGAAATACTTGGTCAGATTTTGTGTTTTTGCAGTGCAGACTGAGCTGAATACTGAGCAGTTACTAACAATAAAACAGGACTAACATCTTCGCTGCATCACCAGAGATCTTTACTCAGTTAGCCCGCGTTCTGCAAACTGTCCACAAGGTTAGCATGTGTTAACGGGAACGTCTGTGAGGTTCAACACTGATGCTGGGCGGGAATGCCAACTTTAATTCACCGCTAAGGTGTTCTGCTGGGTTTCAGGAGACCAGTTCTTTTATAAATGTCTGTAGGTGCTGGATGTGATTCACATCCGGCCGTCAGACTCACTGACTGGAACTGGGTCCAGTTAGTGGGAGCTTCCTGTTATTTTCCAGTTGAAAACTTAGAGAAGCTGACTCATTTAAAGCAGCTCGTCTTCTGATTAGCTGAGAGGTCTTTAATTGCATTTTGAATAAGTGGGATTCTGTGGAAGTAAAACTGAGTGTTTTTATTAAGCAGCGGCGCCATGATGAATGTTTTGAGCTGAATGTAATGTTTGCTGTTGGTGCGGCATTTGTGTGATTTCTTTACTGTGATGTTTTGGACCGGGACGAGGCGTTTGAGTGTTCATGAGTCGCTGTGCTGCGTTCACATTCTGTAGATCTGATTTCAGAGATCTGGTCTAGTCTGCAGCAGTCATCATCACACCGTGCCCATCTGCTAATCGCCGCGTTGCTCCTGACAACACATTGGGAACATATTGGTGAACATCTCACCTCTGATGGACGGCGATCTGAAGCTGCAGCACGCGCCTCTCCCCCCTCCTCCACCTGCTGCTGCTTCCCCGTCTCACTGCAAATCCAATTTACACATGCAGCCGCAGCCGGGCGCCGTCCTGGCAGCGCCGCACAGAAAACTGTCAGACTGGAGGAGAAAAGTGTCGACGGTTCTCCTGCCAAGTGTCTTTGTGTCGGAACGCCAGTCCTCTTCCTCTGAACAGATTACTGGAGCAAACACATTTCTGCTCTGGTTCGGTTTCCGCTGACGGCGCTGAAATGGCTTCTGGGTAACACGGTAAAAACCGCTGATCAGTACCAGCGATTTAAAATGAAATAATACTGAAAAAAATCTGGTCTAATTCTGATCTTTTCACCCTGAAATCTGATCCACTTCCCACATAGAACTAAATAATATCCTGTCATGTTGCGTTTTATCCGACGTTTACGTCATTGACGTGAGACAGACGTCATAATTCTGCACCAGCAGAAGCCAGTCGGTAAATCTGCATGTAAAAATGGCAGGAAATGATAATAATGAGTTGATGGAAGCAGTGAGTCAGTGAACGCATCCCAACCTCCCCACATCCAAACTGGTTTTCCTCCTGAAGCTGCAGGCAACGCTCTTCTTCTGCGCATGCGCGTCGCAAACTGTTCACACTGAATTCTGATTGTTTTTCTATTTAATTAGTGACCATCACACAGAGGGGGAGTATTTAGATCCTCCATTAAATCCCTGCAGTGTTTGGGAACGCTCTCTTCAATAATATGTCAAACGTTTCAGTATTTTGTCAGCGGACTGCAGGATTATGTTTTAAAGCAGATTCTTGAATGTTTGTCACGTCTTCTGCTCACTAATTAAAGTTTTTTTTTTTTTTGCTCAGGTCGGGATGTGAGACTAACGAGCGTTAATCGGGCTGATAACAGGAAGTGGATCTGATGCTCTGTGTGTTTCTGGCTGCTGGAACATTTTGTTTTAACGCTGCTAATTACTGAAACCCGATGCTGTGTAAAGCCCGTCCTGGCAGCAGCTCGCTGGTTCTGTGTGTCACTGGACCCGTTCAGAGGCGGACGGGGCCGGGATAGAAAACTAAACCCAACGGGTAAAAACTGAAGACAGCAAACAACTCGGTGAGCTTCAGCATCTTCACAAAGTGTCTGCAAAAATCCCAGGTGATGAGTTATTGTTGGGTTTAAGCAGCGGCCCGGTCCGATGGTGGCGCTGAGGTCCAGTTTATCAGTCACGGTCCTGTGCTGCAGAACAATCCCTCTGTTTGGCAGCAGAGGCCTCACCTGTTTCTGCTGCAATCAGACTATAAGTTCATCTATAAAACATGAGAACAGGCGCCGAGCAGGAGGGTCACTGATAGAGATGAAATATTTACTGAACACCCAGCGGCTGTTTCTCTCCTCATCTCTGATCTCTCATCTCATTATCCTGCAGTGTGACTTTAAATCTTCACTACATTATGACACAACAACAAATAATATGATTGTGAGGAATTCCTGGATCAATTTCTCATATTTTCAAGAAGAACATTGGATGTTCTCTGTTGCCAAAAGTTGAAAATATGCAAAAAAAAAAAAAAAATGTTCATGATTAAATTGACTAAATTACCACAAAGTTTTTCTCAGAGTTGGATGCTGGAAGCTCTGTTACCTTGGAGCTAGAAGGTCCTGGGTTCAAATCCCAGCCTGGGGTCTTTCTGTTCTCCCTGGTTTTCTCCTGGTTCTCCAACTTCCTCCCATGTTCAACAATCAGATCAGAGCTGCAGGGATGATGGAGGGACGCTCTCTGACAGTCAGAAGTTTACATGAAAAAACATTTTATTTGTTACTAAGAACAGAAGAAGTTCTCTCAACGTGGCAGATTTACTTCCACAAGGTGACAGAGCTAACCACTGCACCACTTAAACCCTCGTTTTTAAGCAGTAACTAAACACCAGATCAACTGTTTTTCTGAACGTAAAAAGTTAAATTGGCCCTTAAGCAAATTGTGACATTTTCATGTGAAGTTGTTTACATTAATACTTTGTCCCAAAACGGTCTCAGGGCTGCCCCCTGTGGGTTGGAAGCAGCAACTACAGCTGAATTTTCACAATCAGAAAAAGTTTAAAACTTTCCTGCAATTGACGGAGTGCAGCAACAGGTGTGGGAGGGGCAATGCTGTTACCTTATGTGGAAACTCCAGTCACTCCCACACTTTCTGTTCCCTTAATGGGACTTTAAACCTCAGGAACGATGAATGTAACGAAGGAGTGCAACCGTTGCTCTGAGAGGCTTTTGTCTGACTTCATGTCCAGAGCAAAGCAGCTGCAGCTGCGTCTGCATCATGCAGCTGCGTCTGCATCATGCAGCTGCGTCTGCATCATGCAGCTGCGTCTGCATCATGCAGCTGCGTCTGCATCATGCAGCCACGGAGGATGAAGATGCTCCTGCTGGGTTTTTCCTCTCGCAGGCGGCCATCCTCCCCTGAGGCCCGGAGCGCTGCATTACGGTGTGCTACTGTGTCGCTGTGGTTCCCCGGACGCCGTTAGCGCTGATTTAATTTCTGAGGCCCCCTCCTCCCCTGGAGGCCTGCGCTCCTCCCACGGCGACAGAAATGAAAAGCCTCTAAGCTGCAGCAGCTGTGGCGGCATCCGTGATGTTTTGGAAAAGATCAGCGGCGGTTGGCCATAAAGGGCATCAGCATGGAGACCGCCGGTGCGCTCATTAGGGGAAATGCCAGTGATGTGAATGTTTTTAACAAGGCCTCATTAAAGGCGCTAAGCCAGGAAGAGGCTTGTCAACAGCTGCATGGAAAATAATTAGCAAGGGTTAATAATAGTAATTATTATGCTGCTGCTTTTGATTCAAACAGGCTGGTAGCTGCACACTGCGCGGCGGATTGTAACGGCTTATATTTGTTTGGTGACGTCATTTTTAAAGTTAAAACACAACTGATTGTTTTTTTTATTTTGATAGAATCTATATGCAGATCATGAATAACTCAGTTTCTATAACAATTATTTCTAAAAAACTACAAATATCAAGACCGAAATGATAGAAAACATAAAAAACACTAAATAGAGTTTAAATGAAAAATATACAACACAATTTTAAAAAGTCTTAAAGTGTTTTAATTCCATTTAAAAAATCTAAGTTGGCCTTAAATACTTTAATGAATGGTTTTAAGTTTAGTTGTGATTTTAGTCTCATATATTTATTTAGTTTATTTTTTCGCTGGACTTTTCTGTCAGGCTAACATTTGCGTCGCTCTCAGACGGTTCTGTTCGGCTGAGGCTGGTTAGCTGCTAATATCCCCTCGCTAGCGAGGTTTCTGTGTCTATCATGGATACGTGTAAATTGATCAACAGTTGGCTCATATCCCGTATCTCAGCTCTGCTACTTTATAAAATATGCAGTTTCCTTTTGTATATCTCTGTTGTTGTAAAAGTCTCACATTTCATTCATAATGGTCTTAAAAATCCTTAGATTTGAGTTGGTGAAAGCTGCAGAAATCCTGCATTAACCACGTTTGTTAATTTCTGGGTTTTTCTCTCTGTAAAGTGATTTGTTGCAGGATCAGAAATTTCCTTCAGAGAGTTTCTGATTACTTCATCTTCACCGGTCAGGGGTTTTTGTCAATGCGGAGAAAAAGTTACACATATTCTCTATTCAGATTAAACTAAATGAATATTAAATGCAATTAAATATATAATTGATATCATTTTAATAATTAATAATGGCATTTTTTTGGCTTTATCAGTCAAAAGTCTGGAATTTCTGATAAATTTGAACCAATCAGATGTTCAGGGTTCCAGGCTGACCAATCAGGATCCAAGGGGATGATGTGTGCTGATTGGCTCAACCAATTACCTCTGGACTGGACTTTTCAGATTTAAATAGGAAATGATCTCATATGTAGCAGCGATAGGTTTAATTCATTACAGTAACAGAAGGTCATTAATAAAAGACGACATGAAACGTGTCTGATGTGAACTGAAGATTTCTAGTTTGTTTGGTTTGTGCAGTGAAAACACCTGACAGTCTGTTATTAATGTGGTGTTTTCATATTTATCGCTGTGCTGCTGATCGGGCCTCAGTCGGTGTTTCTGCATGTTTGTGTCCAGCAGAGCTGCAACCAGCTGCGGGAAAAGCCAGCAATAAAATGTCAGCCCGCGCTCTGTGAAGCATCATCATGCTGTTGAGAGCAGCAGATATCAGAAAATCCCTCTTCATGCTCCATTTTTCCCACTCCAAATGTGCTCTTAGTGCGGCGGTTTGACTGCAGAGGAAAACACGCAGCGCTGGAGAGCTCCTCGCTCTCTGATGGAGGACACAACTGTCTGTTTGAGGTTTTTATCTGCTGTGACACCATTCTGCCTCCAGTCCAAAAGCACTTTCTCCTTCCTGGAAAAAAACAGAAAATAAAATCAGAGAGCGCCAGCAGGGGAGCAACGAAACCCTGTTTGATCAACATCACTTTGATCTGATTCATGCTAATCAGCCTCATGTGGGAAACACCCAGCCTGGAATCTCACCGTTAGATTGATTTTGATGGAATAAATAAAATCCTCCTCTCATATTCAAGGTGATTAAACTCAGACAATAACTTGTTCATAGCTTGTTTTATCTAAAGTTCCCACTTTGCTTTCTGCTTGTGAGTCCAAACAGCCGAGGACAAAAGATGTCCAAAAGTGAAAAATAAAAAATGATTTAGTGTCAAGGAATAGTTAACAAAACGACACGAATTTGGGCCCAAATGAACTGAACTAAAATAGAACTGCAGTAACCTAAACTCACCACATGGAGGAGGAACAACAAAAATACAAAATGTTGCAAAGGCAACATGTTAAACAAATAAAGCAAAAACAGTTTTAACTACAGCCAAATAATAAGAACATTATGTTGATGAAATAAATGAGCAAGGTCACCTTTAAAGGGCAGAATCGTGTAAAATCCACTGCATCTTTCCACAATGTTGTGATGTTTTCCCCTCGTTACAAACTAACCTGCAGTTTGCCTTGATTATTACATTCATGTTTTAGAAATCCTTTAATTTCCATGGCAACCATTCATCTGAGCAAAACGCCTGGGTAGACGTAGCCCCGCCTTTGAGGCACAGCTCCTCCCCCACGACTCTCAGCTCTTCCAGACTAGCCAGCAGCAATTAGCAAACAGCAGGTGGCGCTGCTGAGCTCGTTATAGGAGCTACCACTTTTAGAGCATCAAAGGGTTAATAGAGGAGCCATGTTGGGACGACTTCCTGGAGGCGGAGCTTCACAAAGAGCAGGAGATTTTAAAGAGGCAGAGGCCCAATTTCAATTAAATTATTATTTTAATTATTAAATTACATAGTCAAATTTCTTTTAAGTCATATTTGTTTTCATAAGAACTGAAGGTAACAGTTCCTTGATTGTGCTATGAAATGGCATTATATGCCTGGAAAACACATAAATAAATTGTGCAGCCATTAGAAAATATGTCTAAATAAAATATCTTATGCATAATATTATCTGTAACTAAAAATATAAACTATGAAACAATAATTCGATGTGCTGGTGGTTGGAGCGTCCACCAGTTTTCACCCAGTTCACAATTCACTTTGCACTAATTGATAAAAGTTATTTTTACTCTTCTGGCATTAAATAACTATTTTATCTCATTGGAGCAGGAAGAATAAACGGATCTGTGTCTGTGGGTCGATCCTTGCAGCACCAGCAGAACCCTGCGAGCTCAGTGATTGGTCCAAACGTTTCCTCCCGGGTTTATGCGCTTCATGTAGAAAAATAAAAACAATCTTTATATAGAAACAAACAAACGGAGGGCAGATGCTCTGGACCTGTTCAGACTCGTCCCTGACTCCCCCTGAACAGGAGCGGTCGCTCCTCATGGGTGGAGCGTTTGGGTGCTGCGGGTCATCTGAGCGCCACTGTGTGTGACTGAAGCGCCGGCTCATCTGCTCTGAGGTTTGCATCATGTGAAGCTGCGGCAGGCGGGAAGTCCCTCCTGTTGCACGCCGTTGCATCATCTCGCCTCCCTCTGAAGGCTGCTCCTCACTGAGCGCGCTCAGATAAAAGCCCTCCGTCATGTTTCAAAGCAGCAGGCGTGCGGCCTTGCTTTTCTGACTCACTCTGTGTTTTATTTAAATGTGACACACGCGTTTCCTTCAGACACATCTCACTTCTTATTTACACAAGAAAACAAATTTTACATCCTTTGGTTCAGCAACATATTGTTCCATTTCTGCTGCGTTATTAGATTCATTTCCATTACTGTCAGGCAACAAGAAGGTTTAACTGTAAACACACAAAAGCTCCTTTAACCACTGACCTGCCGCTGGCGTTTCATTACCTGTTGGCCAAATGGACACATTCAGGTCTACGCCTGCATCCCTGGTTCTAGAACGAGACTCTCTCCACCTGAAGCCAACTGTTGAACCACAGAACCGTCCCGAGGTTCTGCTCCTGCTCCCAGAACAGAATCGCATCACGGGTCTCTGAATAATTCAGATTTGGCTGCAGGAAGTCGGACAGATGAGTCGTTGTGAAGTAAAAACCAGAGCTGACAGGACGTCAGAGTGATGAGTCCTGCCCAACGTCTCTGACAGCTGCGTTCACTTCTGCATCAGAATGTCTGACAGAGCGCCGCCGAACAAATACGATAAATACAGAAGATTCAACCTGGACCAACTCTAAGGTGATTCATCTGGAAGTGGAACAAGTCTGGTTTTATGGGTTGAAAAGATGGGATGGCTGTGAAAATGTGGGATTCAGGTTGGATTTCCCAGCTATGTGACTGAAGCTTCACATCCTCTGGTCACTTTCAAGGACTGAGTTGCTTCTCTGTTGCTACAAATTTGAAACATGGCGGCGATTATTTCCTGCTTGCTCTGCTCATATCTCTGATCAAACGGCCAATCAGAGAACAGCAATGGAAACACTGAGCGCCAAAACAGTCCTGAATCAAATGAATGAATTATCTGAGCCGAGCGGCTGAGTGCAGATGAGCGGCTGAGTGCAGATGAGCGGCTGAATGAGTCGGGGTGGCTCTAAAAGTCGAGTCCTGGTGTTTGGCGCTCCGTCCTGTATGATAACATCGCAGAAGTGTTTTTAACGTGACTTCCTGTGTTTCAGGTGGCGGCGCAGGCGGTGCTCTTCATGTGCATGAACACCGCTGGGATCTTCATCAGCTACCTGTCCGACCGGGCCCAGCGCCAGGCCTTCCTGGAGACGCGGCGCTGCATCGAAGCTCGCCTCAGACTCGAGACTGAGAACCAGAGACAGGTCAGTGTGTGGGCGCTTCAACCTGCTGACGCCATGCTGAAACCGCGTCTGAGGTGAAAACATGAAATAAATCAGTCCTGAACATCCAGAACCAGAACCAACAAGAATGACTGAAACTCCCAATGAGAAGAGAAGCAGAGCAGAGGAACCTGCAGGGAAAAGCAGACTGGACCACAAAGCTAAAGGCAGGAAGTCAGACTGAATCCAGGCAGGAAGTCAGACTGAATCCAGGCAGGAAGTCAGACTGAATCCAGGCAGGAAGTCAGACTGAATCCAGACAGGAAGTCAGACTGAATCCGGACAGGAAGTCAGACTGAATCCAGGCAGGAAGTCAGACTGAATCCAGGCAGGAAGTCAGACTGAATCCAGACAGGAAGTCAGACTGAATCCAGGCAGGAAGTCAGACTGAATCCAGGCAGGAAGTCAGACTGAATCCAGGCAGGAAGTCAGACTGAATCCAGACAGGAAGTCAGACTGAATCCGGACAGGAAGTCAGACTGAATCCAGGCAGGAAGTCAGACTGAATCCAGGCAGGAAGTCAGACTGAATCCAGACAGGAAGTCAGACTGAATCCGGACAGGAAGTCAGACTGAATCCAGGCAGGAAGTCAGACTGAATCCAGACAGGAAGTCAGACTGAATCCAGGCAGAAAGTCAGACTGAATCCGGACAGGAAGTCAGACTGAATCCAGGCAGGAAGTCAGACTGAATCCAGACAGGAAGTCAGACTGAATCCAGGCAGGAAGTCAGACTGAATCCAGGCAGGAAGTCAGACTGAATCCAGACAGGAAGTCAGACTGAATCCAGGCAGGAAGTCAGACTGAATCCAGACAGGAAGTCAGACTGAATCCAGACAGGAAGTCAGACTGAATCCAGACAGGAAGTCAGACTGAATCCAGACAGGAAGTCAGACTGAATGCAGACAGGAAGTCAGACTGAATCCAGACAGGAAGTCAGACTGAATCCAGACAGGAAGTCAGACTGAATGCAGACAGGAAGTCAGACTGAATGCAGACAGGAAGTCAGACTGAATGCAGACAGGAAGTCAGACTGAATCTACCTCATACAAGAGACTTCTAGTCAGACTCTTCTGACTGGATGTGAACAACCACAAACACAAAATCAGATTTCAGGAGAGAATCAGGGTGAAGCCTGGGTTGCTCAGTCATTTCTCTGCAGGTTCATTACTTCTGTTTCCTCTCTGGTTTTCTGGAGTCCAGAAGTTTCAGAAATGGTTCCGTTTCCAAATTGATCGAGTTTATTGACTATTTGAATTTCTTTCGATCTGGACACATAGTGTTGTTGTTTTTATTTTGCTGTTTGATTTGTTTGCTAATTTGATCAAATTGCTGACTTTGCCTGAACTGATGACTTTTACCACGATGTCATAAAGCCGATAGACTGAAAACCCAACATAAGTCTAGATGCTAACAGTTTTAACATGCTAGGCTAACATGAGGCGGGTTTTTCTCCATGGTTATTAATGATTAGACACAATGAAATATTTGATTGGGTCTTACTAATCTTACCTATTAATGACGTATTTGTTAATCTTCTTACCTTGTTAAAAGGTTAGCTGTAAACTCGAATGCACCAATCCCAGCGTTAATTGCTGCTATCCGTCGCCGTCTGCTGTCCAAAGCAAATGTTTGGTTTGCTTTTTTGCCATTTTTTCTGTAAAATCAGTGAAATAAAAGTGACATGAGGCAACAACTGTCTGTTTCAGCAGGTCTGCAGCTTGTTGGTTGTTCCCGTGAAGCTCAGCTCACTGCTGCATTTCTGAGCCTTTAAAAGGGAAAATGCGAAAATTCAGCGATTTTGAAGAAAAAATAATCAGAATTGGTTAAGCTAAATAAGAATGGGTACTTTATAGTACAAACACAGGCAATATAAATTATTTTATCATTATTTTTCATGTTGACAGCTGCCTCCCTGGAGTGCAGCACTTTCTGAAGAGCAAAGTGTCAAAGATTGGATGTGCCCCCAAAATGGTTTTTAATGGGACTGTATTTATCCCTGCCTGAGTGGAAGAAGCGGTAAACACTGGCCTCCAAATTACCGTACATGTTTCTACTTCCTGTTGTGTGTGACGGTCGGTTTGTGTGTGAAAAGAAGCAAAGCGGCTGGAGTGTTTCAGCAACAGGATGGAGAGACTCCAGGAGGAGAAAAACATGAACGCATCATCGATACGAAGCTGTCAGGGACACTTAGCATCTGACCAATAACAACACACACACACACACAGCTGATAGTGAGCTTTGTTTACACCACGGCTGTGAGGCGCAGAAAGCTTTTAGCGGCCTCATGTTTCTGGAAGGCTGGGCTGTGATGAGTCGGGGCGCCGCCTGCAGCACAACACCTCCTCATGGACCAATCAGAGCCCAGCATCCCTGACCGCCAGCGGCTTGTTTTCAGGCCAGATCTGAGGACGAACTGAGCTCCTCTTCTTTGTTTTTCTTCTTCTGCTTTGTTTTTCTGGTGCTGTGGGAGATTACTGAGCTGCAGGAGGAGAAACGCCGCGGCGTTCCCGGATCATCTGCTGAATCAGCTTCCTGTCATGGCCGAACATTCACTTTATTAGCGGAGTTTTACTTTTTATCTTCACGTCACCGGCTTAGAGTGAAAACTTACAGTTAATGAAAAACATGCAGGCAAGAAAGAGAGAAGCAGAAATCAATAAGCCGGGCAGCCATGAAGAGAGCAGGTTGACTTCTACTGCTTACAGGTTGCTATGGCAACAGACCTCCATCCATCCCATCATCCATCCATCCATCCATCCATCCATCCATCCATCATCCATCTGTCTAGCCATCATCAATTTTCATTCATTCATTCATTTCAAAGGTTGTGGGTTCAACTCCAGCTTCCTCCTTCCACATACCGTTAAATTTATTGTGGATTTTATCTTATATTTTTTTGAGGAGTCAAAGGTAAAAGTTGGCTGGCTACAGCGAGAATATGGTAAAGCAGTGGCAGCATCATGCTGTGGATTCCCAGTTTTAGTTTTATTCACAGCAAACAAGTTTTGATTTTAATTTGATGCAACTTGTTAACGACCATTTAAGCAGATATCAGTGAGGATATAGAGTTTATATTGGAGCCTAAAGCCACAATAACTTAAACTTATGCACATAATCCCTGTTTATAACAATTATCATCATTCCACCCTCATTTAATAACAAAGTCTGGTTTAAAACTCAGCCTGTGTGAAGCTGCCCTCCCCCAGCAGCCAGAGGGTCTGGAGGTCAGCGATCTGCTGGAGTAAATAATTTGTTTTTGTCTATAGAAATAGATTTAGATTCTGCAGCAGCTCCTCCATCTGTGTGAAATAAAAAAGTGTAAATTAACGTTCCAGGGGCTCAGCGGGTCCAGAGAAATAAGAAACGCAAATAAAATTTAAATGAGACTGAAAACACACTGAGAGTGAATAATGCAGCGCCGGCCGTAGATTTGATCAGAGACGATATCCATGATTTATTCCATCATGGTCAAAGTTTATGCAAAGCCATATTCAGACCTCTGGTTCACCAGCACAACCTCTGCAGCGTCACAGCAATGTCTTACAGAAATATACGGTTTCACACTTTATTAATTAATAAAAGAATTCAGTCAAAATGAAAACACAGTGAGACTGACAGGATTCAGGTTGTTTTGTTGAGAAGGAAACCGGTGAACTGAACTATTAAAGGTCAAAAGTTAAAGGTTAACGTGCAGCTCAGTAAAAATGCCAGGAATAATTCTTAGTGAGTTTTAGTTGTGCTTCAGTCTTTCAGGAATTGTTGGAAAAAAGAAGTAAAGTTTTTAAGATTTTAAGCTCTATGATGAAACTGATGAGCTCAGTCCTTGTAACTGGTATAATCAAATCCCGATGTCCAGACACAGCAGAGAGTTTCCATTAGCCTCAGAAATGCACAAATTGATTTTATGAAAATAAATTTGCTTAATGAAAAAAGATGTAGTTTTCAAAATTGCAGTAGAGACACTTTTTTTGCATCAAACGAGTCACATGATCATCAGCCGAATGTGACTACTGGTGGAAACGTCAAAGAAGACGACAGGAAGTGATCGGATGATGGTTTGTTTTTTAATTTTTTTTTTGGATTCTCACAGGATCTCAGTTCAGAAAAAGATGTTTCATTCCAACCACAGTTTCCCCAAACCGCAGCAAACACAGACCAACGCTGAATAAGACGTCTCCTCTGATTGGCTGATGATGAGCGCCACCATGACTGAAATATCAATGTATCTCATAAGCTGTTTACATCTGTCACTGCCGTGATTTTTCATGAGTTACTGCGTGAACAAACTTTTTAACGTGTGATTTTAATCCAATTTCTTATTTAATGGAAACACAACAATTTCTGAATTGTGTTTGCACAGTAAAATAAAAAAATTTGCTCTCATTTGTTAGATATGTCCAACATAACCTTCAGGATCTTAAAGTTTTTGATATGAAACATTTATTTCTGTGCTCTGAATCCTCAGCGACGCGCCGGATGTTTTGTGCTGCAGCTCCTGCACAGCGGGAGGGAAATGTGTGCTGTCAGAGATCTGCTGCAGGCCTTTGTCCCTCAGCTAAAACCAAGCTGCGCTAATGATCATCTGAGCTAATCTGACACTGAGTCCGCTGGCTCTCAGCTGTCCAAACCGGGGACAGCGTCCACTCGAGCAGACACGCCATTAAGGCTCCACACTGCAAGAAGTCACCAGCTGGGAAAGTCTAGTCCTCTACTGGCAAAAACCAGCAGCGTTCCTGCAGCTGGTTCAGCGTTTAAACAGGAACAACGGTGCAGATATTTGGTGAACCTGGGCTGAACGTCTCCTCAGTCAAATCCTCATTTCTTGCAGTGAATCTCGGCCGGCCCCGAGGCGTTGGGTTGTGATTCAGCAGCCGAGGCGTTATTAACGCTCCGCTGGAAGATCTGACTGTCTGAACCTCGGTTTGAGGATTCTTCACTGTGTTCAGCTCAGGAGCAAAAACACGAACAACAAACAGGAAGAACAAACTCCTGCTCTTCCTCTGATGGTTCAACATCCAGGCCAGATGGAAAGTCTTGAAAATTCAAGACTTTTGCACATTATTGTTAGTTTGTTTGTTGGATGTTGAGAGAAGTAAAGTGGCTCAGAGTTTCTCCTCTAGTTGCAGACCAGCCGTAGATTTAACATTTTTATTTGCTGGTGAAAACATTCCGACTTCTTGAACTGCTAAATGAAATAAAGCTGATTGGACAGAGTAAGAAATATCTCCAGTTTGTTTCGTGTGTTAAGAGTCGGGGGAAATGGGATAATCTTCTTCTTCTTCTTCTAAATTTCTCTTTTTTAAGTGACAGAAGCAGAGAAGTTCTGAAATAGAGGCAGCGTCTGGAGATGAGTTATAAAACTAGTTTATTAGGGACTAATCTGTCCCAACGCTGCAGCAGAATATTAAAGGAAGGAATCATTCTGGCTGTAAAAACTAAGCCGGCCCGTTTGGATCTTTATATTTCACATAAATTGAGTATTTTAGGAGAGCGGTGGCTTGGATTTGATGCAGATCTCCTGAGAGATGCTCCCACTCTAAATCTGTTCCTGGATCTGCAGAGCGGCGCTGCCTCGTTTAGACCAATACAAGCAAATCTTGTTTTCCTGCTTTTTATTTTTTCTCTGCAGGCCTTGAGGCTTTTTTTAGGATGCTGCTTGCGGCCGCAGGCTGGCAGAGTTAATGTAGTTTATTTGCTTTTACAGGCTTCATCTCTGCCATGCTGTCCTGTTTCTTGTTTTTGCGTCGCATCAGGACAAAAGCAGGGCTTGTTTTTTGACGTTGTCTTAACTTGATGGCCGGTTAGGAAGGAATATGCAGAAACTATCAAGATAAATTTAGCAGATGGTTGTTGGGAAGGCAGCAGCAGAGGAACCAGCTCACAGTTTCTGGGTTTGGACTATACGCTTCCTGCAACTCCACTTTTCATTTGTTCGTCCATTTAAATTCATTTTCATGTCTATTACTTTGCATATGGCACAGTCAGCTTTTCTTGCTCAATTAATCATCTGAATCTGATGATTTCTGTGCATGTTGGCACATAGTGATCATTTCTCATTAAATATTTATTTTCTAATCAACAAAGATTCATAATTAGACATGCTATCTCGAATTTGGTTAAAGTAATTGGACCTGAACTTGTTTAGAGGAGATTGTTGATTGTTTCCAGCGCCCAGTTCAGTCCGCTTCGATCCGACTCCAGTCCGGCCAAATAGAAAGTCCAGTTCGTTTGTTCAGGTGTGAAAGCTAACCAAACTCTGGTCGGTCTGGGTTCGTTCAAAGTGAACTCTGGTTCAGTTTTAGTGCCTCTGTGAATGCCAAGCGAACCGGAGACCGCAGGGCATTCTGGGTAAATTCAACCAAAACAAAACAGCTAGCCTTGTGCTAGCAGGAGAAACAGCTCGTGGTTTTTAGCCAAAGACAAAACAGAAAAGATTCTTCAACTGTTCCGGTTTATTTTCAAACGTTTTGATCCGTTTCTTGTTTTTACGAACCGAAGAAAGTTTGAATCTCTGTAACTTCGTGGCTGGAGGAACCAGTTCCCGTCCGAACCGCAGTCCGGTTCCCCTCATTACGCCTCTTTTCCTGCCTCTCTCCAGGAACGGCTGGTGTTATCCGTGCTGCCACGTTTTGTAGTTTTGGAAATGATCAACGACATGACAAATGTAGAGGACGAACACCTCCAGCATCAGTTCCACAGAATTTACATCCACCGCTACGAGAATGTCAGGTGAGCCGGTTCCGGGTTCGGTTCAGGATTGATGATTCCTCATCACATCAGGTCTTTTACTGAGACACATTTCCGTACAGTTTGATTGTCCTCAGAGAAACAGCTTAGAGTGTGATCAGTATTTCTATCTAACCTGGATCTGAAAGTGACATTTCCGTATTTTATTCAGCATTCTTTTCGCAGATGTTAAAGGATTCACCAACCTCTCCACCACGCTGTCCGCCCAGGAGCTGGTACGAATGTTGAATGAACTCTTTGCACGTTTCGACCGTCTGGCTCACGTAAGTACACAAACCAGGAACATATTAGGAGATATTGGGTCAAGGTAACATAATCTGTTAAAAGCTCAGATTAAAGTTTCGCATGTTTTCCTTTCCCTCTGTGTTGGGGTTCAGAGGTCACGTTTCAGCAAAAAGAATATGATTTTCTTCCCAGGAGCATCACTGTCTGCGAATCAAGATCCTGGGAGACTGTTACTACTGCGTGTCTGGTCTACCTGAGCCCAGACCGGACCACGCCCACTGCTGCGTGGAGATGGGACTGAGCATGCTCAAAACCATCAGGTGAGACGTACCTGAGGTCAGGTGACTGGTCCTGGATTCACTGTTTATGATGTGATGGAGGAAGATTCAGCAGATCTGAGGAGGAGGAGGAGGATGAAGGGTTTAGGATGGAGCGAATGAAAAGCAGAAGTGGATCAAACCGGCCAAAGGTTTGAAGGGTTTCCTGAAAAGCTGATCCAATTTCATTAAACCATGAAAAGCTTGTTCAGCTTTATGGCACAGCAGCTGATTTGGATTTAAACCTGGACTTTAACTAGGCCGTTTCAAAGCCTTGATTTTTGTTGTACAGGATTCAAATCCAGAGCGATTTGAATGATTGAAGCGTTTAACCTGAACCTGAGATTAAATTGCTGCCATTTTTATAACCCAATCATTCATCTAATAATCTACATCAGACAGAAACTTTTCAATCAAATCTCATTTATTATTGTTGTTTTCATTTCTTTCATTTAAATAATTTTCTTAAAATAGGAGAAAAATCAACATTTCTGTCTCACTTCAGCTAAAACCTTGAATGTCCTGAAAGTCGCATCTGCATTGCTGGAAAAAATAGATGATTTAAAATATTTACTGAGACAAATTAACGGTTAAAAATGAGTCGCTTCAGGGCGCGAACAGAAAATAAGCGGTTAATTTAAAGAGTGTGCAGCGATGGGAAAAACTGAGCCAAATTCAACTGAAAACACAATAAAACAGAAACTTGTCCCCGAAACGCTCCAAACAAATATTAGCGCCGGTGAAAACAAACTCTACTTTACATGCAAATATTTCTGCATAATTCATGCAAATAAGTGTGAGCCTGAACGTGGAGCCATTTATAAGCAAAGTGTTTTAACCTGGTCCGGCCTGGCCCCGAGCCGCTGGTTAATGACACACCAGCAGATTATAATAACCACCTTCCTGCTGCCTGGAAAAAACACGTTTGGAAAAAACACGTGTGCCTTTCAGCCGCTCGGCGCACACACACACACACACACGCCTCACCCCCAGTGTCCCGGCCTTCTGCACGTCTCCATGTAAACGGGTGGAATGGGAGTGTTGGTTTCAGATTGTTAACCTTTTGCAGATGTTGTTCAGATTTGAACTTGCACTGGGAGTTAAAAGTTTTAATTGTCAATTAAATTAATTGCATTTTTCAGCAAACTATATGTCAATAAAATAAGCAACATTTTCAATTCAAAAAGCTTTTTTGCTGCTAAATTAATGAATAAATAGACATAAAGGCTCAACATCAAAGTAATGTCTTGTTTTTAATGTATCATGTTGGTCTTTAAACCATCTGATTGCAGCAAAGTGATTTTCTGTCCATTCAGATTTCCAGAGTTTCTCTGATCATTCATGGAGCTTCTTTAGAAATGTGGACGCTGACGTTAGCGTTAGCTGCTACATGTTTAGCATTGAGATGCTACTTTAGGCTAACTCCTTTTAGCACAACAAAAGTCTTTTCCAGCCATTCAGATCAGTTTAGGAGCAGAAATTAACCCCAGTGCTCAGAGAGAAGCAGCTTTGTTAGCAGATGTGCGTCACGTTTATGGGCGTACCAGAAACACATCAATACAAACGTTCCGGACGGAACATTTTCATGTAGAAAAAAATGACTTACTCTGTAAAATATTAGGTGCAATAAATCTATGTATTGATTAATACCACCTTAAAGTCCCAGAACTACTTTAATATGATTTTAAACTGTTTCTGATGACAGAAGCAGATTTAAACAGAATCTCTTGTTGTGATCCGAAGAGTTTGATGATTTCAATCACTGTATTAGAGAATCAGAACATGCAGTGTTTCACTGCAGCTCATCTTCATTAAATGCTCCTTGAACAGGTGTGAATAGGTCAATGGCCTATACAAAACCTGTCCAACACATTTTCTGCACAAAATCATAATGAAATTTTAGAGCTTTTTTAGGGCCTCTGTCATTTTAAATCCAAAGAATCTGCTGCTGGCCGCGCCCACCCAGCTCAGCGTTTACACTGCTTGCAAACTGTTGTGTAGTTATACAATCGGAAACCTTTGAAAAGCAGAAGTGGAGCCTCCTGCACAACCGATGTATTCTGCATCCAGAATGCAGCAAGTGGTTTCTGGATGGTGAGTCGACAACAAACACCAGAAAACATAAATTTATTGCCAAAAACCAGCTGACTGGTTTTTTAAAGCCTTGACTTGGTCAGTTTTTAGAAGAAATCCAAATAAAAGTACAAAAATGTGCAAAATGTGAATTGTCAACAATTAATTTCTTTACTTTGTTGCATTTCCTGTCTGCCTCTTGTTCCACCTGATGGAAAGATTTTTCTTTCAGGTAGAAAAAACTCGACTTTCTGAAGTGAGTTTTTCTGGGCAGAGCTTTAGAAATCCTCCTGCCCTCTGGTCAGGAGAAGAATCCACGCAGCAGAAGTAACATCCCAGCATGCTTTTACTCCTCCGATCCTCAGAAAACGCTCGCTGACTCCCTGAGCCTTTGAGTCCGCTGCCGGCTCTAATTCAATAATCGTCTTTATTGCTGCTGGATTTCGACCTCTTGCTTCTCTTTCTGAGTGACATTGAGGGCGGAGAAGAGGACGTATATTGGCCGGGAAAAGAGGGATTAGCGACGGATAAGCTGTGAGATCGGTGCGTCTAGTTGCTCCAGCAGCAGGATGAGTGAAGCCAGTGAGGACGGAGCTGATTGGTCGGCTTTGTGTCGCATCAGTCACAACGTCTCGTCCTCTCCGGCCTCGCCTGCGTCATCTTCCCGTCAAGCTGCAGATTGCTGCTGTTGATATCCTGCAGCTGCCATTAAGCACCTGTCTCACCTTCCCAGGATGCATTTCACCTGCCGCTGCAGCGATGAGGCGTGGAATGAAGGCATCATTCTCTTCACAGATAATAAACTATGAAATGAGACGCAAATTTATGAACATTTTTTCAACCGTTTTATTGAAGAGCGTGTGGCAGTCGGCATTCGCTCCCACCAAAGGTCACATTCATGTTTATTAATTTGCTGCATTAATGCACAAGGCTTATGTATTTTACCGTGTTACTTAAAATAACAGCATATTATTATGGAAACATTATTCACTTTAGGTCAATTTATTTATTTATACAGTGTAAATCTATACACATAGTTTAAAATTGATTTTTGACACAGCTGCTAAAAATACCAGCAGGTTTAGAAAAGCAGGAAAAAGTAAAGAAAATATTAGTTTTATACTTTTTAGTTGTATTCTGACTCATTCTGGGAAGTTCTTCAGCTGCGGTTTGCTTGGACTAGACCAATGTTTGGACATTTCATCCATCCAGCAGTCCCTCTGCTTTTTTCAGTTTACGCCCAGAAACATGTTTGATGTCTCTGTTGGATCAGAACCATAATGCTGTTTCCTCTTTAAAATCACAGAACAAAACCTTTTCCTACTAATATGTTATATTTTTAAAAATCTAAATTAAATATCTTTGTTGAGCTCATGTGTTTATTTAGTCAATAATTCAGCAGCAAAATTTTTTTCAGTTTGCAAACATGTTTGATTGTTTTGGACTCAGAATATCTAGCAGGTTTGGAGGAAAGTAAGAATACAAACTTTTTCCCGTACTGATACTGTTCCACTCGTTTCTTGAAACTAGACATTGACATCATCGGGATCCAGCTCCCTCGTGCTTTTTCAGTTCTAGGACTCAGAGAATGCAGTTTGATGTCTGGTTTGGACGTCAGGAATCCAACAAGCTGGTAACTCTGGAGCATCACCAGGGAACACTTTTCCTCTAGATAGTGTTGTATGTTTTAAAAATCGGTGGGATGTGGATACTTGGTGTGTGTAGCTATGGTGGTTTGTGATAGGATGTGGCAGTTTTTTGTCATTGGAATGTTGCTTGTTATGGACGTGGAGATGTGGTGGGTGGGTGTGTGGTGTGTGTGTGTGTGTAGGATGTGGTGTGGGTGGTGGGGGTGTGTGTGTGGTGTAGGTGTGTGTTAGGTGTGGGTGTGTGTGTGTGGTGTGTGGAGGTATCGGTGGGTGTGTGTGGGTGGGGTGTGTGTGGGTGTGTGTGTGTGTGGTGTAGGTGTGGTGTGGGTGGGTGGGGGTGTGGTGTGTGGTGTAGGTGTGTGTGTAGGTGTGGGTGTGTGTGTAGGTGTGGGTGGGTGTGTGTGTGGGTGGGTGTGGGTGTGTGTGTAGGTATGGGTGGGTGTGTGTGTGGGTGGTGTGGGTGTGTGTGTAGGTGTGGGTGGGTGTGTGTGTGGGTGGGTGGTGTGGGGGTGTGTGTGTGTGTGTGTGTGGGTGTGTGTGTGGTGGGTGGGGGTGTGTGTGTGTGTGTGTGGGGGTGTGTGTGTGTGTGGGTGTGTGTAGGTGTGGGTGGGTGTGTGTGTAGGTGTGTGTGTGTGTAGGTGTGGGTGGGTGTGTGTGTGGGTGGGTGTGTGTGTAGGTGTGGGTGTGTGTGTAGGTGTGGGTGGTGTGTGGTGGGTGGGTGTGTGTGTGTGTGTGTAGGTGTGTGTGTGGGTGGGTGTGTGTATCCAACCCAAAACACAATAACAGAGTTTTACTGCCGCCATCGTCCAGCCTCTTCGTCTTTCCTGTTTGACCTAAAGAGAGAGAGGTTTTAGTTTCTGTTCCTACAGCGTCTGCCACTGAGCTGGATCGTGACCTCTGACCTTTGCTCTTCAGTGAAATTTGTTGCATAAGATGAATGAAAGTAGCAGCGGCTCCTCTGGTTCGTCACATCCAACACTTGAGACGCTCGCTGTAACCGGCGGACTTGACCTTTGGTTGCAGCGACATTCAGCCACTGACCTGACAGTGACCTGTACAGTCACACCTGCACAGGTCACTGATTGGCTGCTTTTGGTGGAAACTCATTCAAAATCTGTCGTATTTCCTTAGTGTGGCTTTTAACTATTGAAGCGCTTATTGTTTTCTCTGGCTATTCTGTACGGAATGCCAGTAGTGCAAAATTACAACAAATAATAATAATAAAAATTATTTAAATGTGACATTTATTTGTTTAATCTCAAAATAAATACAGGAATAATTTATTCAATATAGAATTATATCCATGTTTTCATTCATGTTTCATTTTAAAAACTAGTTGTAATTATGTAATAATTTAATGAATTATTTCATTAATTCATAAATTCACTTAGATTGTTAACTTCACTCATCAAACTCAGTGGGCGGGGCTAAAGGGAGGCCCTGACGTCTGATTGGCTGCTTCAAGTCAAGTTGCTTTCTGACATGTTTGCTCCGACTCTGGGTCAATATTTTTTTCCAGTTTTAAAAGTTAATGACATTTTTAAATAAATATTTCGTAAGTTATATATATATTTAATTTATAACAAGACATTTTCACACGTTATAAGTGAACTAATCTGCCAGTGTAACCAGTAAACAAGCTCCTATGTCCTTCTGAAAAGTTACTGGTAAGTTAATTTTGTCTTATTTCAAATGTACAATTTGGAAAAATACTTGGTAAAATTTTATGTTTTTGCATCGTTATAAATTGGCACTTTACATTTAAAAAGGATGAATGTGTTTTTAATTTGTACACTTTATAGAAATAATCCAACATATTGATGTAACTGTGGTGTGTGTCTGATATTTCTGTGGCGTTTCAGGCGAATCCACATCTCCAAAGCCGCTCTGGATTGTCTGAACGGCGACTACGAGGTGGAGGAGGGTCACGGCAAGGACCGCAACGACTTCCTGCGGCGCCACAACATCGAGACGTACCTGATCAAGCAGCCGGAGGAGAGCCTGCTCACGCTGCCGGAGGACATCATGAAGGAGGCGGCGAGCTCGGCCGACCGCCGGGCCAGCAGCGCCACCTTCAACGAGGCGTCCTGGAGCCCCGAGCTGCCCTTCGACAACATCGTGGGAAACCAAAACGTAAGATCCGCCGGGTTCTGTTTCACACTGAGAAAGAACGCCCATCTGGACCCACGGCCCGTCCTGCAGCCGAACTATTGGGCTTCAATCAGGTTGTCAAACTAAAGCAGAGAAATGCACCACGCTTCCTGCAGGGCGGCGCTGTTTGAGGAGACGGGCCGTTGTTTTGCAGTGCATGAGATCTTCTGGGTTGTCTCTCCTGTTGGTTGTTTTGTTCCTCTGATTGAACAGATAGTGTGTGTGTGTGTGTGTGTGTGGAGAAGATGTAACATCGTGTGTGTGTCGGCCTGCCTGTGTGAGGATGACGAGCGTCATTTAACATCTTCCTCTTTCTTTTTGGTCTTCATCCTCTGTGTGAAACAACAACCTGCTGGTTTTTACTGGAGGATCAAACTACTGCTGTAGTTCAGGCGTCTTACTGTCATTAATAACAGTAATTTAATCATCTTAAACATCCTCACAGTCAGATCTGTTTCAGACTGCTTCACCAACTGAGCTTTAAAACATTAATAACCAAACCTCCCATCGAGTGTCTGGAGTTTATTCACAGTTCTGTGAAAGTTCGGATCTGCGTTCACACAGCACCTCTTGATGCTAAATTCAGATTATTATTATTATTTTGATGTTTTTTTTGTGTGTGTTTGTTCATGCTGCTGAATGATGCAACAGCAAGCACAGAATAATAACCTTTATGTACGGATTCATACCGCCTGGCTTCCTCTGGTGCAGAAATGTCTATTTGCTGCTACTTGCACAACTTTTCTCTGTTACTAAGCAACAAAATGCAGCCAATATATGTTGGTTGACTATGTGAAATTTCCCATAGCAAAGGGATTTCTGTTGTCTCATGTTTATTGGCACCAGACATACGACCAATTGGCGCACTACTGCCACCGAGTGGCATGGAGTCCAACTACAGCTGGGAAAAGCCCAGCACTCCCACAGGCATTGATGCAACATGTGAATGAAATGCAAACACTTTGAAAACAATCTGATTGTATCTGATTTTGTTCCACTTATACGATCCCATTGGCGCTAAAACTAAAGGCTGTAATATTTCATGATTGTTGATCATCCGTTGGAGTTTCTTTGGTTTTGTAGATTCTTCATATCGGTGTTAGTTTTCTGATTTTATCAGCCGCTCACACAACAATGTGAGGTTTGCAGGTTTGACTTTAAGAAGTCACATTTATTTACAATCCTGTGATGAAACTCAGCAAACGGAGGCCTGCAGAGTCTCTTTTTGTGATTTCTCTGTGATTATTCGCTGGAATGCTGACTGTTTGCAGCCATTTGAAATGTTTTCCAGGTGTAATGAGTAAATATATCCTGGCTTACAGCATTTGTTGCAGTAAACTGTGATTTGATTGTGCTTTGTTCATGTTTTTGTAGTTTCCAGCCTGTCAGGCTTCCAGCTCCAGAGGAATGTTGTTTCTGCTGTTGTTGGCCCGGTAAAGCGCCTGCCGGATCAAAAGCCTGACTTGTGCATATCAAAGCTTCCTCTGAGGAGTTGTGCAGCGTCATATCTGGCTTCCCGTCTCCTGCAGGTTCCTCCCCCCGCGCTGTCCGTGTGATTCACGTCTCTGCATCAGAGCATGTGGCGCAGAGCGGCTTGCAGGGTGTGTGTTTCTGTCCGGGTCAGGCCAGGTGAGCCATCGGCGCCGGCCAGCGAGCAGGACGCTGGAAAATCTGAGCAGAGCAGCAGGAAACTGGAGACGGAACAGCAAAATAAATCTTTACATTGTGGTAAAAACAAGCAAGGCTCTGAGTCAGGGGTGTCCAAAGTGCGGCCCGCGGGCCATTTGAAGCCTCGGACTGAACTTGTGAGCCCACACCGCAAAAACACAAAATCTTACCGAGTTTGTTTGGTCTAGTTTACAGTGTAAATATCTCAGTACAAAACTAACTTACAAAATAACCTTGATAGTGATGTTAGCATCGGTAGCTGTAGTAGCATTGTTAGCGGTCATAGTGGTGATAACATTGACAGTGCTGTTAGCATTGGTAGCGCTATTAGCAATGGTAGCGCTGTTAGTATTGATAGCACTGTTAGCAATAGTAGCGCTGTTAGCATTGATAGCACTGTTAGTATTGATAGCACTGTTAGCAATAGTAGCGCTGATAGCATTGATAGCACTGTTAGTATTGATAGCACTGTTAGCATTGGTAGCACTGTTAGCATTGATAGCGCTGTTAGCATCGGTAGCACTGTTAGCATTGATAGCACTGTTAGCATTGATAACGCTGTTAGCATCGGTAGCACTGTTAGTATTGATAGCACTGTTAGCATTGATAACGCTGTTAGCATCGGTAGCACTGTTAACAATGGTAGCGCTGTTAGCATTGATAGCGCTGTTAGCATTGGTAGCGCTATTAGCAATGGTAGCGCTGTTAGCATTGGTAGCACTGTTAGCATTGATAGCACTGTTAGCATCGGTAGCACTGTTAGTATTGATAGCACTGTTAGCATTGATAACGCTGTTAGCATCGGTAGCGCTGTTAGCATTGGTAGCGTTGTTAGCATTGATAGCGCTGTTAGCATTGGTAGCTGTGACTGTGGGCCTGACTGCACATCCTGAGGATTCCTTCAGAAACGGACTGAGGAGTCCGGCAGCCTGAGATTCCTGCAGCTCGGCGCTGGCTCCCTGCTCCGCTGCGTACCTGCTGGCGGCCATGATGCTCATCACCAGAACCTCTGCAGGGAGACGCTCGTCCTCTGGGGTTCATCTGTGAACGGAGCTCAGCTGAATGTTTGGACATCAGGAGAGTCCATCAGGACATGTTTGGAAATCCGCATGTCAAAAGGCAATCTGCCTAATAAATGCCAAGATGGTTCACTTTATGCGACATTGTTCCTGCTGCGCCTGCGGCGGCTCATGCCTTATGTAACTGCTTGCCTGCGATCCTTTAAAGAGCACCACAGGAGACCTGTTGCAGCTGCAGCCTGGAAACTAAACACATTCTAACCTTCATGGTCACATTTTTAGACGTCTTCATCTCCACGTCCAACGCTGCTGTTTCCCACAGATGGAGGTTATTTTTGCGTCACATAGATCGGCTTACATGCAGTAAATCCGAACGCAGAGCTCAGCAGTCTGACTTTGATCAGGCCTGCTGGGATTGGTGGCCTTTCTGCTCCGCGCTCTCTCAGGGACCTCCACGCCAAACACGATCAGGCCAGCCGGACTCGGGAGCGCCGCTCCCTCCGTGTCCCTGCGGCGGCGACTCTGGGCCGAGGCCAGCCGTCCTCCTGAGGTCACATCCTCCGCTTCGCTGGATGTTTGGATTCCGAGCGTCCAGATGATCGCAGAAAGCAGATGGGGGGTCAAAACGTCGCAGCGGGCGTGAAGACTTGCTGGATGAAACATGAAACGGTTTCATGTTTGAGCCGGGTTGCTGCTCTGCAGTGAGCAGAAGCTGAAAGTGTGTGATGTTCAAAGATCTGCTGCAGATGTTTTCAGATTCTGCTTCAAGTCGGGGATTTCCCTCTTCGTTTCTGAAACAGCCCAAATGAAGCGAGTAACGAGGAGCTTCAGCTTCAGGTTTCTTTTCACTGCCGTACAGGAAGGCAGAGCAGGGCAACAAATCAGCAAGCATTTATACCACAGCAGAGATATAGATAGTACAGTCAATCATTTTACTGAACTCTGACCCCAGTTCAGTCACCAACCTGGCTAAGGTAGGTTGGTGACTTCAACTAACTCACCCGCTCTCTGGTTGCCTAGCAACAACCTCCTGAGTAACTTGCGCTGCAGCATTTTCAGGTTGTGCACAGAACTGCTTAAAAATGTAAAAAACTGTGTTTTTATTTTTTAAGAAGCGTTTTCAAAAATAAAAACAGTGTGGAGTGAAAACTGGATCCAACGGAAACGTTCACTCCACCAGTTTCAGTATTTTATATTTTCAACAAAAAATTAATGGATCGATAATCGATATCGACTGATATGAGACGTTTATATCGTGATAAGTTTTCAGTCATATTGTCTAGCTCTAGCTGGACTTTGTGCAAAAATCTTTTTATCTGTATTTTCTCTTGATGCTAATATGATGAAAATGCTGATGGTTTCTCTCAAACTGATGGTGGAGGCGTAGAAACCTCATATTTATTTGGAAATCCGATTTAGATTTAAGGATGTTGACAGGAAGACCCTGGACACATCAGACTGTGGCTGTGGCTCCTGGAGGGTCTGGGCCAACCGGGTCGGAAACATCCCGAGATCCAAAGCTTTTTAGCTGCGATTACTAAGAATAGTGTTTCCTTTTTTCCTCCACGCTGATGCTCAGTTTTCTTGGAGACGTGGAGAACATAGTCCCATCGTTTCTCAGAGTGAAATGGACCTAAACGTTTCTGATCTGGTAACCAACAGCAACCAAACATTTGTGGAAAAATGATCCAAAGTGAAACTTTTATATTTATTGTTTAATATTTCCAAATGAAAACTGAGGAACCGGGATTCAAAACAAAACCCAGACGATCCAAACCTTTTCTAATGTTTCCAGATAGAAGCAGCAGCTGTGCGGCGGCCCGGTTCTGACCCGGCTGCATGCTACCAGCGTGTTCGGTCAGATGTGGCTTGGCGCTGTCATGGCGGCTCCTCTGGCGGCCTCCATTATGACCCGCCTCATGTGTTTGCCGTCTGGTGCCAGATATGCTAATCATCTGACACATGGGCCACTTGATCTCCATTCATATGCATGAGAGCTTCGCTCCAGTTCAGCTTCAGCTCGTCTTCCTCGCCTGGAGCTCACAGTGATTAACGGCTCCGATGCTCACAGATCGGCTACAATCATCTGTTCCTTCAAAAAACCCTGGAAGTGGATTTAATTCAGCTGAACTGAACGTAGTAAATTATTCTGATGGTTAATCAATAACAGCCTTCCTTCAGTGAACGGTTGATCGTTTATAGGATCTGCAGATAAAAAGCTCAGTGCTGCACTGAACCAGTTAGCTATGGCTAACTAGCATCTCTTAGCTAGCTGTTTTCCATTTATTTGTTTTTACCTCTTTTAGCTACTATGAACAACATTGTAGTTCATCACATTTAAACCCTGAGAAGAATATAAATTATAAAATATATTTTTATTTTTTACCAATTTTATCCACTTAGTTGTTTTTGCTAACTAGCTTGACGACAAGCTAACAAAATGAAAGACAAATGTAGATAAATTGATCAAGTTTTGAAAACAAAATTTGAATCTATAGAAAAGAAAATTGCTGAACCTCTTCATTATAATACTGTGTGATAAATTACAACTGATAGTGAAGGTATAACTATGAATTAAAATTAAAAGCCAAACCGATTAATCAAAAGATTCTTAATAGAAGATTTTCTGACAGAATCTGAACCAGGAGAAGTTAAAACTATTTTAGAGAAGCTCGAAGAAGATTTTTTTTTTAATATTAAATGAGAAATATTTGTATTTCTGTACAGTTTTGGGTTAATTTCTGTTCTGAATCTGTAGCTCTTTCTGCAGGCGTCTTTTAGTTAATCAACTACTAAATAAACTGATGTTTGTTCCACTGATCAATTAATCAAGGTTAACTATTTGAGTCCTGGCATTTATTTAACATTTTCTGTTGTTTTAGTGATCTTTTTAAATAGTTTGTCAGACTTTATGAAAGTTTGTCTTTGGTCTGTTTTAGTAACGAACCAATTAATTCACTGAGCCATAAAAAAGACTGATGAGCAAATAACTGATAATTGATCAGTTCCTCCAGTTAAATCTGTAAACTAACGGTGACGCTGGCAGCAGTGAGGATCGTTGTTTCTGTCTCATGGTGACCGTGTGGATCGTGTCGATCTGAAGGAATCTCCCTGCAGCTCCAGATCTGAGTGATAAGTGTCTGAATCGGCCGTTTGTTATTTCCAGGTAGTTTCCATCAGCGTGTAAATGTGGCGATAGCGGAGCCGGCCGGTAACAAAGGGCCGAAAGCATCCATTAATCAGGACTGATGGGGACGGCCATGCATGTGGAGCCTGAAAATGAATTTTTAATGATCTATCTGAGCGTGATGGATCTCATGTGTTAACGTGTCGCATTAGGCGAGCTGAGGTGAGACGCCGCTTTGTTGTGAGATATTGAATCTCCAAACATCTCCATCTCCGCTCACAGCGTACGGCCGGCTGCTCTGCCGCCCCTGACCCTCCAGACGGTAACCTGATGCTGCAGCGGTTTGGAGGAAATGGCCGCTGTGACCTGCAGAGCTTCTCATCAGGGAGGATCTCCTGTTTTCATTTCAAAGCAGAAAAACCTCCACATGCAGATTTGATACATGATCTGCCATTCTTTACAAAAATATTCTCATATTCCACCATTTTTCTTTACACTTGGTCACTTTGCAATCAGTTTCAGTAGATATTATGTTATAGAAAGTTATGAAAATGTTTTTGTAGCATTTATTGTAAAAACAAAGTAAACAATAAAAACTTATAGCCGAAAAATACGAGCTGTTTTTTAATGTTTTTTTGTTCGTATTTTGAAGTGTTGCTTTAGAAACGGCAACACTTCTTAATTTCGCTCAGTTTTTCTGAAATATAGTTAAAGCGCTAAAGACGAGACGGACATGAGCTAAATTAGCGCTGATGTAGCGACTGCTGCCATCTGCTGGTGGATTTGTGCCTTACCAGAGCCATGAAACTGAAAACTAGCAGACAGTTAGCTTAGCTTATAAAATATAAAAAATAATGCCAAAGAGCACCAATAATGCAGAGTCTCAAACAAAACACTGTGAGGTTTTGTGACAACATGTAAACAACTTCAGGTTGTATTAGTAATTGGTGCAGACTCCAAACTCTCCACACTTTGTTGTCTGGTCATAATGAAATTCATTTGAACTCATTTGGTGAAGCACTGTTTCTGAAAAGATTATTATTGATTTAATTAACCTGAATTTTACCTGGTGACTTGGTGATACTGGTTAAATCGTTACCAGCATCGTGGTTTTCCTCATATGTTCATATAGCTTTTTTTTTGCTTTAAACTTGTGAAAATATTTTAGATTTTATTTACAATAGAGGAAAAAGTCAAAGGTATTTGTTGCATTTTTCCAGAAGTTTGATGGGAAGGCATTAAGTTAAACCAGATGAACCTGAAAATCTTTAACTTTTTTTTAAATCTGTGCTTGCTCAAGTCTAATTTGAGTTTTTGCGTCTGGACTCTGTTCTGAGCTGTTTTTCCTCCGTTTCCTGCCTGATGGTTTTGGTTTCCAGCCCTGTAATTGTGTTTTAGTCTCTCTGACGGCGTGTGCGTCTCTGAGCTCCGTCTCCACCAACACGGCTGCGGCGCTGCCGCAGCCAATGGGATCTGCATGTCTTGCTCCGAGCTGTCGCTCTGACAGCTCATGTTGCATTTTGGTCTCCCGTCTTTCCTCCTTTTTGATTTAATTTTGTGTTTGTAACCAACTGTGTGTCTGTTGTTTCTTTTTTCATTTGTAACCTGAATGAAACGAAAACGGGGGATAAGCAGGTTCATTCTATGTGCATGTGCTTTCCCTCTAGACTCTGGCTGCCCTAACGAGAAATTCGATAAATCTGCTTCCAAACCATCTTGCACAAGCTTTGCATGTCCACTCTGGTCCTGAGGAAATTAACAAGCGAATAGAGAGTGCCATCGACTTACGGAGTGGCGATAAGTTGAGAAGAGAGCATATCAAGCCTTTCTCACTGATGTTTAAAGACTCCAGCCTGGAAGAGAAGGTAGCTGGGGTTTGAGATAGATCCATGTTTTCTCCTCTCTCTCCCTCCTCATACCTACTTCTGAGATTTATAAAAACCAAAAAATGACACCAATTTTATTAAATCATGAGTAATCTAAAGGCACTTGCATTGGGTTTATTGCCTTTATTAATTTCTCCATATTTACACGAATCCCTGAATAAATACAAGCTGACAAAATGAGGACAGCCGTCAAATTGTTTAGTTTAAGAATTTGGAGTTAAAATAAATGAATTTGGCGTGTAAAGTGTGCCATGAGTAATCTTTGTTCTATTATAGAAAGTGGTCACTTTTTAGTAAAAAAAGAACAAATGAAGTATTTGGGTAATGACTAAATAAATCCAATCATCTTTTTCTGAACTTTGAGAACCATTAACAAATATTAATCTGTAAAAATTTAAATCAAAGATAATAAGATATTTTAGCATAGATTTTATTTTGTTTAGCTTAGAATTTGTTAGAATAAAATAATAAATTTGCGATTTCAGTGGCACACTTTGGACTCCATACAGAAAAATTGGTCTGTAAAAATTTACCCCAATAAAATCCAGATTTCCTGAGTTTTCCTTTTTATTTTAGGTTCACCTAAAAAGTTATTACTCATATTTTAACTTTAATAATCACAGAACAGATGTTTGTGTTTTGTTTTCTGTACCACAGCGTAGAGACGCCCCTTCAGTTTACTCATGACCAAAACATTTGCACCATGGAACTATGGGAAATTTTACAGTTCTGTGGACAAAATTGACCAGCTCAGCTTCATTTTCAAATTATTTTATTTTTCTCTCGTCTTATCTTTTGATCACTGCATTCAGTAAAAAAAAATTAAAAATTAAAAACCTCAGCCTTGTCTAAACATTTTTGATATTCAAATCCTGAATATTTTAAATAAAATTTTTATTAAAGGTGCGATTAATAACCAGGATATAGATGGTGATTTAAAAAAAATAACATTTCTGAATAACTTTAGCAAACAGCTGATAGTTATTTGCAGTCAACAGACATTTTTCATTTCTAATAAGAAAATTCAGGACAATAGTTTAGTGGTTAAAATGCTAATTAACAGATTATAATCAGTTTGTTTATCATACAGTTTTTAAATAGACAGCTGTTTTATCAAGAAAATAATCAGATATTGATTATCTAATGTTGTTATGGTGATTCTGTGATCATAAATCAATTTCATGAAGAATTAAAGGATAAATAAAAAGTATGAATGTCCTTTTCTTTGCTGAATGCAGTCTCCTTTTGCACATCTTTTTTATATTTTCCCGTTTTGTTTTTGTTGCTGTTGAGTTCATATTGGCTTCCATACTTGTGTTTTATCACCATCCCCCAAAACGACCTTAATTTAAATACTTTCATTTTGTTTACCTGATTAACCTGTAAACCTCCTCAGTAAATGTGCAGTGATTTGGTGTTGGCTCCCTTCATCCTTCTTTATGATTTCTTTCTTTCTTTTTTCTTTAATTTCTTTTTTTATCTTTTGCCAAAGTTGTGACCGAACGTGAAGCATCCTCTTGCTAATTTCCCAGCACCCTTGAAGAAAGAGACAGAGGTTTGGGGCAGCAGGTGTCCCTGGGATGAAAGGGGCAAATAATCTTAGCCGCACTGTGCTAGCCACCTAGCGCAGTGGCTAGCCACCTAGCGCAGTGGCTAGCACAGGAATGGCTAACGCACAGATTTACCTTCCTCAATGTTTAGACATTTAACTGAAGTTTTAAAAGAGGCTTTTGTTTTTTTAGCAGAAAATTTAAGTATATTATTATTTGACAGTTTTGCAAAAAAAACAAAAAAAAACAAGTTTTTTTAGTTAGATGATTTTCTTTGCTAAAGTTTAGCTGTGGCTAATTAGCATAGCTTAGCTAGCGATTTTTAAAATGTTTCTCTTTTTTTGATACTTTTATCTATATTTAATAAGATTGTGTTTATCAGTCATCACATTTAGACCCTTGTAGGGAAATAAATTTGTAGTTGTTTCTGATAATTAACTTAAAGAAAAATGTGTAACTGTTAAATACAAATGTAGCCACTTTTATCAAATTCTGAATACAAAATCAGAATCAACAGAAATAGTTTTTCTGTTCCTGTTTAGTTTATTACTGTTTGACAAAATACAACAGGTAAAGAAGGCAAAACAAAAAAGGCACCAAATTAATGTCTTTGCTTTTTTGCGCTTTATTTTTTAGTTGTTAATTAGAAGGGCCATGAAAACATGTAATAAACTCATTTTTGTGAAGCTTACTTTAGTCCATGTTTCAGGTTTAGCGTTTATTTTGGCTCAGCACTCTCTGTTGGCGTCTCGGCTAACGTCTGAAATGCTCCCAGCGAGCATCCTGTCTGTCAGCTTCGCACCTTCCCCAGGACCCTCGGCTAACCCGCCAGCTCCTGTCTCTCTCTGACGCTTGTGGTCGACCGAGTCGCATGCATCTGTGGCAGTGCATCCGTGTGCTTGGCGCATTTTGGCTCGTCCAGTCCTCTCTGTTTGTCTGAAAACCTGTTTCTCCCCCTCACCTCCTCTTCCTCCTGCTTTTCTCTTGGTCTCTCTGTCCCTGTGCAGTACTCGCAGATGAGGGACGAGGTTTTCAAGTCCAACCTGGTCTGCGCCTTCATCGTGCTCATCTTCATCACGGCTATTCAAAGCCTGCTTCCCTCTGCCAGGTAAGGGAACGTCAAAAAAGCAAAACAAAACAAGAAACAAATGGCGCAGCGAAACCATAGACTCAGAGAGAAACAAGAGCACCGTAAAAGTCAAACTGGATAATTATCCTATCCTGATTTAAAAAAAACTGTCAAATTTATCTTAAAAATGGTCTGATTCTACAATCTGCAACGCCGTATTAAAAACAGTAAATTTCCACCATAAAATCAGGAAATTTATGAGTTTCAGAAGTAAAACATTTTCAACTTTTGAAGTCATAAATTTCTGACATTTTTTGTCTCAGATTTCAGAGATTAATCTCAAAATCTTTAGCAAATTTTCAACTTTTCAGGCTCAGACAAAATGTTGGGAGTTTTCACTCAGACAACAAAAAACATCTGATTTCAGTTTTCAGGTATTTTTCCTGGTTGTTTCCAGACGGAGCAGCTGCTCCTTTAGCAGCTCAGGACTCCTGCAGGAAATGCAATGAGATGCTGGAAAATGGTTTTATTTCCTCTTTTATCGGCGCCTCAGAGGGATTCTCATGTTCCGAAGTTCAAAAAGCTTCTTCAGACCCTCTGAAAGTGTCACAAACTGTTTAAAACAATCAGTGTTTCTGTTAAGTCTGTTGTTTGCGTGCAGAATGGTGACGATGGTGATCCAGTTCTCGGTGCTCATCGTTCTCCACTCCTGCCTGGTTCTGGTCACGACGGCGGAGGACTACAAGTGTCTGCCTCTGGTTCTGAGGAAAGCCTGCTGCTGGATCAACGAGACGTACGCGGCGCGAAACGTCATCATCTTCGTCTCCATCCTCATCAACTTTCTCGCTGCAATGATCAACATTGTAAGAGCGATTAAAAAGAAAAAGGAAATGTTTATTTATTTGAGATTTTCCACGTCTGACGATGATTTTATTTCCACCATCGAATGTTTGCCAACAAGACATAAATCGTGTCTTTTGTTCTGGGTTTGCAACTTTTCATTCAAACGCTTTTATATAATGAACAACTGATAAAACTCATGTTTAAAGGTAGTTACTTTATTCTATTCTTAATAGAAATATTAATCCTAGATAAGCCATTTTATGTCGCTACATTATTCTGCATAACATAAAAACTGATTTGATTTGAACATTTTTTGGTGTTTTAATTGAAACATTGATGAATTTTAAATTTAGATGTAGTCAAAGTCTGAGACAGAGAAGGACTGCAGGATCTTTCCTCCTGGATGTTGAACAGAAATATTCTGTGTTTATGTAGCTGAAGGTGGAGGATGGCGGCAGCGGCAACTAAAACACGATGTTGCTTGGATTTAAATCAGTTCGTTTAATGAAAAAATGTTAGCTGGCAAATTGGGCAACGTTCTGGCAATTTATGAAATAAAATCTCGAGTCCTCAGTGTCTGAGAACGGGACGAGAACAAAAGTTTGTCAAAACATGATCAGGAAACCAAAACCGTCTCTTAATACCACATGCAACATTTGTAGTTTATACATTATTTATCCAGATTAGGTTCGTTACTGAAAACCAGATGATGGGGAAGTGATTCCTGTGTGATTCCTGGTATGTGTTAAATGTGCATCAACAGGCATTAGTGGTAGACATTCACCACCTGGGCTGGTTTCAAAAACTCACATTGGAAAGTAGCAACACCATCATGACTCAAAAACACTCAGAGGCCTGATGTAAGCAGGTAGAGGTGGAAATAAATTTATGGTGGGAAATCAAAACCATCGATCTGTCGCCACCTACAGGCGAGTGAATGAATCTCCTCAGTGCATCATAAACATTAATGCAAGTAAATATTTCTAACAGAAAGATTATTGTTGATAAAAAGTATTTCTCGTCTTTCTCAGCTGATTTTGCTCGTTGAAATGATCCGTTTGTGTCTTTGCCAGCTGTGGTGCGACTTCGACAAGTCCAACACCTTCAGGAACCAGACGTACAACGAGTCTGCCTCCATCCCGGACATCTGCTTCTACCCAGAGGTACCAACGAGATGAGCTGTCGGTTCTGCGGTCCGGTCCGTCTGTTGTGCTTTCTCACCTCTGCGTCAGCGATGAATTAAACTCGGCGGACAGCCGCTCGCGTCCCAGGGAGGTCTCGCCTCGGACGCGGCAGCTGATCAGGCGTCACGTGGAAAACATCCGTCATGTTTTGCTCTCACAGTTTGCAGCTGATTGATGGAGCCAATAACGAGGCTCGATTTTACAGCCGCAGACTCGGCTGAGTCACGTCGTTGCATGTATACATCATAAACTTATTTCCTCCTGAGGCTCCGCAGGTACAACCTGCTCTGTGCTGGCTCTGGTTTTAGCTGCAGACACATAAGAAAATATTGGATTTAATATTTCATAAGCAGGCAAAGCAGAAACTTCTCAAATAAAGGGCAGTTTAGTAGTTTTGGTTTATTACGGCTCAGCAGGGGGTGTGCTCTGTGGCCAGAGGAGCCGGGATTCGATCACAAAAGTTATTTTAGTTTGTGCCCAGAGTTCACATTAATAACTCAAAACGTATGAGACAAACTGGGAGGTTTAGTTTATATGCAGGAAGTTTAAAATGATCTTCAGTTGAATTTTAGGTTCAGGAATTTGAAGGAGCAAACTGAGAATTGAGTCTGCATTATGAAAGAGTTATAAAATCTAATTCATTAGACAAATAATCCGGATTATTTGTATAACGTTGTTTGGACTCCTAGTGGCTGTCTGTGGTATTACAGTTTTTCTGCTGCAGCAGAACAACAGAGAAACTGGAACCTAATTAACCATCCATCCATTTTCTGTTCATCAATTCAGGGTCATTATTCAGATAGTAATTAGTTTAGTCTCTAATTCATATGAAACCAGCTGCTAGCTAGTTAATATTCACATTTAATTAACCATGAAGTAACCATTAAATGATCATCTGTAACTCGTTTTTTCACTTATATTTCAGATGAATCTCATGTTGTTTGACTCTCTGCATCCTGGCTGAATTGTGTCAGACGTTTACGCTGCCCGACGGGATCATGGATGTGCATCTAAACGCTCGTTTGTTTGGCTCGCAGTACTTCGTGTTCACGGGCGTCCTGGCCATGGTCACCTGCGCCGTGTTCCTGCGGCTCAACTCGGTGCTGAAGCTGGCCGTGCTGCTGCTGATGATCGCCATCTACTCCCTGCTGACCGAAGCCTTCTACACATCGCTGTTTGTGCGCTACGACACCGTGCACCACAACACGGAGTGAGTCGTCTGCACAGCTGGAGCCACGGCGGCCATGTTGGACACCTCACCTGATTTGGTTTCTGAATGTCCATTTTGTCTTCACATCCATCTGAAAGACCCACAGTCACACAGTCACAAATGAACAATATATGAATCTCTCATAATATCTGATATTTACTGTAAGATGATTATAGCAGAAATGTAAAAACCAGCAGAGTTTGAAGTAAAGTTTCCAGGCTGATGATAACTTGGAGTTGGATTAAATTCCTAAAATTATTTTTATGTGAAAACTGAAGAAACAAAGGCAGCAGGATTAATGTCCTCTCAAAGCTTACAATTTCTGATATTTAAAGGTTTATTTATTCCATTAGGTAGGTAACAGTTTCCTCGTTAGTGTGACGACCTCCAGTCCTGATCACAGAGTCGGGATCATTTCTGTTCAACATCCTTTAAAGGTGAAAAACGTCTCCAGGCAGAAACATGAAGACGGTTCTGCAGAAATGTTTTCATATCTGAAACAAAAAGCACAAAGAGGATTTATGAATTTAATTTGAATGATCCCTTTTCTTCCCTTATCTGGTTTTCGTCCAGCACCAGAGGAACGTTCTGCTCTCTTTCAGCTTCGGTTATTTTGTTTTTGCAGATGCTTTTTGGTGTTTTGTGTCTGCAGTGAATTAAACCTCCACTGACTCAACATAAAAACTCAAACCTCAGCGTCTCAGACCTGATTCCTGTTTTTAGCCTCTTAAAACACTAAAAACATTTATTATTTTGAAGTTCCTACATTTGAGCTGATAATCCTCAGAGGGAAACAAACATGTCGAGTTTTTCCATAAGATTTGATTCCAACTTTTACATTTTGCTGCAGTTTGTAACTTTACATGAAGTGAGTGGTTTCTCTACCAAAGTTTTTGTTGCATGACTTTAATCTTTCAGTAGACTAAATTATTTGTAATGTCTCGTCTGATTTTTGAAAATCACAATAAGCATCTTATTTTTTCTTCCATCAGAAACTTCCTGGGAACCAAAGAGACGTCTCTGCTGCTGATGGCCATGTTCCTCCTCGCCGTGTTTTACCACGGTCAGCAGGTAAAACCCCATCCTTCCAAAACACAAACTCTTCTCACTTTACACATCAGATTTTACTCCTTCAATTCAGTTTGTCTTTTTGACAGGAATTTGCAACAAGCTAGCTAAATGTATTTCAGTCAGACAGTTAAATAAGTTCAGGTTTCTTTGTAAGGAAGCCCAGCAGGTTCATTCCTCCTGACAGGAGACAGTCGGTTCTGTTGAGTCGTTGAAATCCCTCATACCAAGCATGCATGTAGCGACAGTGGAGAGGAAAAACCTCCAGCAGAACATCCCAGCTGATGGCGTCCTCCAGGAAGGAGCCTCGGCCAATCAGAACGCCAGACCAGGTGCAGAGAAAAAACTGCAGTTTAATTAACAACTAATAATGTGAATCGGAGAGCAGTAGGAGAAGAAAGAGTCGGCAGCAGAACTACAGAACCCGATCAGGATCTGCGCTCACCGCGGTGGAAACGAAACCAACCAGGTTTACACGTCTTAAAAAGATTCACTTCATTTTATCACCTAGTGGAAAGAAAGTAAAGGCTTCATTCCCTCAGCAAGAAGAGATTACACTTATTAAGCATCGCTTTAATGAAGCTATCAGTTCGTCTCCTCATCGGATCGGGTTCCTTCGGTTCCGGTGGTTCTGAACTCTGCTGCTGCATTTCAGGTCCAGCTTCCAGGTGCTGCAGCCGCCAAGCAAATTAAAGTCAGTCGATTCATTCCAGACAAACATCTCCTGCTGTGCTGCAGCTAATTGGAAAGAGAAAAAAGCTTCAAATTAGCAGATCTACTAGACCATTAAATTAAAAAGCATAAAGTAATCTAACATACTTTTTTCACAATTAAAAGTTTGGACGTTACATCAGCAGTGATTTATTCCTCTGAGCTCCTGGATGTGGAGTTCAACTGCACAGATGTAACATTATTACATAATTACAGTTTATTAGACGATAATAATAAATTCATTCAGTCCAGAAAGAGAAACTGATCAGATGAATAAATCCATTAATCAATAAAAAACATATTTATTTTATCTGCTCTATAATTACTTACAGAAATGTAAACATTTTGTGCAGCCGGGTGTTGATGTCATCCAGATTCATCTCAAGCAATTAAACTGGTTTTAAATGCTGGCAATAAAAATGTTGCTGTTTTCTAATTCATCTGTTCCCGTGGTGAACATCCGCTCAGTCCGAACTACCAAGTACTCTAATTACAAATACCTGGGAGGGATTACTTCCCTTCAGACTTCCTGTTAAACGTCTGATGCCCACCGTTCAGGCAGGGACGCAGAGAGAACGGTACGCTGCATCCTGAGTTTAACGGTAAATAAATCTGTAAACCGTCTTCAGAGAAATGCCGTTTGAGCGGGTCGGTAACGATCCGACATGTTCTGGGAAAAGCAGAGAGCCTAAAGCAGAACCCTGTGGTACGACGGGTCCGGGTTCTGGTTCTGATCGGGAGAAATCAGCACATTTAACATCAGGATTATGATTAATAATAATTGTTTTCAGTTCCACAAAGCAGACATGTTGGATCAATCGCACGCAGAACTGGGCAGTAACTAGTTACTTTTACTCAGTTACTTTTATTCAGTAACTATTTTGAAAAAATGTACTTTTACGAGTATTTTTACTGAGCCGTACTTTTTACTTTTACTTGAGTGATTTTATTTTGCAGTATTTTTTTCTCTTATTTAAGTAAAATTTCTGGATTCTGGATGAAAAACAAACAAATTTAAGCCATAAATCCAGCAGACACAAACAAACACCTGCAGTTTGTTCAGGTTTCATAAGTTTCTTTTTATTATTTGGAAAAACTTTCTTTTGCCTGATTTTGTTATTTTTTTTTATTACTTATATGAATTATTGTCATTGTTGTCACTTTCATCCATGATGTAATTTTTAAATATTAAATGATTTTTACTCTGACGGGAGTCATTCTGCCATTTCTACCTTTTAGTTTTAATTGATTCTTTGTTTGCTGATGTTGGATTATCTGGATCACTCAGCAGATTTCCATCTCCTCTTATAATGATTATTATTATATTACCTGACAGGTAATGAGAGCAGCTCTGGGTTATGCCTTATGTTTAAGCTATTCTCCAGTTTTTGGGTTTTCTGCTGGCCTCTGGTTCTAAGGACTCTGATGTTCGTCACATTTTGTAAATTAAACCCTGAGCAGCAGTTTGTCTGTAAATCAGAAACGTCTTTCTGGATATTATTTTTATCTTCACGCCGTAAACAGGAGCAGAACCGGCGGCTCATTTCCCGGGCCTGATGCGCCGCATGATCCATTCTGCCGCTGATGGAGTCCGGCTCCGCGGCCGTGAGGAAACCGCCGCCGCCCGCTGCTTTCATGCTCTCGCTATGGCAACCTTTGATCATGCGGTGGGGCGGCTCAGCGCCGGCTGGAGGGCAGGGCAGAGAGACGTAATTGAAGGTCTTTTGTGGCCTCATGAAAGTAGAAAGCAGCCGCATTTGAAGTCATTCAGCATCGATTTTCTCTGGATCGATTCGATCACTTGTTTGGGAAGATGGAGACAATGACGCCTCTCAGCGTCAGGCAGGAACGGTTCGGGTCTGGTTCAACTCCTGATGGTTTAATGACTGACGAACAGGCCTGGTTAGAGGAACATCTGCCTCACAGAGGCTGGAAAACATGTTTAACGGAAACATCTGCAGCTTTCTGTCAGCGTTCATCATTAATATCCAGTCACAGCTCTGAAGTTGGACCATCAACCTGTTTGACACAGCTACCGTTACTTTTCTAAAACTTTGAGTCAAATGAATCTTTTCCAAGGTGCTAAGTTTAATTTTAACCTCTAACTGCTAAAGATCTAACATTTATGAATCACACAGTTTTACGGCCAAAAACTTAATTAAATCCATTCAGACTGAGAAAAATGTCAGTTTAGTTAAACTAACAACAAACTAAACATTTAACTGGAATTAAATCCAGTTTAGTTCTTTGGAAATGCAGAATTAAACTTTCAGCCAATCAGAAGTTAATTTAAAGTTATTTCTAATCAGTAAGTCAGTAATAATGCAGAAAGGATTTTAACTCTTTTATGATTCCATTTTGAATTTGATGACATTTACAGTCAGTTTCACTGTTGGAAATGTGGAGTAAATCTTATTTAGTTTAAATTAAAACGAGCTCTGCTGGTTGCTGCTCTGTAATTAGTTTGATGATTTCTAGTGTTGTTGCGTTCTGATGCTGCGACGCCTCGTTGGAGGGACTCTCCTGTTTGTGAGCAGATCAGGAGCCAATTAAAGCCTTTTCCTCCACAACCTGCTTCTCTTGCAGACTCTTCACTTTGATTTGCTCCTTCAGAAATGTGAGGCTTGCTGGTGGCTGTTTGCTGATGCTAGTGTTCACAGAAATGTTTTTAAATTGATGCTCTTTCTGATGGAAATATTCTCACATCCTCTAAATGTTTCGCTGCGTTCTGGGTTCTGCAGGTAACTTTTATTTCCAGGCCAATAAAGACCCAATCAGCTGATTAACTCCCATTTTCAAACATTTACTCTTTAAAGCGTTTTGCACAGCTGCTCTTTGCTGAGTGGAGTCTGTGGTCGAGCAAATGAACTGGCAGTAAAGATTGTCTCCATTTTTCCTTCATCTGAAGTTGAAGAGCCGTTAGTCAGACGGAAACGTCTCAGCAGATGGTTGCGACCAGATGGGAGTGGGTTCTGCTGACACCAAACACTCGTTTATTTAAGACTTGTTTATTTGTAACTTTAATAAACACATTTTTCATTAAAAAGAAAAATTTTGGATAATAAATCAAGACCTCGTTCTCTCTGATTGTCATTCAGCTAACCAGCAGAATAACAGAGTTTAGAAACAAAGCGGCCATTTTGGGAGAAGATTTTTCTTTACTCATATCGTTCCAGTTGAGACGGCAGAGCTTCATCAGCCTCACATTCATAAATAATAATAATTTTAACATGTTAAGAATAAATTAATGTGTTTTTTACATACAGAACCTTTATATTCGCCTGTTTCTGGTATAAAACTGACACATTTTATCGTTTCTCTCGGCCCAAAGAGTTTAATTTCTGTTTCCACCGATCTGATTGGACGCTGTGAAAAACTAATGTGCTAACAGGAGCTAGCCTGTCAGTGAAGCTACGCTAGCCCATAATAGCATCTTGATGCTAAACTTGTAGCAAAAGAGCAAACGTCCACTAACCTTAATAACAGATTAAAGACAATAAATATATTTGTTATTGAGCTCTAATATTTATTTATTCAACAATTTAGCAGCAAAAATTGTTTTTGAATCGAAACAGTTGTTTATTTTGTCATTATAGTTCACAGCTGAATCGTGATTAACTTGAACTTCTATGTTGATGCTGAATGTGGCGTTTGTGTCGGGTGTTGATGCTGCTTCTCTCAGGCTGGCTGAACTTTAACTGGACCAAAAACTGGATGAAGTTTCTCTCCTGATTAGGCGACTAATTGATTCCCTGATTAATCAGAAATCCTTCCAGGCTTATCGTCCTGCCCTGGAAATCATTTTTCAGCCTCACTGATGACTTTTCCCATCCCTCCCTTCTGCAGGCGCACACCACTTGTTTGGCTCTAATTTATTCATATGACTTTCTATTAATTGTTAATTCAGAAAAGCTAATTGAGTTGCCTCTTAAAATACTTCAGCCGCACAGCAGATTGATCGAACAGTCCTGCACTGCAAAGGTGATTAAATATTTTAATTTGCCTGCCTGTTGCTGTGAATTCAATCATCTCATTTATGTAACATTTTGCCCTGAACTTCACTTCTAATCAGCTGTTTATGGAACAAATTCATCGGCTGAAGCGTCAGGAAGCTCAGGACAACTTTATTCTCTAAACTGCAGCAGTTGGAGGTTTATTTTTAACGGTCTGTAAAACATCTGCGCACTGAAAAGAAGAAATCACTTTATTATTCCCACATTAGCCTCCCAGGAAGATTCCTTACTAATTAAAAGTTTCAGACTCGGATGAGAAAACAGCTGAAATATTCGACATTGACGTGCAGAAAGCAATCGGCAACGCAACTGTCAGTTTGCAATAGTTGAGAACAACGTTTACTCAGATTGCTTAAGATGAGGGAAAATATTATTTAATGCTTCTAACTGTAAATAAGTCATTATTCTAACTGGATAATATGAATGAAAATATAAAAATGTTGCTTTTTTAATAAGTGAGGACAGTTTTCAGTTCAATTTTAATTACAATAAAATGTTAAAACAACTCAAATGAAGATTAAAGAACTTAAAATAATTGTTGTCTCTTGTTAAATCAACTTGATTTCTGACTATAAACCCAGATAATCACCTAAGTTAAAGTTAAAACAGGCTCTGTTTTACAGTGTAAAGCTGATCTGGTCTGAGGGGCCAAAGTGAAACCAAGAGCTTTTATTTTTTATTTTAAACAGATTAATAATTACATCAGGGACATTTTTGTTGAGTTTTTTCTAAAATCTGTTTCTTATTGTCACAGTTTCTTTTCCAAATGTCCAGATTAAACTCTCTGGAGTTCATGAAAATTTATTCGCAGTAGAAAAACCCTCAAATGTCTCGACACTAACAGTTTTCCATGCGGAGCTGTTGATGTGTCAGGTTGAGGCTGTTCAGTGCCGATGGGCGCCGCGGCGCTCGGATCTGCAGCGGTTCTGACTCGGCTTGTGGTTTCAGCTGGAGTACACGGCCCGGCTGGACTTCCTGTGGCGCGTTCAGGCCAAGGAGGAGATCAACGAGATGAAGGAGCTGCGGGAACACAACGAGAACATGCTGAGGAACATCCTGCCCAGCCACGTGGCCCGCCACTTCCTGGAGAAGGACCGCGACAACGAGGTCCGATTTATTTATAATAATTATAATAACAGCAGCAAAACGTCTGACAGCAGTTTGGTTTGATGCTCTCATCCTCCTTTCTCTCTTAAATCTCCAGTTGCTGCTCATTGTCTGAAAGTTTCACAGCAGCATCTGAATCAGTCTGGGCTTTGACTAGGCCGTTCCAACATGTGGATCTGCTGCTGGCTTTGGTGTTTGGTTCCATCTGGCTCTCAGGCCTGAACTTTGGTTTTTAATCGTCTGCAGATTATAATTCGGACCTCCAGGTTTTATTTGTTGTTGCTCCTGGTGATAAAATTTGCTGGAATATTTTATGTTATGATGATTTTCAGTTTCTGACTCTTCTTAGATCGAAGAGCAGAAACTGTTGGTTCAGAGCTGATGATCAGCGAATCAATCTGATTGATCGTTAATCAGGCTGGTAGTTTTCCTCTCCAGCTTTAGTTTGATTATAATTATAACTAGTTATAATTATAATTCCTCTACATCTGAGGCCAGATTTAGATCCAAACTAAAACCTTTGGACTGAAAGGTTTATTTTCCTGTTCTGATCCAAACATCATCAAGCAGCTGAACTGAATCCGGGTTTTCAGAAACCGACTCGCTGCTCCAGATCGAATCCCGGCGTTCGGATCACACGACGCGTGGACACTTGGCCACGCCCCTCCGTGTCTTCTGGCTCCGCCCACTTTGGAGGAATCCCCATCTCACACATAAACCTGTGGATCTGCTCACCTTTAACTAGGACCTTTAACTAGGACCTTAACTGGGCCTTTAACTAGGACCTTTAACTAGGACCTTTAACTGGGCCTTTAACTAGGACCTTTAACTAGGACCTTTAACTGGGACCTTAACTGGGCCTTTAACTAGGACCTTAACTGGGCCTTTAACTAGGACCTTAACTGGGCCTTTAACTAGGACCTTTAACTAGGACCTTAACTGGGCCTTTAACTAGGACCTTAACTGGGCCTTTAACTAGGACCTTTAACTGGGACCTTTAACTAGGACCATAACTGGGCCTTTAACTAGGACCTTTAACTAGGACCTTAACTGGGCCTTTAACTAGGACCTTTAACTAGGACCTTTAACTGGGACCTTTAACTAGGACCTTTAACTAGGACCTTAACTGGGCCTTTAACTAGGACCTTTAACTAGGACCTTTAACTAGGACCTTAACTGGGCCTTTAACTAGGACCTTTAACTAGGACCTTTAACTGGGACCTTTAACTAGGACCTTAACTGGGCCTTTAACTAGGACCTTTAACTAGGACCTTAACTGGGCCTTTAACTAGGACCTTTAACTGGGACCTTTAACTAGGACCATAACTGGGCCTTTAACTAGGACCTTTAACTAGGACCTTAACTGGGCCTTTAACTAGGACCTTTAACTAGGACCTTTAACTGGGACCTTTAACTAGGACCTTAACTGGGCCTTTAACTAGGACCTTTAACTAGGACCTTTAACTAGGACCTTAACTGGGCCTTTAACTAGGACCTTTAACTAGGACCTTTAACTGGGACCTTTAACTAGGACCTTAACTGGGCCTTTAACTAGGACCTTTAACTAGGACCTTAACTGGGCCTTTAACTAGGACCTTTAACTAGGACCTTTAACTAGGACCTTTAACTGGGACCTTTAACTAGGACCTTTAACTAGGACCTTTAACTGGGACCTTTAACTAGGACCTTCACTGGGCCTTTAACTAGGACCTTTAACTAGGACCTTAACTGGGACCTTTAACTAGGACCTTTAACTAGGACCTTAACTGGGCCTTTAACTAGGACCTTTAACTAGGACCTTTAACTGGGACCTTTAACTAGGACCTTAACTGGGCCTTTAACTAGGACCTTTAACTAGGACCTTTAACTGGGACCTTTAACTAGTACCTTTAACTAGGACCTTAACTGGGCCTTTAACTAGGACCTTTAACTAGGACCTTAACTGGGCCTTTAACTAGGACCTTAACTGGGCCTTTAACTAGGACCTTTAACTAGGACCTTAACTGGGCCTTTAACTAGGACCTTTAACTAGGACCTTAACTGGGCCTTTAACTAGGACCTTTAACTAGGACCTTTAACTAGGACCTTTAACTGGGACCTTTAACTAGGACCTTAACTGGGCCTTTAACTAGGACCTTAACTGGGCCTTTAACTAGGACCTTTAACTAGGACCTTTAACTGGGACCTTTAACTAGGACCTTTAACTAGGACCTTAACTGGGCCTTTAACTAGGACCTTTAACTAGGACCTTTAACTGGGACCTTTAACTGGGACCTTTAACTAGGACCTTAACTGGGCCTTTAACTAGGACCTTTAACTAGGACCTTTAACTGGGACCTTTAACTAGGACCTTTAACTAGGACCTTAACTGGGCCTTTAACTAGGACCTTTAACTAGGACCTTTAACTGGGACCTTTAACTAGGACCTTAACTGGGCCTTTAACTAGGACCTTTAACTAGGACCTTTAACTAGGACCTTAACTGGGCCTTTAACTAGGACCTTTAACTGGGACCTTTAACTAGGACCTTAACTGTGTGTTTGAGAACGAGGAACAAACACTTGGTTAGGAGTGAAACAGAAATAAACTTGACCAAACCACCAAAATCATGTTTGTCTGAGACAGAAATGCTGTAAAAACGTTTTCAAGTTTTATCTCACTTTTAGTCAACAACGTTGTTACAGACGATTTTATGTAAAATTATTCCTTAACGTGGATCTCTTGTGGTTTTTCCAGGGCTGCAGGTAATTATGGGAAGTGCTTTGTGATTCTAATGACCAACAAATCTACAGCTACAATATTTCATTCTGGAACAAAACTAAAAAAAACAAACAGTTGTTAATAGGACTTGTGAGGATAATTAAACTACAGCATCTCATTTGAATAGTTTCCCTTTAATGAGCTGCCAGCTGAGATGAATATTAGTGGGAAACTCCAGAAGCAGAGGGAGGATGGCGAAGCTTTTCTTCACCTCCAGCCAGGAAACCAGGTGATCTGCTGATCCAGGTGATCTGCTGATCCAGGTGATCTGCTGATCCAGGTGATCTGCTGATCCAGGTGATCTGCTGATCCAGGTGCCTGGTTCTGTTGGATGGTAACCAGTGCAGCAGGTGAATGGTTGTGGTCAGGTAGCAGAGGTGACCTCGTCTCGTCATGAAGGACGGGATCAGAGCGTTTTGGCTCCTCCTCAGTCGTTGCAGCATCAATCAGGCAGTTTATTGTTCTGATTCAGGTTTCGCCGCAGCAGAACGCCGTGGAGGCGTCTGCAGTGAGTTTCAGCTTCTCCTGATTAAGGACATTTCAGTTTGGCTAAACGCCGATTACGCAGACATTCAATTGTTACAGGCTGCAGCAACAAGCTAAAGCAGTTTAATCTGAGTCAAATCTGGATTATTATTATTATTACTCAACTTTCTGTGACTTATTTATTATTTCCTGCCAAGCGGAAAAACTACCTGGGAACTTTTAACGTGTCTAAATCAAACCTTATCAACGGGTTCAAAGATTTTACTTCAAGTTTTTCTTGCTGCTGTTGTCATGGAGACGTTTTGCAGAGAGATTGCTATTTATGGTTAGCAATGCTAGCTATGCTAACTGTCTGTATCACTAACATAAATCTAAATTTCTGCCTCTTCGTGTCATTTTGTTATTATTTCAAACTAATTAACCCTGATTCAGAAACTGCTTTCTAACACACACAGTGTGACGTCACCTCTGCTCTGAAATAGAAACAATCAGCAGGAAAACCTGGAAATATTCTGAACAATATTTATGTTTCCTTAAGAGACATAAAATGACGAAAACATTTATTGGCAGGTTATAGATTTGATGTTGATCATAAAGGTCTGCTGGTCGGATCAATGGAACCGTTTATTTTCAGGCAGGATCCAAACCGAAACGAGACTGAGTGGATTTGTACCCATGAAACTAAAATGCATAACTTTTATCTCTAAAGTCGGAATAATAAATTTGGTTTTTCTGCGTCTCCCTCCTCCTCTGATGCTTTCCACCAAATATTTGAAGCCCAGACAGTTAAACGTGTTAAAGAGGCTTCAGCGGCAGCACTGAACCCCGACTGAACCTTAAGACGCTGCCTGACGTTCTGCGCAGCATCGCAGCAGAAGACCAAGAAATTCAATTAGTTCAACTTTAACCAAGTTTCCCTTTTGAAGTTTGGCCGTTTGGCCGAGCTCATTAGCCGAGCATAAAGCTGCTGAGGAAGCTCCATTCAGGTCAGAGGCCCATTTTCACAACTGTGTAATTACATTAAGAATGGGAGCAGCCTGCGGACAGACGCAGCTTCTCCTGAATTATTAACTTTAATGTTGAACTGTGGCTGGACGTTAATGTTTATCACCCCATTATTACAATACTACCATAAGGGCATGATGAATTACTGAATGTGACATTTGGGGTGTAAGGATGTGCTGCTTCATGTCTGCAGACCTGCTGGTTCGAGCTAACACTGCCCCCTAGTGGAGGAAAGGCCGCACTGCACTGTGTCGTTCATTAATCAGTGATTTTGAGGAGGATGCTCTGCTTGATCAGAGTAGATTATTTTATTCATGTGAGGATATAATGAAGCTCATCTGATTTTTACTGGGTTTTAAAATGATTTACATCTCATTATAAGTAATAACAGCAGATCCACACTGTTATTATGTCTTGAGTACAAATGAAAACAAAATGGAAAATGTGTGTCCACTGCTTTCATTATGACTCACGAGGCGTGTTGAACAGCCAGGTTACCGAATTTACCAGGAAATTTACCTGAATCCCACTGAGCAGAGGAAAAAGATTTAGGGAAGCTGCTAATGTTCCCAGATTTGCAGGACAATTTGAAAAGGAGTGAACATGTTTGGATTATTTGAGGGTTGAATGCAGCAGCACACATCATGAAGTTGGATCTGAATGAATCGGTGGAGCGAAGAAACGAACATGAAGACCAAACATTTCTTCCAGTAGTGCAAACATTTCTGCATGGCTACATGTTAAACTGGGAAACAGGATGTCAGCATGTTGAAGTTTGTAAAAGTTTTTACACTTGAGGCATTTTGTGCTTTTCTGAAAAACAGTGAATGCGCTGAAGAGTTTTAATGCTGAAACAAACTTTTCATCCTGTGCTGATTTGTGCCTTACCAGAGGCATCAAACTCCAAACGCTCCATTTTTCTCAGATGTGCTCCATGATAGTTTGTAACCTCTGATTCCAGTTTGCTTACTCCAGTTTAGCGTCAACATGTGGTGAATTCATCCTGCTTGATTCGTTTTCTTTTTGTGCCATTTCGAAAGTTCACATGATGACGACATGGAGACACAATGACCCTAAACACATCTGCAAAGTCCAGACCTCAAATGTTGAGACCTTAAGAAAAACTCTCATACTTTCATGCACTGCTTATATTTATTTATCTGTTCTCGACCGGTCATCCTTTGGCAGCGGTTCTGGTTGGGCTGTATTGGCACCGAAGGCGTTAACGTCTTGTTTTAACGTCCTGGTTGTGTGGGTGTCTCCTCAGGAGCTGTACTCCCAGTCCTACGACTCGGTGGGCGTGATGTTCGCCTCCATCCCCGGCTTCGCCGACTTTTACTCCCAGACTGAGATGAACAACCAGGGAGTCGAGTGTCTGCGGCTGCTCAACGAAATCATCGCCGACTTCGACGAGGTGAAGTTCAAACCGTCTGTTAGGCTTAGTGAAACTTTCTAAGACATAAACACCATCACTCATTCAGGATAAAAAATTAATCATGCATCCTATTTTAGAAAATACTTGAGAAGCCATTAATCTCTGCAGAAATGACTGATTCTGTTTGCAGGCAATCAAAAACTAATTATTGCAGGTGGCAAAGATCCACACAGCGGTGACTGTGCTCCACTGCTTCCTGTCCAACATCCACTCTGAAGATGCAAAAATCTCAAAGCAGGTTTTAGATGTTTAGCCTTTCTCTCCTGATCAGTTTGAATTTGAACGTTTAAACGTGTCCAGCGGCTGTCCGGAGGTGCAGCTGCTGCTTTAAGAAACGGTTCTGGCAGAACTTTGTCTCTGAGGCCCGGAGCCTCGGATGAGACCAGGTCCTCAGTCAGAAGTGATTTTGTGCTTCAGATTGTTTTAAAGCTCAGTGAACGTTGTTTTCGTTGCAGCTGCTCGGTGAAGACCGTTTCCAGGACATCGAGAAGATCAAGACGATCGGCAGCACCTACATGGCCGTCTCTGGTCTGTCGCCCGAGAAACAGGTGAAGATCCACAGGAAGCAGCAACAGTTGGCCGCCTGCCGTTTGGTCTTTAACCTCTCACAGAGCGCTGCCATCATTTCTACTCATTCTGGTTTAAACATGTTTTAATCCAATAGTTACCGGTCATGTTTCTCCAACATAAAATCTTATTTTAGAGACTTTTAGGTCTTTAAGTAAACAGGAAGTTTAAGTTTAAGATCCTCTGGAGGATTTTTAACTTCTGAAACAACAAGCTGGAGTTTTCATGCTGTAACTTCTGGGTTCACATGTTCAGAAATTCAGTTCCTTCGCTCCTGCTGTGAGTTACTGAGTTTTTCCCAGAACATACAAGGTGCTTCAGTTGTTAAAAAATGGACATTATTATTTATATCTGTTTTATTTATGCAATTGATATCATAAACATGTTATAAACTTTATTACTGAAATGTATGAATGTTTTTCAATCATTAAAAAAGTGGAAGCATGTAAAAACATCAGTTCAAGTGATGAGCCCTGTGGCGCTCCTGGCTCTTTAACGAGGTAAATTTAAGGTGGTTCCGACGTTCAAACTTTAAATCCCTCCTTCGGTTCTTCACCGGCCCGGTTCTTCACCGGCCCGGTCCGTCAGGCCGATCCGGGAAGCTTCAGGTCATTTCAGCCGTTTGCTCTGATCCACAGCAATGTGAAGATAAATGGGGTCACCTGTGCGCCCTGGCCGACTTCGCCATCGCCCTGAACGAGAGCATCCAGGAGATCAATAAACACTCCTTCAACAACTTCGAGCTGCGGATCGGTGAGCGTCTCAGTCCGAACATCTGGTTCTGTTCACTTCTGTTAAGAAAACTGGAGAAAATTACGATTTAACTGAAGGAATCCTTTTGTTTTTAGTAGAAATGATTTAATGCCAGAAGATTGAGAGGAAAAATGATAAACTTCCAATCAAAGAAGCCAGAAATCCTCAGATTATCACTGGAAACCTGGATTAACTTTTCTGTTCATGACAGATTATTTACTTGAAAATTCTCCTTCTTGTTGGATTAAACGTAGATGAGCTGCAATCTACATGTTGAACTTCTATGTTTATATGAGAAACACTGATAATTACATCTGTAACCTAATTATGGGTGGAAGTTATGGATTAATGAGTTACTCTAACGTTGATTGATCTTATTGATTGGATATAGATTAATTAAAAGGAGCCCATTTTTAAAAAATCTGAGTTTTCTTTTATATCAAAAGGAGCGTCTTTCCATAACATAAAGCGGTATATTATTCATAATATACTGAATAAAAACATTATTGTATGTTGACTGAATAATGATGTTAGTTTCTCACATTGTTGAACTTTTGGTTGAGGATTTAAAGTTTTTCTGTCCTGCAGATGAATAAAAGTTTAGAATCTTGTTGAGTTTTTATATTTCAAATCAGAAACGCATAAAATGCATTTAGCCTCACACCGGGCTTTGTTTGGACCGTTTATCTTGTTCTCTCCGTCATCTTTAATTCTGGGTCGCTGAAGGAAGACCAGTGGCGCCCTCTACTGGATGGCGGACAAGCTACAACTCTAAATCAGACAATATTAGTTAATTGATTGAAACAAATGTTAATCTAATAAACCGCTGAAAGATAATTAAGTTGATTAATTGTTTGCATCTCTAAATCTAATGTATCTTTATTTGTTACATGGATTTACTGTAAATTAAAGTTCAACAGAGTTTCATGTTAGCAGCATTTGTGTTGAGTGCAAATTAAACTGGAAAATCTTCCTTTAAAATCTAAATTAACTGACTATTTTCTGTAATAACCTGTAAATGGATTTCCATGGTGTTTGATATCCAACTGAAGGAATGAAACTTGTTATTATTGTAAATGTTGGTGTATTTAAAACCAGATTCCACAGTGAGTTGTTTCTCTGGCAGGAATGGCTCACGGCTCGGTGGTGGCGGGCGTGATCGGCGCCAAGAAGCCGCAGTACGACATCTGGGGGAAGACGGTGAACCTGGCCAGCCGGATGGACAGCACCGGCGTGAGCGGCAAGATCCAGGTTCCCGAGGAAACCTTCCTCATCCTGAAGGAGCGAGGCTTCGCCTTCGAGTACCGCGGCGAGATCTACGTCAAGGGCATCAGCGAGCAGGAGGGCAAAATCCGAACTCACTTCCTGCTGGGCCGGGTGCAGCCCAACCCGCTCATCCTGCAGCCGCGCAAAATCACGGGCCAGTACTCTCTGGCGGCCGTGGTGCTGGGCCTGGTGCAGTCGCTCAACCGGCAGAAGCAGAAGCAGATTCTCAACGAGAACAACAACTCGGGCATCATGAAAGGCCACCACCACTACAACCGCAGGACGTTGTTGGCGCCCGGTGGGGCCGAGGTGGGCGGCGGCCATCACGCCGAAGCTCCGGATAAGACGGATCTGTCCTGAGGCGCCCCGCAGAGTTTTGGCTCCACGCTGATTCCTTGCAGGCAGAACTGCTCCGAAGGCACAGATCCCGTCTGCGGTAGAGTTAAATCTTGGTGGGTGAAGCGTCCGATCATCGGTCTGAAACCGACCGATATTTGGAAACAATAAGGCGCTAATTGTACGTTAAACTTTGGCTGATTTAGGGCTTTTCAGAGTCATGGGGAGAAAAGAAAGTTTCCATCAGGTAGAGCTGATCATATCCATTCATTTAATGATCACCATGAGCAGAACAGCATCTAGAAAAACAACAACTGGCAGTTTGTGGATCTGGAGCTGTGAGTTAATGTGATGCCAGGTTCTGATGTCTGAACTCTTTGAGTCCATCGTTCTTCAGAACCGTTAGAGGGACGATTTTCAAAACATGGCAGTAAAATATCTTCTGTATATCAGGTTTGGTCGTACAGTTCATCCAGCAACACACAACATTCAGACGGGAAATTTCAGAAAACGTCTCCAGATCCAACGTGAGTTCAGAGGAAACAAACATGGCCGACTAGGAAGAAGCAACAGCGATAGATTATGGATTATATCCAGCAGAGAATAAAACCACCTTCTGGTGCGTCATGGCAGATGTTTGATCTTCTGGGTTTCCGTCGCTTTCTGATTGGCTCCTTGCCACATTCAGCAGGCTGTGAAGTGGTTTGACCTCTGGGAACGCCACGCGCTGCAATGACAGGCCCTGACGAGCTAACATGTTAGATCAGAGCGGACCGGCTCAGTCTGAACAGGCGGCAGGATTATCGCTTCAATCATAAACACTTGTCTGAAGGGGAAATTATGATGAACATTCGGTGAACTAAATCTGAGTAAGGTTTAAAAATATTTAGCCTTTTGTCCTAAAGTGGCAACATTTGGTCATGTGGTGAAACACATTAAATGAAATCGGTTCTGGAAACTGAATCAGAAACTTTATTTCTCCTCATGACTTTATTTCATGTTTTCAGTTGAAAATGAATGTAAATCATGTTTAGTTTTGGTTTATTAAAGTATTTCTGATGCAAAAGGCGGTTTGGACATCCAGAGACTTTTACTTTGAAGTTTTTATCATGAATGTCTAAAACTGAACGTTCTCTACAAGCTCCGCCCACTTCGGTTTAATCCAGCCAATGAGGTTTGATCTTCATCCTGAGCAGCTCTGCTTTCTGAGAACGTTTGTAGAACTGAAACTCAACTTTAGAGGAGACGGATGGGTTACTGGGAGGACTGGGAGCACTGGGCGTCACGCTCCGTCCTCCAGACTGATTATACGGGACTTTTCCTAACGTTCCTGCTGTCCGTTCCCATTTTTATCTCACCTGCGTCGGACCCGTTCACACCTGACCCCTGCCCTTTGACCTTTGCCCGGTGTCGATGTTTCTTTTTTGTATTTCTTTTATATATGGAACACAATAAAAAGGGGTCTAATTTTTTATAGAAGCAACACGTCTGCTTGTTTTGATTCTTCAGTTCTTTCATTCAAACTTTAATCCAAGAAAAATAAACTTTGATTAATCTGAAGGAAAACAACGTGAGAAAAATGAAGAGTTCCCAACTTTACTGATTTTACAAAAATAAAGGTTTTACAACCAACAACGTATTAAAGACTCTATCGTGGGTGTTCAGATTATTAAAATGCTTTAATTATTCCTGCAGCGATATAATTATTGCTGCTTATTTTGGTTTTAAACATGTTCAACAGTTTAAAACAAATTGTGTTAATGTCATTGTGTCAGCTGTTTCTCCAACACGAAACTTTTATTTTAGAAACTTGAGGAACAAAAAGTAAACAGGAAGTTTGAAAGGGAAATATTTTCCTCCAGAGGAAGTTTTAGTTTTTGAAGCAACAAGTTAGAAGTTTAATGTTTTTACTCTGAACAGATCAAATACACTTTATTAACTTTTAAAGGTGATTCTGTCCAGGTCTGAACTTCTGCTCTCTGAAGAAAATCACATTTCAGAAGCTTCAGAAAAAACTCACTGCTAAAACTTTTTAATGACTGTAAATCAGATGCGGCCTGTAGTTTGTACATGCATCCACTAGGTGGCAGCAGATATCCAGTCAGGCCAACGCATCGCCTGGTTTCCAGAAAAGCTTCATGTTGCTGAAGAGTCTGAGGCTTCAAGCTTTAATTTCACCGCGTTTACACAAATAATAACGTGAAAACAGATAGAAAGTGATTTTATTTATTTATTTTTTTTTTTACAAATCAATGGTTTCTACTTCCTTTTCTTGAGCCTGATGCTCCAAACAGATACATCAGCGACGAGTAAATCAGGAAATCAAAGCAGCAGAGACAAACACAAAGCCGGCTCTTCCAGGAGGAATTGATTCTTCCTCTCTTTCCTCCATCCTCTGTATGGATTTTCTGTTAGACAAGAAGGAGGAGGAGGAAACAGCAGGAAAGGCAGATGTGGAGGATGGGGTTGCCATGGTGACGCCGGCCTGTTGAGCCTGCAGTGTTTGTGTCTTTACTACTGGCTTTAGAAATGCTGGAATGGAGGAGACACAAAAACGGTGTTGGATCTGTGCAGCGGCATCAGAACCTGACGCCGAGCGGCACCAACAACCGACCCGGCAGGGATCCGGTAGGGATCCGGCAGGGATCCGGGATCTGTCCAGAGCTTCATTACGATGTGAAGGAACCCTAGAAGAAACACAAAGACCCTGAATGCAGCTGGAAAATAGAGGAAGATAAAATAAAAACTCTGCATGAAAGAGCTGAATGTGACAAAAATAACAGACGAGTCAAAACAAAGATAAAAAATCTGAATCAGGCAAAAACACATAAAGATCCTGCAGTCAGACTCAGAAAACACACCAAAAAACACAAAGATCCTCAGAGAGACGTCAACAAACACGAAGCTGAAAGCAAAATGTGTGGTAATATAAATATTCAAATTATTTTTCAGTCTCTACATTTATTATTTTGTGGCCTTTGTAAGCAATCTTTACATTTTATTGTGTTTTTCATCTTATTTTCTGTGTAAACATCAGAAACGAAAACATCGGCGACGGACGCTGCAAAGGTTTTAAACAGTTAAAATAAGACTGAATCAGTTCCAGTTCATTTTTAATCTCTTCACAATGTTGGTGCTAACTTCATGTTTTGCACTTGTTTACACACAGAGATAAAGATTTTGCATGTGTGATAAAAAATAAAACTGCTTTGTTTGTTTATTTGTCTGAAATAAACATTCAGACAAACTGTTATCAAAACCTGGAGAAGAAAATCTAAACTGGTTTATAAAGGGAACATGGACTAATGCTGGATAAACTATTTCAGTCTTAAAGCTTCAGTTGAGCTTTAAGAAGCGGCCGACTCTCATCTTGGATGATCAGAAATGTTTTGTCCACTCTGCAGCCTGAAGTTCCCACCGTCAGTGGAAAATCTCTGCTGTGGATCCTCCACCTGGGATACTTTGCAGAGTGGAAATCGCCGCAGTAAATCCTCCAGCCGTTGTTCTCTGTTTGACAAATGACCTCCTGCTGGCTGCTGCTCACCTCAACCATCCTCCGATCAGCGGACCTGCAGGTTCCTGGAACAGATCAGATCTCACTGTGTGGTTTCATTTACTTTACAAATCAAACTCTAAATCTGGGAATAACTGCAAACTTAAACCAAAAAAACAAAAACAAAATCCCTTGGTGCGAATGGAGCAGCCATTATATTTCCTGCCAGGCCCCATCTGTCTTTCACACAACAGATTTTTTATTAGCTGTTTTCAGTTTGACTTCCCAGATCTTCTTCATCTGAGATGAACTGAGATCCACAGCAAAAGCATCTCTAAATGTCAGAAAGCAGATCTTAGAAAAGCAACAGAAACTGATTTAATGAGAAAGAAAAAGTGTTTTGGAACAGATTCCACTGAGCAGGAAATCCCAGAGAGAGGATGGAGTTAGTGAAGAAATTTCAAAGACTGAATTTTACCCATTTGTAAAGTAGAAATTCAGATTTTGAGGCACAAATGGATCATAGCTACCAAGGACAGATGGATAAAGGCAGTAAACTGTGGTGTTCAACACAGATTTGATCAATTGTCTTGTCCTTCATTAGAAAAGAACTAAAACGTGAAGTTACTTTAGAAATGCTTTAGTAATAGATTGAAGGCAATGAAATGATGACATGTTGTAAAGTGTGCTGGTTTTGGTGTGTGAATCTGTCAGCAGGTTCTTTAAAACTGTGTTTAAGGCTGTTTTCCCTCCTGACAGTCCGACAGACTCGGATCGATTCGGGATCAAACCTGCAGCATTTGTTCTCTTTCTCACTGCCCGGAGTCAAACCAACCGGTTCCCCTCCTGGCCTGTGGGGGCGCTGCACCAAGAATCACCGAAAGAAACGACACAAAAACCTCTGAAGACACTGAGAGCAACTTCCTTCTTCACCAGATGGAACCAAGATGGAGGCGGCAGGTTGTAATGGTTGGAGGATTTCTCTTTGGTCTTTGGTAAGAGAACTTCCTCCGATAACCCGAGACTTGCGTGTTTGTTTTGGTTGTATTACCCAGAATGCCCCGCGCTGTAATCCACTTCCTGCTTCTGGAGCGGTTTTCTGTCTGCCAGACATTCAGACTTTCTTGGTGTGAATTTACACAAACTGTGTAGGAAACATGGCCGTTTATTTCTGTATTTACTCGACTTCCGTAGTTCTCACTTTTTAGTTGACTGAAAGGTTTTGTAGTAAATAAGAAACAGCGTATCTGGGTGGGTTGTATACAGGTTAGCATTAATGCTATCAATTACAGGTTATGTTAGCATAAATGCTATCAATTCCAGACTAGCATTAGTGCTATCAACTCAATAAACTTGTGTTTCATCAAGATGTACCTTGATGAAATTTGGCCCAAAAAATCCCAAGATTTAATCTCTGGGTTGTTCGATTATCTCCTTGTTTTGGGTTCATCTCTGATCGGTTGGAGATTCAACTCAGCCAGTCGATGAGGCAGCTGATCATTTCCCTCCATTACCTGAGCAGGTAAAACATCAACAAAGTGATTTTAACTTTCCTATAAATCACCCAGCATAGTTTAAATTATGGACTACAGATTAAATTACAGTATGAGACTAAAGATGCAACAAGCTATAAAATATTTTTTCTGTTTGATAAATTACACCAAAGTTTAGATAATGACAAATTACAAGTTTCTAGAAGCATCCAGAAACTAAACAGCCTTTTGATGCTTCAGAGTTAAAAACAAAAACATTCCTGGAGTAAATAAACCAAGACAAATTAATGCCTTTTGAAACTTTCATTACATATTGCTAAAGAAAAAATCTCCACAGATTTGACTTTAAATGGAAAAACAGAATTTATAAGGAACAAATATATTTATTGATTAATTCTGCAGGGTTTTGGTTTGAGAATTAAGTCACAATTTTCTGTATCGCCTTTAAAAATGTTAACAAATTCTGAGTTTTAATTCCAGTGAATCTGAAATTTTCCTCCCATGTTGAAGCTGAGGCAGCAGAGTGGATCTAATTCAGCTTGACGGGTTTAAAACCAGAAGAGGGAATAAAGTGAAAGTTGGTTCTGGACGCCATCATGACAGGAACTTAATTAACAGCAGCAGGGGGCCAAATCTTTACCTCTGGCGCTCATTCGTTATGCAAAACGTTCACTTCTAAGACGGAAAAAGTGATTTGTTTACTTTGAAGCTGCATTTTTACCTCAGCTTTACATCGCTGTGGGTTTTCTCAGAGATCGATGCCATTTCTGCTTCTCTTCAAAGTTAGCAGCAAATCTCATTTTATCTTCAGTTACAGCTGGCATTTATGAGATGAAGCACAAAGATTAAACGCTTTAATGTTTTCATGCAGAGTGACCTGCATTATTTACCTCCACAGGTCGGATTCTTCCCCGGTCAGGATCCACATGCCTGGAGGTGAGCGAATCAGTAAGTTTGATTTATTCAGCACTTTTCTCAAACTGCAAAGAGCTTCATAGTAAAAATATAGTTGAAGGAATATTTACTATAATAATGTTCATAGCAGCCCAGGTTTCTATTACTAATGAGAGACATTGTAATGTTTCCATTAGATAAAAATCACAATTCAGATCACATGTGAATAGTGTTTATTCACATAAGTCATTAAACATCATCCTCTACCACTTCCTGTCATCTTCTTTGTCGTTTCCACCTGTAGAAACAATCAATCAATCAATCAAATTTTATTTGTATAGCACATTTCAGCAGCAAGGCATTTCAAAGTGCTTTACATCATAACAAACATAAAAACACAAAGTCATGTAACATAGAATAAACAATCAAAACATTAATTTAGACGGCCGTCAAAGTTATAACTGGTTATTCATTTATCTAAATGTTTTGCTTTGTGCGGATCCTGATCTTTGACAGGATTCAGTTGTTGATCATGAAATTTCCAATCCAGTTTTGCTAAACACACCAGTTTCAATGCCACCAAAAAACAGCTTCTCCTACCAAAACATTTAGTCAAAAACATTTTTCGTAAGTTGTTGTGTTTCCATTAATTGAGTTTATTTTCATAATTCCAGTTTGTGCATTTAAATGGCCAATGGAAACGCAGCTACTGAGGCTAAAGTGTTTGTTTAAAAAGATTAACTTAAGTTTCTTTTTAAAATCAGTAGAATCCAACGATCAAAAGTAGATTGGGTTTTACTCCTCAGTCCAACAGCTTGGCAGGATTTGTCTCTGAATGTCAACCTGAACTTTAATCGTTAATGTGATTTTCTACAGAGGGAAGAGATTTGAAGGTTGGCTCTGGCTGCAGTTATGTCTCAGCTGAAGGTCGTTTTGTTTAGATATGAACAAGCAGAAGATCTTAAGAAGCTGTTTGGTTTGTTTTCCTGGAGACTTGATCAAAAATAACTCCCAAATTTTTTATGTTATGTTTTTATGTCTAAAAAGTAAAGAATACTGCTAAGCAATAGTAAGAAACATGTAAACTTTCAATAAATAATTTAAAAAATGTCTCCCATTATTCTGACCTTAAACAAGTGGAAACATTTTATTTTTTAATTGAGTGAATGTATCTTTGTGGTTCCAGCCGTATTTAAACACGTGACTGAAGGTCCTGCTGTGTTTATCGTTGGACGAAGGACATGTTGTCTCTGTCCTCTGCTGGAGGACGTCCGCTCCACCCGCTGAGCTGCTGCCGCCTCGTTTCAGGAAAAGGTCAGAGATGTTTTTAAATTAACCTTTCGTTGTTACTTCAGCTCTCTGCCGTCGCGTCTGTCGGCCGCCGCCGGCTGTTGCTGATTGTTTCTGATGCTGCGGGTCGGCTCCGAAACGCACAGGCCGCCGGCGGCGCCACAGCTGAGCTCATGTTGTCAGGATCCCTGCCAAGGAGAAACCGAGTCGCTGCTGCAGGAGCAGCCGCTCTCCGGGCCGCGTCCCGCTGACATGGTTACTAACCGGTCCCATCCAGAACCGGGCATGCTGGGAAATCATCAGACAAACTCAAAACAATCAGATCAGAGCCGCTCCCCTGCATCAGCTGGTCAGACTCACTGGGTCAAACCAACCAAACATGAAGTAGACGTCACATTCGCCATGGCAACCATCTCCTTCCCGCCGGTGATGCCGCTGAGTCGACCACAACGGGTCGACCGCCATCTGGGCGAGCAGGGCGAGGACGCACACACACAGAGAGAAACACACACACACACAGAGAAACACACAGAGAAACACACACACACAGAAACACACTCGGAGATACACACACTGCCTTAAACGCACGCACACACACACACAGAGAAACACACACACACAGAAACCACTCAGAGATACACACACTGCCAAACCACAACACACACCTAAAAACACACACCACACACACACACACAAGAAACACACACACAAAACACCAGAGAAACCACAGAAACACCTCAAGATACACACCTGCCTTAAATGCACCACACCACACCCACACACACACACACACACACAGAGAAACACAAGAGAAACCACACACACAGAAACACACTCAGAGATACACACTGCTAAACACCACACACACCACAGAGAAACACACGGACCACACACAGAAACACAGGAAAACACACACACACAGAAACACACTCAGAGATACCACTGCCTTAAACGCACACACACCACACACAACACACAGAGAAACACACACACAGAACACATCGAGATACACACACTGCCTTAAACGCACACACACACACACACACACACAACAACAGAGAACACAGCACACACAGAAACACACTCAGAGATAACCACTGCCTTAAATGCAACACACACACACCTAAAAACACACACCACACACCCACGGAACACACACAGAAACCACAAGAGACACACAGAACACATCAGGAACACACGCTTAAATGCACACACACACACACCCACACACACACACACACACACACAGAGAAACACACAGAGAAACACACACACACACAGAAACACACTCAGAGATACACACACTGCCTTAAACACACACACACACACACAGAGAAACACACAGAGAAACACACACACACACAGAGAAACACACACACACACAGAAACACACAGAGATACACACACTGCCTTAAACGCACACACACACACACACACAAACACACAGAGAAACACACACACACAGAAACACACTCAGAGATACACACACTGCCTTAAACGCACACACACACACACACACACCCACACACACACACACACACACACAGAGAACACACACGAGAAACACACACAGAAACACACACACACACAGAAACACACTCAGAGATACACACACTGCCTTAAACGCACACACACACACACACACACCCACACACACACACACACACACACAGAAACACACAGAGAAACACACACACACAGAAACACACTCTGAGATACACACACTGCCTTAAACGCACACACACACACACACCTAAAAACACACACAAACACACACAGAAACACACACTGCCTTAAACACACAGAAACACTCACACAGAAACACACACCTGCACACCAAGAGAAACAGCATAAAATCACACACAGATGCAAATAAATCAAAGCCATTGTCAACAGAAACAGTAAAATATTTTCACCAAGAGTTGTGAGTATTTTGAAACGTCATTGTTTCTGAGTTTAATTTAAAAATTTCAGATGTTTTTTTTCACACATTTTTGACAAAATGTTCCAGTTTCTTTTGTAGAAAATGTCACGAGTTTCTGGCAGAAATGTTTTCCTGCCGCTGTATAAAATCTGTCCAGCTGATTGAATATGGAGTCAAACTGAAGTGACGCCTGACTGAACTCGTTCTGTTACTGTTTGCAAACACGGCTTCCTCCCTCCGTCCCCCTCTTGACCTCTGGGGCCAAACCTTTCATTTCGGAGCAGAGCTTGTTGTGACATCCTGATGCCCACGCAGCAAATAAACTCTTCAGAAACAGGACATGAGATCACATGGACATATTCTGGTTTTATTCCTGCAGTGAACTGCGACATGCAGCACCTGCTGCAGAACAGCTGTGATGTAATCAATTTAATCAGATTACAGATTTTATCATGTTTATAGAGAAATTAAGCCTTTGTTTTACAGATAAATTGTCTAAATTTTCTGGCATAGCGCCATCACCAGGATCAGTGTTGTTACTGCACTTTGGATAAAACTTTCACTCAGTTTCTGTTTCGCTAACTCGGTCATTGCCCTCTTCAAAATAAGAGCATGAATATTATTGTATAACTACTTTAAGAATCCTCAACAGTCAATAACAAAAACTCCAACACAAATGTCAAACTTTAGTCCAGATTTTAAATAAAAATTAATTTAGATGCTAAATGTTTTCAAAGCTAGCTAAAGCGCTAAAGTGCAGCTGTTAGCATATTAGCTGTTGAAGCCGTCAGATTAAGAAGACGATGATGAAGTTTGCTTTAGAGCCTGATAACCTGAAGAAAGTGTTGGTTCAGTGTATGTGTGTGTGTGTTGTTTCAGGTGTGTGTGTGTGTGTGTGTGTTGGTTCAGTATGTGTGTGTGTGTTGCGTCTGTGTGTGTTGCGGACACAGACACTAGCATCCCTTCACTCCGTCCCCCTGAAGGCTGATCGCCCTACATTCAGCCATCAAGCTCTCTGTTACATAAAGCCAGCGCTGCCACACACACGCTGTTGCTAGGCAACAAGCCCCGGAGCCCCATCATGGAGTCTCGCTGGGCCGCCGCTGTACCTGAAAGTCTTCAAATGGGTCAGCCAGGACAAAAGAAACGAGACAAACCGCAGAGAGACCCAGAGTGAAGAGTCTGGAGCCGGTCTGAGCGCCACGGAACAATGAGGTCCGAACGGCGGCGGCAAGAGAACCAGGCAGAACCGGGCCGCTGAAAGAGACAAAACATTCAAATGCAGCTTCACTGCAGCAAAACGAGATGCACAAACAGTCAGTGTAGAGCTTCTGATTCATAAACCTCTCGGTTTAAAACCCAACAGTTCAGAATGCAAAATGATTTCCTGCGATATAAACAGACATTTTCTGTTAAAATAAATATACTTAAAGAGCCGAGAGTGGCTGAGTGTGCAGGTTCTGAACAGAGCCGACTCATTCATGAGTAAATTAAATTTTGCACAAAGTTCTGAATTAAATGACTTCATGTTTTGCTGACAAAATGAGAGAAAGGATGAAGTCCAGATAACTGGTGCAGAGAGAGGAAGAGTCTCTGAGTTCCTGGTGGAGACGAGCTTCTGGAGTTCACATCAATATTTATATGCAAAAACTAATTATTCTGGATATGAGAGAATAAAGTCCTGCAGAGAGATCAGGCTTTAGCTTCCTGCTATATGAGGGATTTGCAGATGTTTCTATGTTCTGGCACATCGCAATCAAACGAGTGAACATGAATGATGAGACAAATAGAAAATCAGGCTGAAAACCAAAATATTCTGAGACTTTTAAAGTTTGATTAACTCAATGTTCTGATTGTATGACATTTCTCAAAAGCAGTGAAATAAATACCAACATGACTGAGGATATAATCCTGTATGAATACAAATATCAACTATGTATGGCAAGACATAAATAAAATAATAAGCAGCTGAATATGGCAAGACAGAAGTAACAATAATGAAACCAAACACTGAAGAAAGTTAGCGTGTTAGCGTGTTAGCATGTTAGACCTGAAACATTTCAGTTTGATTAATTTCTTATTCTAAATTGATCTGTTGTCTTTCTCTGCTTCTGACTGGTTGATAAAAGCAGCAACTGGTTGCAAATTGTTGCAACTGGTTACGGCAACAAATGATTTATTTGTAGCTTGTTACTTGAAACGGCTTCAGTTGTTGATTATAACTTGTTGCTATAAATAACAGCTTATTGATAATATTGGCTTGTTTTATTACATCTTTATTTCATTATTTGTTCTGAAAAGTAACATGTTATATTTTAGAAATAAGTTTAAAACTTATTAGTTGTTTGTTACTTGAAATGTATCAAATTGGAAGTAAAGTTTGTTTTTTTGTTGTTTCTGTTACTTGTTGGTTGAAACTTGATAGAAGTGACAAGTTAAATGTTTGTATTTGTTTGAGATAAATTTAAATATTTTATGGAAAAACTCACTGTAACAGAAAGAGACTCAGAAATCTGGACCTTATGGTCGGAGGTCCAGATGTTAGTCGAACATCCAGGATTAACTCTGACATTCTAAGAGCTAATTCAGATTAATAAATGGTTTTATGAATGAATTCCTCTGGATGTTTTTGGACTTTAAGGCAGAAACAAGATGGAGGCTGAGCTGTAGTTTAATCATCGCTGCGATCAGAATATTGTCTGACTTATTCTCTGTGATGCTGCAGCAGAAACTCTTCTTGAGATTTTTCTCTCCTTTGACTATTTTTATTACTTTCTTTGTTCCGTCGTTTCTTTTGATCGGAAGTTTTTCTCCTCCGGCTTGCAGGGAGACAGAAACGGAGCATCATCCTCGCTAATTTTACACTAAAAATAAATTCCTCTTGTGATTTTCTGACAGCAGCCTCTCGTCCCGGAGGTCGAGCTGAAAAGCTGAAAATAGTTTTGCTGTTTTTTGTGTCGCCTGAGCGTCTTAAACCTCTTTGGCAGACGCAGTGGGGGGCGAGCGCCGCCGTCCCAGGAGACGAATCGGAGGGAGACTCGGCGGATCTGGGACAGTCGATGGCGTTCTGGTTGACTGACGATGGCAATCTGCAGCAATCACTGAGCTTCACCACCGACGTGCAAACAAGGAGAGTTGGTGAGTAAAAAAAGGTTTTTATGATAAAAACATAATTCAGCAGAGTTCTGTTTGACGAGAACCAACAGTATTAAAAAGTAACAAAAATCACGTTTGAGTCCAACTAGTAGATCTATAATGTTTCTTATTAGTTATGCAAAGAAAAAAATGAACTCTTGTTAATTAATTAAAGCCATTTCAGCCTCATAGTGACATAGACTCTCATTAGAGCTCAGAATATTAATTATTGACTGGAACTAGTCGACTAGTTGGAACCGTTTTGTTCCATGTTGTTGATTGTTACTTTAAACAAGTCACTGTAAAGCTGAACTGATGAAGGTATTTAATGGATCTGACTGATTGTCTGTAGAAAATAAACAAATGAATTGATTATTGAAAGTCTGTGGAACCGATTTAAACAAAAAATGAATAAAGAGCCAAACCTGGCAGATCTGTGAAAGTTAAAAACCCGGATCAGGTGCACATGCAGTGAAATGATCTCCAGTCTGTTGATGGATTATTACTGATGCAGAGTTACGTTCTGAACCGATTCTGATCTTTTTACCTCCAAGACATGCGGTTTGTGGAACCAAATCATATCTGATAGTTTTTAAAGTCTCCAAACGATCATGTTGAATCTTATCTGACTTTCATGTCATCGATGTCAGACGTGTGTCATAATTCGGCCCCAGAAGAATCCGGACGATAAATCTGGACGTCTGAAACATAAATCCATCCACAGGCGGCGGCGGCGGCCATCTTAACACGTTGCTGGGTGACGTTTACGTTCTTCTTCTGCATATGCATGTCGCTTTGGAGTCGGAAACCATTCACACTGAAATCTGATGACCGTTGCATTTAGTTAGTAGAAAGATCAACGTAAAATAATCAGATTTTGCAGAAAATGGCGCCTGAGGGGAGAACGCTGCAGCCGTGGAGGTTCTCAGAGCAGAACCTTTACTCGCCTTCATGAAATATGTATGTAGTGACAGAATGTAGAAATAATCAACATTCAATGTTTTAACAGTATTTTCATTTTCTGTATTTTGTCTCAACAAACAACAAATCAAATAATTAATAAGAAAATAATTAATAAGAATAACACATTTACCTTCAGGCTGGGCGGTTGGTAAGTTTTTATTCTTCACAGATGCAAATGATTTTAGTTGATTTTGCAGGATAAACTGATAAGTGTGTGTGGGTGTGTGTGTGTGTGTGGGGTGTGTGTGTGTGTGTGCGCGCGCTCAGCTGTCAGCTCCATGACGACACAAGCAGCTGCTATTATTAGCTTAACTTTGTTCACTAATAAAACTCTCTTCACCTTCATGCTTTGAGTTTTCAGCTCCTGACAAGCTGAGCATAAAAAAACATCAAACACGTCGTCTTCTTCTCCTCCTCCTCCTCCGCCATCGTTCCCGTCAGCGCGCCTCAGACTCAGAAACGCCGCTGTAGTTTCTTAGCAACCACTACACTCATGAAAAAATAATGAAGCAGAGTGAGAAGGTGCTGTACTCTGTGTGCTTCCTGCGGCGAGACTCACTGAAAATAACCGTGATTTATTGGACCCTGCGGGGTCAGAGGTCGAGCCTCAGACGTTCCCACAGCGTCCAGCGAGCGTCCGGCGCTCTGGCAGCGATCAGACGGCTGGAACTGACGGCCTGAAGTTGCTTTTGACTAATTTTAGCACAATGAGAGCGAAGAAGAACATCGGAGAAATTACTGGAGTCATTAAGTGCAGATTTCCCAGAAGTTGTTGTTTTAAGACACAGATGCAGTTAAAAATACTGGGAAGTGGAGCAAACAGCGCAGAGCCTGAAACGAGTTAAAAATACAACCTAATGAAGAAAAAACAGCAAGAGCTGCGCTTAGATACAGTCTTATTAACACAGCTGTGAATTATGGGCATTGTAGGAAACCAGAGCTGGAGATTTTTAGATAAATCTTAGAAATTTTCAAGGAAAAGCTTTTGAGTTTGAGTTTCAAAAATCTAAAATGTTCAACTTTGGAAAATCAGAAATTTCCATGTTTTTTCTCTAGACATTTCCAGAGATTAACCTCAATATTTTGGGGTTTTTCTTGAAAATTGTTGACTTTCCAAGCTGCATTTGAGGAGAAATCGGAAACAATAAAGCAGAAAAAGAGATTATCCGGATGTTTCCTCTGTGTTTGTGGAAGCTGTAAAGTCGGCATATGTTTGCTTTTAAACGCAGATTTAGAGTTTCAGAGCCGAGCTCAGTGATCAGTGAAGAGCTTTAAACCATCCAGCTGCTCCTGCCGGCTGAAGCTGCTCATTATGGACGAATTAAACGAGCCGCAGCGAGCTGTAATCACTGTGTGTGTGTGTGTGTGTGTGTGTGTGTGTGGTTCTGTCTTCACATCAGCTGCTCTCCCACATAAACCCACCTCAGCGTGTGTGTGAGAGAGAAATGGGCGCTCTGCAGTGGATGCTTTGGCGCCTGTTGCTAGGCGAACCTCGGCATCAGAGCGTCCTCAGCAGCCAATGGCGTTGGAGGAGCAGAACTCCTGACCAATCAGGCGCTGCGCTGAGGTTCAGGGTCCAGCTGATTTCTCAATGGGGTTCTGAAGAGTCGGACATCAAAGCAGGTATCTGCAGTTATTTTCATCCCCACACACACACACACACACACACACACACACACCCTCATGCTCCTTTGACTGGGCCGTTGTTGGCTTAAATGATCTTTAATTCTGTATTTTTAATCTTTTCTTTCTTCCGTCTCTTTTGTCGTTTTTTGGCTCATCTCTAAATGTTCCTGGAAGATAAATAATTTTCATTAAATCTGGTTTTATTGTGTGTGAACGTATGAAATCATGGCAGTAATTATCACTCTATTTATTAATGAATTCAGGGATTAATTTAAAAACACGCAGGAGGATCTCACTGCGCAAAACAAGTTGAAGAATTTATGTTTGCTGTAATTGGATTCAATTAACATTAAATTACTATTGTCATTATTAATAAGATAAAGGAAAATCACTGAAGATTGTCAGACATTAAATACTGTGACATTAATGTAAATATTTTATTGCAGTAAAAGTCAGTGAAACTAATCAACCCCAGGATCTTATTCTGCAAATTCCTCTCTTCATTTAGTTACAGTTTATTGGGTTTTAAACGTGTTTATAATTATAGTTTTGAATTTTACTAGTAAAACTTTTGATTCCTTCAGTTTCCTGGAAAATAATTTTACAACCAGAAACAGATTTCAAACTCAACCACAAAAACTAGAAACCTAAAAAAACATCAAAATGTTACAACTGGAGCTGAATTTCAAACTGACTTGTGACTAATTATATTTATCTGATTTATTTAAGTCTTTGGTATTTCTAAGCAACTTCAACCAGGAAATTTGAATTTCTGACATTTGGACCATTTTAAATGTCAAACTTTAACTTCCGATCCATCGTCATGTTTGCAGATTTCTGTGGGTTTAAACTTCAGGTTTATGTTTAATATTCTGGTGTTTTAATATTCCTAATATTTCTGATATTCCTAATGTTTCTCACGTTTCTGATGTTTCTGACTCTTTCTTTTCCAACTATTGTCTTCGTTCCTTCAGCTGAACCGGCTTTAAATATTCGCAACATTATGTAAGATTACGCAAGAACAGAGGGAGCGATGTGGGATCATGGGAAGTGATGAATATTTCACACTCGCTCCACGAAGAGGCTGGAAATAAAAACCCTGTGAATGCTCCTTTCTGTAACTGTTTGTTTCCTGCTTTCCCAGCGGACTTGAGCTGCAGAAAGATCACTGTAAAAATCATTTTTCACACCATGTCATAAAATAATGCATGATGCTAAAATCTATCTCATAAAATCAGTGGGATGAAGATGATATTCGGATCATTTTCTGGAGAGAAAGACGCTTCACAGTGGAAGATAACGAGAGGAAACGTAAACAGACGACCTAATGCAGCTCGACTGTTTTAATTTAACACATAAAACTCAGTTTTTATAATTTTATTAGTAAATGGGATTTATTTTTCATACTTATTTGCTTTATGATGCACCAGGTATTAATTTGTTGATGATAAACATTTATTTATGTCTTTGCTCTAAATGATTTCGTGTAACTCGTCTAAATAAATCATTGCTGGTTTTTAAGGAACTGATGGTCAGCCATCTTGGATCTCTATGTTCTTCAGAATGAATCTGTTCGTTTCCATGGCGACTGCCTTCAGGTGATCCCTCAGTGTAACATGGACATGATCCAACATGAAAACAAATCTAATTTCAAACAATAAAATGTCAGAGAAAAAAAATTAAATCACTAAGAAGTTTAAAAAAAAAAACAAATTTCATATCCAGCTCAAAAAGGAAGATGAATCTTCTCATCCAAATATTTCCCTTATTAAACACATTTACAGATTAAATTTTTACTCCACATCATAATTTCTACTCTTTCTAAATTAAATTAAACATTTAATTTATTATTATTCAGTTACTTTATGATTCACGTCATTTAAAATTGTCTTAAAATGATGGCAGAGCTTCGTTGGCAGAAAGTGTCTCCTGGTTTCTGAGGAGTGATACTCCGTCCTGGACCGTCTCTGATGGCGCTCAGTATCTGGAGACCAAAGGCAGACAAAGATCCAGAAATGAGAGATGCTTGACTCCGTCTCCTGACCCTCCGCCGGGTCTGCAGGCTGCTGATAAGCGGCCATGTTTCTGTGCTTTCATGCTTCAAATCGTATCAAAAGCACATCCTGGTGTGTGATGGGGCTTTTTAATCAGTGCAGAAAGCTAAATTCAGATAATCACTTTGGCATTCTGTGTCTCTTTCCAGTGGATGTGACAGAAATGAGTCCTGTGTAATTACAGCTTGTCTGCCTCTTTTATCTGAAATGTTCACAGACGCGTCGATTGACGGAGTGAAATTTGTAACAACACTCAGCAGAGACAAAAGCTTTCTTTTCTCCATTGTGCTCCACTGTAAACCCGCTTTATTCTAACAGTTATCAGGCAGACGTGTGTGTGGTGTGGGTGTGTGTGTGTGTTTCACTGCCAGCTGCAACCTGAATCGCTCAGTCGATCTTTTTCTGCGTCTGATTTTCATAAATAAACCAAACTTCATCATCAGGTTTTTAGTTTTACTAGCTGAACTAACGGACCTCTAAAAGCTCCACATGTTGAGACACGGAAACATAAACGGGTGTGAAAAAGAGTTTTATGGAAGCCCATTACTGCCAGGAAAGGAAAAATAAAAGCTGAAACCAGAAGTCATAATTTTGAGTTTATAAGTAGCAAATATGAGATTCAAAGTCATAATTACCAGACTGAAAGTCAATTATAATATCCAAGTTCAAATGATAAAATAGTCATAATGTCAGCTTTAATAATCATAGTTATGAGATACAAAGTCACAATTTCAACTTTCTATATGAAAAAAAGTTGAATTATGGGATCTAATTGGAGATAATGGAGGAAACCTCAGATAAACAGCATGACTTCCTATTTCATAGTCATAATTATGACATCAAAAATCTTAATTATGATTTTAAAGCTCATAATTATGACTTGCTGTTGAGCTTTTATTTTTCCTAGATGGTGGAAATGAGCTTCCATATGTTTGCCCTTTTCTGATTTCCTTTTTTTTTTTTTTACTTGTTTTTCACATTTTTTCATCACTGAAATGTGAGAAACATTCATTAAACAGAAAATCAGGAAGCAAAATGTTTTCTCTCCTCTGCAAGTATCTAAAGTTCTGCTCTGATTACTCTGTGGGTTTTATTTGAAGGAGAACTGGATGGTTTTCATCCAGTTCCTGTTTCTGTGTTTGCTTCCTCTCTTATCGGACCGTGTTCTGCCTCGGGTTCAAAATGTGGGAACGGTTTAATGATTGATAAACGGCGTTTGGGCTGAAATAAATCAGACGTTTGAGATGAGGTTCACGATTAACAGCAACAGGGAGGCTGAGCAGATAAAGCCATCAGTCATCAATGTTTGGCGAAGCTTCAGACTTTTCTTCATTCCTCTGTTCACATCAATATTTTCCTTTCTTTTAATTTATAACCCAGCCGAGGCGGCGGCAACATTCAGAGACAATCTAATAATATTTCATCTGAATGATCCGAGTCAACTGAACGAAACGAGACTCTGAGTCAGAGCACAGAGCCGATACCATCGGGAAGTAAAAACTGGAATTTGTTTCTCTTAAAAGAAGCAAAACATTATCGAAAATTAATAATTCACTCTGATTTTCCGTGCATATTTTGCTTTATGTCCACAAACCAACACAAAACTTATGCATAACTATAAGGTGAAAAAATGTAACATTTTAAAAATATCAAAATCTGAAAAGTGTGGTTTGCTTTTGTATTTATTCCTCATTTACTTTGATTGAAATGAAGTGCATTCAGTTGGTTTCAGAAGTCACAATAAACAGAACCGTCTCCACCTGATTGTAATTTCGTCTCATTATAATTAACAATAAAAAGGGTTCTGTCATAAATTATGATTAGAAACATACGGCGCTGTAAAACAGTATTTACTAATCGTTCTGCTTTTCTCCCACAAGAAGAGGGAGAAATATTCAGTCAGACTGAAGTCATCTGAATACATTCCAGATCCATCATCATAAAATCTGTTCCAGTGATGAAACATTTTTTTTTTTCTCTAAGGAGTCCGGCTTTGCAGCAATCCCTCCATGATTGGCAGACAGTCGATTTATTGGTGACCCAACCAACAAAACTTTTAGCCCTGCAGATACCAGGAACCTTAAAGTTGCTACATCGTTGAGTAAAATCAAGCGGACTGAAGAAAAACCAGAATGTAAATTCTTGAGGTTTAGGACTCATCATGTCAGCCATCTTTGATCCATTTTTGTTCTGGTTAATGTCAGGAAACCAACACCAGCTGGTTTCCATGGATCATAAAGTTGCACAAACTGAAATTACAAACATAAATTCACTTCATACTAATGTTTTCTGATGAAATGTTTTTTGTGTTAGGATTTTCGGCTGCATAAAAATGGAAACACTTCGAATCACATGATCTACATCATGTGATCTACATCCGGACGTTACTACTGGCGAAAACGACGAAGAAGACAGGAAGTGGTAGGATGATGAGGTTTTTATTACTTACTGTGTGAACAAACTTAAACGCGTGGGATTTTAATTACGTTTCTTACTTAATGGAAACATGGCAATTATGAATTTGAGTTTTTCAACATTTCCAAAATCTCAGTGGTCTCATCAAACTCTGGTTTTGCTGAGTTTAATTAACGCCATAGTAAAATGTAAGATTTATTCTCTGGGTCGTTAAAGTCCAGAGTTTCAGCTGTATTTATAAAGCTTCCCTGGTTTGTATGCATCCAGATAGTTAACATGTTTGGCAGAAAGTGAACATAAAGTAAGATCCGACTGTCATGGAGACGGAGCCGCTTGCAGTGAGCGGGATTTGATCCAGCCCAGAAACTCTACTGGATTTCTAGTTCAACTCTTTAACCGTTTGGAAAATTTAGTTAATATCCATCAGCTTTTTTTGCGTTGGCAGTTGCGTCGTTGCTGCAGTGAGCAGGTTTTAAACTTTCATTGGCTTGAAGACCAAACACATTAACAGCTCAACCCTGGAAATTTGTATCGTTTATTTTCCAAAGAACAGAAAGTGATTCACCTTCATGTCCAAAGCAAATGTTATTTTCCAGGCTGGGACTGCTTTATGTCACATGTGGGATTCCTCAGGGTTCTGCCCTCGGGTCACTTTTGCTTGGCATCTACATGTTGTTCCTACTTCAAACTGTAAAGCATTAAAGCATCTGTTGCTAAAATAAAAGATGTCACGCATCTTTTATTTCTGTCACCAAACGAGTACAGAAACTACGCTGGGTGACACTTTATGTAACTTTAAATGTTCTTTATTCTGTTTTTCTTGTTTTCTGTAAAAAGACCTTTATTAGCAGACATTGTCTTCACATGTAGAATTTATTAATTGCATATTAACAGTCATCACACCTGCGCACAGCAAATTCCCAGGTAGTTCTTCTGGTTCCCTATATTAAAAAAATCACTTGCACAAGATCTTTAAGTCAATTTCTGACATTTTATTACTGTTGCACCATTTATACAAGTACATATAATTTTAACGCATCAATTTCCATATCATTTTTTTTGTCTGTTTGCTTGAATGAACATGTAGAAATAGCTGCGGTGAGACATGGAATGAAAATATCGATCGTAGTTGGCATGGATGCAGACTGAGAAATTATCAATACTTACTTGTTTTTTTTGTTTTTTTTTTTTTTTGTTTTGTTTTTTCCACTTGACCAAAAAGACAGGACTACAGGTTCACCCAACCACAGACATGCAATTTACTGAGTCAAGAGAGGAAGAAAAGAAACATAATCAAGTGACACACAACCGTCCTCGGATGTTTGTTTCTGCTACGGTTCAACGAGTGCTGGAAGGAAGACGCCGTGTGTCGGTGGATGGAGACGGACGGTGAGGTGACGACACTTAAACCTGCATTTATGCACAGGAGGGAACAGGAAGGCCTGGCGGTCGGAGTTTAGGTTGCTGGTATTCTCAGTATTTTACTCTCCAACAATACAAAGACATTAGTTTTACTGGAGCCTGGGTGGAACTGGGTCACAAGCAGAATCTGAACGTCGCAAAGATAGGAGAATAACTACTTCATAAGCTTTATCTTCCTTTTTTTTGTTTTTTAATTCAACATTAATTAAAGTTGCCACTGAACTTTCTATTTTTCCATTGTCCTCCAGAGATACAGATGGGATGCTAACAAACATGCTAACAAAAAGGATTAATCAGATCAGTTTCTTTTCCCAAACAAAAGACCTCTGGTGGAAACAGCTGCAGGTTTTAACCATTTTTAGGTCGGAGTAGCAACAATTTCAGATTTTAAAATGTATTTGGCACTTTAAATCATGACACTCATTCAGAAATAACTGAACATGATGTTTTCAAATTTAAGTTTAAAGAAGTCTTACTTATATTTTGTAAATCGTGAGCAGTGTGTTATTAAAAGCGACATGAAATCATTTCCAAGAGCTAGTATGTGTGAACCCCAAGGCTGAGTTCTTGGCCCCCTGACGTTTAGTTCAAATATTAATGATTTCCCATGTTTGCTAATTTCCACATGTCTGCTGGTGTTGCTGCTTCATAAGCAGCGGCATAAATCCAACACAACTGTTTCTGTGTTTGGAGTTTGTTACAGGATGGATTGAAAAGTCAAAACTTCTGCGGAAACAGAAAATGTTTCTTCAAGAGTGAAATCTTTGACTTGATTTAATTCTAAAGACTAATTGGTAACAAGTCTCAGGCAGGATATCTTGGGTGTCAAAGTTGACAGACATATCAAGATATTGAGCCAAAGCAAAGTTAACCTGGAACTTTCTACCATTTTATGTTTCTTCTCTAAATACCAGAATGTTGAGGTGAAGAAAACGGCATCAACGCTCAGACTCAGAGGAATATTTAAAGAGGTTAACCTAAATACTGAAGTATTTAATGTAAAACCTAACAGTGAAGAACTGTTACAGTTTTACAGAGGATTTGGTTTTCTTTCTTAGATCGGGGAGGAAAAGCTTCGCAGGATGTTTGAGTGCCAGTTTAGTCTGCCGTCTTTAGAAAGACACAACTCAACATGTCCTTTCCAAAGCTCAGTAAACATCACTGTTTTATCCTTACAAGGGAGTTCAGACAATCTCAGCGTTTCGCCTGTCGACTGGATATGTCACTCTATCGGATTAAAAGACCAGAGAATCGCTTTAAGCTCCATTGGAACATTTTAAAGGTATTCTTGGCAAGGCTTTGCAAATTTTTTAAGTATTACAAATGCTAAAAAACCACTTAGTTTTCTTACAATATAGCTAAGGGTTTCAGTACAAAATGTAGAAGTTTATGTGAAAAAATCCTACAATTATTTGCAAAGCCAGCGATTTTCATCCTTTCAAATTTCCCAGGAAGCTTCAGCATTCTCAGTCCAGACAGTTACAGCTCTACCGCCCGGGAAACGGGACGTTCTGGGTCAGAACACTGGACAGATGTAATGCAGATCCAGCTGGTGAAATGACCTTTGACCTCTCACTCCTCTGCAGCTGAGGCTGCAGGTGAGAGCATGAATGCAGGCCTTCTGGAGGTTATGAGTGGATGAAGGATGAAAGTGACGTTGCAAAGGCGCAGGGCCGACACAGACTCGTATCAAAGTTCAAATACTACAGCAGAAAAAATAGATTAAAACATAACAATAATAATAGCAATAATCATACGCATTGGTGGGAAACATCTCCAGTCCTCCTTATTCAACAAATCATCATTATCATCATTACAATTATTATTATTATTGTCATCATAACAATATGGGCGGGCTAGTAATTTCATTTTAAATCTTTGTCATCGTTGAGTTAGGTCATTTTTCTTCGTTTGGAAAAGAAGCTGTCCATTAATCTTGAACTGCTACGGTTTGATCCTTGCTCGGCGCCTCCGTGCCGTTCGCCTCCTTGGCCGGAGCGTCGGCGGCTGGTGTTGAACTAGGTGCGGCGGCGCCATCTTTGGTCGCCGCGGGAGCCGCTGCCTCTGTGGGCTTAGGGTCAGGCGAGGTCGCCGGGGCCGCCTCGGCTTTGGCCGCCGGTGCAGCGGGGGCCTCAGTCTTTTTGGCGTCGGCCTCCCCTTTGCTCTCGGCCGCGGCGGCGGGCGCCGCGGCCTTCGCCTCCGGCTCCTCTTTGGCCGGTTTGTCGTCAGCCTTGGCAGCGTCGGCGCTTTTCGGTGCCTCTGCTTTGGGCTCGGCGTTGGCGGCAGGTTTCTCCGATTCCTTGGCGGTGGGAGCGATGTTCTTCTCCTCGTCCTTCGGCGCTGCGGCGTCCGCCGCCGGCGTCTCTTTGGCCGCCGTGTCGTTGGCTACCTCTTTAGCGTCGCCGGCCGCAGGAGCCTCGTCCTTCTTGTCCTTCGGTGCTTCGCTCTCCTCGGCCGAGGCGCCCTCTGCCTTGGCGTCTTTGGACTTGTCGTCGTTTACATTGTATCCCTTCTTCTTTTTGCTGAGCTTGCCTCCCATTTTAACTCTCTGGCCTCTAAAGCAGAAGGAGAGAACAAGTAAACTTAGTATTTTAATGTAAATGGTTGTTATCCAAGACCAACACAAAATAATCTGTAGGTGTAAAGTGGAAGGAAACCGGTGATTTTTTTTTCTTCTGCAGATCTTTTTCAGGAAGTCTCCACCAAAAACTGACTGAAGCAAGAAAAAACCTTTTTTTTGAAAAATGGAGGGGGTCATTTCAAATGTTACTGTTTCCATCAACCTTTTCTAATGAAACCTTCAAAATGTGCATAAAAACGTTGAGGATGTTCGTTTATTGTTCTCTCTTCTGGAAGCAGGCTGCGCTCAGGAAGCCTTATGGTGCTGAACGTTTATCCTGTTAGCTTGTAGCATTAGCGCTACTGAGGCTGCTCGTTTTGTAGCACAAACCAAAAACTTATAGCAGCACAAAATATCTGTTACAATACTACAAAAACCAAAAGTAGTGACAAATATATATTGATACAATGAACAAACAGTTTGTCAGTGAACATGCAAACAGAATAATGTGGTTTATATGAGTGTGATTTGTTTAATACCTGCTTTAATGCTTTAAACATTTATGTAAAACTGCAGTTTGTTAGAGATTTGACTGAATGCAGAGAAACAAAACTGAGATTTTAGGTTGTTGTGGTTCCAGGGTCTCTGCAGGATTTTGGTTTTATATTTTATTCTAGATTCTGTTTACACAAATCAAATTACATCTTGTTCTCATCTCGAGTTTAACGATATGCTTATTGCATTGCTTGAGATATTTAGCAAACAAGAATGAGCCGAACGTTCAACCTGTAGATGCAGGAAACTGGTATTCTGAGAGAGTTGATGCACTTCAGGGCGCAGAGATGGAAACACTTTCGCTGAATGAGCTCTGATGTAACGAATCTGTGCCGTACCAGAGGCACGTTCTCCATGCTAGTTTTATTTGCCTCTACTTCCTGTTTATCACAGCAATGCGAAGCATCAACATCTGATAAAATCACGTTTGTGTAGCCTGGTTGTTTTGCTCCATTTGATGGAAACTTTTTCTTTAACGTTGGATCATAAATCTCATTTGGATGGAAGCGAAGCTGGAAAACCGAAACCTGCTCAGGAAGTTCTGGACTTCAAGCTGCATCTGGTGGAAACGTTTCACCACTAGGTTTTTTTATAACCCGGTTTCACTTGGGCAGAAGATAAAAAACAAAGCTGCAAATATTCACACAAACACTGGAAACATTGGCTATGTAAGAGCAACGTAGCTTCATGCTAACCGTGTGGACGTTTAGATTTTCCTGCTCTGCGTCTCTAATTAAATTCATCTCGGATCGATTCTTCATGTCAGTGTGTCCGTTTTCCATCAGCGATTGGAAACATGAGGCGTAAAACGACGTCACACGAAGACAGAAAGCCTGACCTCAGATCAGCAGAGAGACGCTGATCTGTTTCATCTCTGGTCACCAGGAACCAGGTCTGCTTATCCTCCGTTAAACACAGAGCGGCACCATGAACTCAATGAACTTCATACAGATCCAAAGTAGAACATTGCATTCCATGCATGCCAAGATGAAAGCCACACACACACACACATTCAAATCAAATCAATAGACAAGTATGCAGTTTGGAAATATCATGGAAATCTACAATTTCCTTTACAAACTAAATGACAAAACATCTAACAGGAATCTCACTCTGTTCTGTTTTTTCGTGAGGATTAGATCTACCTCTCCTCACACACACACACACACACACACACACACACTTTTCTGGCTCCTCAATCAGCTGAAGGTTGGTTTCACCATCTGCCTGCTTCGCAGGGGAGGAAACTTCAACATGCAGCAAATCAGGCAGAACGAGCAAACGGCTGAAAATGTGTTGGTTTGAACTGATGGAGCAAAGCCTCTGGATCTCCTTCAGGTTCACATCTGGATGTTCATCTTCTGCGTTCGGAGCAGAAAACAGAAACCGAGAAGCTTAAACTGGAGGTCCGACTTCAACCGTAACTTTACAGTTTATTTTAACCTCATAAAGCGGTGAAAACTAAAAGTGACCCGTTTGGTTCTCCAGATGGACGTAAGGGTAATTCTACCTCTAAAAAAAGGAGTTCTGACTTTCGCCTCAAAATTTTCACTTTTTTTCCTCAGAATCCAGAGAGAAAAAACAAATTATTTTTCTTCTACTTTCTATTATAACTACAGTTATTTATTGGCCCTGATCGTCTTCCGTACAGATGATGTGTGTTAAATGATTCGCAGGCGGTGAAACGCTGCTGCTGCTCCCTGAATGGACCGGCGCCAGCGGTGAATCCGCTCAAAATGCTAATGTCCTCTGGGCCACAGACTGAATCAGTCCTCCATTCACGCTAAACTCCTGTGACAGACCAGCGGCCGGTGTCTGCCAGGAACGCCGCTCCTGCCTCGGCTTTCTCCGGCCCACAATGGAGCGCTTCACGTCGTCTGACGCCGCTGGACAATGAGTCCCAATCAGCCGGCAGACAATGGCGGCTCGGCCGGCGGCTCTCTGCTGGGCGTGTGGCTTTACTGCCCTGCAGTGTGGAAACGGCGCCGAGACAACCTGGAGGAAATACAGCAAGTCCAACAAAAGACCAACTGAAACCTGCAGGACAGTAAATATGATCCTGTGACGCCAGTTTAAACATCAGCAGAGAAATACAAATCAATTCAATGTGTTGCAATCATGCAACTGTTGGCAGAACGAATCCTGATGGAGGACAGAGAGCTGCAGCCGACCAGAATCACTACGAAATGGTCATAGTAATGGAAATACAAATGCACACCACACTTTTCAGATTTCAGTCTGTTATCCTCTGCTCTGTTTTAAGATCTTAAACAGAGTTTGTTTGCAGCAGAGCTTCAGCAAAGGGGAACTCTTGTTTTAAATTTGCAGACTTTACTAAACTCAACATGATGCATCTCATCCTCGCGCCGCCCAGGAATGTTCGCTGACATGATTAAAGCCTGCTGAGCTACTTTGTCCTGCTTTATTTCCGCCGTGTTCAGCAGTTAGTGCGCAGGCCCGGCCTCTTAAGGCTGCTGAGCTCACAAAGCGCATGATTGATCACAGCAACATCGGCCCTCGCTGGAAAAGTATTTATGGAACATTATTAATCTCCAATCAGGCCCGATCCTGCGAGTCGGGAGGGAGGCGGCGCAGCGGCTTCCTGAGGAGCAGATGGCCCGCGTCTCCTCAGATTCCTCTCCAACTTCTCACCGTCTCTGGCGAGTCATCTGTCACGCCTCCACGGCGGCTCGGCTGAAACTCTGCAGTCCTGCTCCTCAACCAAACGCTGAACCAAACCAGAACGCAGCTAACTGGGAAATCAGACTGGCTAAAACCTGGCAACACTCAAAGTCCAGGGACTTTTTGGGTCTTTACTGATGATGACTTGCATCAAGTCAATTAAGTGGATTGAACTTTTTGTTTTGCATACTGACACTAGGTTCTTGATTTAAAGGAGAAAAGCCTTTTAAAAATGAACAATTGCAGTTTTTGTCAGTGGCTTTGGTGCTTTTGTTGAATAATTCGTACAAACAGCAAAACACAAAGGAAATCCTTAGTTTGTGTCTTAAATTCGAACATGTCGGTGCTTCAGAATGAGACGTTTTGGCTTCATTGGGTTTGGATAAATTGACTCTTCATATCAACAGAGAAATATGATGTTCTGCTGTAAACTGTGCAGAAAGTTTTGATTATTATAAATTGATGATGGAAATCAGCAGTAAGAGACTGGATGATGTTTATATTTATACTTTTACAGAAAGTATAAATCTGCCCCTTCAGGACCTGCAGGAGCCTCCATCCATCCTCCATCCATCCTCCATCCATCCATCCTCCATCCATCCAGCACATGGAGGCTCCTGCAGGTCCTGGGCTCTGGATAACCTCAGCTTGCCCGTCCCAGCTGATTCTGTGTCGCTGCCATCCAACACGACACCTGAAAGGTTAGCGCTGTCAGCGAGCGGCTGCCGCGTTTTCACTCTGAAGCGTCGCCTGGGAAACGGATGTGACAGCAGGAGCAGCCGCAGCAGCTGGACCTCTGACGGTCCTCACACTGGTGATCACTGGACGCTTTACTTAAATTTAAGTGATTACTTAAATCACTTCCAGAGAAGCGTTTTGCATTCATTACTCTCATCTCCAGAGAATCTGAATTTCTCATGCAGGTGAGACGTGGAGCAGTGAGGAAGTGACATTTGGACCAGTAAACACCCAGAGCCCAGCAGTGTGAAGGCTGAGGTGACTCTGGTGGATTATAATGAGCTTATCTGGATCTTCAAAGAGCTTCTTAAAGGGATAACGCTGATAAACCGCAGAAGAAGAGCGGACCTCACAGAGAGAGGAGGCTAATCCAGCCAGCATGCTGCTGCAGAGCTGTGACACAGATCGGATCCCTCTGTGAATCCAGCCTGGGGGAACGCTGCACACGTTCTTCCTCCGTGTCACACTGACCTCCATTTTCAAACGCTTCAGCCTCGTCAGACACAACGAGCGAGCGGCCGCGACACACACTGCTGCTGCATCAGTTCTCTGGTTCTGATTAAAGGCCTGCAGCTTTAAAACGCAGGAAGCTGCAGGAACTCATATCTTTTCTTAGATATGTTTCAACTCAGAGCTGAAATACACTGTAAAAACAGGAACTGTTGCTTCAGATTGTCTGAGTAAATTAAAGTTTTCTGTTTTATTTCTGTTTATTAAATGGCTCCACAGTGAAGCAGCTGGCAGCAGCAAGAAGGATTTCTATTGTAGTGGTCACTAAATTAACTTTAGCTCGTTAAAATTAACTGTTAACGAGTTAATTTTGATTATTTAACTCTATAGATTTTAAAGTGGTTCATTTTTTTTTAACAGAATCACTTTTTTCCCTGCATTGATTCAACCCAGACCTTTTGCATTGAGTTTCTGGTACGACCGTAAATCTGATGCACAAGCTAACATCCGCTAACAACAGACCACAAAGCTGCTTCTCTCAGCTCACCGGGGATCATTTCTGCTTCTAAAGAACCTGCTTGGATGCTGGGAAAGACTGTTGTGTTTAAATTGTGCTAAAAGCTGTCAGAGAAACTATTGAAACCTAAAATAGCATCTCAATGCTAACTGTAGCAGCTACGCTAATGTTAGCGGCCACATTTGTAAAGAAACTGCATCAATGATAGTTACTTGAAATTGAGAAAGTTGCTTATTTTGCCTGGTTTTCATTTAAAATGTGATTAACAGTCATAATATTAAGATATTCTCAAATGATTTAACCTTGTAATTTTATTTTTTACATTTTTTAGCATGGCTCTAATACCCTGCTGTGGTTTAGCAGTTCAGAAGAACGGTGCGCTCCCTCCCCGTTTCTGAATGGAAGCAGCGCTGTAGCTTCCTCCAGCCGGCTGATTTAAGGCGAGTTTGTTTCACCGAACAGCAGCAGGAAAACTGGAGCAGAAAATCTGGCCTAACCTCACAAACACACACAAATAGAAACACTGGAAGAGACACGAGAGGAAGCTGGGAACAAGGAAAAGCCTGAGACGCTCACGTTTAGAGATCTGACTTTCCAAGAACATCCAAAACTAAATTCACTGGAAGTATTTTCTTTCTGCATTCTCAGTCTGAGCTGACAGAGAGGAAGTTAGAACAGCGCAGCCAGCATAAACGGCACCATCTGTGGAAATTGGTACTGGTCCCCAGTGTGGAAGCTAGCAGCAGGACCAGTGGCTGCGTCTATTTTTGTCCAACAAACATTCAGCTTCAGGAGGCTGACATCATCCGTCAGGCCAGAGATTAAAACAAGGTGAACGCTGACGATTGGATTTATATTCTGTTAAATTTATTTTAAAAATTGACATTTAAACAGGTGAAGCAACCAGCAGCAGAGGGCAAGAAAGATGAAAGTAAATATTTCATTTTTGCAGTCAGACATGTTGTATCTGTAATTAGCATGTAGCCTCTAAGTTTGTAACACAAACGAATTAGAAGATTTTTATAACTACATGTGGAGGGTTGAAGGTTTGGACTGGAGAATGAAAAAGTCTTACCAACTGAAAATATCTCACAACTGATTTTTCTGGACAGTTTTCTATGTGTTGACGCCCAGACGTTGTTTATGAAACTCCTGACATTCAAATTCAAACGCCTGTAATGTCTGATGATGGTAAAGCTCAGAGGAATCCTCTGCTTTATCCAAATTCACTGATGGTTTAACTGCAGTATAAATAATGGTTTACTGACTGAAACGCAGAGGCCTTCCCATCAGATCAACAAACCGCCTCAGACGACTTAGATGCTAGAAAACAGAAAAACGTCTCTGAATCCTCATAAAAACTCCAATTGCTCCGTTTTCATCAGGCTGCATTCACCAGCAGATCTTGATGCTCAATTCAGATTTTTTGTTTAATTGAAATTTGTTTCCATGGTAATTCATACCACGTGCGATCACAATCAGACTTCAGTGTTAACAGTTCATGACCCCAAAGCGACCCGCATGCTCAGAACAGGAACAAAGCCGTCACACAGCAGCACTACGTTTACAGCGGTAAAGATGGCCGCCGCAGCGCTACGTTTACAGCGGTAAAGATGGCCGCCGCAGCGCTACGTTTACGGCGGTAAAGATGGCCGCCGCAGCGCTACGTTTACAGCGGTAAAGATGGCCGCCGCAGCGCTACGTTTACGGCGGTAAAGATGGCCGCCGCAGCGCTACGTTTACGGCGGTAAAGATGGCCGCCGCAGCGCTACGTTTACGGCGGTAAAGATGGCCGCCGCAGCGCTACGTTTACGGGAGTAAAGATGGCCGCCGCAGCGCTACGTTTACGGGATTAAAGATGGCCGCCGCAGCGCTACGTTTACGGCGGTAAAGATGGCCGCCGCAGCGCTACGTTTACGTGAGTAAAGATGGCCGCCGCAGCGGTCTGTTTACGGGGGTAAAGATGGCCGCCGCAGCGCTACGTTTACGGGAGTAAAGATGGCCGCCGCAGCGCTACGTTTACGGGAGTAAAGATGGCCGCCGCAGCGCTACGTTTACGGGAGTAAAGATGGCCGCCGCAGCGCTACGTTTACGGGATTAAAGATGGCCGCCGCAGCGCTACGTTTACGGGATTAAAGATGGCCGCCGCAGCGCTACGTTTACGGCGGTAAAGATGGCCGCCGCAGCGCTACGTTTACGTGAGTAAAGATGGCCGCCGCAGCGGTCTGTTTACGGGGGTAAAGATGGCCGCCGCAGCGCTACGTTTACGGGAGTAAAGATGGCCGCCGCAGCGCTACGTTTACGTGAGTAAAGATGGCCGCCGCAGCGCTACGTTTACGGCGGTAAAGATGGCCGCCGCAGCGGTCTGTTTACGTGAGTAAAGATGGCCGCCGCAGCGGTCTGTTTACGGGGGTAAAGATGGCCGCCGCAGCGCTACGTTTACGGGAGTAAAGATGGCCGCCGCAGCGCTACGTTTACGGCGGTAAAGATGGCCGCCGCAGCGGTCTGTTTACGGGAGTAAAGATGGCCGCTGTCGTCTCTGGATGGATTTTAACGTTGGGGTCAGCAGATGGTCAGCAGATCAGAAAGCAGCTAATCAAACCAGAAACAACAGCAGCTCCTGACTCGGTTCTGTTTGGAGGTGGAGTCAGACGGTACCTTCACTGACTGCTTTCATGACTTCATTGTCATCTTCAGCCATTGTTTAACTGTCTGGATTCTTCTGTTATGATGAACGTCTCACAGCAATGATGAAAATGTTGGATAAAATTTGAAATGACCGTTCGGACGGCAGGTGATTTGAAACTATCAGATTTCATACCACCAGAGGTATAAATCAGATTTTTGGGGGGTTGAAACATGTCAAGCTGTGGCTCTCGTCTCCTCTGCAGCTGCAGGTTTATGAAGAAACTGTTTAGTGACGGAGACGACATGGGATGAATCTGGAGAGAGAGAGAGAGACATCTGGGGACGTTTGCTTGGGCTGCTGCTTTCATCATGTTGGGTAAGCAATGAAGGACAGATGGACGGATAGAATGGGTTCTGATTCGTTTTTAAGCCTGGTTGATTAAGAGGTCAACACATTCCTCAGAAAACGATCGCCAAACCCGACTGAAGCAACTTACAGAACCGAAGCTGCCAAAGTCCAGAGACAGACTTTCTGAAAACCTGGAAAACCTTCAACCAGGAATGTCTGGGAAAGGAAGCATAAGGAACCAGAGAGCTGAGGAAACCTGTGACTCCTGAACACCTTCGCATCTTTAGTTGTAGCCAGAAGCAGGATCTGGTAATCCAAGAAGCAGTTTTCTAAAAATCTGGAGTCGTCTTACTGTCTGGCATGACTTTTAACCTTGGCCAGCTGGTGGAATTACTTCTGAGTCAATAACTACCACCCAGGGGTTTCTGGAGAGCAGACCGCCTTACTTAAAACACACTGACCACACAGACACAGCCATGTGTGCTTAAATGGGCGATAAACACACACACACACATACATTAGTGGGCGTTTAGACGATCAATCCTCAAATTGATAGAGCTTGAGAAAAGTCCAGTGCTGGAAATGGGTATTGATTATCTGGCTGCAGAGCCGCTGTGTGTTCAGCTGCTGCTTATGAGTCAGAGGACGCACTCAGCAGAGATGAAAGCCAGCGAGGCGCTTTGAGACGCTTTCCACCCAGACATTTAGCAGTGAATACAAAATCTGTCCAAGCGCTTTGTTGGCTGCACAGAAAACTGACAGCAGACAAAACAAAACAGGAAGGCGAAACAGATTATGTCCGTCTCTCTGGATCCACTGGCATTTTGTTCTGCAGAATCCCGTCTCTTTCAGACAGTCACACGACCTCCATGACTGCAAAACCACAAGAAATTATTTGATTTTGGTCTGAAATTATGTATTATTTTTGCAAACGGGTTCTTGTAGCAACAGTTGTCAGCGTATTTACTCCTGCTGCTAACGCATACATCCTGGCTGTTTAAAGATTATGTCACTCTTAAAGATGGTATAAAATATTGGTTGGTCTTTGCAGAGTCGTGGCAAAGACCGACTTGGCCTCCAGAGGTCTGCAAATCCCGACATTCACAAACTATTCTAACCGGACGTGTAAGAAAAGTTAGATTTGTCCTGTTTTGACTAAGATGATATTTGTTTGTTCTGCATCAAATTAGACATTGTCACCAAAATCTATTATCTGTAGTGAAGTGAACTGTAGTGAAGTATGAATATTAACCAGTCCCTGTATTTAGACCCGGGTTTCATTTCCTGTCTCCATTTATGCGACACGTCTTCCATCACATTTCCTGCAGAATGCTGCAAGCCTCTGGCTGAGTGTTTCCTGTAAAACGTTGAGCGTGTTCGGGTTTTGTTTGACACATCCGGGTCAGCCTTTCAGGCTCTGTTTGGGGAAGAAACAGGTGCTGTTGGAGCTTCAGCAGATCTGGAGAAACATCCACAAAGCTCACCTGCTCTCAGGTTTCTGCCAGTCAGCGCAGCTCAGAGATGATTTAAGTTTTTACTGAGCAGATGGAAGTCAGACCCTGGTCATAAATATAAAGCCTTGTGTTAATTAGACTTAAAGTATTGAATGCTATGAACACACAGCAGAGCGTCCACTGAGGCAGAGGCAGTCGATCCCGTCCGCCCCGCGGTTAATGTGACTGATTGGATTTGTCAGATGCGTTGGCCGCCTCTGCCCGCTTGCTGTTTTCTCAGACAGATAAGAGACTCGAGGCGACCGAGGACAAAGACAAAAAAAAACAAAAAAACAAGGCCTGTTTGATATTTCCATGGTCTCCAACCTGCCGCCAGCAGCAGACAGTCACGTCTGGAGAACAAGCCGCAGAGAATCTCTGTCTGATCTGGACATTCATGGCTTCTCAATTAACACCAGGAACTTCCTGTTTGGAGTTCGTTATCAAGAAATGAATTAATTGGCTGGTGTCAGCCAGATCCGTCCCCAGGAGGACAAATGTGTCCTCCTGGGGATGGGTGTCTGTCCCACTGAGGACAGTCTGCGTGGGGGGGCATGAACTCATTCAACCAAGACTGTCACAACCTGTTAGTGAGGCTGAGAGCGGGACGCAGCTGAAGACACGGCTTCGTTTTTACAGCAATGTTGGCCTTTTAGTGGGAGGTTTACGAATCCATCCGGTTTAAAATGTACATATTAGCCCGAAGTTATTCATATTTAGATTTAAGTTTAGAGTAATATTTTTATCTGGGCTCCTCCATGTTTCCCCAACTCAATTTTAAGACTGTTTAAAGTCTTTATTTTGACAGAAAAGTACAAAAGAAAATTTTAAATAAATAACTTGAATGTGTTTGCAACAGAAGTTAGCAAATGGCTAAAACGAACATCGTCCAGCCAGCTGGTGATAAACTTGCATTTAAGTTAACCATGATAAACATAAATAAGCTAGCTAGGTTACCTCGTAGGGTATTGGCCCTTTGCACGTGACGTCACGCTTTCCAGAGCCCCGCCCACTTCATCATGACGGAAGCTAAAACAACCAATGTGCTCCTTTAAAGCTAATCTAAACACAGACATCTGTAACCTAATGTAGCTTTTATTTAGTTAACTTCACCTTAGAAATGGTCATAGTATGCTGCGCGGTCAGTTGCACAAACAGAGAAGGATGTAAACCAAACCTGTCATTTTATTGTATAACTTTTAATGAGGAAAGATGCAGCTGTCAGTGATAATGACTGGCGTCCCTCAGTGGAAACACGGATTTGCAGCAACACTTTTTACAAGGTAAGAAGACTAACGGTCTTATACTTTATTAGTAGGTATGATTGGAGAGAATATAAATGTGGCATTATGGAGAAGGTACGGGTTTAACCATTGGTAACCATGGAGACAGAGCCGCACCGTCATGTAGCCTAGCATGTCTGGAAAAAACTAGTTAGCATCTCCTCTTTTGTACGTTTTTAATCCCGCTCCTTTGTAAAGGGAAACGCTGTTTATGACATAGTGATATAAATCACGTGGCGTGAATTCAGGCAGGGTCAGTAATTTGATCAGGAGGTTCGGGTATTTTCTAAGCTAGTTGTTTAAGCTAGCTGTTTCCAACTGTTGTAAATGAAATATGAGCCCAACCAGCTGAGTGACGTTCACAGACAAATTAGCTCGACTGGAACAAGTAGAACCAGGAATAAAATGGAAAAATAACTTTAGAAACAATTAAAGTGGCTATGTTCAGGACTCCGTCCATCATGCGCCTTCGATGATTTAGTGACGTAATTGCTAAATCAATGCTAACGGTTAGCAGCTAGTAACTGTTAGCTGCCGCTAATTTACCCAGTTTAGAAATAAATTCCAACAAAAACACAGAATTTCCTCTGAGTTGACGACAGACGCCTTGACTCGGATTAGTCAAAATATTTTTAAAAAAAGGATGCTTTATACCTGCTAAATAATTCTGCCAAGCAAAATGTAGCTTCTCTATAATTTGTTCATTATATCTATAAATTACAAAAGGTTGCCTCCTATCTAAATTTAATCTGCAAAAATAACAATTCAGCAGACTTCAACAGCCTCTGCTTTATACAACATAAATATAGAGATGTGAAAACTGTTTCTTTATAAGTCAGTGTTAACAACAGTCTATTTATAGAAAAACACAAATAACCTGTTAAACCCATGAAACGAGAACGCTTTGATCTCTTGGTTTCTGCCGATGCAGTATATATGGTGAATATGATTAACCCCCATTTTTCTGACTTCTTTAGGAGTTTTTACATCTTGCTTAGACTGTACATCAAATCGAGTGCAGACGGTAAATCTAGAACGTGCATGCATGGCTCTGAACATCAGACTTTATAAATATTGTATCTAAGCAGTCAGTTTCATTTGCAGTATTGCACACAATGATATTACCACTACGATATGAAATATTGTGCAGCTCTGCTCCGCTGATGCAGATTTACTAACATCCAATGAAATCCAGCATTCTAGTTATAACCCACTGCAAATCACAAAATCTTATTTTTTTGTCTACTTTTTAATGGAAATATCTTCTGACAAACTTAAATTACAAGTAACTGTTCATCAAGACATAGGCGATTGTTTTAAGTAAATAATTCCTTAATATTGAGGAAAAAGTTGTAATTCCTCTGGCAGATTGTTTTACTTCTAACATATAAAAAATGTCTGTTTATAAATGAAAAAATCTGCCAATATAAGTACTACTTTTTAAATCAATATTAAGGAATTATTTACTTAAAACAATCTCCTATCTTACTGAAAAGTTATTTGTAATTTTAGTTTTGTCTTATTTCAGTGTACTAAGGTATTTGCACTAAAAGTAGATCAAAATATTTGGTGTTATTTTGTGTTTTTGCAGTGTTATTTCTAATTTTCCAGCAGATGAAGCTCAGAAAAATGTCCACTGTTAACAAGAAACAGAAAGTCGATCCGTTCTGAAACAAAGTGGAAGCGAAATCTGGGCATAATGGGACAGAAATCTGAGAGTTTGGACATTAACTCAGCGATTCGGGACAGTTGTTATTCAGGGAAAATCCAGTGACTTAAACTGCAACAGATCCTAATAATAAAGATAACGTTATTAACTTTAATAACTGTTAAAGGTCATTATTCATCATGATAAATGAACCAGAACAATCCAGATGTTCCTTCCTAAACATGATATAAATGAATAGAGGGAAGTGGAAAGCATAAAAATAATCTGAATTAGATTCTATAATATTGTGTTTTTATGTATCCAATTTTCCCCATGCTAATGATGCTAATGCTAATGCTAACTAGCATTAGCATTCACACAGCATCAGGTCATTTACACCGACCGTATCCACTGGCGTCCACTCTTAGTCTGATTTAAGCTGAAGGATTAACAAACTGTTGCCTGGCAGCCGTCCACTGACTGTCCTCACAGGAAAAATTAAATATATACAGAAATATCAGGCGTTATGTCTTAAAGCAACAGTTTGCTGCTGCAATCAGTGAGAAAAGTGGCCAATGTTTTTGTTAATAATTAGAAAACAGTTGCTGTAATTTAATAACTTTTAATAAGCCTGAGCAGAAATTGGCAAGTGGAAGTTTTCGATATGTGTTCCCTGGTTTGCAGCTATATAATTTAACGCAAATATTTAATTATACTAAACATGTCAAAGGACAGATTAAACAATATTTTAACTGTAAACAATGCAAGTTCCTGGTTGTGGGTTGAATATGTTACACTGCAGTGAATTATATGTTTACGTCATCTGGTAGGGTTGAACTCTGACCCCCGACAGAAAGAGAGAGCTGGTCGAGCCAGACTGACCAGCACACCTCACTGGACGGCGTCCCACATCAGTGTGTGACCAGCGATAGAATAGAATAAAAACAGTTTGTTAAATGAAAATATTCATAAATCCATCTCATCAAAAGGTCAATACAGGTTGTACACACAAACACACACACTGTTTATCAATGAGCAATAGGGACAGTGTGTCTGAGAAACATGCGACCTTTGACCCGCCCACAGCTCCTCTCTCTCTGACACACACAGCGGTGATCCGTCAGCCTGAAGGTCGTAAAGCAGAATGAAAACCAAACGGTCCAGATAAAGTTCAGACTCTCCTCAGTCAGGGTCAGATAAACCAACGGGAGACAGAAACACAAAGTGGAGGAGACTTTAATGAGTCTATATGTAAAATACACAAATCATTCTCCACAATCTATCAAACCTTAAACTCAAAGTTAGCAAACAGAACCTGAAATCCAGTAGACAAAGTTAGAATATGATCAAACCTTTTAATCTTTTCATCGTCAAACCTTTGATTTTTGGTCTTGGTCTGTTTTCTGTTTTTACAGTCATTGGCACCCTGATGAAGTTCACTCATCTTTTCTCTCAGTAACATTGTTGGCATGTATAAATAAGTTGTGTTGTGGCTAACATTTTATTTTAGAAACATTTTGAGAGATTTCAGCCTAATAGAAAATCATCCATCTGCATCTATCTGTGCTTCCAGGATTCACTACAAAAGTACAAAATCTTACCAAGTATTTTTGGTTTATTTTTTAGTGCAAATATCTCAGTTCACTTCAAATAAGACAAAAGTAACTTACAAGTCAATTTTCAGGAAATAAGCTTGTTTAAAGTCAATAATTTCTTAATATTGATGAAAAAGTTCTGGTTCCACTGGCAGATTATTTCCTTGATATGGGAAAAAATGTCTGTTAGAAGTTAAATAATCTGCCAATAGAACAGGTACTTTTTCCATCAATATTAAGAAATCATTTACTTAAATTAAACTCCAATTTCCTTCTGAAAGTTACTTATAAGTTAGTTTGGATTTGTTTGTAGTGTGCTAAAATGTATGCATTAGAAACTCGACTGAAATACTTGGTAAGATTTTGTGTTTTTGCAGTGCAGATTCTCTCTGCTCCAGAATCGGCCCTTAGAGGCCATAAAATAATTCAAAGGGCCACAAAAGGCCCTCAGGCCACACTTTGGTCCCCCGATCTAACACTTATGTGGACTTGGAGACTCAAAGTTGCAACTGTTTGGTGCAACTGTTTGGTGCAGCTCTGCAGAAGTTACTGTTCGTTGATTTCAGTTGTTTTAGGAACTTTAGAGAAAATCGCAGACGACCAAACCGAGCTCACATGACCTGAAATGGGTAGAAATATTTGCTTTGGTTGCTCTGCTGAATGCAAAGGAAGTAAAAACTCCAGCAGAAAACAAGAAGCTAAATAAATCCTGATCTGAATCACTGGGTTCTGACTTCCCGTCCGCAGCAGAGGGAGTTCAGGTCCGATACGTCCTGAACTCAGGCGGTTCTGATAGAAAACAGAACAACCTGAAACAATATCCAGGTTAGCAGGCTTGTTTTATAAGGAACTCTGGTCATTTCCGTGACGGAAATCATCTGGACCCCTGTGAGGCTCATAGCGGTCGGGTCGGGTCGGCTTATCGAAAGTCATTTTGTATTCTTGAAGGCGAAAATCACTTTTTATTTTTTGTACTTGAGTACGTTTCAAAACTAGTAATTTTTTTACATTTCAGTAAAACAATCCAACTTCAGAGTATTTTTTCATACAAGTATCTGTACTTCTACTGAGGCAGGGAATGTGAGTACTTTGACACCTCTGGCTGGTTCTGGGCCAGATTTCACCATGGCAGGTCGGGATCAAAATATCTAAAGCAGCAAATCCCAGATTATTCCCAGATTATGAGCGTAATGATGCGCTGCCTGCGTTGGGCGGAGATCCAGCCGGATGATGGCGGCCGCCGCGGCTCGGCCGGCAGACTGCTGACTGAACAGCTTCCTGTCTGACTCACGGCGCTGCAGCCGCTCCGTTTTATGGGAAACGAGCGTTTAATGGGAAAATGATTCATCTTTAGCAGAAAATCTGATGCGGCTGCAAAACATTCCCCCAGTGAGCGTCAGTTTCATTCCTCCGTCTGGTTACAGCGCTGATTGAGAGCCTCAAACTTTATGCCCAAATGTTTCAAACAAGCCAGTAATCATTGTAAAATAAGTTAAAATATGCAAAATGGATAAATTACCTTCGTAAATCTTGTGAAAATCCCCCAGAACTTAAAAAAAAAAACCTAAAAAAGACTCGAACTGTAGATTTAAAGGTATGAAGAACTTTTTGTTCCTCTTCACAGATCCTGTGATTATGACGCCTCGGCTCAGCTGGAGGAAACTAATATCATTTAAATAAAAATGTAATTTATGTCTCAGGGTTTCTTCCTCACAGCTAACGTTACGTATAAATGTCTGGGTCGGGTTCTTTACAGATTTATTTACAGATTTATTAGACTTTTTCCCGTTAAGAGTCCTTTAAACACAGATTATGTTCCGTATTTTAGGTTTATTTGTGTATTTGTTGTTACATTTATGTGACAAAGTTTATTTTAAAGTCTTTCTAAAGATTTTTGAAAAGGTTTTCAAGGTTTAAAAAATAGATATATAGAAAAAATATATGTAAATGGTTTTAATATTTCTGCAAAACATTTTTAACTGTGCTGATATCTTTACATAACTTTTATAGTTATTAGTTAAAATTAGAAATTGCTTCTCTGTTTTTCTGGTGTTTTTACTGTCATTTCACTCTAAACTTTTATTTTTTTTAGATCCATTATTTGATCTAAATTTACTTTCATTAAATTACAGTAAATCTTCTACTTGAATTTCATCAGGACTTGTAGAAAAGCAGAAATAAATATTAATTTAAAGAAAAGAGATGATTTATTTCCGATCAGAATCGACTGGAAAAACTGCTTAGTCATGACTTATTTATCTGAATAAACATCATTTATTGATGAATAAACACAGAAGTAAGTGTTTTTCTTCCTCTTCAGCAGGACTTTCTCCCACAGATGTTAAACATTTCTCCGTATCGCCGCGCCGCTGAGTGGTGTGTTTACATCGACCTGCTCGTGTTTTAGAGTCTGTTGATCCGATTTCCTGGTCCATCAGGACGTTAATCCTACAAGCGTCGCGCTCCAACCTCGCCGTGTCGCTGCCACCTTTTCCATTTGGGCTTTTAGGCGACGAGCGGGACGGACTGCTTTGTCTAGCAGCAGAACGAAGGTCAAAGCTGCTGCTGCAGCAGTAAAACACTCCTGAACATTTAATGTGACCGTGAATGAAAAGAGACTTTGGAGAAAGAAAACTCAGTTTTTGCTTTTTAAAACAAACCCAAAGCAGATTCTTCTGCCTCCACGTCTCCAGGTAACTTTACAACATTCACCTGTGAGCTGAGCTGAGAAAAGCTCCAGATTTAACTTTGAGGATCTAATGCAGATTCCAGCTGGCAGATCTGTTACTCTAAAGATCCAAGAAGATCCTGGATTTAAAATCTGTCTCTTCCTCTGTGTGCATGAACTATTCAACTCGTCCACAAACTAAACTGTTGGTTCATTAGTCTCTGTTGTTGGCCTTGGATAAGACGTGACACATTTCTACAGTAAACATCTCAGTCTGCAGACAGACGTCACATAAATGGAAGAGGATCCAGAACTCTGCCAAGTTAAAAATGAGCTGCAAACAAACATTAGAAGAAACCAATCAGCATTAACTGCAACCTGCATTTATCTCAGCTGGTTTTGTAAGAGTAGAGTTGAGAAAACGTTAAAACAAGAAAAGTGGATTTTTTTTGCTGTGAGACAAAGTTGTATTAATGCCAAAAGTTTTTATAATAAAGCAGAGTAAACCTGGTTGCTCTGAATATAAATCTGGATTGTAAATGATGAAAACCGTTGGTCCGAATTCCCTCTTCAGTCTGCGGTCGCACTGATCTTCATCCTGAACATGAGCCTGAAGGTTCATCGCTTCCTGCAGCTTTTCCTGCCATGAACTCGACCAAATCTGAGGAAACATCTCAGAGTGTTTTCTGGGATGCCACAGAAAACAATAGTTGACTTATGCAGAAACTTTGGATGAGAACGATTTAAATTAATATTCTTGACATGATGAACACAGGGCAGAAAAAAACCACAGAGTGATTATCGTCCTCGTTAGGAAGAGTCAACCTGTCTGGATGCTGTTGGTCCATAAATAGCAGCCGAACCCTCTGAGGACTGGAGTCCTCTGGGAAATCATGCAGCTCTGGGAATAGAAAGTGGAGCGTGTCTGCTCAGAAACGGCACATCTCTTCCTGGAAAAACCACAATCTAATTATTCCAAATGAAGAATCTCCAAGAGCAGCAGACCAAACCAATCGGCACCGATACGGATTCTGACCAGGAGCTGCAGGACTCTGACGCCATGGCAGCTTCCCTCACAGACTTGTTTTTAGGAGGAAATGAATTAGCAGCATGATAACAATGAGTTCACAAACCCATAGAAAACCTGCAGAACAGACTGATGGACCAACATGGCTGTGGGTGGAGAAGAGGCAGCATGTTGGCTGCTGGATGAAACGATCTTTTCTTAGAAAGTATCTAGAAATTAGAAGTACTCAGTACGTCCTTCAGTCCTGATTTAAAGGACTGATCAGTTCCTGAACATCACAGGTTTTCATGGAGTTGATTCTGGATAATCATCCAGAAACTACAAGACAGAAACTACAACTTTAAGATGGCAGCCAGTAGATTTTGTATCTACAGTAGTTTGGGTTTCTGGTTTCCTCGGTCGCTGAGTCTGTCTGGCTGCTGGTCTAACATCACAAAAATGTTTAAAACCATAAATACGTACTTCTGCTGTTTCTGCATTACTCTAAAATGAATTCAGTCTCACTCAGTTATTATTTATGGTACAGACACGCTGACTCAGTGAGTAGGGCTATAAATTCATGTGTAATCATGAATCAATTTTAGAAGAAAAGTTTATTTTTTAAATCTTTGGCCGTAGTTAAGTTTGTAACAGATCTCACTCTGAATTAGACATACGTCTCACATTTTGTCGAACTAAATTTAAAATTTCGAACGTTCGAGTCGGATCTCAACAGGAAGATAAAAATCATGCAGCGACTCAAAATTTCATGTTGAACCAAAACATTTTATTTTAACTATTCGGGCGAAAGAAGAGTGAGTTCTTTAACTATTTGTGTCGATGTTGTTTTATCTAAAATATGTGCGTGTGCCCTACTATAACCATGTTTCATTTATAAATAGATAATATCTATGACAGGATGAGATCATTAGATTTGGACCTAATGAGTGTTAATCTGTTTCCATTTGTTTAACTATGCTTCTGTTAACCAGATTATGACCAACAATAATAATTCCCAAATTTCCCTCCACTTTTTCAGGTTCATTTTTCCAGACACCTGAAGACTGGAGACGAGGCGATTCACCCTGAGGCTAAAGCTTTATTTACTTATGATCCATTTGGCCTGACAGGAAATGAGCAAATCGAATAATGTGAGTAAACTTGAGCCTGATGCTCATTGTGCAACAGGAAGACCGCGGCGTTATCTCTGCTGCGTGTTCACACTTGATCTCACCAGGCAGCAGATAGTCAGTCGGTTCAGAACAGAACGACACGTCTTTAACGAGGGAAGGAAATTAATGTTCAACCAAAGCTTCTACAATTAATTTCTCTAAGAAAAACGTTGGTGCATGAAGTGCTGAAGATTATAAATAATTTAAAACGAAAATGAAATGTCACTTTAAAGTCATAAAATTATGACGAGAATAAACTCATACAATAAAAGCTCAATATAAGCAAGTTATGAGAATGAAAACTTATGAGAAAGTTGTATGAAAATAGTCAAAATAATACATGGTATGATGAGAATAAAGTTGTAGTAAGAATAAAATCAGAGTCTCATGAGAAGTCATAATATTATGAATATAAAGTTGTATTACAATAATACAGTCATATTGTGGGAAAAAAGTTGTAATATGACATTATTCTCATATTTTTATTTGATTTTCTTAGCATGTCTCTAACACTGTCATATAAATCAGATCTTGAAAATAGCTTTTATTTTGGCGAGGCCAGTCAGGCCGCCATGTTGGTTATGACGACAATCCCTTCAGTTCCAGGCGCTGAGATCGGGTCAGAACGGGCCGAACGCAGGAGACAAAGGTAAAAAGAGCTTATTGGCCCCCCCCACACACACACACACCTGCACATCCCCCCCTACACACACACACACACACACACACACCCGCAGTCGGAGAGCAGGCAGACAAATAGATGTGACACGTTGGGTTGAGCACAAACAGCCTTGCAGAGAGACAACATTTGTTCTGCTCGGCGTCACAGTGACAGAGAGTCGGAGCCGATTCTCTGCTTTCTGCTGTTCAGAACATGAGAAAAAGTGTTTGTGTGTGCAGGTAACGTCGTCCTGCTCACTGCAGATCCAAACGGAGGAATTAAACTTCACAAACAGACGGGAAGGTTAAACAAAGAAGAAAGATAGACTGGCGTCTCAGACTGACTTTACTGGATTCATCATCAGGAGTAAAAGGGAAAGTTTTAGTTTGACTGTGGAAATGTCCTGGTGACGTTACTGCAGCTTTAGAGAAACCTCTGAGGAGGATTTCAGGTTTGTTACAGGAAATGTCCAGAAAGCAGCTGGTGATCAGAATCTGATGGTTTTCACCTTCACCAGTGTAAATGTTTCAAAATCCAATTTTTTCTGGTCAGTGAACACACCATATGCCAGGGCAACAACAACACTCTTCAGTGTGAAAGTTGGTACACAGAGAAGACTTTTAGAAGATAACAGGAAGGCAGACGTTTAGTTTTACAGACTGCTGCCTCTCACCCAGTGTGACGTTGCCTCTAATCCTGATATAACCAATGACTGCTGCTTAAATTAGTTACATTCACAAGAATAAAGTCATACAATTAGAACAATTTCTTTATTGTCATAATAATAAAACTGCAAAAAAAAAATGTTTTTAACAGTTTCAAAATAACTCTTTGGTGTGAAAGTTGTTACTGAGTGAAACAGACTCGGTTAGCTGGAAAGGGTTTTGATTCGGCTGTAATTTTCAGTTTGTGCCACTAGAAATATAAATCTATGTACAATAAAGGTACTAATAACTTTCTGAACAGACCAGAGGAAATATTCTAATGATTTGAAGCTCGTTAGCTTTTTTAAACGTCGGTTATGGGAACAAATTGAAAGTAGCATGTAGCATGTTAACGAGCGTCTGAACTGAAAACAACCTGACCTCCACCAGAGGTCACGACTCAGCCGTTCCACGGCCACACTGCGATAATTCAACAACATATCTGTGAGTGAACCTCCGGCCCAGAGCCTCTCAAGTCTGGCAGTGTTGATAAAAACCAGGCAGCCTCTCAATGTGAATCCTCTCAATTAGCAGAGCTGCAGAGCGGAGCCAACACACCCAGCGCGTTAATCTGGACTCAAACTCCTTTTTTATTAGCCACATCTTTCAGTTTCAAAAGGGAAAACAAACAGATCCGAGCCAGCGGGGGAAGAATCCATGCCAGGTCTTCTTAAAGCAAACAGAAATAGTTTGTTTTTTCTTAATTTGCTGTTTCTGTGGCGTCTGGAGGGAACTGGATCAACTTTAACTCAAAGTAAAAACCATGTAGACATCCTCAGAGTCTCTGATGGCACCTTCATCCATAAAATTATGATTTTATTATTAATGTGACATTAAAATCTCCTCAGTTAGACAGAGCCGCAGATTAAACATATTATTCTATAATGAACAGAAACACATTTAAAAACCATTATTTCCAATAAAAAAATTATTTTTCCAAATTTTAAGCACTTTACCTCAAACTGCTTTAAGTAGAAAAGTCAAACCTGGACTGAACTTCTCTGCTCAGATGAAAGATTATTAAAGACTAAATTTATTGTTTGATTGTTTTCTTGTCTTTTTTTTCTGTCTTGTTTAACTTCTATTATGTAATAACTTTTGTTTTTATTTCCTTTCTTTCTAAAGACCTTTGAGACGTTCATGTTGCTACATGAACAAACTGAAATGGCTAAAACTATTAAGTTGCATTTTGTTTTTACAAAGAATGAAATATTTCTTGTTTATGTCATTTTTTGTTTCATGAGCATCCCTGCCTCCAGTACCATTTATATCATTATATTAAACTTTTTTTTGTGGATTTCTCCATTTTCTCCTCTGTTTGTCCAGATAAACTGCTCCAGCTGAGGATCTTCAGTTGTTCCTGGATTTACTTTCACTCCTGTCCCAGTTTACTGGTTTTACCATCAGATAATTGTTTCTTTTTGTTTTGATTCTCCGTTCCTGTCTGGTGAGCCTGAAGCTCATTTATATTTTGGGAATATAAACATGAATAAAGTGGAAATCATAACCCTGAAAGCCCAGCGGAGCGCTAGCTGCTGAGGATATTTTAGTCGTTTCAGAGACTCAAACTGTTGCGACATCTGGCTGCGACTTCCTGTCCGACAGGAAGTCCTGCCAATAATCTCCTCCGAACACGGCGTCACCTTCAGACCCGCGCCGCTACGACACCAAACGTCTGCAAACGAGTTCCTGCTTCTGTCATCACATCGGGGTTTGACCCAGAGGGAACATCAGCTAAAGCTTTCTGACATGATTCTAACCTTTTTCCTGCATCACATCCACATTTTGTCTCTAATTTTCTCTGAATTTTGGGATCTGCACCAAATTCTTCTTTGTTTCAGGGTTGATCAGTTTGTCGCTTCTGCTTCTCCAGCTGAACCATGTAGACTGGCCACACTGCAGACTGTGTAATAATAATAATAATAATAGTAAAACAAACCATTGATTATGTTTGGATCAGAGTTTTCTGATCTCGACCCGCCTCCATGTCACTAAACTGCTGCTGGTTGATGGAAGTATCTCAGCATTCGGATCGTCAGGAAGAATCCAACTCTGCTTTAAATGTGAAGTAGCTTCACATGGACTGGATCAGGATTCTTCACTGTTGGCTGTAAAGTTTTCTTTACGGTTTCCACCAAATCTTTAGACTGACGGCGACTGAAAGATTTCTGCCGTTATTACCACAGCAAACTCAAATCATCTTAATGGAAGAAGGCAGATTTTGAAAGTAACTCCTGGTTTTTATGGGTTTTTTGCGTTAGGATGAGGAGTTATTGTGTTAAAAAGCTCATTCATGTGGGATTTTAATTGTTATTTAAAGAAAACAATTTTCTGCCTTTCATAATAAAAATGCAGCTACTGGTTCCCAGTTTGGGCTCCAAATCACCCAATATGACACACAAACCACTAAAACATCAACGCTGTTGACTTGCAGCTCATTATTAAAGCCTTTTCGTGCATTGTGTTATTTAGCGTTTTCTCTCTGAGTGAAAGGCAGACTGTGGGTTTTCCTCGTGGAGGACTCGCTTCGTGTTCCCAGCTGTGTTTGCATAATATCAATCATATGCAGAGCGAGACGCTTTGTGCATTATTTGAATACCTTCCCTTTTTTGTTCTGTTTCCAGCAAACGCAGGAATCCAGAGTCACCTGAACCTGCTGAAGTGTTTGGTGTCGAACATGAGGAACCTTCGCTTGGCTGTTCAGCAGAAACAGAAGTAACCGCAGCCGTCGGACCATAAAAAGGTGCTTTAGTGATTGTTAGAGCGACAGGAACAACATTTGGATAAGCAGGCAGATAACTGAGAAAATATCTACTGATACCGATCTGATAAAATAATTTGGTTTGACCACTGGAGCTGCAAAACTTCTGTTTTAGAGATTGATGTTTGAACAGATCAAAAGTCTCTGCCTGTTGGATTACATTCAAATGTTTCCCTGACCGAAACAGAGCTCCAGCTTTTCTGCATCAAAAAATAAGTTCACGTGACAGTAATAATCAAATTCAGTTTTCAGAAACTGCATTCAGTCGCTACAGGATTTTAGCTCTGGAGCTGTAAATCAGTCCAGTTTGATTTTCAGATAAAGAATTCAAAGCCTGGATTCAAAATCAACAATTTGAAGCATTAAAACCCTCATTGGAGCTGCACACCAATCAGTTATCTTAATGTTGCATTTTTCACACCTGCTGAATGACAGAAGGTTCAGTTTGATCAGGTTGGACTAACGAACTGCAGATTATCTAAATCTGAGCCCATTATAAGCTCAGTGCATCACTCAGATGTTTCCTCTCCTTTAATTACTTTTATTCTCAGTTTCTCCTGTTTTGAATCCCTGATTACTTTCAGTATTTTTCCCTTCTTGCCTCTTTGAGCTCCAGCAGCTTTGGAGAAGATTTTTATTGTTTCAGCTCTGAACGCGCTCACTGCTCTGATCCAGCAGCAAAACCTCGTAGGAAAACTCGCCATTACAAGATAAAGTGGATAAAAGCAGTAATGGATACTGAAGAATCTGGTTGCTGTGGATGTAATCTGTCGGGTCGGGTCGGGACCGCGATCCGTTTGGCCGGATTGTTCCGTCTGCCTGGCTGTCAGCTCGGCTTCAGGAGGATTTTATCTCTGGTGTCAATCAATAGCTCTGCAGCGTTAAGCCCACCGCTAGCTGCTCCTCTCCCTCCGTGTCCCGCTCCATCCTCCTTTCCATCTGTCTGCTCGGGTCCCTGGGGGCCTCGGGGCCCGAGCCAGAGCCAGACACGGTCCAACATCAATCAATATCTCTGCGGCGCTGCGCGGCCGGGCCGGGCGGTGGGTTTTATTTTCCTGAGAACGTTCCTGGAATGTTCTGAAGGAAACAGTTTTTAATAGACTGCTGGTTGTTTTCCATGTTTTAGCTCATTAACTGCAAATTAAAGACATGTTTAGAAGATAAAATCAGTCCTTACTCTGTTCTCAGCCTGGAATTGTTTTTTGATGAAATCAGTGGGGAAAATAAAAACTGATCTGTTCTTAGAAACATGAAGTCCTCCAGTCACTTGGGCTAATAAACCATCTGTCTTTCTCAGAAGTGGTTCTGATGGAACCACTGCGGTCCAAATGTAAAGTGTAATTATCTCTGAAATGAACGGTCTGAACAGGATTTAAGGGTTCTATCTTTATGTGCAAATTAATATAAATTTGATTAATTCTGCAGTATACTACCTAAAACCGTCTTAGTGATGACAAGAGATTTGACTTTAACGCCTTGAAATTGAGCATCTGTCTCTTTAAGAAGCTCCTTCTCTTTCTGAAGCTCCGCCTCCATGAAGTCATCCCAACATGGCTCCTCTATTAATCCTTTAATGTTTTGTACCAGCTTTGCTCCTCCAGGTGTTTGCTAATCGCTGCTGGCTAGTCTGAAGGAGCTGAGCGGGGAGGAGCTGCGCCTCGAAGGCGGGGCTAGGTCCACCCTGGCGTTTTACACAGCTGAATGGTTGCCATGGAGATTAAAGAATTTCTGAAACATGAATGAAGAATCAAAGCAACAGATAAGAGGCAATAAGATCATAACATGATGTAAAACTCAAAACATTTAAATTCACATAATATCCACCCCAAGACTAAAAACTAAAATGTCTCTATTAATATTTGACGTGAGTGTTTGACTGTAAGGAGAATAAATGTGTGATGATAATTACCAGTGTTCATGTTTCAGAGGTTTTAGGAGTTTTTTCCTGAATCTGAGCCACAGATTAAATCCATTCTGGAGATTTTTCTCTCATATTTACGGATCGTGAGCCGCCTGCACCTGGAATCGTCTCTGAAATGCTTCTGAGAATCACGCATGAAGATTAAGGAAGCCAGACTCCCTGACAGTCTGAAGCAGCTCTGAGCTGCTGCCCACGCGCCGCACACATGTAACACTCTGCAGCAAATTGCAGCAAGTCGAGCTGCTCAGGAAAATGTCTGCTCAAATATCTCAGAACTGGTTAAAGCTTTCCCACCATGTTTAAAGGATTTCATGCTTAAATACTTTAATCCGATTCAGCTCAGGGATCCATTGATCTGCACAGAAATATTGACCAAATGACCAAAAAATGCTGAATTATATTTTGATTTAGGAATTAAATGCCTGCAGTCGTGTCAAACTGCTGCTTTTCTGTTTGCATGTTGACGAATTGAAAGTAAAAGTTTCTTTTGGTTTTTATTCTTATCAGCTTTGAGGATGTTTTCTTCCAGTTGTGAAAATTGACACGGACCGTCACCAGAGCGATAAAAAACTACAAACCATGAAAATGAAAGTGTGACTTTTCAGCTGGATAATGTTGGACTGAAACAAATCGTGACTAATTTTAATGCCATACGAAAGATACAAGTTGAAAACATTTCATGATTGAAATTCATGTGAAATTTGACCTTAAAGCAAAGTCCTCAGTCTGATCAGTTAGAGGTGATTGATTATGCTTCCTTGATCAGGTTAGGATACATTTATGGTCTATGCAAAACATGTGCATCACATGTTCTCTCTTCTACTTTTTTATAGCTCCTTTCAGAATGAGTTTTAAATCTCCGTCACTTTAAATCCAAGTAAGCTGTTGCTGGCCCCAGCTCAACGCTTTCACATGAAAATGGCTGCAAACTGATCTGCAATTACACAACCGTACATCTTTGAAAAGTAGAAGTGGAACCTCCTGCACAACCAGCAAGAACGCAGCAAGGGGTTTCTGGATGGTAAGTCAACAGCAAAACACTTCTCTTTTCCAGCAGCCATTGTACAACCAGCTGGGCCAACGTACTGGAACTCTGCTGGGGTTGCTAGGTGACGGGCGGAACTCTGCTGGGGTTGCTAGGTGACGGGCTGTGTCTGCTGATTTGTGATGTCAGATTTTGGATGTTTTTGAAGTGTTCGGTCTGTTATTAGAAACTGCAGAAACTCAAATTGAACAAAAATGTGCAGAAACACGTCTGCTTTAAGATGATGATAGTTTGCTCTCAGGTGGTTCCTGCTCTACATTAAGTTTTGACCAAACTGATTCACTGCTACCAACTGCAGGTAAGATAATCACAGCTGCTCCACAGAACCCCAGTAACTTCAGTCATGTGACTTTAGCAGACAGACTGATTGCTTTTCTTAGCTTGATGAGAGGAAAATGGCGGCGGCCTTTAAAACGGATCAACATGGATACCGAAGTACTTTTTAAAAAACAAAAAGAAGCTTCAGCATCTTACAGCACAGATTCACCCAAACTGCAGACTCAGATATCTGTCTGCACTGACCGACCGCCGGCTCTGAACCGTCCCATCACCGGCGCGTCCTCAGCTCATAGCCTGGCGGATCGGACGTGGCAGGCGTCCACCGTCCCCGACCACAACAGAGACGCAGGCAGAGAGAGAGAGAGAGAGCGGCAGACCAGGAGTCAGCAGCGCCAGGCGCCGGGCCAAACCGGGACGAAGTCTGAACTCCAGACGACCCCAAAACGCCAGAGGGTCAGAGCCGAGACAAGCATCAGCTGACACCACAGAGCATGACTGGACGGGACACTGGTCAGACTGGATTCACTGGGTTCATCACTGGGTTCATCACTGGGTTCATCACTGGGTTCATCACTGGTCAGACTGGATTCACTGGGTTCATCACTGGGTTCATCACTGGTCAGACTGGATTCACTGGGCCGGTTTATGTATCTACATTTGGCCTCATCTCAATATTAAAATTTATTTTCATCTTTAATGCCTAGAGATTGCAGATCTTTTAAAACGGCATTTTTAATTATTAAACTACTTCAAAGGTCGGGTTTTGTAATTATGTTGTAAATGTGCAAATATTAAATTAAATATTAATTTAAAATACAGCTTAAAGATTTAATACTGAAAACAAATTAGTTTTCTAAAATGTTTTTTGATTTTAAAAACTGAAACGTACATTAAGACCTAAAAGGTTTTATATATTGTTCATGAAGATTAACGTTAAAAATGACTAGATAATAAATTCTTAATAAATAAACACACATTATAAAAATATAAATAGTCCTTAATGATGGAAGCTGACCTCAGGAAAAGGGCAGCTAACGTCTCTGCAGATCCCACACATGCTGGACACAATGAAACTGTTTCCTCCCTCAGTTTGTTTCTGATAAACGATGAAAACCTTGAAGCCTGAAATGCTTCAGTGTTCAGAGCTGGTTATTAAATTATTAATACTTTGTGTTGCATCTAAACATTTTTGTGAGAACATTTTAATTGATGGGTCAGTTTGTCTAAATTGAAAAAAAGTCCATCAAATTTATATCATCCAGGGGCCACAAAAGGCCCCCGAGCCTCATGTTGGACACCTCTGATGTTCATGTTGTGCCTCTTTTTTCTGTTCATTTCCTTTAAAGTTTATTACTCATGTTGGATCTGGGTATGCTTTGGGTTCTTGTGAGTTTCTTGTTTTTTGCTCAGTCTGATTTGTTTCCTCAGCAGCGACTCGTCTGAACCGGCTCCTCAGCGCCTCCCACCGCTGACTGATCCTGACAGCCCTCCTGATCCCTCCTGATCCCAGCCCAGACTCGCAAAGGGAAGCAATCCAGCTCAGAGATCTGCTGGTAATTTTTCTTTCTCCCTGCGTCTCTGCGCCGCTGATGGGAGCTGACAGAACTGGGACTGCAGCGCCGAGGCGAGCGGGCCCAGCACCTACGACTCTAAACTCCGTTGTTCCATCTCATTATTTTCAGACTCCGTCTCTGCGCCGTTTGAGATTCGCTCAAAGAGCGGCGAGCGGCCCGGCAGCTCCTCCAGACTCCCGGTGAACAAAAGAGAGAAGAAGAGACGGCCGTTCATCATCAAGCTGAGTTGAGCTGCTATCGCTGCCTGGGTGAACGTCTCTGTTCAATGTTCACCGTCTTAGACAAGAGAAACGAGACTCATTTTGCTCCACTGCTTTAATTTTACAGGTCTGAACCTCATGGAGAAAAATCTGTAAATTAATCAGAACTAGAACTAATTTATGCAGATTAACTTTGTTTTATGCAACAATGGTGTCAGATGTGGTGAATCTGATCTGAAGTGACTCACTGAGGTATTTCAACCCCAAAGAAAGAAAAGAACTCATTTTATAGAAAGAAGTCATTTTAAAGCTTTTGAAAATGAAATCATGATTGTAACGCTGTAAAACAGAACAATGCAACTAAACGTTTAACTTATGACATTTTCTTTAGCACATAAACGTGGATCAGAGCAGAGTCTCTGGAACAAAATGGCTGCTGCACTGTGGACGTCTGCAGAGTTTAAATGGATATTAATGGATATAATTCCCTCTGATTTACTCAATCAGAAAAATCCTGCTGTTAACTAGTAACTCCTGCATAAAAGAAATGAATCAGAAAAGCCGGAGCTCCTCTTCTGGTTTGAGAGCAACATGTTCAGAGGGGTGAACGAGGCATCAGCTCAGGCACAGGTCATATTTCTAAGAGAAAGCATTTAATCTGAGTTTAATATGCTGCAAACGCTCCTTCAGGTCCCCATAATCAGGCAGTAACATGTGCCGGGTCCTCAGGAAGACAAATGAGATTTGATTGGCTATTAAAGCTGTGAGCGTTATCGGCGTCAGCTCAGCCTTTAGGATGGAGGCGGCGCGCTCCAGCGGCCGGGTCGGGCCTTTATCTGCCCCCTTTGCTGATTAAACATCCAGCAGGACGGCTGAGTGGATTTGGGATTCAGCGGAGCGGAGCCGGACTCGGCCCGGCTCATCCGTCGCCGCCCCGCCGGGGTACATATCAGATAATGTTGTCGCTTTCGGTCTGAGCTGTAATTTCCTGGAAGACGAGGCGCGATGTGACAGATGGCGCTCACGGTGGAAGAGGACATGATGCATCGGCGCCGAGGCGTCGTCGGGTTCGGAGCGCGGTCCATCCGGCTGCACTTTACCCAACGCCTCAGAAATCAGAGCAGGGGAAAGACATCAGTGTTGAACTGTTGATGGGCAGATTAAATATCTTGAAATGGAAGCCAGCTCTTTATTTCTAAACGGTTATTAATATTCAGTTTAATGTCCATCAAACTCATTTTCATTTAGTGCTGAATCTAGATGATGAATTCAGTCAGAGCTGCTGTTGCAGAATGTATCCATACAACTTCCAGTTAAACTGTAAAAACGTTGCTTTAATCCCTAAAACGCAATTAATTCCACCATCTTTTTACATTGGTGTCATTTGGTTCTACATAAATGAAAGCTGAACTGATTAAAAGACTTCAGAACACAATAATTATCTCAAAGTTTAATTGGTGTCCCTCTGATGCATCGATGGCCACATAAATAGCGTTAGCGGGCTGGTTTTGGCCCGAGGGCCTCGAGTTGGACACCGTGGCTGAAACAGATTTGGTCTCCTTTCAGGTTTTTCAGTCTGTAATGTTTCTGTGCTTTTAGTTTGTTTTGACACTTGCAGTAAAGCTGAATGGTGTTTTTGACAGTAAACTGTTAGCTAATGATAAGTAGCCGCTATGATTAGCTAACATGTAGCATTAGCCAAAATGTAGCTCCTCATACATCTGTAATAAGATGCATGAGTTTCACATTTTGTTAAACGTATTTTGCGATAAACGAAGCCAGAACTTTGGATCATTTCTGTTTAAAACGTCCGACAAGCAGAGAATCTGTGGCTGAATAACTCGAGGATTCGTTTCTGCTGATTAACCATTTTGTTTTTGGGTCGAAGGTCATGATTCTTACCTGAATAGAATGAAGAACTCCTTTAAAAAGAACCTGACTGGCAGCAGGAAGTAGGCAGGAAAAGGCAACACATCATGTTTCAAACTAAAGAAATCCAAGAACCGACGAGAAACCAATGTACTGCTGTCCATCAGGCTGGTGAAGGTGATAAAAATCATTTCTGAGGTTCTGGGACTCAGAGGCCCCAGGAGGAGCCAACCTGCCGACGTTACGCCAAAACATCACCAACACTTCATCCAGGAGGTCGGAGAAGAACCGGGGAAACGGTCTGCAGCCAGAACCACAGCTGGACAAAAACTCACATAAAACCAAATGTTTCTATATTTACAGTCAAACATGGCGGCCGTGTTATGATGGTTAGTCAGCAAGTCAGCGGACTTGCTGACTAGACCAGCAGGTCCGTCTCTGAATCTTTCCAAATATAAAGAAACTGTAGATGTTGGACTGGTCTAGTCAAAGTCTGGACAGGTTATTCATGCCTAAAAAACCTGTAACATGGCAGTGGTTCAGAATTCCTCCAGCGCTATGTGAAAGAGGCTCAAAGGTTTCTGTTTTCTACCAGTTATTAGTTATGGATTTTTATGTCGGGTTGGTTTTATTTTAATAAATGACTGATGTGCATTTTGCATTTTTCTCCAAGTATCAAAATATAATAGAAGAATTCTGTAGGAGGGAGAAAACTGTCAGAGCTGCGCTTGAAATATTTCTCTTCCTGCATGAAATCCAAGACTAAGGATATTTATGGTGCATGAAGCGTTTCTGGAAACTAGAAAACAATCATCTGAAGGAAGTTAAAGGAAAGAAACAAACCAAGAAAAGCAACAAAATTAACTCATAAAAAAATATGTTGGTTCTTATTAGACTATGATTATAAATGAACTTTAAGGTTTTTGTTATTGCAGCTCCTGTCTCGTCACATGTTTAACCCTCCTCTGCACTCTGACCGTACTTCAGCTGAAACGCCACCAGAATAAACGTTAAAAAAAGTTTACAATCTTTTAATACACAGTCATGCTTCCTCAAACAGGAAATTGAAACCTCAGAGTTCCTCATTCTTTCCAGGCCGACATGCAGCGCTGACACTGAAGCAGCATCATGCAGCCTGAAGCCTTATCGGCCTTAAAACGCCTGCAGCCGCGCTGCTGCTGCTGCTGCTGCAGCCGCGCGCTGCTGCTGCTGCTGGGCCCAGAATAAATGTGGTCAGTTTCCAAGAAGTTCACCAAGGAAGGAAGGAGGTGAAGCAAGAACAGTGGAGGTCGAGCTCAGATCTTATCGCTTCCCTGACAAAATATAAACTCAGAGCCAACAGGAGGGAAGCAGAGAGCTGCTAAAGTGAACGGAGGTGCAGAAACCAGAGCTGGTTCTCAGCAGTTATTCATATTGATTATTGATCAACTTGGATTTCCAATGTATCCAGACTCGTTGCAACAATTTTAAAAACTTGGCCAACATCATTATTACTGAAGTTTCTCCACATTTCTGATATTTTCTCACCTGAACTTGGTCAGTTTTGAAAAGCAACACGAAATAACTGAAATAATTGATGTTGTGCCAAACATTTTATTTGTCTGACACACAAGCTCCGTGTGACATCATCAGGACGCCAACGAGGCGCCGCCGTCATCGTCAGTAAAACGTTTCGTTCCAACATGAACTGAAAAGCCACGCAGAGAGGAAGAAGCCATGACTCCAAAAGCAAGTGACCATTATAGCACAGCGGTGGCAGCATCATGCTGTTGGTCAGGAGGAAATGGTGCACTGTACAAAACTAAAGGGACTGTGAAGAAAGAACACTAAGAAATACTGAGCAACATCTCAAGACAGGAAGTTAAAGATGTTTAAAGGCTGTTCTGTCAAAATAATGTGTCAGTTTCACATTTTAAATTAAGAAAAGTTTATATCCTCCATTTCTGAATTAAAAAGGTTTAGTTTGATTTACTGTTGTCCAGCGGAGCAACGACGCTCGAACTGCAGATTCTTTCATTAAATGCATCATGGGAAACTGAAACGCTGCTTCACACTATTGGCTGGGGAAAGTCACATAAGCCTGCAGATGTTAGCTTAGCAGCGCTAAGCCAGTTTCCTCTGAACGTACGGATGCGTATCGAGGCGTGTTTGAATGATTAAAATAGGGATTTATTCGCGTTTTTAAACTTTTCGTCAAGTATTTATGGATTTTACTCGTCCGCAGGCGGTTGTCCACCTGAAGCTGTTCTGACCAGGAGGCCCGTCATGATTGGACGCCCCATCCTGCAGGGGGATGTGATGCGTCGCCACTTCCTGTCCGCCTGCAGGGAACCTGATGTCAGAGCAAACATTTGTTCTGGAGGTTTTTCTGCACCTGTAGCTTCATCTATTGTTGAGCTCAGCAGGTTAAACCTTCATGTTCATATGAAACATGACGACTGAAAGGTTCATTGATCTGGGATCAGATATCAGCGTTCATATCACACTGTCATCTAGAAACACACGAATAATAAAAAGTAAACATCTCTTCTTCATTATTTCTGTTGAGTTTTTGTTCAAACTGCAGGAAATGTTTGAGTTGGTTTATTGGATTTCCTGTTAAAAGTTTAAACTGGACCAGAAGGAAAGAATGCAAGTCTTTAATTAGTTAAACAAAGGTCAAAGGTCATAAACATGAATATGATGCTGAAATGAATTTGAAGGAGTGCTGAAAGACAAGAGGGAAATTAATCAAATAGAAATAATTTAAATTTAATAATTTAAAATAAAATTTTATTTTGAGATGTCTATTAAAAATGACTGAAAATCAATAAATGTATTTAATATATTTAAAATAATTTGATACATTTAAATAAAGAAAATAAAAATTTAATTGTAATTTTATGTTTTTGTAAAATAAAAATTAAAAAATAAAATCAAATGTACAATTTAAATAAATTTATTATTATTATTATTATTATTATTATTTTGGTATTTTAATAATCAGGTCATGTCTGATTCTGCGGTTCGGGTTTATTTGGGCTTTTGGCTGCAGGATGAAGCAGGTGATGAGCATTCACGCACAACACGCCTCATTCACGCACAACACGCCTCATTCACGCACAACACGCCTCATTCACGCAGATTCTTCTAAAGAACCGGATCCTTCAAACGGCTCCGATTCTCACATCAACCAGACATAAATCAGCAAACCGAGCATGAAACAGAAAACATCCTCCTCTCCATCCTGCATCAGAGGCAAGGTGGCGTCTCCCATCCACACCCTGCACTCACTGCGCATGCGCGCCGCGGCAAACAAAGGACCAGGCAATTAACGGACGGAGGAGGCTAATAAAGTTTGACTGTGTGCAGAAATCAGCGGCACGTCGATGCAGCAACAACCGCAGCGCGCAGAGACAATGAGGTGGATGTGAAGAGGTGGAGGAGGATCCAGGTGGACCATCAGCCTCCATCCGAACCTCCACCTCCACCCATCTCCCTCCATCCTCCCCCTCTCTCTTCCCAGAGCAATAAAAAAAAAGGAATGTGGCATCAATAATTTATCGGAATCGTGACATAACGCGTTAGAGACGCGGAGTGACAGAAACATGAATCCAGACCCCGAAGCTTCAGTTCTGGGTGGAAACCAAGCAGCTTCTGCTCCACCCTGATGTCACCCAGAACCAGAGGAAACATCAGACAACTTGGATTCAATTAATAACAATTACAGATGGCGCGTGAACGCAGCGCGTAAAGGCGCATTTTCATCAATAAAAGTGTAAAAACGCGGCTGAGCTCGAGCGCGTTACTCCAGACCGACACACCCCTTTTCAGAGCGCGTGCACATTTTGCACATTTTAAACTTCAATTTTTAAATTTACAGAAACATTTCCAACCCTTTTCTCTGACTTTATGTCATAAAACCTTTTGCATCTTTTGCCTGATTGGCTCCGTTCAGCGGCGCGCGGCGCGTCCGCCTCACGGAGACACTTGGAGGGAAAAAGAGACAAAAGGAAGAAAAAATAAATACCCCAGAGCCGCCAGGAGCCTCCTGAGGGGTAAATAACCAGGGACCGCCGCGGCATGCGGGGCTCTTACCGTGCGGACTGAAGTTGTGACGCTCCCTCTGCTCCTCAGTCTCAGTTTGCGGCTCTCCCTGCGCGCTCGGCGGCTTGTGCCTGCTTCACCGTTCGGCTGCAGCTCGGCGGTCCTCCGCCTGCGCGCACACGCATCCCGATCGCACGTGCACGCGCGCACAATGTGCAGAAGCGCCATGTAAAAATTCACCGGATGAGGAAGCGGGACGTGTTTTTGTCTCTGCGCTCATCGTTTGTGATTCATGCATTTTAACTTCATAGCAGTTTCAGTGAAATGATTAAATCAGTTAAATTGACCGGATTGTGAATTAATTTGCAGCATCTGAATGATATTCTACCTGTTGAGACGGAAGGAGGCAAATCTGCACAAGAAGAAAAAAAATCTGCGTTTTTCTGCTGCAGATTTTTTTTTTTGCAGGTGTAAATATTTACTGAAACCCTGAAGTGCTCACTGGTGGGGAAAAACCAGTTCCACTGAACTCCTCCAGTCTCTGCTTGGCTGTTTTGTTGCCCTCGAGCGCCACCTTCAGTTGGCTGCATGGCTGTGATTTGGGAACTTGTTGGTCAGCTGGATTCACTTGTTGATGCAACGTTTCACCCTCAGCAGATAAAACGGACAGAATTGATCTGGATTTGGATCAGAATGAGTTTAAGAAATAAAACATGTAGAGAAGCTGGAGGACATCAGGCAGGAAGAGAAGAATTTGCAGGCAGCTGACAGGCAGTGGCAGCAGGTGTGACCAATCAGGAGGAGACAGAACAGCTGCAGGAAAACTGAAGGAATGTGATGGACACGAACTGACTGGAGGAATCTAAACCAAAACACAGAAGAGCTGAGACTTTCAACTGGTATGGAAAGCCATTAGTGACAATAATCAACAACACAAGTATTAAACCTCGTGAGAACCAAACACACAAACTCACATTTATCATTTTTTATGAAGGAACTGAAACTGAAAAAGTGGTTCATAATATTTAATTCATGATTTTATCTCTGTGTGATTAGGTTTTCACAAAGTGCCTGATTGATTAGGATTGATTTTTATTCTTCAAACAAAACTGTTGTCTGAAAACTGCTTTACTTCCATTATTTTTGTTTGATAATCTGAAACAAAAAGAAGAAGTTCTGATTGTTTTCATAAACTTTACTACAACAGATTATTTCTAGCTTTTTAATATAATCAAAACAATTAATATTCTATTTCATTTGTAATGCAATAATTACAAGTGAAATAGAAACATGGCATAAAGGTGGCATGAAGATAAGGAAGATATTTAGATAAAATACAAACAGTGCTAGTTCAAATATTAGTGAAAGAAATAGAAGGGAAGAAATCATTAATTATAAAAATACATGAGCCTGAAAGGGACAAATTGAGAAAAACAGAAGAACAGAGCAAGAATGGAGGAATATTGGGAATTGAAGGAAACATGGCCAATATTTATAGATTAATGAAACCATTATTTATTTATCTTCATCATACAAAATTAAAAAACAGAACATAATGGTGAGGCCATGTTGCTACACTCTCATGTACAGTAGGTGGCGCTATGCACCTTAAAGTTGCTTGTGATTCGCCATAATAGAAAAGAAGAAGAAGAAATGACGCTGGATCCAATACTGAAGTATAGCAAACCTCAGACAAACAAACCTCAGACAAACAAATAATATCAGAGGTAGTGAAACTCAATTTCAAGTAATTTCTGTCTTTTCAGCCGACAGGCGAGAAAATCTTCACCAGGTCTGTTATTTACGGAAACAACAGAGAAATAAATGATGAAGTCCAAGTCCAGGTGGGAAGTGAGGGTCACGCCCTCTGCTTGGATGGAAGCCGGAACGGAGCATTTAAACATATAAAGCCGGAAATAACTTAAGAACTTGTGAAAATCAGCCTTCAGAAAAAAGCCTCAAAATAAAAAATAGCATAAAAGTTGCTTAAATGTAAATACAGCAGATACTGCAGAACGTTGGAATTTATAATCAAGCATAAATACCTTCACTTCTAGATTTTCATTCTGTCGTTACAACCAGTTACTGCAGACAAACATGTTAGTTACCATCGTTTAGTTTCATCTGGACATGAGGTCGGCTGCAGGCCTTGATCCATTTCTTGTATTATTGAAATGGATCAATAAGACAAAATAACTGTTTGGAGTAAATCCAACAGTTTTTCCAGACTCTGTTTGGATTTTGGAAATCTAACAAATTATATTCTGTCCTATAAACTGAATATTAAGTTCCTCACTGACAGCTCTGGACATGATTTCATATTATTTCCCTCAAACTCTTTTTGCCCGAGGCGCTCAGTGACGTCAGTGATGTCAGTGACGTCAATGATACGTAAAGTCCAGTTCCTCCAGAAAAGGGGCGGGAACTTCGGGACATACAGTGACTGTGGATTGGTCAGTTCCCGACCAGAACCAAATGATTGACGGTTACGTCATGTCACGTTGACATATAGGCAAATTGTTCAGTAGTTTCTAATTTTTTATTTTTCCTTTAAAAAGAAAGAAACACCTCTGGGAAAATAGTTTGTTAAAGTTTGTTTTTGTAATTTTGTTTGTGGACAAAATTACAAAAACATCAAAGCTTCTTTCCTGCTTTGTATTACCTCCAGTTGGACTCTAGGTGGCAGCATTAGCAAAGATCTAGAGATTCAATTTATTCCATTAGTTTTTAGTCAGTCATCTCCTGTGTGTTGACTGTTTGTTTTCAAACGTTAGATTTATCAGAAGTTTTTGTCTCTACAGATTTTTGTTGTTTCAGGAAGAGAAACCGGAAGTGGATCCAGGATTTTCTAATCCAGGTGCAGAAACATTTAATCTGCCTCCAGCAGGAATGATGATGGTTTTCTGTTCAGATCCTGGTAAGTCTGAACCTGCTGCCAGTTCATATTAAAGGCTCAATTCACCCAAATAAACCGTTAAATTAAGATGTTATCCTCAAAGGAAGAAATGCTGAAAACTTTAATCTAAGGAAACTAGAAATTAAAATTAGGATTTTTGATAGAAAAAAAGCACCCATACATTAACTTTTATAAGATTTTTTTTGTGTGTCCAGTAGTAATAATCTGTTTCTCAAATAGTTAAAGACATAAAATTAATCAAGAAAAATGTTTGTTTTTAATTTTCACTATGTAAAAATCTGAGTTTAAGAACATAAGACAAGAAAATGTGAGATTAATATAATTAAAATAAAAGATAAATAACATTTTAAACACCAGAGTAAATAAGTCACAGAATGATTCTGATACTAACAAAATATATACAATAATAAACTGAGGTGCTTAGTTTTATCGGAAAAAACTAAAATCTTTAATTTCATAGCTCATAAATGAGGAAACAAACTGAGTTAAAGTCGTGTTGCTCTGGCAGAAACTTTAGAAATACATTTCTACATTTCTGCATAAATTCTGCAGCTCAGCAGGAACAAGGAGCAGAAATATTAAACTTCCTGTGCTGAACGTGAGCAGCTTGTTGTTACCACAGAGCCAGACTCCCTCAGGCGGCAGGAGGAAACGCGTTCGGGCGCCGCGTTCGGGCGCCGCGTTCGGGCGCCGCGTTCGGGCGCCGCGTTCGGGCGCCGCGTTCGGGCGCCGCGTTCGGGCGCCGCGTTCGGGCGCCGCGTTCGGGCGCCGCGTTCGGGCGCCGCGTTCGGGCGCCGCGTTCGGGCGCCGCGTTCGGGCGCTCATGACAGACAAACTGCAGAAAACTCCAACATTTAAGATTTAATTTTAAAGCACAGATCACTCTGGAGAAAAACAGATCAACAACTTCAGTTACTTTTGCTTTTTAATGTGTGAAAAATGAATTTAATGACTATAATGAGGAAATCTGCATTAAATTTTACAGCTGTAATTCCAGAGTGAAGTCAGGATATAATAACATGTTTTTAAATTTGAAACTTGGATTTAGATCACAGGAACCTGAAGGACCAGGATAAAACCTGGATGATCCTTCAGAGCAAAGATTGTTTTCATTCTGCAAAATTCAAACTTGTGAACAGAATATTATTAAAAAGTCTTTTTTTACAAAACAAAGTTTATAAATCTGTGAGATTCTGGGATTAGAAAGAAAAATTAATCCTGACAGTTGGATGAATTTATGAGAAAGACTTTCTGACTTGTCTCAGTATTTTAATAATTTTATTTACTATTTTAAAAACCAAATATCTGGTTTTATCTCTGAAAGTGATCAGAGTTTCTGCCTGTAATGAATCATCGTTTGACTTCAGATGATTTGAATTAATTCTTTTATTTTATTGTGTTTTCATTCAGTTTTTACAGAGAATCTGAGTTTCTGAAGGTTTTCAGGTTAGAGTCGAATAACAGAAACAATTTCAGAGGAAAATATTCATTTAAAACATGAAACAAGTGAAACTTTAAGACCATTACAACAACTTTACTTCTTTACATCTTTGATTTATGAATCACTTTGCAGACAAAAGAGAAGAAAATCTCAGGGAGAAAATCTACTTGGGTTTACAGAACTCTGCAGAATCTCCTTTCGATCCAATCCAAACTCCAACAGCAGCGGCTCAGTGAATGTGGTCTGGACTCTGTGGATCAGAGTCATGGATTCAGAGACGCTGTAGAAGGACAGAATACCTGCTCTGTGATCCAGGTACACTCCCAGTCTGGAGGAAACTGGACCTGAGATGGAGGTCCAGATGTTGTTGTGACCAAATTTAAAACCATCTGAATAACAATATAAACCCCAAGATTTGTCATTACCTCCGAATCCACATTCATTCCCACTTCCTGCTCTGCTGATATTCTTGCATGAAGCGGCTACATAAGCTCCTCTTCCTCTCCAGTCCACCTCCCAGTAACAACGTCCAGTCAGACTCTCTCTACTCAGGACCTGACAGTAATCAGTGAATCTGTTTGGATGACTTGGATAAGACTGAGGTTGACCCATCGCTGTCACCTTCCTGTTCCCTTCTGATAGTACCAGCTTTGTGTGAGCTGTATTTGGATCCAATGTGATTTTACATGAATATTTTAAGAAATCAGCTCTGCTCTTTGGTTCTGGTTCTGACAGTAGAACATCCACCTCAGTGACCATCAGTGAGATGTTTGTCCATGAGTCTCTCAGGACGTCCTGTAGTTTCTCTCTGAGCTCTGACACAGCTGCTGTCACGTCCTCAAAGTGTCTCAGAGGACGGATGTTGATGCTGGATGAGCCTGTAGACTCACTGAGTGCTGGCAGTGAGGGGTAGTTGAGGAGAAACTGGTTGTGATCCTCTGTGTGTGAGAGCTGCTCCAGCTCAGCGTCTTTCCTCTTCAGCTCAGTGATCTCCTGCTCCAGCTTCTCCTGAACATCTTTGACTCGACTCACTTCAGTTTCCTGCTGGGATCTGATCTGCTGCTTCACATCAGAGCTTCTTTCCTGGAGGAGACGGATCAGCTGGGTGAAGATCTTCTCACTGTCCTCCACTGTTTTATCAGCAGAGTGATTGATGGCCTCCACCTCCTGTTGAAGCAGCTTCACATCTTTCTCTCTGTCCTGGATTCTCTGCTGGATGTTTCCTCGTCTCTCCTCCAGCTCTCTCTGCCTCTCAGCTCTTTCTGCTGCAGCTGACACTGTGTCGTGGCCTTTATGTTCATCCAGTAGACAGAAAGCACAGATACACTTCTGATCAGTGCGGCAGAACATGTTAATCACCTCATCATGCTTAGAGCAGATGTTCTCCTGCAGGTTCTTGTTCGGCTCCACCAGCTTGTGTTTCTTTAAAGGAGCCACATCATAATGAGGCTGAAGGTGTTTCTCCCAGTAAGAGGCCAGACAGATTAAACAGGACTTGATGGCTTTCAGTTTTCTCCCAGTGCAGATTTCACAGGTCACATCTTCAGGTCCAGCATAGCGGTGGTCAGCAGGAGCAGCTTGGAGTCCAGTCTTCTTCAGCTGCTCCACTAAAGCTGCAAACATGATGTTCCTCTTTAAAACAGGCCTCGGTGTGAATGTCTCCCTGCAATGAGGGCAGTGGTAATTCTTCTTCTGCTCACCTTTGTCCCAGAAGCTTTTAATACAGTTCATACAGTAACTGTGTCCACAGGGAATCGTCACCGGATCCTTCAGTAGATCCAAACAGATCGAGCAGGAGAAAGTTTCTCGGTCCAGCTGATTCGGCTTCATTTCTGCTCTCAGTCTCAGTGACTGTGAGTTTCATTTCCTGAAAGCAGAAACAGGTTTGATCTATGAATCACGTGTCAGTGCAGGGAGGCTGCAGCCAATCAGGACGCTGAGGGCTATCAGGTTTCTACTGTCTGTACAAGGAGCAGAACTGGGAATCGAACCTTTGTCTCCTCATTTACGATCAACAGTTAAATATTTACAGAGTTTTTTCTCTTACGTTCACCTTGAATCTTAAAATAAAACCTTTAAATATTTTAAACATAAATCATAAACTAAATCAGGATGAGTATTATAAGCCACTCATCTATAGATAAAATAAGGCTAATAGATGCTTATGACTTCAGTCTTTCTGCAGCAGGAAGATGATTTTTCTCAGAATCCAAACATCAGAACTTACAATATTTAATCAAGAGAAAACTTTCCACATTTCTCTCTATCAGTTTGTTTTATTGAAGAAAGTCAGAGAGAACAGCAGACATTTACTTTCCTGACATTGAAAGAAGTTTGAATATCAGTTTAATTTGATGCTAGTTTCAGTTGGATGTCAAAGTTTAAATCACTTCAACCTGAACTGATTTAAACAACATTTGTTCTCCACCAGGAAGACAAACCAGAGGATCCAAATTCATCAGGACAAATATTAAACCAAACTATTATCAGCCCAGAGAAGTTTAGATTTTCACATGGAGAAATATTTCTGTCATATAAGAATGAAGGAAAACATCAGTAATAAAATCCTTTATGGTTCCTGGTCATTTTATTTATATAAAACATTTTCAGCAACAAGACAAAGTTCAAAGTATTTTACATGAATTAGAAGGAAAAACAAATAAAATAACAAAAGACAAAAATGTAAAAGTATAAAACTACATGTTGGTAAGAATAAGTCATCCATATTTCATGGCAGGAGTTTCTCTGAATACTTGTTCTGATGAAACTAAATGTTTGTTTTGTGAATTAGTTTTTGTTTTTAAAATATTCTGACTTTTAGTAAATAGAAATACTTTTATTAATCCTAACCAAACAAAAACAGGAAAATTTTAATCTGGTTTAAAATTAGAAAAACATAAAGTTTTTTTTTTTTTTTTTTTGTAAATATTTGGTCTGTCGTCCTGATTATATGACAAACTGACTTACCATATACCGTCCAGAATGCTGGATGTCCACAGTGTCTCCTGGTCCACATGTTGACAGCAGGAGGAGTCAGTGAGACATGAGGAAGAGGAGGAGGAAGGGCAGGAGGAGGAGCTTCACTGTCCGGGTCGGGCTCACTGAATCCCGGCTGAAGGGTCCAAAGTTCCCGCGGCGAGCCGCTTCTCTCCTCTCTGCTCCAGACAATCGGACCTCAGGCGGATCCAGACGCGCAGCCGCGGCGCGCCGTGACCCGGACGCAGCGTGACCACGCGGCCTTTAACTGTTCCCACCGGATGAAAACTCCTGAAACAAAGAGTGAAGGCGCTGCTGAAGCTCCAGGGACCGACAGAGGGTTCGGGTTGGGGTTCGGGTTCGGGTCGGAGGGACGCAGCATCCCGCAGCGGCTGGCAGGATGAAGAGGATGCGCTGAAACTTTTGGTTGGTTTTAACTGGGAATGAGTTGGATCAGCGTCCACACTGGGAATCCTCTGGGATTAAAATAAAGAGGAGAGATGGATAACTTCTTCACTGAGGTAAGAAAAGCTGCAGCAGCTGCTGCAGCAGGTCAGGAAACTCCTGCTGCAGCAGCTTGGTTCTCAATGTGATTCTGGATCTGTTTCCTCCTGCTGATTCCAAACAAACTTTATATTTACTATCAACCTGTAACCCAGTCAGGGTTTCTGTAGGAGTTTCACTGAAACATGGAGTCTCTCAGGTTCGGTTCGGTTCGGTTCGGGTCCGGTCCCAGTGGGTCTTTGGTATTTCCGCGCCTCATTTTCTGGTTTCCTCCAATAAAGAAAGAAGAGGAGTAAAAACCTTTGAGCTATAAATAGACTCTGAAGCTGAGTGGGTCACCTGATGACTGAGGTTCTGGTTCTGGTTCTGCTTATCTGAATGCTTTGAGGTCCAGCTGATCATTCCTGCACCGGTAGAGGTTGGTTTGGATCCACAGGAATCATCAGGTTTAAATCCATTCCAGCTTCACCTGATGAATGGAGTCACATCATCATGAGGCTGTTTCTTCTTTCTGTTTCCCTGCTGGTCTCAGCAGGTGAGTCGCACATGAACTGGGTTCTGTGTGACAGTCGCCTCTGACCAAAACTCTGCAGAGATTCTTTGCTGTTTCCATTAAATGAGAAATGTGATAAAAATCAGGGGATAATTGATAAAATGCTGCGAGCGAATAATCACTTTGCTGCTGTAAACAAACCGATGTGACGCAGAATAAATGTTTTATTTGCAGTTTGGCAAAATGCATCCAGATATGAAAAAGATTAAAAAATAAAACCTCGTCGCAGCACGAAAGGTTTCATCACAAAATGTTTTTTTTTTTTTAATTTGCATGTTTCCATTAAGTAAATTTATTTTCATAATTCCAAGTTGCCCAGTTTTCTGCAGACTATCTGCATTGATGATGATTGGCTCACTTCAACATGTGAGATGCTTGAAACTTAAACTGATGGTTTACTGAACATTTTGATTAATGTGGATGGAAATGAATTGATGAATGACATCATAAACGTGTCACAGATTGAACAGCTGGACGCTCAGGCTGCTGCCTGATGATGTTTCTCTTGAGATGCCGACTTTCAGCCTCTGCTGACTGAAATTCAGTCCAAACCGAACCGTCGGGTTTCTGATCTTATTCCTCCTGAACTCAGAAAGACATAAAATAACTTTTACTTTTTTAATGGATTTCATTTTACGTCTGCTGGAAATGTTTTCCTTTAAATAGGCCAGTGAGCGGTTGGGACACGTGTGCTGAGGCTGCTTGATCCATTTGGTTTTACTACATCAGTAAACCACACCTGGGAGTGATGATGTCATCCAGGTAGAGTCATTCCTGAGAGTTCATCTGCAGGGAAACTGATTTTAAAACCAGTTCTACCTCATCTAGATCTGTAACGGCCGTTAACTCTGACTTCCTGGTTGAAAGCCCTGCCTGCGCTCTGATTGGTGCTCAGCCGGTTTTGAAATCCTGAAGGAGTTTTTAGTGGAATGAAAGGTCAGAGGTCATGAGAACTTAAAGGTGCGGGTGTAAAGCAAACACTGCGGTACCGGAGCGTTTCCCCTGCAGTGCGGCGTGGCGCCGGTCCCATGACGGGCCGGCGGGTCGTCTGGTGGGCCGCAGCGCCGCAGGTTTGGGTTCTTTGCTGCTTCGGAGCCAGAAGCAGGCAGACGGTCGTTAGCTTTACGTCTGCTAACTAATCACAGCCAGAACAAAGAGCCCGTCTGGAAGGAGAAGGAAAAACCAGGCAGCAGTTTGAGGAATCAGAACCAGGAAGGAAACTTTTATTTTCTGGTTCAGTTGTAATAAAATTCACTGTGAAGTTCTGAAATCAGCTTTTAAAGTTCTGATCATCCAAACCTCTGAGTTTCATCGCACAGTTTTTAAATCTGTTTGTATTTCAGAAAGTTTTCCTCATTCATAGTTTTGGTGTTCATTTTTTTTTTTTTTACAAAATCTTTTTTTCATCCAGGAATTTCAAAATTTGTAGTTTTTTTAAAACCAGAGATTTTATTAATAAAATAATTTGTAAACTGTATAATTTGTTCCTCTAATCAAAAACTTTTAGTTTATATTCTAGAATTTTGTTAATTATTTTATATCTAAGTTTAATCACAAGACTTTTGATATTTTTATTATTTTTCAGCTCATAAAACCCTGTTGTTGTTTATTAAAGCTTCTTTTTGGAATAACTAATATAGTCAGAAACTGTTTATGTTTCTGTATATTTAAGGATGTTGAAGCGAAACCTTTAGTAAAAGCTACACAGGATGATTATAGCATCAAAAATACATTATTTTTTATTTTCTGTCTGACATCATTTTTGATAAAAGGTGAACAACTTTTATCTTTGTCCAGAAGTTTTTATTCCCCTTTCTGGTGGTTATTTAATGCCTGATCTGGTTGTCATGACAACAGGAAGTGATGAAAGTTTAAAACCGAAAAGCAGCTGATTCTTTGGTTAGTTCAAGACGTTTGACGTTATGTTTTCATGTCCTGGTTGATGAATTTGAACATGTTATTTCAGTCGCATCATTAGTGAAGCTGCTGCTTTTAAAACTGCAACATGCCATTGCAGTCTGAGGTTCTGCTGAGGTTCTGCTGAGGTTCATATAACTGCAGTTTATTCTTCTGATCCACCAAGCAGTTCTTCAAACATGAAATCAAATCCCAGGCTTGGGGATAATTTCATGGTTGCTGCAGAGCCGCATCCGGTCATAAATAGTAGTTTATGGTGTTTGTGTTTGTTTTCCAGGCCGACGTGTTTATAGGAGGTGTTGCAGCATCGTGTGGCATGAAATATGGAAATTAAAAGGCAACAATATAGTTTTAGTTGTTAAGTCGGTCACACGCAGAGATAACTCGTTCAGCTGGAGCTCTGATGCTGAGGCTGTTTGATGCTTTTATTTTGAAGTAAAACAAAAACCTCACTTTCTTTTAAAAGTTTTCCTCCAAGTCGTTCATATCAATATGGAGCCCGACTCTAAAATTAGAGTTACTTCTGTTTTCCATAGATTCGATCAGAGAATTGGTGGCACGATGTTTTCTGCATCATCCCAACAGTCTGCCTCCATCAATGTGTTTATTTCATTACGTTTTTCTGTAGAATTAGGTTAATTTTTATGCTTTATTTGTTAAATTCTTGTCTAAATCCTGGGAATGTTTTGTTCTGTAAAACTGGAAACTCAAATGGAGAGAAGAAGAGACTGAAACCGATTAATCTGAGCAGAACTGAGATTGTTTTGTTACGCAGGACTCAAACTCTGCACAGATGGTCATTCCACTTTCTTTCTTTATCTTCCATTTGGCTTCAGAGCAGCAGGATTCTGGTGTGAAACGCCTCAGCTGCAGGGTGTGTGACGTCCGCCAGGGTTTCCTCTGGAAACTGGAGGACGGCTTGTTGCCTGTGGTGACAAATGCAGCAGGTTTAAGGAAAGCGTCATGTTCTCCGCTGTGTCTCTGCCGCCTGATGCCGCCTGATGCCGCAGATGGTGTCGACAGGGACGCATCCTTCAGCAGAACCCTGCGTGTCTCTAATTACTGAGCTGCAGCCAAAACAGTCTGGACCGGAGCCGGCGCTGCATCTATAAATAGTGTTTCCACAAATCCAGAGCGCGTTGCCATTTACTTTGAAACAAAAAGCCGTTTTCCTGCACAGCTACAATCAGCCAGAATTTCCCCCGGTGGATTTTTACAGGAAAGTTACCGAACTGAGACCAGAACTCATAAAACTGCTGCAGATTTCAGCTCTGTGACGAAGAGAGGATTTATACGGCAGCATATTTCAGATAGAAAAACCACGGAGGACATTTCTACCACAAAACTCAGAAATTTTGAGGTTAATCTCAGAAATTTTCTAGAAAAATCTTGTAATTTTCTCAGTTTTAAAAGTCCTAAATTTTTAGACTGTTTGACACTTTCTGGGTTTCAAAAGTGGAAAATTTTAGACTTTTGAAACTGAGGAATTTCTCTGTTTTTTAAAATTAGTCTAAAAATTTCAGACTTTTTTCCTGAAAAAAGTCTCAAAAGTGACTCAAATTTCTGACTCAGAAATTTCAAAGTTTTCTAGAAAAATTCTGAGTTTAATCTCAGAAGCTTTTTGTTGGAAACAAACTTGTTTTTTCCACCTCCAGTGGCGTTGCTATGGCGTCACTTTTAGGGAGAGAGGGATGTGCAGAGGGATGTTAATCGGTTCTGGTCTGGGCTCACGTCTCAGACTCTCCAACCTGTGAGGAAGTTTAAAATAAAAACAAGATTAAAACTTCAGACGTGTTTAAAATCCACCTGGAGAAACGAAGCTTCCTGCAGGAAAAATGTTTTTAAACTGGAATCTCGTTTAATTAAAGCCTCATCAGATGACTCCTTCATAACATGATGTGATTGGCTGATTCTGGTCTGACTGTGTCCAATAGTGAGCCGGCAGCGGGTCAGTTAGCGCTGACCCGGAGTGTTTCACCTGCAGTGTGTTGACACGGCGCAGTCAGTCGGTTTGTTTTTATTTGACCTGAAGGTGTGGAGCCTCGGCTGTTAGCCAATCAGAGAGCAGCTCTGCCCTCAGGTGTGTGTTTGTAGTGATCACAGTGTTAGTGATAGTAAAGTCGCTCAGCAATGTTACAAAGAACAGGTCAAAGGTCATGCTCTGCTCAGTTTGTGGCGTTGGACCGGAGGGCGGAGCCACGATTCATTTCCATAAACTATTGTTTATAAATCAGCTGCGAATAAAAATCCCAAAGATGGACAGAAACTTTGGGATTGTTTTGTGTCAAAACTGAATTTGATGCAGAAATCAGTGAATTTGGGTCTAGAAACTAAAATGATCCTGATCATGTTTCCTGTCAGTGAAATGCATTGTGGGTAACGTCAGCGAAGCCCGGTGGGAATATGCAGGTTTATGGTCCGAGTTGGCACAGCTGTGATGCAGTTATGCTGTCAGAAAATAAACCCTGTCCAAGATAAATGATAAGCAAACATGAACGGTTGCAGCAGCTGCAGCTCCGGCGGTCCAGGCTCGGTTCTGGAGACGATATTTGAGCGCTTCATGATTCCAGGAAAATCACGCAAACAGTTGCTGAACCCAGACGAGCCCAGAGAATCCGACTTCTGCTCCTCGCTCCGTTTTCAAGGAGTCGCTTTTAAAAGCCTCAGCTGCATTTCTCATTAAAAGCCATAAAAAGGAACGGCCCAATCATCGCTGTTAATCGGCCCGCCGCAACAAAGGCCAGCCCGGCCCTCTCTCTGCTACAGCTTTTAATGACGGAGCCACACAGTTTCTCTTCCCTCCTGCCTTTGCTTCATGGCCTGTTTTAATGTTGAAACACGACACCTGTGGCGCCGCCGACCCGAGCTGCGAGGAATTTAAACGGCTTGCAGATCCGAGCTGGAAACGGCCTCGGCTCTCCAACACAACAGCCAAACTCCTCAGGTCTTTGTGTTCACCAGGTTTTTTAGATAACATTGATAAATAACTGCTGAGGCGTTTTTAGACACAAATGACAGACATGCTTCTGTTTCTGACCTTTGAGGTCATCTCTTGGCGCGCACTGAGGGATTTGTCCTTAACCTTGGAGAAGTGACATTTTTAGATCAGCATTTCCTGGTTTTTCTTAGCGTAGCTTCCTGGTTGGCGGCAGAAGCAACAGCATCATCTGATGTCAGCAAACTTTTTAAAAGTAACACAATAAGCTGATCTCCAGACCCTGGCTGCTGCTCTTTATTTATCCGTCCCTCTGCCGTCCGTCCATCTGTCGTCTTCTGCTTCTCCAAGTCCAGGAATAAAACTCAGACTTCTCCTTCACCGGCGGCACCAACGTTCCTGCACGCTGTGGGAAATCCCAAAGCGTTCCAGGCGGGGTCGGATCTACAAGTCCAGTTCCTCTGCCACGATCAGGTCCAAGGTCGCCACAAACATGGGTGAGCCTGGAAACCATGGAAACTGAGGCGGGAGCATCCTGATGGATCTGAGACATTTAGACAGCTGTTGGGTTTATTTCGTTTCCCAACCTGCAAGAATCAACCAGAGACACAAACTCTTCTGCAGAAGAGGGGAGAGCCAGACGCGGAGAACCGCCGTCAACCACTGTCTGGGATCAACTCCGCCGGCTCTCAGTCCCCAACTGCCTTTTATTATGCTAACAACAAAGAGATTGGCTTTTTCACACAGTCACACAAACAATTGGTCAATAGCCTTTCACACAAGAGGTTCTGATTTCAAATCAACTAATGATCAAATCACCACAAAGGAAAAGAGTCAATAAAACCAAACACAGAATAATATGAAAACAAAACCTTTCAAATAAACTCAAAAGTAAATGAACTTAGTAAATTTTTCTAACAACAGCAGTAAAGATGCTTTTGGTCGTTGATGCGTCAGACCTGCTTCCTCTGATCTCGGCTCTTTTTTGCACATCATCATTTTGGCTCTTTGACTTCCTGCTGTGATGAATCACAACACGACTGTCCCGCTCCCCCATGGAGTTAAGAGTTAAGCTCCTAATATCACTTTTATTAAGCTGATTTCACTGAGGAAATGGTCAAAAAAACAAAGTTGTCATTTTATCATAAACATTTTGAAGAGGAAAGAAGACGATGATTATTAGACGTTAATCATGACTTTGCAGAGAAAATGTTTACTATGAAGATAAATGTTCAAATATCTAATACTTAAGCAAGATTAGTAAGATGCAATTAAATATTTCATAACGTCTGATTATCAGTAACCATGGAGAAAACCAGCATGTAGCAAATGAGCTGGTTAGCATCTGGACTGGACGTTTGCTACGAGGAAACGACGTTTATCATTCAAATCAACCGACGTGTCCGGAGGGAGGAGGTTTGTGTCGGTTCCAACATTTTAAGATTCGGCCGACCATTTGAGCTACACAGGAATTAGATCAGCTGGAACCAGTAGAAGCTGTGGATATACTGGGAAACTCAACGGAGGAAACAGTTCAACGCTCCTGACGTCCGTCATGGCGCCTCCGCGTGATGGATGCTCAGGGTCAAGAGGTCGAGTATGAGAGCATTTCTTCATTAACATAAACACCACGACTCCGAGTCGCGTCGACCGAATGGTTCGAATTCCACCGACTCATTACTGGGAATGTCATCATGTTCCTATCTGGGAACTGGTTTTCTTTGTGTGTAAACTGGGAAAAACTACAACAGATCATATATTCTCACACTTCTCCTCTGGAGCTGCTTTTCTAACAGCAGTTCTGGTATAAATGTCACGTCTGGTTATGTTTGGAACGAGCCTGTCGCCGCAGCGTTGGGATCTGATTTCTTACATCATTTTTATTTCTGCCGGTGGGGAAAAGAGGCAGCTGAGTTCAGCTGCTGCTTTATGTGTTGCTGTTAAAATAACACGTAGTTAAAGAGGCACACAGTTAATGTTCGGCTGCGCTCTGCTGGCTGCGCTGCTGCAGCAGTTAGTGCTGCAGGGAGGCGGACGCTGCTGTGGGAAACCAAACAGAGTCAAGGCTGCGAGTCGAGACCGAAACCCAGACAGGAAGTCGCTCGGTTCCCTCTGCTGGGGGTAAACCCGGTCCAAACGCTCCGTCCTGACTGAGTCTGAGAAACATGAATAAATATGAACCAAACCGAAGCGTTTTCAGCCAGCTGACAGGCAGGACGTAGCAACAAAAAAATATGGTAGATTAACGAATCAATATTAGTGACTATCTGCGTGTGTGTGTGTGTGTGTGTGTGCACTGACTGGGAATTAATTAAAACTGTAAAGAAATTAAAACAAGAACAATCAAATAATAATAGTGATAAAAATAATAAATCAATAAATGATCCATAAGAAGCAGGTAAATATAAATAATCAATTGATTAAGAGTTAAAAAGTTTCTTCTACTAAGTGGAGTCTGTTGGATTATCAAAAGGGATTAAATGGGATTAGAAAGGAAGAATAAAACAGAGAAAAAGAGACGCAAAATAAAAATGATAATCATAATAAAATCCAGAAGTAAAATTCATAAATGGATGTAAATTCAGTATTTTTTTCTATAATTTTTTCTAAGAATTGGCTCTTTATAAATAAAATGATCTGAACAAAATAAAAATTCACTTTTCATTAAATAAAATCCAGATTATTGATGGATTAACCAATCGAGATGCTTGTTTTTCTTTTAACACGGATTGAAAACATTTTCTGTCAGGAGTGAAGCATCGCTGCAAAGATCCACAAAAAACAGAATAAACCAGAATAAACCATAAAAAACCGAATAAACCAGAATAAACCAGAATAAACCATAAAAAACCAGAATAAACCAGAATAAACCAGAATAAACCAGAATAAACCATAAAAAACAGAATAAACCATAAAAAACCAGAATAAACCAGAATAAACCAGAATAAACCATAAAAACAGAATAAACCAGAATAAACCAGAATAAACCAGAATAAACCAGAATAAACCAGAATAAACGATATTCGCCATATGAGCATTTACCAAATCATTCATCTTGATAAACTTCAGTTATTGATTATAGATGAAAAAACTAACATTATGATCAGAAATGTTATGAGTTTGTTCCATCAGAGCGTCAGTTAAAATCAGTAAATTAAAACTATGATCAGATGCAGCTGCTGTGCAGATCAGTGAAATAAATCTCACTTCTTCAGTCAGTGAAGTTCTGAGAAAAATATTTTCAAAATTTGTTTGTGCTGCTATGAATGATAAATCAGATTTATTTGTAAATCACATTTCAGCATCATTTCAAAGAGTTTTAAATCAGAACAAACAAAAACACAAAATCAACAAAACGTTAAATCAAGTTTCGTCGTTAAATTCATAACTGATGTTTCAAATCCGACTCTGAGCCAAACATTCAGCCATATTGTCACATAAAATGAATAATAAACAGTTTTTAATGATAATCTTTCTCATTATCACAAAACTTCAGGATAAAACTCGTCCATGTTCTTCATCATCAGATCTCTTCGTCTTCCTCTGGTTATTTTATTACATTGAGTCGTTTCTGCTCCAATCAGGCCCTTCAGGGTTTCTGTTTGGTTTCGGGCCGACCAGACTGCTGGTTCCGGTCGGCCCGGGATCGTCTCTGAATGTTTTGACTATCAACACGTCGCAGTGAAGATTAGGACTCAAGGATGAGCGTCATTTGGGTTTGTCTCAACATGAGCAGCTCTTCCTGCTTCACCTATTCTCAGCTTCGTGGCCCGAATGGGGAAAACTTCAGACAGAAACTTCATTCATCTTCAAGCTGGAGGCAAAAAGTATTTAAGTTTATATCATAGAACAATAAGCTACTGTTTCGATTCAGACGTATCAGTCACTGAATGATCACAAGACAGGAAATCAGTTTTTTTCTCTGCGTTAGCTGGAAGCGAACTGCTGATCAGGATTAAATCACCTCGTCTTGTTTCGGCCTCCTCTCTCCTTCCTGGACCGTTTTAGCTCGTCTCGGCTTCCTGTCCAACTTTCAGCATTCCTCTGGATCCGGACACGTCCGAACTCCTGGCCCGGTCCAACTCCGTCCACATGTTCTTGTTTGTTTCATCAGAGTCTCCCGATGGAGGGAAACCAGACGGAGAATCAAACTCATTTGTTTCTACTTATTTTAGATAAAACCAGAGTTGGTTTAAGGTCGACGGTTCTGCTCTGAGACCAGTTCTTCAGTCTGATGTTTTTGTGTTTTTATTGTTACTTGGAGACATTTCTCTCTTTATTGTTGATCGATCAGATGTAATCTGTCCTTCTGCCACTCGGTATGCTGAACGTGTGAAACAGCTGCATCACAACTACAGATGTAAAAATATCCGGCACCACTGCTTGGAAACGACCCAGTCGCACATCCTAATCTCATGCTACGCTATGCAAACGCTCTGTCTGCACGAGTGAAGATTCAGCCGCCTCAGCATGCAGAATGCAGAGGAGTTTATGCCAACATGTCAAACTTAAAACAGTTCTAGTTTAGTGAAGCTTTTATGCTTTGATTTAGGAAACTTTGCTGCTGTTTTAACTCATTTCTCTTCCTGGTTTGCAGTTGGATTTGCTGTGAATTAGTTTTAATAAAGGATGAAATCTGATCCAAACTCCAGTCTGTCGAACACAAAAAACATCTCAGATTCACTTTATGCCCAATAAATCAAACATTTCACCTGGTGCTGAGTTAACCTGACCTTTGTTCTGTTGTGTTTTCTAATATCTTGGTTTAAATATAATTTCTGTTTCCTGTAGGATGTTTGAATCCGTTTCTCCTCACATTTATCCTTCAGCTCAGTGAAACTGAACAGAGATCATTTCAGATATTTAAGAAATCAAAAGGAAATGGTGCTGACACTAATCCACTGAGATGAAATGTTCAATTAAAACGGAGCGCAGAGGTTCTGATCCGGCCCGATTAACATTCAGTTAAACTAGAGATCCAGAGACTTGTTTGGGTCGGTCATTCCTGATGTGGAGACACGTTTGAGTTCTTTGGATCCACCTGAAGCTTTGACAACCTGACAGAAAATCAGAGTTTGAGGCCAGCAGCTGCAGGAAGGAAACGATTTTTCCACTTTCTCTTTACGGAGCGAGGAAAATGTGCAGGAGCTTCCTGCTGTTTCTACGGATCAGTCGGTACCGAACAGATCCGATCTGGATTTAAAGACCCTGCTGTTGATGCTGGACTTTGACTGGGACATTTTTGACTTCTGTTGAATTAAAACTGACTGTTGATCAGTTCTCTTAAGTCAGTCATTGTTCCATTTGCAGTAAAAACGTCTCAAACATAACTTTCCTCTTCCGATCCAAACCTGATGACCGAACACTGAACTTTCTGTCCGTTTCTCCTCCTGACCCCCTGCTGAGCTGAGATCATTGGCAGATGCACAATATGATGGAGCATTTTATTATTTTATTTTAATTTGTTTATTTAGGATAGAAAAACGCAGTGACATCCAGCCTTACTCTGTAACAGAAGTGCATTAATAACATTTACTAGTTATTAATCATGAAGGTTTTATACTCAGAGCTGAACTATAAAACTTTTCCCACTCATTTTTAAAGGACATGGAAACTTTATAATGTTTTTTTCTTTTTTTCAAATCAACCTGGAAGAAATTATTTATATTTGTGGGAACAAGAGAATAAAACTCAGAGACTTTCTTCGGTTTCCTGCTTCCCAGTTTGCTGTTGAGCATAAATCAGGAAAATATCCTCCTAATTAAAGTTTAAACGTCTAAATGAGTTTGTTAATGCAACGTCTGCTTTAGTTTATTGCTGCAGTGTGAACATGCAGATTGCTTTGTGTGGTTCTGTAAAGACCAGAGCAGATAAAGCTGGGATAATGTTTTAAAATATGAAAACGGCCTGCATGCATTTCACTGCTGCAGGATGTTGCTTATTGTTTTGGACATCCTCAGTCGGACGGTTCTGTTTCTGATCAGCTCTGAACAAGATGCTGGAGGAGAGTTATCTGATCCAATGTGAATGCAACTTCCTGGAAAACCCCCGACTGCACACACACACACACACACCCCCACACACACACACACACACACACACACACACACACACACACAAATCCTGGTTAGACACAACCCCAAAAAACCCAAACATCCATTTCCACCAATTAGCTGCCTTCCCATGCGATACTGCTGCCAGTGAGGATGTTAGTTTCTCCTCTGAGAGCGGCTCAGAGTCCTTAATGGTTCATTACTCTGTGTTTTATTTGCTCTATTAGCAGGAGAGGATCTGATTGATGTTTGTTTGCAGCGTCGGGCTGCAGAGCGTCTCCCATCGTTAGCCCAACTCCACTCCAAGTCTGAGTTTTTATAAAAAACACATCGAGTTTGTAGAGCTTCAAACTGCTAAACCATCAGTTTAGCAGTTTGCTGCTGCTGTCTTGTTCAGCAGCAGCAGCAGGACAGATTTGTGCGTGTTTGTGTCGTGATGCTGCTCCTGTTTTAGACACAAACCCACGTCGTTTAGGACCTTCGCTCTCTGACTCTGGGATAAAAGCCAAACTGGATTCCTGTCTGCTGAGTAATAACTGCAGATCTTCTGCTGCGTCAGGACAAAACCGAACCATCCGCTCCGGTTAAAGCTCTTGTAGGTAAACTGGAGACGCTAACCTGCCTTTTCTCTCTGGATGTTTGCTGATGACAGCAGGAAGTTGGAAGGTGGAAGACAGGAAGTGCAGTGAAACCTGAGAATGTTAGAGTTTAAGACTAGAGGAGGAGAAACCTAAAATTATACAGAGTATCACTGCTTCAACACAGTTTTACTGAACTACTGAGTAACTGATCACATTATCAGTAACATCTAAACATTACATCATCAGTGGATCCAAAATATTAATATAGGTGGAAGGTTTGGTGTTTAAGGATGAAAATTACAATAATTCATACGAGTGACAAAATTCTCCAAATCAGTTTCTCTCAATAAAAAACTGATAAACTTTAACAGAAACTGCAGCTGTGTGTCTGAGTTTCTGGTTAAAACGTTTGTTTTTCATTCACTGGGAAGAAAATCCAGAAATTTTACTCAAGTAACAGCAGGAATGTATTTCTATGACGTATACTTCGTAATGAAATTACTCAGTGAAAAGTACAGCGTAGTAAAAATACTTCTAAAAGTACATTTCAGAAAAGTTACTCATCTGAACCCATTATTATAACGTTGTTATTCATGATGCAGTGAATGCACACTGCACACACACACACTGCACACACACACTGCAAACACACACTACACACACTGCACACACACACACACACTGCACACACACACCCCACACACACACACACTGCACACACACACCCCACACACACACTGCAAACACACACTGCAAACACACACTACACACACTGCACACACACACACACACACAGCACACACACACCCCACACACACACACACACTGCACACACACACCCCACACACACACACACACTGCAAACACACACTGCACACACACACAACACACACTGCACACACACACACCGCACACACACACACACTGCACACACACACACCCTACACACACACACACACACACACACACACCCACACACACACACTACACACACACACACACTGCACACACACACACACCCACACACACACACACACACACACACACACACACCCACACACACACACTACACACACTGCACACACACACACTTCACACACACTTCACACACACTCACACACACACACTTCACACACACACACTGCACACACACTGCACACACACACACTGCACACACACACACTGCACACACTGCACACACACACACTGCACACACACACACCCCTACACAACACACACACACGCACACACACACACCCACACACACACACTACACACACCACACTCACACACTCACACACACACACTCCACACACACTCACACACACACACTGCACACACACACACTTCACACACACTTCACACACACTTCACACACACACACTTCACACACACACACTGCACACACACTGCACACACACACACACTGCACACACACTGCACACACACACACTTCACACACACACACACACACACTTCACACACCCCACACACTTCACACACACTTCACACACACACACACTGCACACACACTGCACACACACACACACTGCACACACACTGCACACACACTGCACACACACTGCAGAGTCGTTCTTCTCTTTTTTACCATATTTTACTTTGATGCACTCTTTGGATTTTCTGTCATTTTGCTGATGAGAACCTGAAAGACGGTAAAAGACGTTTCTTTTCTGTTTTACTGCAGACTGAAGCGATACGGTTTGAGCTGAAAGGTCTTGGCTTGCAGCTTCATGGTGTTTGAGGGTTTCTGACCTTTTATTTAATGTGTGATGCTGATAGACTGTAATAAAGTATAGAAATATCTCAGGCTCAAACTGCGAGGAATATGAGCAAAAAATAATTTGATTTTGTGCAGAAAATCAGCCTTAAAGTATGAAAGAAAGAAGAAAAATGCAGCAGAAGAAACTTAATTTGTGGCAGAAGAATCTGGATGTGTGAAAACATTGAAACCTGCTGATGTTTCCGAGGTTTTTTGTCTGTCGTCTCTTCCTGCTGATTGGCTGAGGCGACGGAGGCGTTTCCAGGTAAAATCTTTAATTTGGAGCAGCAGTAAATTCCCGTGGACGCGTCCGGGTCGCAGTGAGTTACGGCTTTAATTCGGCGGCTGAAGCTCCGTTTTGTTGGACGAGCCGCCTGCTGTTGTTCCCAGGAGAAACGAAGACGGTGTTCATGTTCCTGTTCCGCAGCTGGGGAACACATGGCGCTCAGCGACCCACAATGCTCTCTGCTTCACGCCGTCTCACTTTCACACACTTCTGTAAACAACAGAACAATACAGTCAGACACACACTTCCCTCCACACACACACACACTGCAGGGAAAGTAGGTCAGGTTGGCCTTTAAAAGACGTTTGGACCCGGTGATCCTCCGCCATGGGAACCAGTACAGGTCCAGTCAGCTTACTGTCAGCTTGTCGTTGGGCTCCTGTTAACTCGTCTCACATGAGTTTCATTTTCTTGGAAGAGCAGCCGATAAAAATCCGTTTGAAAACTTTCCTCTCAGATGTAATGTTTACGTCACATCAACACTTCAGGCAGAAATAATTAATAAAACTCCCAGCATGGAGCCGATCCGGCAGCAGAGCGGCTTCGTTGGGCTTCCTGCGGTCTGGTCCGGCTTCAGCAGATCTGGAAAGTATAATCTGACGGTTCTGCAGCACCGGGAAGAGATGCGATGAAGTACAGTAACGGCGGTTCGGTCGTCCCGGTGTTTATTTGCTGAGCCACTTTGTGGGCTGAACTTCTTGGAAAAACTCTAATTAACTTTGGGAATGACGTGTGAGGAGATTTAATGCTGGACCACCTTTACAATAATCTTTTCCTCTGAAATTCTCACGGCATCGACACCTGGAGAAAAACATCCACAGCCTCACAGTGTAACTTAAACCACCGAATGCTAAAGCAGACGAGTTTATTATGTTTTATTCTAAACAGAAAAACTCGTCATGCTGCTGCTGGAATAATCAAACAGTCTTTATTAGTTATAATAATATTTATTATAACCTCAGTGAATTATTAAACTGTTTCATCTCCACTGTTCCCACAAAAAACTAGAACATTTTTAACTTTATTTAAATCTGTTTACATTTTGACTCCAGTTGAATTAAAGTGTTAATTAAATTAAACCAGAAATGTTTTTTCTAAGAGTTCAGCTTTAATGAGTTGGGATGTCTGCTTCCCTTCCCACTGCACGTGAAGCAGCAGGTGGGGGAGGGGCGACACCTTCCCCTATTTAAAGGATCTTTTTGGCGTTTTGCTTGGTTTCTGTCTGCTTGCTGTTCCCACTTGGCTCTTACTGGTTCTGCCTGTTAAGCAGCAGTTTTTCCTGCCTACTGTTGCCTCATGCTTGCTCAGAGCAGATCGATCATCGTTTATCCATCTGATCATCAACCTCTGGGTTTCGGTTCTGCAGCTCCAGGAGGAAACCTGATTTCTATGCTTCTGTAACATAAATGATTTCTGTTTCCAGCTGGTCGTAAATCCCGCTCAGCTTTTCTTTCTGTTGACGTTCTGTCTTCTACTTTTTGACATTTTGGTTGTGCATTTTCAGCCCAGCTCAGTTTTTCTAGCGGTGAATCAGAGGAAAGTCCCATTTCTGTCCAGGAGTTGGAAAGGCATCAAGCAGAGGATGAAGGCCGGCCCAGAATAGCTGCTCCAACTCACAGCGTTCATGTCGTCTTTTCTGTGGAATAATTTTAGACATGAAGGTCGAATCAAACATAAATCTGTCCTGCATGCGACTGAAATCAGAGCGCAGCAGCTTCCTCTCTCACTCTGCTAATCTACACAAAATAAAAGGACCATAAACAACAAGATTAATGGGAGCTTTCTGCATGGAAACAATCGGCATGAAAGAGTGAAGGGATTCATTGACAGAACGGGAGAAAAAGGCCGACCCGAAAACTGTTTGCTGCGTTTCTGTGGCTGCTGCATGTTTGCATCAATGGGAACAAAAACAGGGATCTGCCCTGCAAGCGGAGCGGAGATTACAGCCTGGGTTTGTGGCATTCCCGCTCACTTTGTTCTGCAAACCCAAAAGAAGCCCAGAACGGCCCGACTCATCCAGAAACATCTGCTGGTTGTTTCTGGATTAAAGTTGTTTTTAGTTGATGGCATGCAGGGTTGTTTCTGTCAGAGAACATTAGAAACCTTCGCGGTTGGTTTTAGCTGTCCTGCTGTCAGCTGGAGTCACTGCTGGGATGAAAATCCTCCAGTTCAGATCAGGAAGATAATCTGAAACTTTGCCTCCAGGCAGGAAAAGCAAGCGGGAAATTCTTCACTTCAAAGCCGTTAGCTTTCAAAGGCCGTCGCTTTTGAACCAGTTCGGCTCTTTAGCATGCACAGGATAAGTGTGTTTATGTTCGGGTTTGAACATTTAGCCGTTTTTTTTGCCCTCTGTTGTTTCATGTGGCTGCATTGAAACAGGAAACCCAAAGCATCGTCTGTAGCAGCGCCAGCATCCAGGTGCTGGCAGCGAATAACGAGGCGATTCAAAGAAAATCAGGAGATTTCTGCTGAGAGGCGAAAGGTCAAAGTGTCCAGGTGGCCGCGCCGCCTGAGAGCCGCACGAGGAAAAACATCGACAGGAAACGGATCCTGGCTGAGATTTTAAAACGGTCCACCGAACAAACCTCATTATTTACCTCATTACTTCTGATGTCTTCATGCCTTCAGGTTTAAAAAACCGTTTTCCTCCAATTGTTTACGCTACTAAACAAATATGCAAACAGCTTGCCGTACTAGTGTAGTTATATGACCGTAGTGTTTTCCATACCCTGCTGCTGCATCTCCATTGACTCTGCTGGTGAAACCAGCCGAGTCAGCCTGGCATGTTGCAACGGCCATCGTTGCATCAGTTTGGTGTGGAGTGCTCATCTCTACATTCCCACTGGCATTTAATCAAATGATCGGTGACCGACCGGCCTACAGTTCTTCCTCTGGGTTCGTGTTTGCAGCAGCTGAACGTTTCAGGACGGCTGCGCTGAAGGCAGATTTGTTCTCTCTATGATGGTTCGGCACAAACTTCCACCATTTTACTGCTTCAGAACACAACCTGCATTTCCTCCCACATCCTCCGTATCGACTTTATTTAGTGTTTGTAATAAACGATGTCTGAGTTTGACACGTCGGCTGTAAATATGTGACTCCTGAGTGAATAGTTGAACAGCAACTCTTCTGTTTTTCACGTTTGGCTTCGGCTCTCTGGAAGCCGAACTTTTCAAGTCAAGCAGCTGTTTCCTCCATCAGCTCCAACTCGCCCACCTCCGTCAGATATTCAGCGGGAAATCTGGGAATGTTGCATTCCCAGATTTCCACATCCGACCCCAAACAGCTCGTCTCTGCAGGCTTTCTCTGCACAATTATTCATTTCTGCTTGTTTGTTTCTTCCTTTTCAGACAGTAATTACAGTTTGGTTTGCGCTAATCTGTCCCACATTCAGGCAGGCTGGATGTTTGTTGTTGCCCAGCCTGTTAAACAAAGTTCTCATGAAGTGTCACCAAGCAGGAAAATGTTTTACATCCGCATTATCAGAGACAGAAGGAGCCGGCCACCTGAAGTGCATGATGGGTAATTCAGGGCGGTTTGGAGCGAATGCATGAGTCAGGAGCGCGTTACCAGAGCGTCGTCATGGCAACAGGGAAAGGCTAATGGGACAACTCGTCAGGAGGTTCAGGACAACCAGAGCTGCTTCTCATCAGGACGTCAGACTGTTTGTTCGTACAGGATGTCTTAAAACGCCTGACACACTTTTCACTTTATTTGTCTGAAAACCACCAGAACAGTCAGATCTGCAATAATAATAATAATAATAATAATAAAAATAGTTTCTTCTTTCAAGAGAAAGTTATAAGAGAAAACTAAAAACAAACAGGAAATGAAAACAGCCTTTTTTCCTGTTCCTTTGTTTAACGCAGTCGAGCCGTTTTCATCATCTGTTCATCTTTTGTATTTATTCTCTGGAATTTGGTTTGGAAAACTTCAAAAACTCAAAAAGTTTGGAAAACTATTGAATTTTAAAAACATGTTGGACCTTATAGATTAATATGTTATTAATCCACAAGTTCCTCCCTTTTCAAAGGTTTGGTGTTTTGGAGGAAGTAGAGGTGACGCATCTAGAAAAGTTTCCAGCGTTTCTAGTGAATTATTCACTCAGTTGTTCCTTTTCCTCATCATCAGAGTCCAGCTCTTCATCTTGTCCTCATTGGACCAGTGGACAAGTGTCCTGTTGATTGTTTTCACCCACAGCAGCCAAAGTTTCTTCATTCATTCGGTTCTCCGTCGGTGTTACGGGGAACTTCCCCTCCCAGCTGAGTCACAGGTTTCATCATCAGATCTGAAAAGCCGTCCAGAAACCTGCAGACGTGTTCAGACCTGGATGCGTTCATGATGAGCAGCTCACAGAGGACGGGATTAGCTCTGCAGCAAAATCTTTTCAGGAGGTTCTGCTGGGAAAACCTGACACAAACCTGCAGTTTGCAGAGAGACGTATTGAATGTCAGATTCCTTATCGCTTGGCTTTAAGGCGGCGGGTCTGCTGTCCAACATGGAGGCCAGCTGCTGCAAAGGAGGCTGGGAAAAAATCTTCAGGGTATTTTTAAATAGAGATTGACTCGGGAAGAGCCTGAGCCAGGATAGACAAAAAAAAAAACAAGAAGAGTTCATTTTTGCCTAAAAATATCAGAAATTTTCAAATTTTTTTTTTTTTTTTTGAGTTTGAAAAGCTAAAAATATCTAGAAAAAACTCAGAAAATTTCTAAAAAGAAATTTGAGAAAAGAAAATTTTATTCTCATTGTTTTTCTCAAACATTTTCAGAGATTATTCTCAAAATTTTAGTTTTTTTTCTAAAATCACAAATTTCTGCAGATTTGTCGACATCCAGGCTGAAAATGTCCCGTTCTCCTCACCCCAGAGGAAATGTCCTGGATGTCAGAACTGGGTTTTCAGTTGTGTTTTTAATTTCCTGTAAAATCCTGACAGACGTTCGTTGGGAAATTTTTCTTTATTTTTCAAAAATCAGTTATTTAAAATCATCAACAGATCTGGTTTTGGCTGTAGAGTTGCATGTTTGTCTTTGCTTTAACAGGATTGAATATGAGACAGAAATTATGTCATTTCTGCTCCCAAAGCTTCTTAAGTTACAAACTTTTTTCTGCTTCTGTTGCCACAAAGTAAAGAAGTTTTAGGACTGAAACTGTGAATCTGGTTCACTGTGGTCTGGAGTCTGCAGAAATCTGGGTTTGGATTAAGAGAAAATCCAGAAATATGATGTAAAGATTCCTGACTGGGCTTAGATAAATGATTCCTTTGGACTGATTAAATTTTTCTGAATCCTCAGTTTCTCTACAGAAATCAGGAAACGTCCCGTAACTCGAGCCTCTGCTTGTCCTGCTGCTGTGAGATCAGCTGAGAACAAAACGAACTATCCTGGTTTGAACTCTGCAGAGCGGCTCCAGTCACACGCCGTCTCCAAGTGGAGCTGAATGTATCCCAACCGCAGAGCATCTGAGCTCACCGTGACGTTGATCTGCGGTAGAAAAAGGCAAATAAGTTTAAAAGTAGATCCTGTGGTCGCTGCAGCTGGAATCGTCTGGATGGGGGTTTCTGGAAAAATGACCTTTTGTTTAGGTCCAAACGACGTTTTCATGGGAAGCTGTTTGTATTTGCCGGATTTCTCCTCAGTTCAGCCTTTAATGTGAAACAAAGAGTCTTGTGGAAAGTTTCCGTCTCATTGGCCGTTAAAAGGAGAACGGGTTGTGACGTTTTGGACATGTGGTTATACGGTTCATCTGAAACCGACATGTCCAGCTGATTAAACACCTGGACTTCAGTGGGCGGGGCTTCCAGGTAGAAAGACCCCAGATCCGGTTTAAACGAGCTGCATGGTGGGAAAGGTTAGCAAAAAGGTCCTGGGTTCAAATCCCAAGTTTGAACCCAGGACCTTTGAAAGCACCAATGAAAGCATTGGTCTCTCTGACTGGTTAACTGGTTGTAAACTGGTTATACCTTCACAGGGTGGTGGCTCAGGGCGGTAACACAAGGCGGGGCGAAAACAAAGCTACATTTTCTCAAAATTCTATTTTAATACATTTACTGGTTTATTTATACTTATTCCTTTCAAAATCGATCATTTATGGCATACACATATAATGTAAATAAAATTGGATTTTTTTCTATCTTGTCATATTTTCTCTCTCTAATCCCAGCATTAGAGCAACAGATGAAGAAAGATACATTTTGGCAGAGCGGAGCAGCATGTAGTGTAAATCCAGAGTTATCCATTTTGGTTTTAATCTCTAAGTTATCCTTCTTCACATCATTCCTACTTGCTCTATTTGCTGCTGCCTCAGTAAAACCCCCAATTATCACCATTAGTTCCTTCACAGAAATCCTTTTCATTCTTTGTAATCTTTGGTTTATTAATTGTAAATGTAAACTGCTTAATCACAAGTTTCCCTCCGTTTTAAGCTTTAATAGTGAGGGCATGCTGCTGCGCTTCGTCATAAAGATAACGCTGCTAAAGTTTGCAGTCAGCAGGATCATGTAAGCGGCTCCATGTGTGCAGTTCCTCCATAAAGGCCTCATTAAACGGCTTCTTACGTGGACTGCAGTCAAATTATTGCAGCCCGTAAAAAACTAATAATTCTGGTTTTAAAAGCGGTTCAGTCAGCGGCTGATTGGCCGGTTCTGGTGTTTTCTGTCGATCCGGGTCGTGTGTGGTTTTGGATCTTTCCCTGCCGCTCCCTCCACACAATGCTGCTCTCATCCCTGTAAACACAACCTGCTTTGGGAACGCCAACGGAGGATTTACAAGTTTAATGTCTGCTTCCAAGGAAAAAGCTTTTTAATAAAACATCTCTAAACACTTGTTGATCTGGGACCAGCGTTAGTTTCTCTCTGCGTGTTTTAATAAAACAAGTTCTGGTGGATTAAGGCAGAAATGTTTGAGAAGAAGCTGGACGGAGCCGATGCCACACACATGGTTTCACTTAATCACCTAGAAGCTAACAGTCGTGTTAAACTCATCCGGAGTTTTCGTTTTAGTGTTTCTCACAGACGGATCCAAAGCGATTCGACCCGTTTCTTCTTTAGGAAGCTGCAGTTATAAATCCTCCTCATGCGTTTCAGATGCAGCAGAAACGTTCCTGACAGCCAACTTGACTCTGAGGCTTCGCTAATGGTTTGATTTGGCGCCGCAGCATCTAATTAGGATCCATTAAACTGTGGAAACTCCATGAGTAAATGCAGCTCTTATTTTGACGGATCAAGTCAACATTTTTCTCGTAATAAAGCGAAAAAATTTAGTTTTATCCTTTGGGAATTCTTAACTTTTATTCTGTTATTTCCTTCCTGCCTTTCATGACGTTTTCAAACATCAAAATTATTTCAGCTTCTGGAAGAAATGTTACAGTTAAAACCAGAAGTTTACATAGACCATATGAAATATTCAGGTGAATCAGAATAAATGTTCCTGTTTTAGGTCAGTTAGGATTAACAGAAAACAGAGAAAATGTTTAAAGGCAATTTTTATTACTTCAGTGTGGGAAAAAAATGTCATTTTATATCTTAATGTAAACTTGTGGTTTGAAGTCATTTGTGTTGGCTGACTCAAAGCGACCTTCAGTTTGTATAATCTAGATATAAAAACTGTCTGTCGGATTGTTTTCTGCATGCAAAACGATTTTATGCTTCATGTTTTTACGCTGGGTGGCGTTGTGTTTCATTTCCACGGTAACATCTGATCACATCATGAGTTTCACTTTAAACCAGTTAAAACCTTTATTTGCTTACTTTGTGAAACATTTCCAGACTTTCAAATCCAAATAACTCCTTCTGATTGGCTCCCTCCAAAGCCGCTGCTCAGTGATTGGTCGGTGCTGCAGTCAGGTGGGAGGTCATGAACTTCCTTTTTGTATTTTCACAGAATTCAAAGATAATTTCTCTTTTCTTTTGCAAAATCTTCAAGGTTTAATTTATGATTTAAAAAAATTTAATTTCCTCTGATAAAAATGAATATACTTTTTAATAATTTTGCAGTTTTATTTGAAAAGTTTCCAGGGTTTTTCTTTCCGACGAGGAAAATTCAAAGGATGCAGGAGGAGAGCAGGTGAGGTGAGACCGTTGCTCACTTTAACCTCGGCTGTAAAACGTAGTAGTTAATAATTAATGTGGCCTGATGATTGATCCGGCTCTTATCTGAGAAAAACAAAACAAAGCTGACATGCAGAGGAAAACGCTGCAGGCTGAACGAGTCAAAGAAAAGCAGCAGAAACGTCAAATCTGCTGGAAACGCCTGTTTGCCTTTAAACGTTTCGTTTGTTCATCACCTGAGAGGAAAAATTAAGAAGAAAAACAAAATGGCTCTGAAGTCAGACCACAGATTCATATTCAGACTGAGGTGTGTTGCCTGAATGGATGGACGGTTTTATAGCAGCTGACTGAACTTTCATGCCCTGAGGAGTCAAATTATCACCGTCATTCAGGTCAGAGGTCGGCTGAATTTAAGTAGATTTTCTCTGAGAAGAGTTTTCCAGCTCAGAGAAACAACGTCCACCTGCAGCCTCACACTGTGTGTGTGTGGGTGTGTGTATGTGTGTGGGGGTGTGTGTGTGTGTGTGTCCTGCTGCTGCTTTGTCCCACTCTAAGCAGCACTTCAGTCACATCTAAACTCTCCTGAGTCCCACTGGAGAAAAACATCCCACAGCATTTAGCTGCCAGGTGGAGCTCATTTATATCTGCATACATTTAGGATGTTGTGGATCCGTTCAAACAATCAGAATGAGTGTAAACATAATAACATTTACAAAATAGAGTTTTCTCATAAACTCCTCCCATTCCCCGTGCTGGGTTTTATTTATGGGTATCAGAGTAAAGAAGGATGTTTATCAGGGGTGCGCACCGCTAACTAAAGAGTTATGCTAACAATAAGCTCTAATCATAAACATTAGTTGAGCTAGTGTCTATAATAAAGAGCCATTTTATTTATAAAACATTTTAAAATGCATTAAATTAAACAAAGAAAAATTGAAAAACAAAAGATAAAACGGAGAATAAAAGAATAAAAGCTTCAGGAAGTTTTCAGAATTTTGCTTTTTTCTTCTTTTATGAACTAAAACTTTCATGTTTATTACTTTAGCTCAGTAAATGTTTAGTTTGTGGTTCTGTCCCTTCAGCCGGGTGTTTTTGGACCGCAGCTGTTGGAGACGTTCCTGTTCTCCATCAGAGCCGGTTCAGACAAGGTCAAAGGTCAGTGGCAGGAACTCTGAGCTCTGATTGTAACTGGGAAACAGCTGGACCCCTCAACCTGTCAGACTGGTTTTAGCAGTGACCTTCAGAGCCGAGGGTCGATCCAGAACCAGGAGTCAGAGAGCGAGTCGCCATGGCGATGTGCAGCTTCAGCACTCAGAAAAAAGAAAAAAATCGTCCAGTGTCTCTGCGACAGAAAGGACGCCTGTGGCCGAGCACAAGACTCCATCTGTTGCAGGGAGGAAGTGGCGTCTCAGACAGGACAGCTGCTCATTCCCGACCCCGATGGCGTACCAACGCCCCCTCCGCTCCCCTCAGCGCCCTGAGCGTTCAGCCACACATGTGGAGGTTCTGCAGGGCGGCGGGTCGCCTTCCCAGCCCATGTTGGTGTTTTGGTGTCAGGGTGGAGGAGAATAGAACCATGCTGCCTTGCTGATCCGTTGAACAGAACCGTCCAGGGATCTGCTGTTCCTGATGGCGTTCCCGGCAGCCTGACTCCTCGGCCTCTGCAGCGTTTTGTGCTGCAGGGTGACTCTCTGGGGTCTGCTGTGCTGCAGCTGCTGGGACGAGTCCACAGCTCCCAGTTTGTTTAAAGTGACTTCTTATGCTGGTGTTGACATTTTCTCCATTAAGGCTCCAGTTTCATGTTGCTGTCAAACAATGAGCTCAACATTTTAACTGATCTCCACAAAGTTTATTTTTTTATAGAAGGTGCATTAAACTGTCTTTTTGTTTGGATTTATTTCCATTTCCAACAGATTTATTGGTATTTATTTCTATGCTGGCATCCAGCCCGGCTGGTTCAGACAGGAAACAGACCAACCGAGTTCCCTGCTCTGCTTGTTCTGCCAACAGCATGAAGACGATCAGAACCGAACCGTCCTCCGCTGGTTCTGGGTGTTCACACCGGATCCAGTCTGGATGATCCAGTCTGTATGGATCCAGTCTGGATGGATCCAGTCTGGATAGATCCAGTCTGAATGATCCAGTCTGGATGGATCCCGTCTGGATGGATCCGGTCTGGATGGATCCAGTCTAAATGGATCCAGTCTGGATGGATCCAGTCTAAATGGATCCAGTCTGGATGGATCCAGTCTGGATGGATCCCATCTGGATGGATCCAGTCTGGATGGATCCGGTCTGGATGGATCCGGTCTGTATGGATCCAGTCTGGATGGATCCCATCTGGATGGATCCAGTCTGGATGGATCCCATCTGGATGGATCCAGTCTGGATGGATCCAGTCTGAATGATCCAGTCTGTATGGATCCCGTCTGGATGGATCCCGTCTGGATGGATCCCGTCTGGATGGATCCGGTCTGTATGGATCCAGTCTGGATGGATCCCATCTGGATGGATCCAGTCTGGATGGATCCCATCTGGATGGATCCAGTCTGGATGGATCCAGTCTGGATGGATCCAGTCTGAATGATCCAGTCTGTATGGATCCCGTCTGGATGGATCCCGTCTGGATGGATCCAGTGTGACCCAGGATGGATGTTAGCAGCTACGTTTTCATCAAATTGTCTTGCAAACGTTTAAATTGCTGCAAAATAGAAAATCTGACCTGTGTTTCCATCTCCTGGTTTGGAGCAAATGGAGGTTATGAGTATTTTCATCTGATGTTGACGTTCAGTTATAATAAACAGGAAGTAGAAGATTCAAACAGAAACATCTCAGAAATGTTGAGTTCTGTGTCTGAAGGACTATTTCATTATCAGTACTTCAATCTTGTACATCTCTGATATTTTAAAAGTAATTTAGTAACATTTATGACTGTGTGTTTTGAAATCTGACTCCTTCATATTTTAGTTGTGTCGACCTCTCAGGTAAATGAATTTCTAACGTCGTTCACTAAATTTATTGAACCATTTTTAACATTTGTCTCATTTGTTTGAGCACGCAGCGTTTAAAAGCATCATGGGAAAGCCGTTTCTCCGTTCAGGTCACGTCTCAGTCTGTTTGGTTTCAGTTTGTTCTGGGTTTTACTCTGCAGCAGAAATGTTGATGGTTTCTCTCCGGGCAGATTTCTGCTCCTTAACTGGGATTTTTATCCATTAACGGGATGAGCAGCTCGGCTTTTCTTCGTCTTTAGTCCATCATTAACTCCAAACCGGGACTTTGATGTGAGTTCAGGCCGTCAGCGCTGATGAATGAGGGAGGGAAACGTTTGTGTTTAGAGAGTCTCCTGCTGGATTAAAGTGTAGAAGAAGAAGAGAGGGAGGGCTGAGCGGATTAGGAGAGGGGGCACAATGGGTGGGTAATGTGAAGAGCGCGTGTTGCTGCGGGGCGGAGGGACGCTGAGGCCTTCCCTCTGGTCGCAGCGGATTCCTGCGCCGCTGCACATCAGGAATGTTTCTGCTGGTAAACAGCGCCGGCCGCACTTTGTGCTCCTTCCTTTGTTTGGCTCCTTTATGGATCATTAAACAACCATCAACCTTTGTCAACATCATGACTTTCTTTTTGTTATCCTTTTCAAATATGATTCCATGTGGAGTCTTTACTTTAACCAGCTGCTGTGATCAGAACTTTCCTTTGACTTCAGTCCAAAACTAACGACCTGCTGCTAAAACTGTAAAACAAACTGTGTAAAATAAATGAATACATTTAATGTAGAGCTTTGCTCCGACCTGTAACAGGTTGATCCAGAGACGGTTCTGTTCAGATTAAACCAAACTAAAAATATGAAGCCAAAGGGAATATCTATAAAATTTAAGTAACTGTATGATCCAGCAGCTTGTAGAAGCCCTTTTACCTGCTGTATTTCTTTTCTGTCTGACTTCATTGGATTCGTGCGTCGCCATGGAGACGTCTGATTTCACTTTCTGTTCCCACACTGTTTTATTTTATTGAGTTATGCAAATATTTGTTTTTGCACAACTTAGAGTTCAAACCGCAGCAGCCAGGTTGAGGTTTAACGAGGATGTAAAAATATACAAATGTCGGATAAACGCCTTAATGGTTTTATTGTCTGTGGATAGAAAACCTGGATTAGCTGAAGGGAAATGTTAACGTTGATGTCTGAACTTCTGACCAATCACAATGCAGGATAATGACCCTGGTGAAGGTCAAAATCTGTCCAATCAAAATGTTTGCTTCCAACAGTTTATCTTTCATTCTGTGTAGTTTTCTCTTTAAACTACAGTTGGTAGTTTATAAATGTCTGAACGGCTTAAAGATCATCAGCCTTCCGGACCTCTCAGGTTCTGGTTCTGGTTCTGAAGAAGCAGCTTTCAGCTGCTAGGTACCACAGATCTGGAACAAACTTCCAGAAAACTGCAAACCAGCAGAAACACTGATTTCCTTTAAATCAGCTGGTTAGAGCTGCTTTAGACCCATAATCAATAAAATATTGATTAATATATTTGATGATTTTTGATGATAAAATGTTTGTTGCATTTGGTGAATTTATGATGTTTTCAGGATTTTTTTATGTAAATTACTTTGAAACACCTTGTTGCTGAAATAAGATTGATTTGTTCTGGTTCTGTGTTCCGTCTCCATGGCAACATCAGAATGTTCTGTGTAGTTATAAAATGGCCGACACAAAGTGGATTTGTTTTATTTTTTAGTGATTTTATATTTATTCTGAATCGCAGTTAATGAGAATCTGTCGGCATCCTTTTAAATTCTGTAAATCTGCAACCATGGATTAATTTTTTCTAACGTTCAGTCAGAGAGGAGAGCGGGGGGGCGTCTGGGGGCCACGGTGGGCCCCAGGCCCCTCTGATCTGCTGCTGAAAACCTGAGCTTTACATTCATCTGCTGGCCTCCCTCCTGCCAGGTGCCTCTGGGGGCCATCGGGTCAAAGGTCGTTTCGTTTTGGAGGCTCAGAGAGAGGAGGGAGGCGGGAGGCTCATCCAAAGCACGGCGGGTGTTTTTTCCATTAGCGTTAGCAGAGCGTGTGGCTTCGCCGCTCAGCAGGGGTCCATCGTCAATATTTAACTGGAAAACGTCATTTTGTACTGAATGAAAGCAGCCAGAGAAAGCCGTCGATCAGGACGGTTTTATTTACACGTGTGAAGCAGGAGGAGCAAACGGTCCGAACCGTCCGAACCGTCCGAACCGTCCGGGTTTCTCCAGACTCTCAGGATCAGCTGGTAATTTGACCTGAACAGGAAATACTGCTGAGGTTTTCAGGTCCGAAACCCAACACTGCCCTGGTATTCACCTGGAATGTCATCCCGGTTAAAGGTCGGCGCCATGGTAACGCCATGGTATCGCCATGGCAACGCCATGGCAACCGCAGATCCTGTCAGTCTCCTCATAAGCTTCAGGCTCAGGACACCTGATCTCAGGAGCCTCACAGATGATTCCTGATGGTTTTAGAGTTCAGCAGTTGAAGCAGGAACTGGTTAATTTTCAATAACTGTAATAATTTTCTTGTTTCCAGGGGGATCGGGTTTGGCTCCGGGAGGATGAGCAGTTCCTCCCCGGCTCCGTGTCTTCCTGCTCTGGAGGCGTCGTCGTCTTCGCCACAGACTACGGCCAGGTGAGAAACCTCAACCGGCCCGGATCGGATCGGATCGGACCGGACCGAACTCAGTCTGAGACCCGTCTCAGCTCCTTCTGACGGGACTCATGGTGTAACGTCAGGCTTTGTGTCAAGGAGAAATCCGTTAATCTGCACAGAGATAAGAAATATTCCCAGTGACCCTGAGCCGACTCACCAACTTTGTTCCTATTTTTAGCAACATTTCAGACAAAAAAAATTCATAGCAGCCAAAATCTAAATCGGCAGGTCGGCTGTCTCAGCTGTCGTCCTGCTTTAGGACTGGACTCGTTAAGCAGAACCAGGTTCTAACTGGATCTACGTTGGGTAGAACTCGGCCCGGTTCTGCCCGTCATCAGACCAGGCCGAGTTCGGTCCGGTCTGCTGCTGCAGACGTTTGATTCATCCGATTTGAATCTGGAAAAGTTTCTGTTTTCATAAGAAGCTTCTGTCTTTTCTGCTGAATGAAAACATCGTTCCCACATTTATCCCGACTCAGCAGCTCGGAGTCTTTAAAGGATCCGTTTGGTACCGTGGATCAGCTGCAGAGCCGCTGAAGCTCGGCTGGTTCTGCCTCACGGCTTTGATCCGTGTTGTGGAAACAGACAGGAGCTGAAGGACGTTTAGAGTCGGCCATTTATGTTTTGGATATAAAGGAAAGTGAATATTAGAGGTTTAGATGTGATGGACGATCAGTCGGAATGAAACCTGCAGCTTCCAGCATCTTCAACCCGATTAGCTCACAAACATAAAATAAAAATACATTTAAAAGCAAACGAACAAAAGAAGTCAAAAAACAAATGAAAATAAAATTATTAATAAATAAATGAAACAAACTGTTGATTCTACACATCAAAGTTTTTCTCTTCATGTTTTAATAATTAAACTAAATCTGTGGGATTTTATCTTTGACTCAAAGGAACCAGACGACCTGAACGTCTGGATGTTTTAGATAAACCTTAGTTTTACCTGAAAATAACTTCTGTCTTTAAACAGAGTAAACAGCGACTCCAGTGTTTCTCAGATGTAACAAGTGCAGCTGGTGACTCTGAGCTGTTTCTGCATCTAAACTCAGATATTAGCAGAGAATAAGTGACGTTTGTCCTGCAATTTTCCTTCAGAGGCGTCGGAGTCGCAGCTCGTCTTCCTCGGGTTTCAGACAGGCTCCTCCTCCGACTGACTGCAGCACAAAGCAGCAGCAGATGAATGGTGATTCAAACAGCAGCTGCTGCTTTTGATGCTGGCAGAAAGGAGAAGCTGGAGGCTTACCTGCCGACCTCTGACACACAGACACGGCTCGGTTTCCCCGTCATTCTGCCGCTCTGACACGCTGATTATTAGCATGAAATATGAGCTGATGGTTAAACGTTACTGGACCGATCAGACGCTCCAGGAAAAAAACACCTGAAGGAGTTTAAGGCAGGAGATGGAAGTTTGTTCTAAGAGCAAAATAAAAACAGAAACACTGCTGCCACTGATATGAATGAATGCCAATCATGCCAATCTTATCAGTTTAAATAACTTTATTAAAAAATAATCTGAGGAAAATAAGAAATACTAAAAATGAGAATATTTTACTGTAAGATTTGATAAAAAGTAAAGCTGTTGCAACATTTAAGAGATAAAAAGCATTCAGTGTATTCAGAGGATCTATGCCTACGAAGTCTGAGAACAGGCTGGAGAACAGAGCTGCAAATAATCGATTCTGAAAAAACTGGGACATTCTGCAAACTTTTCATTTAACCACTTAAGTTTGTTTTTTGTAAGATTTTAAAATGCTCAAAAAATAAACAAATGATTCAATTCCTTTTGTTAAGTCTTCATAGTCCATTTAACAATTAAGCAGTTACTAAATTAGGTGTTGATTTTTTTCAGTAATCTGTTAATCACAATAACCCATTTAATTGTTTCAGTCGTAGTTAATTGATGTATTTTCAATCCATACATTGTTTCATCTGTTTTAGATGTTTAAATGTTTTGAGCTAAAAATATTCACAGTTTTAACTAGAAGTGTAGAAACTCAAATTGTCGTTTTTGCTCAATTTCAAGTATTTTCTTTAGTTTTTTCTGTAACTGTAAAGTTCTTCCTGGACCCATCTAAATCAAAGTTGTTCCTGACAGATCCAAAAGCCAAACCTAGTACCGTTAGCAATTAGCATCATCAGGGTTAGCATCAGAGGATGCTAACTGGTGGTGGTTAGTATCATTAGTATCCTAACTGGAAGCGATTAGCATCGTTAGTATGCTAACTGGTGGTGGTTAGCATTGAAAGGATGCTATCTGGTAGTGGTTAGCATCACTATGATGCTAACTGGTGGCGGTTAGCATTCTGAGGATGCTAACTGGTGGCAGATTGCCCTCTCCTGCCTGCTGGCTTTGTGGCCCAGAGATTTACCCCTAATAGCATCTGCTGCTGGGCTCAGCGCCCTGGCCCCCAGGTTTTCTGTCAAACTGCAGATCCCTGTTGACTCTCCAGAGAGATAAATGAGCTAAATATAGACACGTAATTAAGTGAAAATCTGGGGTCCTGCTGGGACGGAGCTCTAATTCTGGGATTGCTCCGGATTGGGAATGTTTGGGATTGTTTGAAGGGATTTCTGTGTTTGAACTTTTCTTACATCCTTGAACTTCATGACTTTTTGTTGGTGGAGTAAACCAACAAAAGGTCATGAACAAGTCAGTAAAATTGCTGTAGGAGCCTCTCCCTGGTGTGAATGACCCTGATGAAAACCAGGACCAGTGAGGGTTGTTGTTGGGTTTCTGCTGCCGTCATCTCCTGGTCAGTCAGCTCCGGGCACCGGCCGCAGAACGCAGCGCTTTCTTCTGGAAGAGCTTCAGTGACGACACGTTTGTCGCTGACGCGTCACAGCGGGAGGAATGTGAGAAACGAAGGCTGACAGGATGCTGGGGGGCTTCTCGGCTGTTAATGTGTGAGTGTGCGTGGGGGTCGGGGGTCAGAGGTGACTGACTCCTCACACAGAGACTGGCTTGTTTCAGGAGTCGTTGCTCTAAACTGGTGGACCGCAGCTGGTCATGGAGGGGCCACAGCTGGCCCCCGCCTCACGCTGTTAGCTCCACTTTATGATTGTATTACAGAAAATCTACATCATATCTGAATCATCAGACATTCTCAACATGCCAGATCCTTTCAAAATAAATCGGATCGTTCCTTCAGTGTGTCTAAAACCTGGAAACTGGACTAGTCAGTCCGGATCAATGACATCATTTTTGTTTTTCATAAAAACCTTACCCTGCAAATTCTCAATAATTCAGTTTCTCCTCAGAACAATAGATAACTGCATTCAATATATTTATTTTTTACTTTTTAATTACTTAATTTGTATATATGCTATAAAAGTGAGTTTTATCGGGATCTGAAAAAGGTACATCAGTGTCCAGTCAGGTCTGATAATAAAATAACTGATCTGTGAGTAGATAGTTTCCTCTGCTTCCTGTAAACTTTTAGAAAAGACTCTCCTAAACCTGAACAAGAATCAGCCTTTTTCTGGCAGCGTTTAGCCTCAGAGTCATCTTCTGCAGCTCAGGATCAAATGTTTCCTCGCTGCCTGCCAGATGTCACCGCTGTGGAAGGAGGAACGTAACACGAGACATGAGCAGGTTCACCGGGATGAGCAGCAAACGTTTGCTAATGAGGAGCTTCTCTGCATCCCAGGTCTTTACTTCACAGGTGAACAGAAGGAGACAAATGTTTTGACTTCTGCCTGTTAGTCAAACACATTTCATAAGATTTTTGGTATATTTTACTCCCGAAATTAAACAAAAAACAAAGCAAAGACAGCAGGAGCTCAGATTTGGGTACCGATCCGGCTTCCTGATGTATGATGAGATAAAGTGATATTGGAGTTAAAATAAGACCTGGAACTGACTGCTTCAGGTCACTGGCTGTTATTGGCTCTTTGCACGTGACGTCACGTTCCCCAGAGCCCCGCCCCCTCCTCCATTACGGACCAAACGCTCCTTTAAAGCTGGCCTACAAACAAACATTGTAACCTAATATCGCTTCTACTTAGTTAATTTCACTTTAAAGACTCAACATACTTTAACTTGCTGCGCGGTCAGAAACAGAGAAACCGAACTTGTCATTATATTGTATAACTTTTAATGAGGAAAGATGGACAGCAGTAATAATGACTGGCTGCCCTCGGTGATAAACTCTTTTTACAAGGTAGGAAGACTAACGTTAATTTACTTTATAAGTAAATATGATACCAAAAATATCAAATATTGCATATGGAGACGGAACCGGTCTAACCGTAACCATGGAGATAGAGCCGCACCGTCATGTAGCCTAGCATGTCTTGGAAAAAACTAGTTAGCATCTCCTCTTTTGTACGTTTTTAATCCCGCTCCTCTGTAAAGGAAAACGCTGTTTATGACATAGTGATATAAATCACGTGGTGTGAATTCAGGCAGGGTCAGTAATTTGATCAGGAGGTTAGGGTATTTTCTAAGCTAGTTGTTTAAGCTAGCTGTTTCCAACTGTTGTAAATAAAATATGAGCCCAACCAGCTGAGTGACGTTCACAGACAAATTAGCTCGACTGGAACAAGTAGAACCAGGAATAAAATGGAAAAATAACTTTAGAAACAATTAAAGTGGCTCTGTTCAGGACTCCGTCCATCATGACGCCTGTCACCAAATGTCGCCATTTTGGTCTCCAGTGTGACTGAGTCCGGACCTTAAGAAACTCAAAATGTTCCTTTCAAAAATAAAAGCTGACGTCAAAGTGAGCCTTCTGAATTCACACTTTAACTCTTCTGACACAGAAGATGAAGGTTTTCAGGAGCTGCAGTTGGTTGGTGTGAACATTTGAAGGTTTGAATGAGGTCCAGGGTTCCTGTCATAGTCCTGGTCTGATCCCGGTGTTTTCTGTGCTCCGGTCCAGGTCTACACCTACAAGCAGAACGCCCTCACCAGGCAGAAGGTGCAGCCCATGCACCACAGCAGCGTCAGAGGCGTGGAGGACATGGCCATGCTGGATGACCTTCACGACGGCGCCATCATGCACAACCTCTACCAGCGATACCAACAGAGGCAGATCTATGTGAGTTCACTTCATACCAGAACCAGACTCAGAGATCTCACTAATCACTATCAATAATGATAGATTCCTCTCTAAATGTTTTTACCAATTATTTCCCCTTTTGCTTGTGTTTGTACTGGATCCACAGTTTAGTAGTAACCAGTTACATTTTCTAAATTACATTTAGTAAATCTAATTTTCTAAATTACATTTACTTGAGTACATTTTTGAAAAATGTATTTTTACTACACTGTACTTTTTACTTTTACTTGAGTAATTTTATCATGAAGTATTTCTTTGCTTACTGGAGTAACATTTCTGGATTTTCTACCAACTGAATGAAAAACAAACATGTTTAACCAAAAACTCACCAGACACAGAAACACACCTGCTGTTTTATTATTTTTTTTTTTTTTATTGATTTGGGATTTTTTTTTCTTCTGTTGCCCGATTTTGTTATTTTTGTTACTTGTATGAATTATTGTCATTTTTTAAAAATGTGATTTAAGTGGATCTGGATTGAAGGAAGTCATATTTCCAGTTTCTAAAATGTAAAACCTGATAAATTAAAGGTTAACACATGAGGGAAATCATTCCACCTGACATGCAGGTGGAATGGAAAGGTCTAATCATGGCAGTGATTCAGCAGCCAGGGATCAATGTTTTCTCTGAACTGCTCTCTGCTGGAATCACCCTGACAACCTGAAACGGCTCAGCCCTGTTGCGTAACGCTGCTGATAACCGGTTGGATGTTGGCAGAGAAAGTGAAAGCAGCGCGGCTTTTAAAGTGACGGGAAACGTGTGGCATGCAGGGTTTGGTACCGATCAGAAATCATCCAGCTTCCTGTCTGATGATGCATCCTGACTCTGTTCTGTTCCAGGGAATGTTTCGTAAAATCCCTGGAGGAAATGTTTGAATTTGCTGAGTTTGGGCAGTGACATCCAGGAAAACATGTTCAGACACAGCAGGAATACTCACAAGAGCCCTGACTGTTCGTAATGTTGCAATATTTAACTGGGAAGAAAAATATAAAATTTATGTATCCAGTAGTTGGTGCAAGAAAGTAGAAGCTATTTTTGTTGCAATCTAGATTGTTGCCACTAGGTGCCACTAAATTGCATTCTTTTTTGTCAACAATGTGGCTGATCATTACAATATCTTCCTGCTTTTTGGTTTTTCTGAAAACAAATTCCAGTCTTTGGTTGGGAAAAACAAAAGTTGTGCAGGACAAACGGCTCGTTACTGTCCTGTTCCTGAATTCCTGGATTAATGAACAATCCTGACCCGACGCTTAACGCAGCAAAACAAACACAAAGCCGGCCTTGTTCTCTGCGTTTGGCACGCATCAGGCGAAGTAACCTTTGACAAATGCCATGTTGTTGCTTTAATGACGTTTGAATGTTCCCGTATGGTTGAAATTATCCAATCAATTCATCACAGCCAGCCGATCTGCAGCCCGACTCGTTTCTTCTCTTTCTGGAAAGAGGTAGCTGAGAAAAAGGAAAATTGGACGGGAAGATTTGGTGAAGTGGATTGTGGTGTAGCAAAGAGAGTGGCTACACGCACTCACACGCACGCACTCACACGCACGCACCCACTGACGCACACGCCCACGCACACCTACACACACACACACGCACACGCCCACACACACACACGTTGTGCGTCTGTTGGAAATGAGCGTGAGTCAGGACTTTAGAATTTCAGGATTAGTTTTAAAATATTTTTAACCAGGACCTAGTAAAGTCGAACAAAGAGAGCTAGCTTGTAAAAAAACCAGATGCTTGAATGTTTCCAGCCTGGAAATAGAAATGTTTTCTCTCTGAATAATTTCCTGAGACGTCCTTTATTTTTTAATTTGCTGCATCACAGCTTGAGTTTTTGGCTAATTTATTCATCCCTTCACTGACAGAGAAAAATCCAGAGTTTAAAAACATTAAAACCATATTTCAGTTTCTTTTGGCCTCCAGATGCTCCAAGTTTAAGATATTCAGCTCGACTTGTTTACTTGTGAAACAAAGCATCATGATTTCCAGTAATTTAAACTTTTACAAACAGAATCAAACCTCATTTTGGGGTCATGCAGAAAAAAATTCCCCATATTTTTTGTATTACGAAGCCCAGAATGTTAGAAAAACTTCCACAAAAATCTAAAAATTTGATTTTGGAAAAGTCAAAATAACTATTTATTTTACTTAGGAATAATTAAAATTCTTGTTTCAAATTGCATGAACAAAATTTCTGATCTGGTAAAGAGTTTCATTAAACATCTCAACAAATTCTGCTTAAAAACATGCAAACAGAGCATTATCCTCACGCTTTACAAATTTAAAATAAACATTTGGCGTTATAACACTCGAGTCAGATCAACGTAACACATCTCAGGGTGCAACAACATGCCGCTAAGCACTCTGGGAAATGTTTCACAGTGAAGTTTAACTTTGAGAGAGTTTGAAAACATCTCAAAGTTTCATTTCTGAGTCATTTTCTGGATAAATTCAGTGTAGCAAAGCAAGCCTGCAGACTACGAGAGTGTCTGTGTGGCTGCGTGTGCATGTGGGTGCGTGTGCATGTGGGTGCGTGTGCGTGTGGGTGCGTGTGCGTGTGCATGTGGGTGTGTGTGTGTGTGCATGTATGCATGTAAGTGCGTGTGTGTAACATCTTTAGTCGCTGTGATTGCAACCAGCTGTGCTGTCGACCGGTGGCCTCCCTCTTTTCTGTAGATTCCAGTGGAAGCATTCACACAAACACACACACACACACACACATTTCCAGCAGAGCGACGCTCCGTGTTCTCCCCCGTCCCGCCGCTCGGTTCTCGGACCTGATCCGTACCACATGGTGCGTCTTTTGTTCGCACCGACAGCCGTGTTCTCTGGTTATTCCGTCCCACATGTTTCTGTTTCAGCCTGTCGGTTCTGTTTGCCTCATGTTTCTCTGAGCAGACAGACGCTGAGGAATGTGCCCCTCTGGATCCGTTTCAGGGCCGGACCCCCTGGCAGCATGCAGAGGGTCAGTCCAGTCAGAAACTCCTAGTAAACTGGTTTGGGATCCTGTTTGTTTCTGATGGACTTTTCTCCTCCTGTGTGATCTTCACACAGAGATCTTTAATTGACCTCTGTGTCTGATTGGTGCTTTAATTAGATTTTGCTCCCAGTTCTCCCACTGGGAGCCGGCTGTGGATGATGTGAGTGGAACTGCAGCTTCTGGCTCAGGTTCTCACCAGAATAAAAAACTAACAGAAGACCTGATTTAAAATCATTGTTCTTTTGTCATATTAAAAGAATATGTGTTTATTAAACATGTCTACCTGTGTTAAATAAACACAAATTGATGCAAAACAATCTAATAAGGCACTAATATGGATGATAACTCATCAGTCTAAACATTGAGATGACCAATCGTTTATCTAGTTTTGGTTCCAGTTTCATTTTACAACTTGATCCATTCCGAAAATCTAATTTGAACGTCACGGAGTGGAAAGTGTTACATCCTCAGTAAAAAGGTCAGAGGTTTTGTTTCCATCGCAGCAAAACGTCTCTTTCACTCTGAAGCAGAGAGTCTGGAGACAGACGGGTCCGAGGCCTCAGTCGGAACCAGCCACAGCTCCTCTCTGTGTTTTCATCCAGTCATGACCGTCTTCAGCGTTCTGGTTCAGGACAGCTGAAGATTTCATCATCAGTTTGTTCCTCAATGCAGTGAAATTATTCTGCAGGTGGAAAACAGAAACAAACGTTTCCACCTCCGATCATGAAAGTGAGGAAAGAAAATTTCACCCCAAAAATCAGATTTAATTCACTTCCAGATGTGGAGCTGAATCACAAATAGTCTGCAGTCTGAACGCTCATTTCATCCGTCTGTTGCATCACATGCATCGTAATTCTGCACCAGAAGAAGCCAGACGGTACATCTGGATGAAAATATTGTATAAAAATTATAATTAAGAACTGATGAAGGAATCTGGGGTCAGTGAAGGCATTACATCCCAAACGCTCCACTCCTGGTTTTACATCCAAACACAAACAAATTAAAATGATCAGAAACTGGAAAATGTATTTCCTTCCTCCTCCCCAACAGTGTGGAAAACTGCAGAATCTGAAGCTTCCCACTTTGAGTTCTTCCAATAATTTTGATTTATTTAAAGACAAAAAGAGAAATCTTCTAATGAAGCTCGCTTGTGTTTTTAGCTCATATTTTATCAGCTTATTTAATCAAGTCAAATGTTTTAATTGCTTGATTTGTTAGAAATGTTGATAGTTTAATTCCTGCTGCAGGGTGAGAACAGTTTTGTGATTTTGTTGGAAAGTATTCCTTATTGTCTGAGCTCCTCTGATAACTGGATTCTTTACTTTTCCAGTGTGAGACCTTTGTGCTGCAGTAATGCTGCAGCTCCATTCAGGTCTTTTACACGTCATTTCTCAGGGTGTCAATAATTATGGGGGTGCTTTAAAAATAGTCCTAAAATGTTTTGTTCTGCCTGGAAACATGTGAGAGAACATCTTGTACAAATTTCCCACAGACGTCCTTGATTAGGGAGGAATCTGGGAAATGTAAAATATGCCTGTGAGCTTTAGTTGTATGAAATGTGAGACGACTGAAGACGTGGAGTCGGACAGAAAGTGTTTGTTCTGCAGGAGGCCAGAGGACAGAGAGCGAACAGGAAGCGCTTTCAGCTGAACTCAAACCGTCCCGATGGAAGGTCAGAGTGAAAACCCACTGGGCTCAGACCCACTGGGCTCAGACCCACTGGGCTCAGACCCAGTGGACTGGAGTAACTGGGTAAGTGGTTCAAACCCACTGGGCTCAGACCCACTGGGCTCAGACCCAGTGGACTGGAGTAACTGGGTAAGTGGCTCAAACCCACTGGGCTCAGACCCAGTGGACTGGAGTAACTGGGTAAGTGGCTCAGACCCACTGGGCTCAGACCCACTGGGCTCAGACCCACTGGGCTCAGACCCAGTGGACTGGAGTAACTGGGTAAGTGGCTCAAACCCACTGGGCTCAGACCCACTGGGCTCAGACCCAGTGGACTGGAGTAACTGGGTAAGTGGCTCAAACCCACTGGGCTCAGACCCACTGGGCTCAGACCCAGTGGACTGGAGTAACTGGGTAAGTGGCTCAGACCCACTGGGCTCAGACCCAGTGGACTGGAGTAACTGGGTAAGTGGCTCAGACCCACTGGGCTCAGACCCACTGGGCTCAGACCCACTGGGCTCAGACCCAGTGGACTGGAGTAACTGGGTAAGTGGCTCAGACCCACTGGGCTCAGACCCACTGGGCTCAGACCCAGTGGACTGGAGTAACTGGGTAAGTGGCTCAGACCCACTGGGCTCAGACCCACTGGGCTCAGACCCAGTGGACTGGAGTAACTGGGTAAGTGGTTCAAACCCACTGGGCTCAGACCCACTGGGCTCAGACCCAGTGGACTGGAGTAACTGGGTAAGTGGCTCAAACCCACTGGGCTCAGACCCACTGGGCTCAGACCCAGTGGACTGGAGTAACTGGGTAAGTGGCTCAGACCCACTGGGCTCAGACCCACTGGGCTCAGACCCACTGGGCTCAAACCCACTGGGCTCAGACCCACTGGGCTCAGACCCACTGGGCTCAGACCCAGTGGGCTCTCCTCCTCCTCCTCCTCCCCTCCTCCTCCTTCTCCTCCTCCTCCTCCTCCCTCCTCCTCTTCATCATCCCAGTGGTGAATAAGGCTCTTCTGGGTCGGCGTTGTGAGTGGATCGGAGTAACTGGGTTTTTTTAACGAGTCTCTGCTGTCGGTCCGCTGACAGACGGACTGCAGCGGGCAGCTGCTGCTCCGCTTTCACAGGTTCTGCTATCAAAACAGAACCAAACTGGACTGACTCTGGGACCGGCACAGTGCTTGCTTTAGTTGGATCCAAATCTGACTTTCATAATATCTGGAGGAGTGCTTACGCAGCTCCTGGGAGACGCGTTTTCTTAAAATAAACCCTTAAAGAAAGAGATTTAAAACGTCTTTCTGTGTGGAGCGAGACTCCTTCATTTGATTTGATCTGTCAGTCCAGTTCTGGAACCAGATCAGACCCATTCCTTTCCTTACTGACCAGAGCTCGGCTGCTAAAAAATTGGCAAGTTTTCAGTTTTAAGCTTCCAAACACAATAATCTCAGTTCAAGCTGCTCTTTTTTTGACTAAAATACAAAAAACCTTACATTACTTGTAAAAATTGTTTTTTATACATTTTACATCTATTTTAACTTGAAACTTAAATGCATTTACGTTATTTCATGTGACCAGGCGTCTTGATGTGTTTTCATGGTTGATTTATTTCCAAACTAAGTTGGAAAAAGTTACTAAATGCTAAAAAACACAAAACATTCATTTTGAGTCCAGACGGCAATAAAAAACCCTGAAACTGTCGTCACACTCTTTCATATCTTGACATGTGTGTCATAAACAATCTGTTGATTCATCTGTTCAGTATCCTGAACAGTTCATGAATCCTGGGATCTAAGGTGTAAAATGTTAAACTGCATCCGGATTCTTTACTTTTCCTTGTCGTCGTTATCTTTTCTTTTTTCACACTTTCAGGGATCAACCGACCATAAAGTAGGCCAAGCTTTCAGTTTCAAGCATCCGGCCTACAGAAGTGTGTTAATCTTCATGAGCGCAGACAGAGTGTCTGCATACTGTTGCATCTGAATTAGTTGTTGTGATATTTGAGTATATAAATATCAGTGACTCGCCTGTGTTGTACATGCCTCAGTGTTAAATGCAAACCTAATGCATACTATAATCCTAATTTATTTGTAATCTATTACTTTTATCGTAAGCAGCTAATTGTGGATGTAATCCCAGTAACTGTTCCTAATTTTTAATGTCAGTTCCTGTTTATTCCAGTTTTGATCTTTTACCAGATCTTTTTTCTTCGTTACTTTACAAACACAAAGTTTTGTCAGTGAGTCCAATCTGCTGCAGTCTTTCTAATGTTTTGACATTCTACATGCTCTGTTTCTACATTGCAGAACGTTGTTTCATCTGTGCAGCAGCTCATGTGGTGAAATGAGTTTAACTTCGTTTTCACATTTGTAAAGTCACTTTGCGGTCCAGTTTAAAAACAAAAACAGAATTTTAATGTGTTGCCGTTCAGTAAACTTGTTTTATGATCTGCTGAGAGGTTCATGTTGTCAGGAAACCTGTGAAAACCAGAGAAGAAATCCATTCATTTCTGCCTGTCACGTCCGTCAGCATCGACAAGGAAATCACACGGCGCATCAAGAGCGCTTTAAATGTAACAGCTGTAGGAATGTCTGCGGTAACTTCACCGTGTTCCTCATAAAGCCCCCGGCCGCTTTGTCTTTTTGTCAGTCAGGTTTTCCTCCTCCATCTGGTCTTCATTTCCCTCTCTGGTTCTATCCGGCTCAGGCAGATCTGATGTTTGATGAATCTGCAGCTCCGTCAGCAGCGACTGACGCCTCTCTGTAAACACAGAGCCGCTCTACGGTCACCTCCATTAATCTGATCCCTTATGGAAAGAGCAGCCAGTGTTTCTCTGGGTCGCCTGACCGCATCTCTCCATTTATCAGTGTCACTGCTGGATTAAACATAAAACACGAAACTGAGATTTTTCTGAGTAAAACATTTTTCAAAAATCAGAGACTTAACCGAGTTTGACAAGCTGGATGAAAGTGAAGAGAAATTTAAGATTCATCCTCCATCAGCATGAAACAAACCTGCAGCTGAAGTGTTTTACTGCAGCCATCATCGGGTTTAACTTACACGGCAGCCATTTTAGATCTAGTGTTTGGAGTTTGTAAGGAATGCCCAGATCACACGTTATTAGAATAACCAACTTAAATGCAGATAATAAAGAACATAACATAATGAGATGATAAACATTACAAGTAAATTGTTTGCAAAAATAGCAAGAAAAACATGTTTGCAAACTAACCTTTAAAAACCAGCTCAGTTTTAAACTTGAGATTAATTTGTGGATGAAACTCATTAAGTTGTTCAGACTTGAAAACACAAACTTCAAAGACTTCACAGTGTTTATGTGTCTGGAGTCTGGACAGTGGCCTGTTCCACTAAAAACCATCTCAACTGTCAGAAACACGTCCAACAAGAGGATCTGAAGTTCCTGGTTTTATCTGATGCTTGGCTGAGAGTCATGGAGCCATCAGGGGAAAAGGTTTCTGTCCAGTTAAAGTTGCAGTTAATGAGCCCGGAGGCTCTGAGAGGAACCGGCACCAAGTCGGACCCACATCAGGGTCCAACCGGCAGTAACTCATCACGTTAAGGTCAGACCGAAGCTTTCTGCTCTGGTGAACGCTCAGTGTGAACACAGAGGCTTCATGGCTGCATGTTGAACCAAATGTGACTTCCCTGAAATGTTTCCTGGTGGATTCAGGTTCAGGGAAGCAGATCTGTTACCTTTTCTCCCTGAAAACGACTCGGCTCAACATTACAGTTAAAGCAACAGAAAATGTTTGACACTTTTCTGCAACATTTAAAAACATGTCACTTTGTCAGGACTGAACGCTGTAACAGCACGGACAGCAGAGTTTGTTCAGCAGCGAGATTCACTCTGAGAAACGATCAGCTTGTAAAAATCCTTTAACTGATTTTATATTTAAGGAGCTAATAACTGCCAGTTTGTTTATTCAGAAACCTTCCTGCAGTTGTAACTTCTATAATGAATCAGTCAGCTATGTCTTGTATTTTCTAAATATTGTCTGATTTTTTTTTTGTTGCTTTTTGCAAAAACTTCAAGGATTCTTTAAAAAGCAAAATTACACAATAGAAAACTAAATTTAAATCTTTAAAATCAGGTCTGATTTTCCTTCTGGTCATTTCAGTTTTATTTCTCGGAGGCTGTTAAGGGAAGTATTCACAGCCGAGTCGGGGAACAGGTGTGACGTGAGATTGATTCATAAAAACCAGCGATGCTGCTGCTGTTTGCTGGTATCAACGTGCATCACTGTGTGATTGGGTAACTTGTCCGTAATTTATAATAATCCTGTGGACATCAAGCTTTGATTTTAAACTCTTGTCATTTCAGTCAAACTGTGAATTGGATCCAGAATGTAAACAAACACAAACAATGATCACGTCTAATTACCAGATATTTCTTTGTGTCCTAAAAAATATTTGCTAAAATATTTGCTCAAAGACTCCGCCCCTCAGAGACCAACTGTCACCTGTTTGTACTTCCTGCAGAGGAAACGTGTCTCAGCTTTGTCCCTTTAACTCTGTCACCTGAGACGCCCTGCTGTGTTTGCATGCAGTTCTGCCTGAGTTCTGACCCATTATGCATCGGTATAGGCCTCCCCCGCTGTCTGGGCCTGTGTTTGTCATGCAAATACGTCAGCTCAATGTTCATTCCAGTGGATTTGCTTCTGGGCTGAATGCAGGTCAGTCGGCCGCGATGGAGGCGTTCCACCTCAGAGCAGAGCCGGACAAATTCTGGCTTTATGTTCACTCATAAGTAGTTTTCATTTCAAAACGAGGAAATAAAAGGGCATAAAAATTAAACTCACCTGCTGTTTTACACACTGTTTATGAAACTACGTGTTTTTATGATTTACTGTGGAAGGAATGAAGCAATACAAGAAAAAAAATGTGAATTTGTTCAGCTTCTCCATTTCAGACTATTATAGCAATGTTAGTGTGAGATGGTAGACTGATAAATACATTGATATAATATATAACTCAGTTTAAATGAGTAACACAGGTGAAGATTAGACTGCTATGTTTCTTATTTTCATTATAAAACAAACCAGCATGGTGACAGCCTCAAAATAATACTCTGAAAGTTCATGGCAACATTGTTTTCCTTCTGCAATAAAATCTAAATTTTTCTTGCAGTTTTCTCGTACAGTTTCAGTAAGTAATCCTTTAGAGAAAGAAAATAATTTTGTAATTGTGTCAAGTTCAACTAACATTTAAATACTGAAGCTGTGACATTCGCTTGAGATATAATGTTTATTATAATGCTGTTTTATTATAAAAGTTAATAAGAAACTGCATTCAGGTAAAACTCAGGCTTGCTATGGAAACATTAGTTTATTAAGCTAAAAGACAGAATAAAACTGATGCAGCTGCAGAAAAACGTAGAACAGAGCAGATAGAGTTTGCTTTGTAGACGAGATCTATTTGCTCCGGCAGAGTTTCAGCATGTTGTCATCTGTCAGGATGAACTATTGTCACAATGAAGTCAGGAATTAATATCTAAGAAATGATTTGAGTTAAGGGACCAGATTTTAGGAGTTAGCAACCAGCTAACCAGCAGGCTGCAATTAGCAACAGAACCAGGTGATCTAGACTGTGACCACCAAGTGAGAGACTTTTATTTCCCATAGGATTTTATCAGATTCACAAGCCTGAAGAAGTTAAAAAAAAACCACAGTCAGTTGAAACATTCACCTGAAACTCATTTTTCAGGTGAAAAATTAGTTCTCACCTGAAAACTTATTTTTATTTTGTGAAAGAAGGTTGAGTTTGCCCTGTGAAGCTTTTTCAGCTTCTTTTTTCGAAGCCCTTCTCTCCTTCCGACTTGTGCTGCTCTGGAAGGTTTCCTCCACCGTGCCTCAGCAGCAGCAGATCCATTCATCCTGCGTCTGCTGGGGGGTTTCTCTGCAGCTCCAGCTGTGGGTGGATGCATGCAAAGTTTAGTCTGTATCTGTAAAACAGGCACCAAGCACACAGAAGCTGCTGCTTCTGTCTTGAGGAAACCTTGAAGTGTTTCCAGTCGGTTCTTCCTGGAACAGTTTGCACCATAAAACCAGAACAAAGCAGTTTGATCTTATAGGAGGAGGACTCAGGAAACTGAAGGAATGCTCTCCATTAAAGGAATGAAATATTTATACTGAGCAGAAAACTTGTGTCTCTGGGTGTGTAAGCTAATGGCCGACGCTAACAGCCAGCCTGTCTGAGTCTGTTTTTCTCAGACGGTTTCAGGTGTCAGAACGTCGAGCTGTTTGACCTCAGAGAACTCAGATGTTCTCCAGATCAAAATGTCCCACCTGCTTTTCCTACAGAATGTGTTTCTTCTTTTTCTTCTTCCTCTTCTCCTTGAGGCATGATTCTCCCTGCCTTAATCTGTTGTTGTGGGAACAGTGTGCACTTACTGCTTTAATGAGATTTTCACTTTCAGTCCAGGTTGCATCATAGAAAACATCCTATATCCGATCAGAACAGAACCTAGTAAAATATCCCCGTTAACAATAACAAAATAAAAACACTGTTTACTTAGAGAAAACTCACCAGTTTCATTCTAGTTTAAGCAGTTTATATCTGTGTTTTTATTATAAATGTGTTAAACATTTGTGATATTCTGCTAATGTAAGCGTCCACCTCCAGGGTTTAATTCCATCCATCATCCAACTTCATCAGCTTCTCTTTCCCTGATGAAGAGAAGCAATAATTGAATTTCAGACTCAGGTTTCCACTGCAGAAACATCTCCCTTCTGTTATTTGCCAGATTGTCTCCGTTTTTAGTGTCTGACCCGACCTGAGCAGCGTCTTCCACATGTTTGACGTTTCTATTCTTAGCACTCTGATATTCTGACCAGATTATGGAGTGGACAGCTCATTCTTGTTCTTTCTGCTGCGTTTGGCCTTCATGCTGTTTTCCTGTGATATTCTCCTAGAAACAAGCAAAGTCTTCTCAGAACAGCTGCTTCTGGTTGGGTTGGTTCTGCTGCTGCAGCGTTTCAGAGCATTATCCAGCCGTTTTCTCCCAGACGCATGCAGATGTTTGCTTTTTTTATTCCTCTTAGTCACCACCACAGCACCGAATCTGCAGCCAAGACATATTTTGGCTTCACAAGCTTCTATTTCAGCAGTTTGGTTCGTTTTGCTTTGAACTCTGAAATGTGACGCTGGTTTGGAGCAATCTGCTGCTGCAGAGGTTTGGGGAAAAAGAAAAGCAAAAGGTCAGAAAAGTCTGAATGTTGGTCGCTTTGTGCAGAACCTCAGAGTTTCTAGCTTTATGTTTTCATATGCTGCGAAAGCATGGGACAGTCCTTCCTCCATCTTCACAGTAACACAAACATTTTTTAAAACTTTTGTAAATTAAACCCTTGAACATTTTCACACCATGATTTCCAGTCGTTCCTCAGCTGCATGTTGCCTGTCTTCACCGTTCCTCTCTCCTTGCGGCTCCTCAGACGTACATCGGCTCCATCCTGGCCGCGGTGAACCCGTACCAGCCGCTGCCCGGCCTGTACGACCGGCCCGCCATCGAGCTCTACAGCCGCCACCACCTCGGCGAAATCTCTCCACACATCTTCGCTGTGGCCAACGACTGCTACCGCTCGCTGTGGAGGAGGCAGCAGAACCAGTGCGTCCTGATCAGGTGGGTCATCCGGGTCTTTTTCCAGCGAATCACCGATACTCAGAAAAACAAATGCATAAAAGCTGAGAATCGCTCTGGATTGTTTAATTGGAACCTTTATCAAACTGTCACTTAGACGGTTGCAAAGTCGGTCTTCTATCACCGGCAGAACATTTCCGGGATTAGAGGACTGATGTCTCAGCTTCAGAGAAACTCATCCATGTTTTTATCTTTATTCACATTGATTACTGCAACAGAGACTTCACAAGTATGCCTAAAAAATCCAGAATGCTGCTGCCGACGTTCTGACTAAAACCAGGAAGAAACAGCACATCACCCAGTTCTTCACTGAGAGAATAGACCTTATACTACTGCTGGTAGTTTATAAATCACTGAACGGATTAAAGATCTGCTGCTGTTGGATCAAAACTTCCAGAAAACTGCAAAACAGCCGAAACACTGAGTTTCTTTAAGCCGAGGCTAAAAACCCACCTGGTTAGAGCTGCTTTTGATTAGCAGTAACTTTAGCACTGATCAATATATTTAATATTCATGATTATTTTGATGACTACCTGATGTTTTATGGCGTCTGACCTGCTTTGTTGCTGAAATCTGCTACACAAATAAACGTAACTTGATCTGAGCGAGGATAAATCTGCTGCTAATTATTAGTAAAATTGCCCTTTCAGATTTTTAAAATTTTTTTTTAACAGAAATAAAACTTTTCTCCACCAAACTTCACCTGGCATCTCTAATGGCTGGACTGGCAGCTCGCTCTCAGTCCAGCTGTGTGGTCTCTTCTACGCCAACTTTCAGTAAAAACTGCAAACAGCTGTAATTTTCCCAAAATACGTATGATTATATAAAAGTGTGCATAAGACCAGACTGTGGCGTCGTAAGCCTGTCCCTCCACCAGACGTTTGTCCGTTTGGTGGGAGGAAGTCGATGAGTCGGCTGCAGCCCCTGTGGGTGACTGCAGATGATTTATTTCAGCTTGTTTGGGCGGGTAAGTCGCGTTATTGTCAGTCATTTTGGCTGGAACTGAAACACTGGAGGCAGTTGCTGAGCCTCAGCCTTTTGCTGGAGGCGACAGTCCAGCAGTTTTCTGACAATTAGCCGCCGTTGAGTTGAAAGCCGGCCGTTTCGTCGGATAATCAGACACATGTGGTGCTTTTAAAATCAACCTAAACACGTTTTACAACCTATAAAGTTAACGGCTGCTTCGGTTTCTGCATAACAAATTAATAAAATACTTACCCAAAAACATACAAAATAACTTAAGTTGAAAGTTTGTTGTTTATTTTTAGAAATAGCAGTTCTACAGAACAATTCAATAAATTAGAATATTATTAAAAATTCTGTTTACTTTATAGATTAAACACAAATGGTTGTTTGAGTGCCTTTATTTCTGTTACTTATGGTTATTTTCCACTAAATGAAAACAGAACATCAAACTTAGAATATTACAACAAGCCAGCAAAAAAACAGTTTAATTACAGAAACATAGTCTTAATGAAAAGTGTGTTTAATATGTCAAAAGGTTCTTATTTTCAAAACGTTCTTTTAATCTCACAACGAGACTCAACTGGATGTTTAATCTAATTTATTAAATATGATTCCAAAAGTAATTTATGAAAAATAAAAATATTAGCATGTATGTAAACAAGACAAATTTCTAAAAGAAAAATGAAATAATGAAATAAATAACTATTAACTTCATAATGAAAACATATGTAAACAAATGCTTAAAAACTGTTTTTTTTCACACATAAAATGATAAAAGGATGTTTTCTAATATATTTATTGCAGAAATTACCATTTGTAGGAAATTATCAGCATCACATTTAACTATTTAATGTTTTTAATAGTTTTGACTGTCATCAGACATTGAGATTTATCCTGGACATCAGGAATCACCTGTGAGGTAGAAGCTGATGAATGCAGCGTCTCAGATCAGAGAAGTAATCAAATTGAACCACGAAGAACCGTTTAACTTCATTAAACTCATTAACAGGTGTTATTATGTTGAGGTCTTTGTAAATGAAGAACTCAGTGCAGCGGATCAAAGATGTATTTTAATGGAAAGTTTGCACTCGGTTTGCTTTGACCCGATAAAAGTTAAACCCAATAGAGTTTCTGACCTGCGTTGCTGTGAGTTGAGACGCTCTGAAAGCTGCGTGCCGCCGCCTGCAGTCTCTCCTCACATGTTACCTCGGTCGTCTGCTGGTGTAATTTGCCTCCGTCCTTCTGTTAAGGGAGCAGAAAGGCCTTTTGTGCGGCAGGATGTCGGTCAGTGGGAGGAATATGCGCCGTGGCGCGGCAGAGCAGGCGTAAACACAAACATGTCCCACTGCTGCACAAAGCTGCGTTTCTGTCTGCAGATCTGCTTTGTGTTCCTTCACGTCTCGCTGATTCCTCTGACTTTTATTGCTACAACAAAGCTTCTGCTTTTCAGGAAGGAAATCATTATTTCCTATGGATTTAACACGTTTTAAACTCATTTTAGAGGCCTGGAGTTTATAAAACTATTAGTGTACCACAGAATGTGACCTGAAGAGGAAGAAAAGGGTTTGGTTGTGTTTTTGTTCCATGACAGCAGAGCAGTGAGGTCGCCAACAAGAGAAACCACAGACCACAGTCGTGACCTTTTACTGTAGTTTCAGCTAAAACACAACCTGGTGGTTTACTGTCTGCTAAAACAGAGTAAATGTCACACTGAGCTTTCCAATGCACGCACTGTAAAACTCCTCACCAGCCCTTCAGTCCAATTTACCTCAATGTAAAATATGTTTTAAATGTTGCCATGGATTTTTTTTAAATAGCTAATTTGCTATTAAAATGGGCCATCAGAACTTTTCTTTCAAAAAACATGTCTATGATGTCCTGTAATGAAAAGAAATGTGAAGGAAGTGAAGTGGGCCAAAGACGGAGCCCTGGAGAACTCCACAGACAGCTGACAAGCTCTCAGAGGTTTTATATAAATTACCAATAATAACAAACAGCTGACATATTGTTCAGGGGAAGAGGTTGAAAATTTTATATAATTTGGTGAAATCAGGTAAATTGAACCATTTGTGGTGTAAATAACTTAAACAAATCATCTTTAAATGCCTGCTGGATGGACAGACAGACAGACAGACAGACAGACACATGGACCTGCTGAATTTCATCCTGATGGGAGAAAACAGAGAAACTTTCTGCAGCTTCAGTTGGTCTGTAAATGATGGATGTGTGAAGCTGAGAATAATTGCAGGGTGGAGCAGAAACCAGCCTGAGGGTTTCTGCCTGGCAAGGAGGTCCGACTTCTGACTGAATCTGTGGAGGATTTAACTAGGCTCCTCACAGCAGCTGGCAGTTAGAGAGCAACATGAGGTTCATGGTTTAAACAGTGATTATAAAATAAAGACACAGAGAGAACACAGCTGTATCAGTGCAGATGTGGAATTCAAAGTTGTAAAAAACAAACAGAAAACTTAAGTCCTACTTAAATTCAACACAGGTTTTGTAAAAAACCAACTTGGAAAAACAAAAGAGCAAATTATGTAAATGAGCAATTTTTAAATGGAAAAAATAAATGCAAATATAGTTTCCTAAATCAAATAAGAAACTACAACAGCAAGCAGCTGGTTGGTTCTGCTGGTTGGTTCTGCTGGTTGGTTCTCCTGTCCTGCTTTAGCAACATGTTAGGTCTTACTGTGCCGTTTGGATCGCGACCTGAACCTGTTGGTTTTATTTTTAACAGTTAGAGTAATTTGAACAGAGTTCTGCACAGCTGCTCCAGAACCTGAACTGGTTCCGGTGATCACTGACCCTCAGAAACATGTCTGCTGATGGCGGGCCAGGAAAACGTGGAGCGGACCCCCCATAAACCGTGGAACATGCCGGGTGCCCCCTTTCCACAGAGGAAGAGGAGCTGTAAATCTGCAAGCTGGCACTTTGAGCCGAGGCAGGAAGCCTTCCCTTGGATTTAGGGATTGTTGGTAATCAGATCCAGGCGAATGAAACAGGAGCTGGTGTAAAAGAAGAAGAGGAGGAGGATGAAGAAACCAGCTCTCACATGAGACCATCTGCTCATTAAAGCTCATGAATGCCAGACTGCGTTTCCACTAATGCCGTACCTACCTGCAACCAACCACATTGCTTTAATCCACAAGTCCTGGGGAGATTTTATTGCATAATTAAGCAAAAAGCCATTCTCAACACAAAATTTCTTGGAAATTCTTCAAAAATTTACTGAACACAGCAAAGGCAATTTTTTTCTACCTAATTGAGCAACAACAGCAGATTCAGACTGTAAGGTACATTTTTACAGCAACAAGTCCTGCGTTAGCATCTCTCTGTTGGCTCAGCTGATGGAAGCATTTTAATCTCAGCTTTACTTCCTGTTTGGACTCCAGTATTTTAAAAACTTTAAAGTCTAATTTTGGGGGTAAGACGGCGTTTTGACAGGCCTGGTTCTGTTCATCTTCTGGTTTCAGGTCACAAGTTCATAACAAACCAACAAATCAGATATTCATTTGGGAAAATCTCAAGCAAATCCATGCACATTAAAAAGTTAACAGTCAAAGAAATAAACCAAAGTGATATTTGTTGTAGTTCTGACTTTAAAAGTCAAAGGCTTGTCAACAAGCCTGGTCTGAAAATCCAATATGGCTGCCAGACACACAAAACACAACAGAAAACTTTTTATCTACAGTTTTGCTTTTTCACATTGAATCGTCCTAATCCAACCCCACACAAACTGTACAACGACAAAACATTATTCTGTTTAATTATGTGAAATACTGAAGAAATGCATCATTAGCTTGTTTTGCTAGTTAGCCTGTTCAATGAGAACAACAATCAGAAAATCCCAAATGGTTTCCATCTCCTGATGTAAATATTTAAGTCAGGTGGGACAATTATTTAGAAACAACCTAAACAGACTTTGGCTGTGTGAATAAAATAGCAAACGTGTTCCCTCAGTAAATACTTTGGCACTGAAGAGTGGTGTGGTAGTGCTTAGTTACGGTGTGCAGCTGATCAGAAAAGATTCTTGTTGAGTCGGTCAGTTCTGCTCACCATCTGATTTCTTTAACACTTAACACACAGAGCAACAGAGAAACTTTAACCCTTCACTTCAGAAGTGACATCCTGTTCTGTATTGCCCAGAATTTGTATTTTCTGCTGGGTTTTTAGATCGTCAGATCCGAGTTCAGACCCGTTTCATCTGAAATGAAACAGCAGCAGGAATCTCCTTGAGTGAAGCTCAGTTTTGCTAAAGCTCTTTGCAAAACATTCTTAAGATTAAGACGACATGGATGAAACTCAATCTGCGCTGACATATGTACGCCGGATATGCAAACTGTAAGGGATAATTCCTCACCATGTGTTCATTGTTGCTAATTATTTGAAAACACAGACAGCCGGACCTCTGCAGGGTTCATTAAATCCTGAAACAGGTTTTGCTTACAGCCTGTTAGAAAGCATCAGGATTTTATTTATTTTTAATAAGAGAAACATCCTGAACCCTAATTTTAATAAGATCTAAGCTGACAGCCTCCAGTGCAGACCTGCATGGCTGTTAGCCTGCGCAGTCATCAGATCCAGACCCGGCACTTTGTCCCTGACCTCTTGACCCCAGAGGTGGACCGTGAGGTCAACGCAATAGTCTCGATCCTGGTTAATTAGTCAGGCATCTGGGGTCAGGAAAGCCCAGCAGCGAACCTCTGTGAAAACATGCCTGAGAGCTTTCCTCTGGGGATCTGCTGAGATTCTGTTCTGCCTCGTTTCCACTGAGAGTCACAAGTTAACTGTGACTAAAGGAAGGAATGGATCAGAACAAAGGAGGCTGTACGGCGTGCAAAAAAAACGTCCCACTGTGTTGGTTCTAGGTGCAACATGAGACGGACGGACGGAGCATTTTTAACATGCATTCATAACTTCTTCAAACAAGTTTCACCTCATAGTAAGAATGAAGTTTTTATGCTGCAGTGTCCTTGTTGTTTTAAAGACAGTTGTGTAAGTTCCCTTTCTACAGGAATTTGCTCAACATTCATTTCCATAATCTAATTACGTCAGTTATACATTCTGAGCCAAATCCAAACTCCCCGGTTATTAAAAACGGTTTAATAAGATAGAAGCTTCCATAAAGGCCTTAAACTCTGTCATGCTTTATTCCATCATCCATCACATTAATAATAGCTTTAGTGTCTTTTACTTGGAATCTAATTTATATCTGATTCACTTTTCTTTGCTCACATAAAGGTTGCATTAATAAAGCAGACTCCCAAAGTGAACTTCTCAAATGTTTGTTTATTTTTTTATTATTTCTCTGAATTGTTTGGTATAAAGTTCAGCTGCTGTCAGACACTTAATGTCACGATGCATTAAGATGAAACCTTTATGGAAAACATTAAATTATTCTCTACCAAAAAGTCTCCACTAAACTGCCCAATCAGGATTTGCCGAAAATATTTGTATTTGAAAGAGACTGTTATTCTAAAACTGGAAGAAGTCAAATTTAAACAAAAATGGAAAAAAATTGATCACTTGTAAAATATCAGTAATTGTTGTAGATTAAATTGTTTTCTCTCATATATATAAGAACTGGTGGCTGTCAGTTTAATTGTGTATTTTATTTTCTGGTTTATTTTGTTTAACATAAAGGTTGTTCTTTTGATTTATTTTTATACCAATATGTTTTTGGAAATTAGGCAATAAATACAGCTAATTGGCCAACATTAACTCTTCACTGTGAAGAGCTAATACTTATTATTTCTTATTTTATTCTGAAGTAAATAAAAAGACTGAACAACCTAACTGCCTTCCTGTTGAATCAAACTTTATACCGGAGTGAAGTCAGACCAGGCGTTTTGTTCCTGTGGCGTTTTGGAAGCTGCTGTTGGGATACCAATGGTTGTGAAGGTACGCGAAGGCCTGTTGTGAAGGTCTTTGTGAGCTGAATGGAGCTTGTTGTGGGACAGGAAGCCAGCTGAGGTTCAGCCTCTTCCACTCTTTAGGTCTTGGCTCTGTGTGTAAACAGTTTCTGTTTGTGTTTTGTTGCCTGCGTCTGAGCAACCAGGAAGTTGCTCCCTAAATCCGAACAGAGGGTCAGATGCAGCCCACCTCCTGCAGAGGGACAAAGCAGGCTTTAGCTGTGCATGCAAGAAGTAATTTAATCTTAATCTTCTTTGTTGCCTAACAAGCTGGTGTTTTATCTCAGTAAGATCGTTTCACTGTTTTCTTGTAAAACACTTTTCTTTCCCTGAGCAGACGGTCGAATAACACCAATCTCACTTTCAGTCACGACTCGACTCAGTTTCTGAGAAACTCTTTCAGTGGACGCAGTCTGCAGCTCTGTGTTTGTACAAAGAGTCTGGATGAGGTCCAGAGCTGTGCAGGCACTTTGTCCAACATGCTGTTTGGTGGGTCTAAAGGCTCCCTCCTTCCTGCCGCTGGGGGGTTTTACCTTGGGTGGCAACAGCGTGTGGAGGTCCAGTGAACGGCACAAAGACTGCCTGCTGTTTAGATGGATCTGAGTGTGTGTTGTGTGTGTGTGGTGTGTGTGTGTGCCACCAGAAGCCCCTTAAATGAGTCACCTTTACAGCCGACGTCTAAACTATTTACAAAAAACTAAACATGAAAATGTCACACTGTGAAAAAAATTCCACCTAATTTTGGTTATGTAGCATTGATTATCCCTGCTGTTTGTGTAGCTCTGTGCAAAAGTTGCAAATCAATTTCATGTTGACCTCCTATTTCTTGTTTTTGAGACAAACTGCACAAGAAAAACTGAGAAATCATCCAATGTCCAAAGGAAATCTCTGAAAACATTCAGAAATCTCAGTGATTAAAATCACTTTAAGATAATAAAAGGTCAGAGATGCATTTCCTTTTTTTCAAACACTGTACAAGTATTTAAAAACAATACATTTTCTAACATAATATTTTACTGAATAGATTTTTTAACAAAAAAAAATGTTACTCAAGGATGAGAATCAGATGGCTGATTTTACACGCTATTAAAACTACGTCACATAAAAAAAGTGACGTTGGAGTGCGATAAAAGTGACAGTTGTAGCTGTTGGGACGTTCCTGTGGGTCTTCCTGCTGCTTGGTGACCTAAAGCCTGAATGCCTGCTTACAGTCGTCTCCCATGCGTGTTTCCAAACCTCCGTCTGTCCTGTCATAACATCCCACCTCGCCTCAGGCTGCAGCCAGAAACCCTGAGTGTTTATTTCATCCTCGGTCCTGTTCTCCATCAGGACCGTAACCTTTTCCTGATCCTCAGCTAACAGGTGAAAGTTCAGCTTCATTTTTAAACTTAAAGTCTTGAACGATTGCTCAGGGGCCGTCAGGAATGAGCGCTCGCTGCGACTCAGCTGGAGTTGTTTGCTTGGCTGCTGCAGTTCTGTCTGTTCCTGCTCCATAAGGCTGTTAGAAATGTCTGCTCTGCTCTATCTGTACCCATTTGTCTCTTGTAGGAACGAGGCGTCATGGAGTGTAATAACACCATTTAACCCAACGCACATGTTGGACAACATGCAAACACCACAACCTGCAGATTACAGCAGTTTTCACTACTTTAATAGGGAATACTTCTCTACTGACTGGATCTAACCATTACACATTGTTCAGACATAATTATAAAGTATAATTTCACATCTTTTTAACAGCACTTACCACCAAATCCCTCAGTCCTTTCAGACTTTTTTTTCTGCTGAAGCTAGCCCAATTTTTATTGATATGACTCATTTGAATACAAAACACTTCATAAAACAATTTTAAAAAAGGCTCAAATTCATAGAGAGGAAGATTGCAGAACATTCAGGAGAGAAAATGTCATCAAAACAAACGTCAGCATCTTAAACCGTTACCGGCGGTTTTTAGAAAGATCGATGGAGCCGTCGATAAGTTTTTACACTTGCTTGAGGTGGTTCATGGCTTTTCCCAAAAGAAGATAACGCGCTAAAGGGGAGTAAGAAAAAGTTTTAACTCAGCAAACGCTTCCATCCACTGGTGGGACTGTGCCTTACCAGAGGCACAGAACTCTGAAAACCGAAATTTCATTCCTCCAGTTGAGCGGAGAGGGCTCTCCGTTTGTCTGAGATGTTTCCATGCTAGTCTGCAAACTTTACTTCCTGTTTATTACAGCTACATGTAGCATCAACATAAACATAGTGCTTCAGCTGCTAATCACATGTTTAGAATAAAGTTTGATTCAGTCCAAACTTGCAGATTTGAAACAACCCAATTTTCTTTTTTCTTTTTTTTTCTCTTTGCGACATTTTAAAAGTTTACTCAGAATTTGCAAAACAACTGGATGGAAATGAAGCTAATGACTGTTAGCTTCTTCTAGCTACACATATAAACACAGCTGAGTATCATCAGCATAGCAGTGAACACTATTTACTGTTTGTTATATTTTATAGAGAAAACTATAGAAATAAAAGGATTAAAACTGGACTAAAGGTTTGAAAATATTCAGTACCTTTTGGACATGTTGTTTCTTACTTTTTTTTTCTGCAGCATTCCCTCCTTACTGACACCTTTAAAGTTCCCACTTTATGTTTTATAAGGATCTACCCAACCATTATCCAGAGGGGCAGAGTCAGATACGTCACACTTACTGGAAAAAGATGTTTACGAACCAGAAGGCAGCACTCATTTGAACGTAGCTTTAATTTAAAGTCAACAACTTTAAGACAGAATTTCTCTCAATAAAGAAGATGAAGGAATAAATGTGTAACATTTATTGTGCACTCTGGCCCGGTTGATCCGGAGCGCCACTGAGAGCCCGGGTGGGGCGGTTTGTTCATCCATGGCGCTCTGGAGTCTGTTACAGCATCGGAGAAATCGTCACTTCATCTTCTCTGGTGGGAGATTTCTCTCCTTACTGAAAGTTTCAATGTTCGTGATTTGTTTTAAATGAAAACAAGGTTGTTGTTTTTTTTTTATAAGAACAGATTGAAGACAGCCAGCAGTTGTTGTCGTGTCTTGGTCGTAGAACTGACTTATGTCCGCTCAGTAAGTGTTTAACTGGGAGTGACATGCTGCACCAGTGATTACAGACCAGTCCAACGTGTCTGACTGGATGGTTGGACATGCAAAATCATAGTAATCAACGCAGTGAAAGGAGAGTAGCAGTGAAAGGAGAGTGCCAGCTTAGTGTAACACAGTTTATGGCTTTTGTTTGTGTTAGAGTCTGAAATGGTGATAAATATATCTGACTTTTGTCCTTTTAACCGTTGCAATACAAAAACAAGTTTTAATTTCTGTAAGTTTTATTGCAGCTCTTAGAATCCAAAGAAACATTTTGGGTCTCAGAGCAGCAAAATGAAGCTATTTTAGAGCCGCAACTGCACCATCAAAAGACTGAAGAATTGCTGAATCCTGCATTCAGTTTCTACATTTAATTTGTAATTTTAGCCAAAGTTATTAAGAGTGATTATTGAAGGTCCAAAGAGTCCAGACCGGTGGTCCTCCAGGCTTTCCTTTTGATTTTGGCTGTGTTTTTATTAATTTTACTCCATGAAAGCTTAGTGAACTTTGTGTGTTCAGACTAACGGTGAAGTGGACAAGTCGAGGTCCAAAGAAAGACAGAGAACTTAAAGGCCTCAAAATTAATCCAGCAGATGAGGAGCATCTGAGAGCCATGTCAGGAAAAAATGAGCAAAGTCTTCATTTGTTACTTAATCATTTAATTAGGTTTTTTGGCTACCAGCTCTTTGGGAATCAAAAAATAGATTTTCTGTCTGGTGACGTAACAACTTGTGTTTGTGTAACTTTATTTAACTTTTCTTTCTTGCCAAATAGAACTGACAGGCAGATTCTGATATTTTCTGATGATGTTAAATGTAAACAAGTATCGGTAAGTACGCTGGATGTTGGCAGGTGAGAAGCATTATGGCGCCACCTGGAGGCCGGTAATGGAACAAATAAAGATTTTTATAAAAGTTATTTTAAAAAAATCTAATCGACCACATTAGATTTTCTCCAAGTTCAGAGTTGTGCTTTATAAACATATATTTATTTGTATTATATCTTGCGGTGCTTCTTTACAGTGACGGTTCGTACTAATAACTTTTCCACCTGAGATAAAAAAAATAAGCAATCCCTGAAAAACAACAGACAAATCCCGTGGAGTTGACCTGAAATTATGTTTTTCTATTTCCATTCTAGCAGGTTGCATAGCTATAAACTAAAAATCTTTGTTTTTTGTCCCCAGTGGAGAAAGTGGAGCTGGTAAAACCGAAAGCACCAAGCTGATTTTGAGGTTTCTGTCCGCCATGAGCCAACACTCGCTGGAGGTTTCCTGCAGAGACAAAACGTCGCACGTGGAGGAGGCGCTGCTGGAGAGCAGGTCGTTATCCGGCTAACGCTAACTCTCCCAGCTTCCCAGTTCACTTCACCTTCTGCCTGATGACTTAACGACTCCTTCTCTCATCAGCCCCATCATGGAGGCCTTCGGAAACGCCAAGACCGTCTACAACAACAACTCGAGCCGCTTCGGGAAGTTCGTCCAGCTTCATTTCAGTCAGAAGGGAAACATCCAGGGAGGAAGAATTGTTGACTGTATCCTTTTTTTATACCTGGAAAAGATTTGGGAGAAATTAAAGTAGGAAGTGGTTTAAATCAGAAAAGGATTCCTCCTGATATCTGTTGAAAGTGAAAAAGTGAAATAGTTTTAAATTTTTTAAATCAGTTTTTAATATTTGTAAGCCTTTGTTTTATGGTTTGCAGCCAGATTATGATTGATGGATGGTTAGTATTATGTGCTGGACTGTTAAGGTGTTATTGTCTTTGTCTGTGGATTCATTTCTGACATTTTGATGAATTTTGTTACTCTACTGAGATATTTGACTGTTTTGTACCTTAACTGATTCTTTTCTGATGAAAGATCTGCTAGAAAAAGTAAGCGCTTATGATTCTTCCAAACTTCAACTTCTGCTAAAGTATAGCAGTGATGTTTAAGTCTTCATGCTCTGAAAGCTGATTAAAGCAACAACCAGAGCTCAAATGATGTTAAACGTTAAAACTTAGACTGAGAAAATATCATAAAACTTTGGGAAAACTTCTCATTTGTCTGGAAATCTTAGTCATCTCTGCAATCAGTTTTGATTTTAAGAACATAAACCAACAGATGATAATGCTCTGACCAGTATTGATCTTTATCCTCTTCAGAATCGAGTTGTTCGGCAGAACCCAGGAGAGAGAAACTATCACATTTTTTACGCCATATTAGCAGGAGCCAACAACCAGCAAAGAGGTGAAAAAATGAAAATGACATTTATTTGAGAACAGGGTTTTAGCATTGCTGTGTAGCATTTTATTTTATGAAGGAGGATCAGACTGTTTTCTGTTTGTTCTGCAGAGGCGTTCGGGTTGACGCGTCCTGAAAGCTACCACTACCTGAGACAGTCCAACTGCATGGAGGACAAGACAATCAACGACAGCGGCACCTTTCAGGACGTTCTGGTACCAAAACAACTACACCTGAACTTCTAGTTGGTCTGATTAGAAAAGACTCAAATCTTCAACATTAGGAAGAGAAATTATCTTTATCCTGTGCTGTTACTTTAAGGGTGGTTTAAATATAACTAATGTTTTTGTCTATATGTTTTATTCTAATCTAATTTCAATGTATATGTGTACTGCTTGTCTTCTTGTTTCCCACTTCATGTCACAGTTTGTATCTTAACAATGTTTAATAAGTTATTCATAAGCTTACACCAGTGAAAACCTCAAAGCTGAGAACATATTGACTGTAAATAATGAAATAAGACCAGTTTATCCAATAACTCAGCAGCAGATCGGCTGGTTTTCATGCTGAGGTTTTTTGTGTCTTTGTGGTTTTCAGAGCGCAATGCAAACCATGCAGTTCACAGAGGAGAATATCAGGGAGATCCTGCGCCTCCTGGCGGGGATTCTCCATGCAGGAAACATCGAGTTCATGACGGCTGGAGGCGCTCAGGTCGCCTCCAAATCAGGTTGGAAAATTCATCCTCACCTTCCACACTGTCTCTGGTTTTATGTTGCCATTTTCTCTACCAGCTCCTCTCTGCGCTGACAGAAACAATCCTGCATCTTAATCATATCTGGTAGTTTTTAATTGTGTTGTGAAAATATATCATGAGTAACGAATGTTTGAAATCTTTCCAGAGTTTCTGAGTTTACTTGATATTGTGAAAGCGGTGGGTTTTGTTGTTTTCTTCTGCAGCTCTGAGTTGGACGTCTGAACTTCTGGGCCTGAACTCGGATCAGCTGGCAGAAGTCCTGACTCACCGCTCCATGATCCTCAGGGGGGAGGAGATCTCCACGCCGCTAACAGTCGAACAGGTCAGAGGTCAAGGCATGTAGGATGAAATACGGAGAAAATGCATTTATTTTATTTTAACAAAAGTTCTGAGCTGTTCCTGACGAAGTCCAGCAAGTGATGAAGCTCAGGTTCAAAAGATAAATAACAATAAAAACTTTTAATTATAACAAACAAGATTAGTTACCATAACTACGTAAATACAGAATTACAATGTTAACACTACAAACCTATTGAAGCTCTGATTCAGAGACAAGTCAATGTTTATTCAGCTCAGCAGAAATTAAACTTCAGTTATTGTTTTTAAACAGGAACAAGCAAGACTGGGCACAATGATTCAGTTATTACAGGTATAAACTACTGATCAGGCCTGAACCTCCAGAGTCACATAAACACAATTACAAACTTCACCTTTTATCAATAAAACTAAGATATCTGAGCACATCAGCTCGGCCTTAAAGCCTTTCACTGCTGTTCTCTTTTAAACTTGCAGAAAACAGCAAAAACTCCTTAAGCTTCATCAGCTTCAGTTCTGCTTTTTTCTGTGATGATTTATGTCTGCCTGAGTGAATATTAACGGAAATCTTTAATCTGTTTTCTAATAATAATCTGTGTTTTTGAAGGCGGTGGACTCCAGGGACTCCATGGCCATGGCACTTTATTCTCAGTGTTTCAACTGGATCATTCACAAGCTGAACCATCGCATTCGGGGGAAGGAGGACTTCAAATCCATCAGCATCCTCGACATTTTTGGATTTGAGAACTTTGAGGTTTGCAATTATCTTATCTGTAATGTGTGAGATCAGTAATAAACACTTTATAACACAATCTTGTAATTCTGTTCATAATGTTCCTGTATTATTTGTGTATTAGTTTTGGATTGATGTTCAACCTCAGGAATTTCTTGCTGTTCATAATATTAGTATTCTGGTTTGCTCCCCTCAGGTTAACCGCTTTGAGCAGTTCAACATCAACTATGCAAACGAGAAGCTTCAGGAATATTTCAATAAGCACATTTTCTCCCTGGAGCAACTTGAATACAACAAGTAGGTGGTGATGATTCGTTTGTTTTCCTCCACGCAGAACGTTTCGTTTGTTTTCCTCCACGCAGAACGTTTCGTTTGTTTTCCTCCACGCAGAACGTTTCGTTTGTTTTCCTCCACGCAGAACGTTTCGTTCTTTTTCAGCCGTTTCATGTCTGGGTTGAAATGGAAACAAGGGAAATAGAATGAAAAACATTAAAATATTTCAGCTTTTCCTTCTGTTCCACATTTTGAAAATATTTAAATTGGCTGTTCTAAAAGTAAATTAAATAGTGGATCTGTATGGGAACCTCAGGTCTTGAATTTAAAGTTTTAATGGGGATATTTTGTTGGTGACACACAGAGAATCAGTCGTGTCTCAAGCAATAGAGTAGCAGTTTTACATTCACTTCTTGGGTTTTATAAACAGCTGTTGGGACATGCAAATAAATACTCTGAATCTCTAAAAGGCCATAAATGTGTCTGCGCCCTGACTTCAGTTATTTGTGTATTTTTGTAGAATATTTAATGGAAACAGAGCCTCCATCTGGGGAAGTGAGAAGCTTTGAAATGTAAAATGTGACGAATGAAACGCTTGATGTTTCATTTTTAACTGAAACAGTCCAACGTAATTTTCTGTTTTTGTTTTTGTTGTTGTTCTGGAAGCAGAACTGTTAATTTGTTCCTGCTCTTTCTGCAGAGAGGGCCTGGTTTGGGTCGACATCAACTGGATGGACAATGGAGAGTGTCTGGATTTGATTGAGAAGGTATGCAGATCATTTCTTACTCCAAACAGGATTATTTTTAAACCTTGTAAGTGAATCAGAAACAATTTTACCTCAGATTTAAATGACACATATGGAGTAATGAGCCAAATCAAGATTATTTTGGTAATAAACATTTATTTATTATTTGCTGTAAACTCTGCAGGAACAGTTTGAATGTCAAATCTTTCATTTGTTCTTAGAAACTGGGTCTCCTGGCGCTGATGAATGAGGAGAGTCACTTCCCCAAAGCCACAGACGACACCTTACTGGAGAAACTCCACAGCCAGCACTCGGTTGGTCTCCAACATCCTCTCTCTTTTAGTGTACAGCCATTTTATATTCATGCAAGATGCACACATTGTTATGAAATTATTGTAAGAATAAATTATAAAGTCAGAAGTCTAAAACACATTTTTTTACATATTTATGTCACCTGAATGGAATGTTCTCCTGTCTTTCCCTTTTTTAAAAACAGGCTCATTTATGTTATTCAGTAGCTTTGCATGGTCAATATCAATTTTATTTGTATGGAATGTTAAAAAACAAAAAACAGCTTCATAATTTATCCAAATAGTAAAAATGAGACTTTAAACTGTAATTAAATAAGCTCTGATTTAGATCAATGTAAAAAGGGTAATTTATATCTCTTGTGTGTCCTGTTTGACTTTGTGAAGGTTATTACCTCAGAATAATAATTGACTTTTTCTTTTTTCTACAGAAAAATCCATTTTATGTGAAACCTCGTGTTGCTGTGCACTTATTCGGAGTCAGACATTATGCAGGAGAGGTAACCGCCTCACAGCCGAGCCTCAGATATTTTTACTGTTTGTGTTTTTATTGAGATCTGAAAATTGAGGAGAAAAAAAGTTTCTTCTCTGTCGCTTTGCTTCTGTAAAACCGCGCTGCCCCCTTGTGGCTGTTCCCAGGTGGTGTATGACGTGAGGGGGATGCTGGAGAAGAACAGAGACACTTTCAGGGACGACATCCTCAACATGCTGAGAGAAAGCAGGTCGGCTGGATGGTTTTTGAAACCGGAGGGATTTTCATGATGAAATATGTGTTTGACCTTTATCACCTGTTTGGCCTTCCTGACTCCGCCCTTTGTTTGACAGGTTGGATTTTGTCTATGATCTGTTTGAACACGTATTGAGCCGAAACAAGCAGGACACGCTGAAGAGCAGCACCAAGCACAGACGGCCGACCGTCAGCTCCCAGTTCAAGGCAAGTTACACTGGGAGCAAACAGCAGAGGAGCTTTAATTTACTACATACAATATTCTCTATACTACAATATAGTACACGGAGAATATAGAATAGAATTCTGTACTTTCTACTGAAGTACAGAATAGTATCATTCTATATACTATAGTATTCTCTACTACTACTACTCTATATACTACTAGAGAATACTATAGTATATACTATCTACTATACTATTCTATATGCTATAGTATTCTGTACTAGTAGTATAGTATATAGTAGATATACCATGTATATCTAGTATTCTATATATACCTGGTATATATAGACCATATATACTATTTATTATTATACAAAGTACAATAATACAGTCTAAAACATAAGACTGTACTATGTACAATAATACATAACTCTTATTATACTAGTATTCTAGAATACAAATAGTATAAGAATACTATTAGTATTCTCTAGTAGTATAGTAGATAGTACACTATCTACTATACTACTATAGTAGTATAGTATAGTAGATAGTATAGATAGTATAGTATAGTAGATAGTAAACTATATACTATACTACTAGAGAATACTATTCTATATGTATATCTATAGATAAATGTAGTAATATATATCTACTATATATACATATATGTATACATACATCTTCTTTTTTTAATTTTATTAATATATTTACGGTACTGAAGTTTCCACTAATTACATCAATAAAAGTACAAATTAAAAGTGGAATCTGTTGAGCAAAGAAGGATGATAGAAAGTAAAAAATAAGAGCGTTCCTGTTTTCCCAGGACTCTTTGCACTCTCTGATGGCCACCCTGAGCACGTCCAACCCGTACTTCATCCGGTGCATCAAACCAAACACACACAAGGTGAGTCCCTGCAGCTTCACATGCGGTCACATGCGCTGCTGAGAGCAAATGTTTGTGGGTCAGGATGTCACAGTGCTGACAGTCTGTGTGAACTGGTTGTCATTTAATCGTTAAACAGTCCTCCCCCTCCACGAGGTAGACGGGGGATAAAATGTTAGCTCCTTTGATGACCTTTAGCCCCAGGTTTCTTAGCAACAGGCTCTGGTAGTGAAGCATGCAGGGCTTTGTTAGCCAGCTGAAATACAGAAATGGGTTTTGGAATATTCTATCTGTACTGTGGTAATTGTTTCTGACTGGGAGGTTGCTGTAAAGGGGATGGACTTAGCAAAATTCACATTTTGCACATTTTTCAAAGTCCATGCTTCTTCTAAAACCCAAGTTCTTAAAATAAAAACTCCAGGCTGTGGTTTGGGCATAGGTTAATTTTTTTGGTGTCTGGAAAATGACGTGTTTCACAAAACCTGCAGAATGTTACAAATCTGTACATTCACTGCCCCTTCATTACTTCTCTGGCAGGAAGCATAAATACAAGGCAGTGTGGGGTTTTTGCTTAACTACTGGTTAAACAAAAAGTGACCTTTATTTAACTGTTATGAGACAGAAAGGTTTTAAGAAAAGAGGAAATAAAAAAGAACTCTCCATATAAATTAACATAAAATCTATCGTCACACCCCACGTTTCACTTTAAAAGCTGCTGAATTGCATTTTGATGAAAAAGGAAGAGGCACAGTTGTCAGGCACAAATAGATGTGATGTCACTGATGACATCATAGGCTGTTACTTTGAAAGTTCTTGAATAGAAACCACTTAGCCTAGCGTAGCATTGCTATCATGGCACGTAAATCGCGACACAGACGGAGGTCTTCTGACGCCTATCGGCGCAAGAGGGCCCGCAAACTTACCAAAGCTCGTGGCCAGAAGAGGCGCCTCAATGCCTCCACTGTCCGCAAACGGTTGAGGTAGGTTTGTTGTCAGTTGCTCTCACTAAGCATGTAGCATGCACTGTTTTCTTCGTTTACTTGACAATGTGTAAAAAACAGAAAGTGGGTTGCGAGAGAGTAGAGAGAGGAAAGGTATGTGGCAAAGGTCAACAGGCCGGACTCGAACCTGTGACCGCTGCATAGAGAACTGAGACGTCTACGACTGAGGCGCCACGTGCTTTATCCCTTCATCACTGCCCAGCACTAGCATACCGTACAATTATTCAGCCGGTTGTTGCCTCTATTCTATTTGTATTCTATCTGTAAATATGTTACAGTTTACATATTTATTAATACTTAAACATTAAAAGTCAAGTATAAAAGCAGGAATGTGACTCTCTACACAGTGGTAATATTTCTAGTAACTTTACTAGTAACTTGAAACTGACAAAAGTACTAAAAAAATGTTTACTGACAAACTGATTTAGATTGTGGCTCAATTAAAATTATGGTAGGAAAAAATGTACAATTTGAAAATGTACAATTTAATAAATAAAATTAGATTAGTTTTCTTTTAGAATGTAGTTATTTTGAGATGAGGAGCTGGATTATTCCTGGTAAAATCTTAGTATAAATATTAACCTTTTTTATCAGCTGATGAAATCTCAAAAATGCCATATTTAGCAAAAAAATAAATAAATAAATAATATATATATATATATAAAATTGTTTGGACTACACGAACAGAAGAGATTATCTCTCATCAGGTTCAGTTCATGCTCCTCCTCATTCAGTTTCTTGTCACTGAGTGATTCCATTTTTTGTGAGAAACCTAATATGTATAAACTCATATCCAGCTTGGAAAATACAATCCGATGATCACCAGTTAATTCCAAAACATCTTTTTTACGATGAGTTTATTTTAACCATCCTGTCTCTGGCTAATTCTGTAGCTGTTCATTGTGCGCTCGTCTTGTTGTGTTAATAAAAGCTTAGTTTTATTTTACCGTGAACCAAATCCTTATGACGGCAAAGATCAGCCCAGTTCAAACAAAACACCTCGTTTCACACGTACCGTATCAGATCAGCTCCCCTTCGAAGCTGCTCAAAACTCGAGCTCTCTTCTTCCAGCTTGTTGTCGTTTCTGGCAGCGCGCGCTGCTCTTCTTGATTTTTATTGGCTGTTGGCTCTGATGCTCTTCTTCTTCTTCTCTGTAACGTTAACAGTAGCGCAAGCAGCTACCGTAACTGCTGCCGTAGGGCGCAACACACTCACTCGCGTTTTCTACTCCCTGCCGAGTCCGTGGAAAAGCGACAATGGAGTTTCCGGCTACCGTAATAACGATCCATAGGAAACGTTTTTTTCCTCATTCATAAAATGCTGAAATCGGGGACGGCTTCAGCTGGGGACAGGTGACCTAAAACGGGGGCTGTCCCTGGAATTCAGGGACGACTGATCACCTGAAGTCACACTCATCTTTTAAATATGGTAACTTACATTTGACAAAAATAAGAGGTACAGACAACGTCAGATCTCAGTAATAGTGCTGAATGGATGTGATGTCACTGATGACATCACCAGCTGTGAATTCAAAATTTCTTGAATAAAAGGCTACTTAGCTTAGCTGTAGCATTGCTACAATGGCACGTAGAGTACGACGAAGACGGCGATCCTCCAACGCGCCCCGACGTAGGAGAGGTCGTAAGGCTACCAAAGTCCGCAGCCGGAAGAGGCGCCAAAATGCCTCTTCTGTCTGCAGACGTGGGAAACTATGTTGTCATTAGTCACTCTCGTTCAACTTGTAGCATGCGCTTTCTTCTTTTTTTCTTTTTTCTTTTTTAAATTAGGATTTGACTCCATTGGCTTTTATTTGGCTGTGAAAGAGAGGGAAGACGACCTCAATGGTTACAATTTCAATTTCAAACCCCCAAAAAACCTGCGAGCTTAAATGCTACTATTATGCTTACGGTAACATGATGGCTAACATTAACTCAATTAATTTAATAAGTCAACTTTCGCTTTTATTTTAGTTTAAAATCTTATTGCTGTATCTACAGTCCAAAGAGCTACTCTTTGTTAATTGCTTAAATACGATATTAAAGTCACAATATGATGTCAGAGATGCGGAGAAAATGGATGAATGCTGAAAACTGTTTTTTTTTTTTTTTTTTTTTTTTTTGTTTTGTTTTGTTTTGTTACAAACCACATCCTCTATCTTGGAAAATAAAAGGGCCATTGATATGACACCTGCACCGCAGGTGAATAACCGTGTCACGTTTGGTGTGTGTACCATCATCCGTCCAGGAGCTGTGACGATGCACATGTGGAAGTTTTGAATTGGAGCCGTTTGTTGCTCCAATTTGTTGCTCTCAAACAGACAAAATCTTTGGCCAAAGATCGGTCAGGTTGGTCACACTTCACGTTACTGCAGTCGAAGTCAAGAATGGATATGATGTCATTGATGACATCACAGACTGTTACTTAAAAAATTCTTGAATGAAAGACAACATAGCTTAGCGTAGCATTGTTACAATGACACGTAAATCGCGACACAGACGGAGGTCCTCTGACGCCCACCGGCGCAGGAGGGCCCGCAAACCAACCAAAGCTCGTGGCCAAAAGAGGCGTCTCAATGCCTCCGCTGTCCGCAGACGCTTGAAGTAGGTTTGTTGTTAATTGCTCTCGTGAAGCATGTAGCGCACGCTTTTCAACTGAAAAGTGTTCCCTTTGTCTTTCTCTGTTTTTCCCCCTTGTCAAACAACCAGGGATTCTCCAATCCAGTCCTCCAGGAATCTTGTCCTGCAGGTTTTATTAGTTTCTATCCAGACATGGAAAAATCTCATCTTTGTGGTTGAGTTTGGGTTTTTACTGCTCCTAGAAAGCAGTAAAAACCAGCAATAAGTTAGTTTTTTCATGTCTGGAAAATGAGCCGTTTTAAAAACATACCAATTAATAAGTCACAAACAGCTGGCTCTTGCCCGTTACCTAGCAACCACAACCCAAGGCTCCAGCACATTTCAAAATCAAATATACTTTATTGATCCCTAAGGGAAAATGAATGTTTAAATTCATTTTAATTAAAGAGACTGTAGTGAGAGAGGATCTCCTGCAGCGGTTTGCATTACAGGAAATTTTGTGATTTTATGTAAAATCCTTCTTCCCATCATCATCAGGACAGAACCAGCCTTCTTTATCAGGTTATTGGGCCTTTTTAGGCCCAATAACCTGATAAAGAAGGTGCCATAGGTGGCTCTGATGCCACCTATGGCAGAAGAGATGGCGCTCTCAACAACAGACAACAGAAGATCTGCAGCATCTTTCTGTAAACCTTCAAGGATCTTTGCTTCCTCAGGACGTCCAGTCTGAACTGTTCCTTCTTATAGATGCTTCACGAGCAGCTGGATACTACAGTGATCAACAGTATAACTACAACCTGTATGAAGGATTTTGTCATCATTACATTGCTTGCTTCAGGATTAAATCCCAGATTTAAGCATCATGCTAAAACAATAAACAACACAAATCTGTTTGCCTTTCAGTTTCTTTGTAAAGCAGTACATGCGGTACAAATTGGTCACACCTCGCGATTCACTTTAAATTATTTAGAACTACATTCTGATGAAAAAGGAAGAGGCACAGACAAAGTCTGACATCATCAAAGATGGAGTGATGTCATTAATGACATCACAGGCTGTGACTTCAAAAGTCCTTGAATAAAGGACCACTTGCCTTAGCGCAGCATTGCTACAATGGCACGTAGAGCACGACGCAGACGACGTCCGTCGTCGTCCTCGTCCTCTGATGACGACAACCCTCAGAGGCGTAGGAGGGGTCGTAAGAATCGCAAATTTCGCGGCTGGAAGAGGCGTCCAAACGTCTCCTCTGGACGTAGACGAGGGCGGCATGGCCGCGGTCACTAGTCACTCTCGTTAGACATGTAGCAAGCACGTAAAAGCACTAAAAAAGTAATAAAAAATAAGAAACCTCATGAAGCAGTCTGATGTCGTGAGTGAGTCAGGAATATGAACATACCGCATGTAACACCATCTCCACCAGAACAGTGAGATGCTTCCCTAATAACAAACCAGTGAGCTCCATGAGCTGTCCAATGAGAAACACTGCAAAGGAAAGTAGATGTGGTAAATTCAGATGCAAACGATGGCTGACCCAGTTCGCCGATGTGGGATGGCCGTCGTCGTTAGCTGCTCACATTAAACCAAAACTCTGACTGAAAAAGTAATAGAAGAATTAAATTAAAGTTTTGACAATATTCTTAAAATTAAAATAACTCGCAAATTCCTAAAATAAGAATATTATGATGGAAAAGCAACTGAAATAAAAGACACAGTAAAAAATACTGACATTTATACAAATTTACAAATAAAAATGTTGCAAGAATTAAACGGTGACATCAGATCCATGTCTTCACAATTTACATAAATGTGATGTCACCGTTTCTGATGTCATTAATGACATCACAAGTTCTGATTTAAAAAATCCTTGAATAAAAAAACCACTTAGCTTAGCGCAGCATTGCTACCATGGCACGTAGACGACGGCGGCGACGTCGCTCCTATCGACGCAGGAGGAGGAGATACTACAGGCGTAGGAGACGCAGAAGCGGCTACTACCGCCGTAGACGTAGGAGATACCGTCGTCGTCGTCGTTATTACTAGTCACTCACGTTGACCATGTAGCAAGCAATTAAAAAAGCACAAAAAAAAGAAAAATAAAAGGAAAAAATGATGATTAAAACTCAGATAATGTCAGGTCAGATGTCATTCACGACATCTGACCTGACATTATCTGTGCCGCCAGTGTTTTAATTATAATTTATTTTACTTTAACACAACAAAGACCCTTATGACTATAAGACTGTTTGACGAAAAGAGCAGAAGCTTCTTAAAGAGACAGAGGCCCAATTTCACCAATGTTTAATATACACATAATTTTTATAACGACTGAAAGTAACATAGTTCCACTTTAAAACGGTCCAAAATGCTGTACAGAATACATGAAAATATTTAAAACACTACAAAATGGTATTATAAGGACATAAGATAAGATAAAACTTCATTTTGTGCATAGAAGAAAACCTATAGGTAAATGTTGACATTTACTTTGGCTTAAAATTGTTATTGCACTGTCAAAGAATGATTTTATTAGTTGCCAGAGGATAATGCTTTCCTGAGCTCAGAGGTTCAAAGTGATGAAAAAGAAAATATTCCTGCCGACTTCCAACAGTTGAGGCGGCGTTGGTGGTTTTACCTCTCAGGTGATCATACCTGCAGGCAGGGAGATAAAAAGTTCAAACTCTGAATCATTGACATGATGCCAAGGCAAGATGGCTCCGCCCCCATGTGGAAGTAGAGCAAACCTCTGACAGACAAACACTGTGGTGACGGTAGTGAAGCTCACTGCGCTACAGCGAGAAAAATACGTATTTGAGCACCCTGCGATGTTGCAAGTTCTCCCACTTAGAAATCATGGAGGGTCTGAAATCTTCATCTTAGGTGCATATCCACTGTCAGAGACATAATCTAAAAAAAATCAGAAATCACAATGTATGATTTTTAAAATAATTTAGTTGTGTGTTACTGGCCCTCAAAGTCCACCTCCACTCCACTGATTATTCTAAATTAGAAGCACCTGTTTGAGGTCGTTAGCTGCATAAAGACTCCTGTTCATCCCACACAATCAGTAAGACTCCAACTATTAACATGGCTAAGACCAAAGAGCTGGCAAAGACACACAGACTAAACTGTAGACCTCCACAAGGCTGGAAAGGGCTACGGGGAAATTGCAAAGCAGCTTAGAGAAGCTAAACATGGCTGTCAATCTCCCTCAGACTGAGGCTCCATGCGAGATCTCACCTGGTGGATTATCGGAGAAAAAGAGGCTGTTCCCCCAAATCTGGCAACACATGGCCCTGGTCATCCTGTGCCGTCATCCTGTCCCATTCGCAGAAAAACACCCCTCAAGCATGATGCTTCCACCTCCATGCTTCACAGTAGTGGTACTCATCTTCCTTCGTCCTCCAAATACGGCGAGTGGAATTAAAACCAGAAAGTTGTATTTTGGTTTCCTCTGACCACATCACTTTCTCCCATGACTCCTCTGGATCACCCAAATGGTCATGGAGATGAAGCCAGGCCTGGGCGTGTGCTGACTTTAGCAGGGGAACCTTCCGTGCCATGCATGATTTTACAACGTGACATCTTAGGCTGCGTTCACACTGCAGCCTGAAGTGACCCAATTCTGAGTTTTTATCAAACTGAATTTTTTTGCAATGGCCATTCACACTTCCACATACAGTGCGACCTGTCTGTGTTTTGCAGTGTGAACGGGCAAACAACCTGAAAGTGTCCCGCATGCGCAATAGCGGCAACGTTCTCAGCGCACTTCTGCACTTCTCAGAAGAAGTGCTCAGTGTTTGCAGAAGTAAACGTGAATGCTAACGGTGGACCATACAGCTTACACATTTGAAGTTGTTTTCCGACTGGAGCAGCATATCAATAACTTAATCCTCATTATGATCCATCATGGCTGTTGTTTTTCTTCCCGCTCGCGTGTATCAGGACTCACTCAAACCTTTCCTCTGCTCTGCATGATGATGCAGCTTTTGCCAAACAAAATTGACTTTGCTGGAGAATATTTCTCATCTAATTTATTATTATACATTAAGTTATCCAAATATTTGTCCAGCCATCTTCTCTGTTATTGGATCTATGCACCCTTCTCTGCTTTTTGTCAGGCGCATTTTGCACTTGCAAAAAGCTGGTGAGCAATTACTTGACAGTTCATATCTGAATCGTGTTGATTGCGTATGTCAGGCTGTGTATAAATATTTGTACCGCATGCCTGAAAAGTTACTGCTGCACACAGACATATTTGGTGTTGCATTTATTGAATCCAGCTTGACTCTTCGACCGCGGTGCATTGATAATGATAAACCCAACTAATCTGTCTGAGGTTCCCTTCCTCCAGGTGAGGGAGGTTCTGCGACCTACGAACCCACTGGAGTGATTGACAGGTGAAGTCATGTCAATTGGCCCATAAATAGCAGGATCTGTGCGATCAGTGGCAGGTTCTCAATTTATAGCAATTATTTCCTTAAAGTGACAAAAGGTCAAAAAGAAAACTAGTGCTTTCTAATAATGTAATAATTTAATGTAAAATAGCTTAATATAAACTTTTAAACAAGGAATGTTAAGATTTTAAAGAAATAAATAACTGTTCACTCAAATGGATGCAAAATCCTAACCTTTGACCTGATACATGAGCAAATGTTTCACTTTCAATGATTTAGAACTCAGGTGTGATGTCATCACCGACCGTCAAGCTTGGATGTGATGTCATCAAAGGCATCAAAGGCTGTGACTGTAATGTCATCGATGACATCACAGACCCATACTTCAAAACTCCTTGAATAAAAGAGCAGTGCTTAGCGCAGCGTTGCAACCATGGCACGTAAAGCACGACGCAGAAAGCGTACTTCCTCTGACGCCCCTCGGCGTAAGAGGAACCGCAAGAATCCCAAAGCCCGTAGCCAAAAGAAGCGTAAAAACGCCTCCGCTGGCCGCGGGCGAGGGAAGTGTAGCTGTGGTAAGTAGTTGCTCGGGTGTTCAAAACACTGAAACATAATAAAAATACAAATCAGAAAAACAAATAAGGATAGAAACTGGAACAAAATTGCTACCATGTGACGTCATTGATATCACATTTTCTTGAAGCCATCAACAACAACAACAAAGGGTTTTTATACAAAGGGTTGATTACTTTATGTAAAAGTATTGAATACTTTTATATTGAATACGCAAGATGACTACTCTGCCATACAGCCACAGTTGCCCAATTACTCTTTCATAATTTTTCTTATTTTAAGAATTTTTAACAGATTTTAATTATTTTTAATTTAATTATTTGTGTAATAATTTTAACTTTAATTACTTTCTTTTTACTCTTTCAGCAGTTTTTGTAGTGCTTGCTAAATGGCTAAGTGACAACAAACAAAGAAAAAGAGATGTACAGAGCCGGTAGAAAAATGGCGAGTGGCTGAAGGTCATAGCTAACAGGTACTAACAGGTACCATAGCATTGCACAAAAATCCGTGAGGGACGACAGAGTTCCTGCTCGAAATTTCCTGAAAGAGCTGCTCGCACCGGAAGCCCGTTGAAAGGCTGTTAACACCGTTGTAAACTGCGTGAGTGGGAATAAAAATATCATTATGTATTTTGTTCCATATAACACAGTAGGAGTGAAACCGGTAAACCTTTTGTGGATGCAAAGGCAAGAACCCCCCACTTGATGACTTTGTGTTTTTGTGTTTGTTATGATGTAAAGCCCTTTGAAATGCCTTGCTGCGGAAATGTGCTATACAAATAAATTTTGATTGATTGCTTGATTGATTGAAACGTGGCACATGTGCAGGCAGAGGGGGTTTTGAGTCTATTTTATTCCCCAACCTGCAAGAATCAACCAAAGACACAAATTACTTTTCTGCAGAAGAGGAGAGAGAGCCAGACGCGGAGAACCGCCGTCAAACACTGTCTGGGATCAACTCCGCCGGCTCTCGGTCCCCAACTGCCTTTTATTATGCTAACAAAGAAAGAGATTGGCTTTTTCACACAGTCACACAAACAATTGATCAATAACCTTTCACACAAGAGGTTCTGATTTCAAATCAACTAATGATCAAATCACAACAAAAAGAAGGAGTCAATAAAACCACACACATAATATGAAAACAAAACCTTTCAAATAAACTCAAAAGTAAATGAACTTAGTTAATTTTTCTAACAGGGGGCGTTTTATAAACCTCATTATGATTTTTATCTGGATAAATCATGTTCAGGATGCTGCAGCTTCTCCCTGTTTCTGCTGTCAGCAATAGAACAGCTACGCCTGCAGAAAGGTATTAAAAAGCAATTCAACCACAGGCTTAAATAGGTCAAGAATGTTGCAGTGTCATTTCTAATAAAACATTTTGAAACGTGAATGCTGATAAACAGTCCAGTATGAGTTTCTCTTTTTTAACTGTTCTTTCATTGGAGAAATTAATTAATAGGTTGTACTAATTTAACCAGTGAATGAAAATTTACCCCAACATACATTCAAAGTCTTAATTGTTGGGTTTTAGTCCACCTGAACTAACATGATCCAAAGTTTTAGTTCAGTTGGAAAAACACACAAACAAAAATACACTCATAATGCAGTTCATGACTTTGTGCCAATCATGACATCACTTAAGACTGGCTGTGATGTCACTCATGATATGTGTTCACGTGTCATGAGTGGCTCAAAGTCATGTAAATGTTCGTTTTAGAGCCCTTAAAAATTATAATAAAAAAATAATTTAGATATAAAAAATATTTTTTATACCTTAATTATTTTTATACATTTTATTTTTAAATAAATAATTAAGAAATAAAAATTCTTTTTTATTTCTTAATTATTTTTTATGATTTTTTTAGTGGTTTTTTAATTGCTTGCTACATGGTCAACGTGAGCGACTAGTAATAACGACGACGGCGGTACCTCCTACGTCTACGGCGATAGTAGCCGCTTCTGCGTCTCCTCCGCCTATAGTATCGCCTCCTCCTACGTCTATAGGAGGAACGCCGTCTGCGACGTCGCCTACGTGCCATGGTAGCAATGATGCGCTAAGCTAACAGCTCTCTTATTCAAAGGATTCTGAAGTAACAGTCTGTGATGTCACTAATGACATCACAGACTGTTGTGATGTCATCAATGATGACATTGATGACCCTGACCAACAATGATGACATCAGATCTGATATTATCTGTGCCTCTTCCTTTTTCGTCAAAGAATGTCAGCTCTGATGTCATCAGGGATGGCCAGGAATGGACGTGATGTCATCGATGACATCACAGGCTGTTACTTCGAAAGTCCTTGAATGAAAGACGACAGCAGCATGTCACGGATGACATCACATTCACGTGGTACCGTGTTGGCCTCACGTCACCGTGTGAGTGCCACGTCACGTCACCACGTGACGGCCGTCACGTTACTACGTGGATGTGATGTCATTCGTGACGTGTACGTGGCCGTATTTTACACATTTTTGATGTGTAAAAGCTAATTTATTTTTACCACAAACACCACAAGCACAGCCGGTAGTACAACTATGTTAACAATTAAAGTGGTTCTGTTCAGGACTCCCATCCCTGACTCTCCCTTCTGTTCATCGTCATGGCGCCTCCAATCATTAGTAGTTACAAAGGGTCAGTACTTGTACAATACTTTATCAAATCCAAAGGACTCCGAAGCATTTCACGCTACATTCAGTCATTCGGCATGGAAACCCACAAGCTGACCTCTGCTGCTCAAAGCAGAGCAAGGCTCCCCAATAATGTGCTCGCTGCGATGCAACAAAGAAATACTTGATCAAACAAAAAAATGTCCTTACTGTTTCTGCTAAATGTATGCAGCCAGGCTGCTTCATGAAGAACGGCCATCTGGACCTTTCTTCAGATCGAATGTTAAACAGGCCTGGATGACGACCTCTGAGTGGAGCTTAATGTAGTGCGATACAGAGGTGGAGAGCATGTTGGCGTCTCCCCAGGGGGGAAACCGGGGTCAAAGTAACACGGCCCCCAAACCCCTGAGAGGGACCCCAGTCATCTATCTGCCTGTTTGATTCAGAGCAGGTGTCACAGGGGGGTTCAAGAGAAAGCGGTTTCAAAAGAGGTTGAATGTTCAGCAACTGGAGGTTTATTCATCTCTGATTATTAAAATCAGATTAAAGGTCAGGCTTAAAAAAGGGCCCAGACTGACTGTTCATGAACACCAGATTTAAGACTTGAGTTTGATTAAAAACAAAACATGAAAAAATATGTTCAACATTTTCAGTTAAGTTTGAAATAAGCATGGAAAGATGTGGAGTGTGTATGGAAATATCAACGTACTGGCAGAAGAGGAAGCATCTTAGCGTTTTAGTGGACAGTTACCATCAAAGCAGATTTCTGAATAATATTCACACTTTTCTAGCTTGAAAAATGGCCAAGAAAAAAACCCAAAACAATCAGGATAATCTTGAGTTCCTCCTGAAAATAATTACTAAAGTTTGTTTCCTGAGCCAACGTCCTCTAGACCGTCAGTCAGAAATGATTTCAGCGGAAACAAAAGAACTCCACCTCAGCCTTTGTGTCTTATTTTGTCTCTGTGTTCGCTGACATCCAGCTTGTCTAGATGACAGCGTGTTCTGCACAAAGACACGATGAAAACAGAGCAACTAAAAAGCCTCTCTGGTCCTAAAAAGCTGTCAGAACAACAGCTGCTCACTCGTCACCATGGCAACTCTTTGGTCTGCTGGCAGCGCAACAGTCTTTGTGTTTATATGTGAAGTGACAGTAATAATGATGGACCAGCAGCAGGTCTGGGCCTTTTTTACTGTAGACAGTAAAAATGTGAGGCAAATGTAAATGATGGAAAAAAGTAGATGAAACTGATAAAGAAAATTAAGGCAGTTCGAAGAGCGTCACATCATTAAAAACATCATACTAATTATTAAACATTGACCAATATATTCAGTTATTAAATTCAAAAGCAGCATTAGCAGGTGGGTGTTAGCCTTGATTTAGAGGAACTCAGTGTTTCAGCAATTTGTTCCATATTAGACGATGTTTTTATTGCATATTTAACATTTTTCCCCAAAATGTTTTAGGTTTTGCCTGTTTAAAAATCAAAATATCTATATAACTATTGGTTATTTGTATTATTATGGTAATAATTAGTAGATCATATTACTTTAGCAGCAATAAGAAAGAAATATATTCCTATATGTAACATTTTAGTTTCAAACAATAAACTTTAAATGCAGTTAAATGATATTTAGATATTGTTCTTCTCGGTTTGCTGTGAGAAACTTTTACAGTGAAACATTTTTAGATTCACACAAACTTGTCCACACATCAGATCAGACATGGCAGTATTTTCTGTTGGGGTCCGGTCCCGACTCGGTCCGGTTTGACCACTTCATCAGACCAGTCAGCTGCTCTGGTTGGACACGTTTGAATGTAAACAGCCAGCCCTTTTTCTCCCTCACACACAGAGTCAGACCCTACAAGTGGCCGGCACAAATTAGCCTCAGCAGGAGATGCGTCCCCATGACAACGCGGCCGTCCCTCCCGCCTCCCTCCCTCACCGCGTTAAGAGGGGGAGTGGAGCTGTGGGTTTGAAAGCCTTTGTCTGGCTCTGTTGGCGGATGAATGTGCGTGAAGGAGTCAGTGTGCCGGAGGAGCAAACGCGCGGATGAACCACAGCTTTGGGAAGTTTCTGTCGGATCTGGAAAGAAAGGAATCCTGTAGGGAAACGAGAAGCTAAGATGCAAGGTGAGACCTGATGCAGAGCTGAAGTGGGGTGTTTGTGAGTGAACAGGGTTTAAATTTGCAGCTGTGATATTAAAATAGGATCAATCTGTGTTTATGACACAAAGCAAGCTTCTTGCATTGTCTGAAAGTTCTGATTTGTAGTTTTATCTGGATTATAAAATGTGAGCTTTAGCTGTCTGAAGAGAGCTCTACAACTTTCAGAATCACCTGTTAGGCGTTACCAAGCTGCAGGAGGCTGTCCTAAAAACTTCCTGAAGTTTGTGTTTGGAACTAAAACTAGAATCAAAGCTGTAATACTGGAAGTGTTTGGTGCATTTTTCTGCACATGACTCCTCTGATGTTCCCTGTTTCGTCTCTAGGATAATTGAACGTGAAGGCTTTCAGCTCTGAAGTGATGCATGGTCATTTATAACAGTTGAGATGAAGCCAGTGAGTTTATCTTTGTGATTATTATCAGGCCTGGAGGGCATGAAATTAATGAGATTGGGTATGGGATGAGCCGGCTGTTCGGTAAATGACAGGTTAATGAAGAGGAAGTGGCATTCTCTTCTCTTTCTAATGAGATTACACTTATACTTAAAGCAGATTATTTTCCCTACACTATCAATCTGTGATGCTATATTGGGATATAATTACCTGATTGCAGTGTTTTATCTTTGGATCATTTGTACAACAAAAAAGAAAAAGCCATTTCTTTAATTCAGCCCAATATTAGTGAAAGAAAAATCTAATTCTTTGAATTCTGTCATCATCACATTTCGGTTCAGCCTTCAGGTAATCTTCTGATTTCACCTGCAGCTGCAGGAACTGGATTCCAGTTTCATTTCTGGACAACAGATATGCTTTAGTGATGTTTCCCATGGCCGGCCTCAGACTGGAGGTTTCTGGCAGATTAGATGAGATCAAACATCAGATCCTCTGGGGCTCCAGCTGGAAAATAGAAAACATGACCAAAAAACAACAAGAACAGCAAAATTATTCAGTGTTTTACACTGGAAAAAATAGACTCCATCCATCCATCCATCCATGTTTAGCCATCACCATCCATCCTCATATTCTTATCTGTTCTGTCCATCAGGTTGACATCCAGCTGTTATTGTTAATGATCAATACCATATATTGATCATAATATCACCATCCAGTGTTTCTATGCTGCTTCTCTGTGGTTTTAATCGGCGCAGTGCGCCCCCTGCAGGTTTGAGTGTCGCTGCGTTAACCAGTCCAATCCTTCTTCAAACAGACCCGTCTTTAAGTCCAACAGAGGCGGTTTGGTTTGGGTTCATCTGCACTTAAAGTCCAGCGCCTTTGTTCCTCCTGCGGAGCTGGACGGGGAATCCTCTGTGAATCTGTGAATCCCTCCATCTGACCTGAGAGTCTCACAAACAGCAGCTTCTGGAATTTCGTTGCTCTCAGTTTGTGGTCAAAGCAGGAATGTAGAAACTTCTCATACTTTAAACCTTAACAGTGGGTAATAAAGTTACTTTTAACATTACTTTGTAATGTGGGTCTGGTCTCATATTAGAAACAATAACGTCAATGCCGACTCTTCTATTGGTAAACCGTGTTGCTTTATTCACAGCGGATTGAAGATGTTATTAGATTGAACCTGCATTAGTTAACCTTTAATTGAACCAGATAGATTTTCAGTTTGGTGATAACTTATTTAAATTTTGTCCCATGAGACAGTGTGAACTTTGTAAGTCTCAGACGGGGAAGGAAAATGGCATTCTTTGAAATGTCATGAGATAATTAGATTTTTTTACATGCCAACACTTCAGAGTGAATCCTGTTATCTGATCAGTGGATTATTGGGAGGCTCTGAGTCGCTGCTGACTATCAGATACAGGAAACAGCTCTGCAGCTCTCCATGCTGAGTGATGGACAGCTAACCCTGAGTTCAGCTGCCCCCCCATGTTTGGCGTTTCTCGCCCCAGCCCCCCAGGAGCAATGCGCCACGCCCCCGTTTGTTCCAGTGAATGCACCGATCTCTGGAGAAGTCAGGCTGAGGCAGCAGCTATTGTTGTCATCCGTCAGTCAGCAGAGGAGCAGAGGCTTCTCTCTGCTGGAGGTGCCTGATTGTTCTGTCGTTACTTAAAACTACTTCCTGTTACTTCCTGTTACTGCAGTCTAACTAAATACCAACAAGAGAAGAACCTGTCAACGTCAGATTTTTATTTATGAGCAAAATTATATAAAAAATGAGATTTAATTTCATCTGAAAAAGGTTCAAGACTGGAACCATCAATCAGTCAGTCAATCAGTCCGTCAGTCAGTCCGTCCGGGAATGTTACTTTTACTGGTCCAGCTGATACTGAGCTATTGTTAGCATAGAAATATCTGCCATAGATTTTTAGAGCAAAAAGAGGTTTTTGGATGTGGATGTGGAACATGGAGTCCTGTTATGACCGGGGAAGGATCTCTGAACTCCCTGACGGAGAAGCAGAAACAGGAAACGACGATGGATGAAAACAGATCCGGGAGTCAGAGGACGGCATCCTGACACCGCCCGCCTTTGTACGGCTGCATCGCTGTCCGTATGCAGATGCTAATTATGCTAAAGAAGCGCTCCCTGCGGCCGGTGGCATTAAATGCCTCCATTCAATCAGTCAGGGAGGGTCTGCTGGTGAGTTGGCCTCTCTTCTAGACGACCCAAATGGGCCATCAGCGGCGATCAGGGGAGACCTGCTGAATAAAGGGGGCATTACCAGTGGGAATGAAAGCTCCCACTTATGTGGAGCTAACCCCACCCCGCTTACGCCCACCGGGGTTACAGGGTCACGAGCGTCGCCTCAGAGAAAGGCTTCCTCTGAATGCCGCTCTGTCACTGGTAATGCTATCTCAGTGCTACGTGTGCTGGGGCCGCTGGCTGCTGATTGGTCTGAAGGTTCATAAAACTGCTAAAGCTGCAGTTTGTAACTTTCATAAAAAATTTTTTTTACATATTTGTTGAAACTGTCACAGTATTGTGACAGTTTAGTATGAGACAGATAATGTGCGAAAACATCAAGCTCCTCTGCCTAACTATAAACAACCAATCAGAGCCAGGGGCGGGGCTTAGCGGTGTCAATCAATGTCACACAGTCACTGCTAAATGTGGTAATGGCAGAGAAACAACTTACCATTACCCTTACAGCCTTAGCATTCACAACGACTGCGCCTGACAGCGCTAAGACCTAAGACCATCCTGCAGCTTTAATGTTTGTTGTTTTTGTCTCTTTGTTTCCATTCATCACCTCTAGACATGTTATTATCAGCCTCATAAAACCCCAGGATGCCCAGTGTTTGTGGCTGTGATATTGAATCAAAGCAAACCTCCAAAATCAATCCTCACAGCCATGAAAACGACGTCTGACGCTGTGCTGGAAAGGTCAACCAGTAGCAGTCATGGATCAGCCTCTGTGGGGCAGAGGAACGTCTGCATTCACATCCTGTTAGATAATAACACACAGATCATAGATCCCTGTTAAACTCTGGCGGTGGGGCGGGTTATGTTAATAATCTGATGTTTCCTCTGTTCAGATGCCTGACCAGTTCGACCAGACGGTGGTTCTGAACCAGCTCAGGTACTCCGGCATGCTGGAAACGGTGAAGATCCGGCGCAGCGGCTTCCCGGTCCGCAGATCCTTCCAGGACTTCTGCTCCAGGTCAGAACCAGGTTTAGTCCAAACACTCGGACACGCAGCAGAAACATTTAAACACACAATCAGTTTGTACTGTTCTCTAATTCAAAATGTGGTGCGGGGGCTCATTTATGGCCCCATTGATGATTTTGTGCGGCCCTTGACCAAAGTTCCAGAGTCAGGCAAACGATTGATGCAAATCAATCTTAAATTTGTTTTTAAGATTGACAAATTTTACAGACATAAAATCTTCTTAAAAATACAACAAAAGTTTGATTCAACTCAAGTTTCTTATTCATTGTTCCCGTTTTTACATTTGTTGTAATTTTGTAATACTATAAACTCCAACCAAAGGTTCAGAGTATACCTTACAGTTTTTTATGTTTTATATTAAAAAACTAATTTTGTTTGCTTCAACAGTCTCGTATGGTTTAGTTTATTATTTGAAAAGTTTTGTTAGAGAATTAAATAATCATTTGTGTTTGTTTATTCATTTATATATTTACTTTGATATGTTTGTTTATCTTGTTTTTTGAAGTCCAAAATAAATACAAAATGCTAATGCTAAAAAAATAGAAGTAATAGATGTCACATGATTTTTACTGCTCATTAATAAATTCAGTAATGACGTGTTGAACACATTTCAGAAAACTAACATTTCTGTTGTTTAGCTGAATGTTTCGCTCTTCTTCAGGTACAAAGTCCTGATGAGGGGCGTCCTGACTCCAGATGACCACAGGGGGCGCTGCAAGCAGCTGCTGCACCTCTATGACAGCAGCAGTGCAGATTGGCAGCTCGGCAAGACCAAAGTAAGGCCCAAACCTTTCGGTGTTTTCAGTTTCCTTCTCTCTCCGTACCAAAGACATTTGTGGGTTTTTTCCCTGTTGTTTTGAGCTGAAACTGATGTCAATCTGAGGGTTTTATTATAATTTAGAAAAAAAGAATAAAACAGGTGAGTGGTTTCAAACAACACCAGAGGAATATTTTTGCCTGGTTGATTCTTCTTGGGCTTATTAAACACCAGCTGAAGCCAGAAAATGTATTTTCTCAAAGAAATCTCTGTGGATTTGCATTTCCTGCCTGTCAGCGGTGAGCTCCATCCCTTCTGCTCAGTCTGCAGAATAATCGACTCTCTGCTGTCAAGCGCTGAGTTCCTGAATGCTCCACCGCCGTTTTTGCCTCCAGCTAGTACCGGTAGAAAGGTCTTCTCCTCGCCAACACGGAGCCTGATTGGACGGAGACTCAGGCCGCCTCCGGAGAGATGCCAATCCAGTCTGGCTTCTCTCCCTCCAGGCTTAATTTGGCTTCATGTGTCCTACAAATTCAGCTCCATGGAGCCATTCATGGACGGCTGCCTCCGTGAGTGTGTAGGTGTGTGTGTGGGTGTGCATGTATGTGTGTGGGTGTGTGTGTGAGTAACCGAGGTCAGCATCACCTGAAGCGTGGGTCGCCACAGTTATTGGATCCACTCTTCAGTCCCTCTCTACTTCCACCACACCGGATCAGGAAGGATGGCTACTGCCAGAGTGAGTGTGTAGGTGTGTGTGTGGGTGTGCATGTATGTGTGTGGGTGTGTGTGTGAGTAACCGAGGTCAGCATCACCTGAAGCGTGGGTCGCCACAGTTATTGGATCCACTCTTCAGTCCCTCTCTACTTCCACCACACCGGATCAGGAAGGATGGCTACTGCCAGAGTGTGTGTGTGTGTGTGTGTGTGTGTGGTGTGTGTGTGTGTGTGTGTGTGTGTGTGTGTGTGTGTGTGTGATTGCGGTGGGAAAGTGACAGATGGGGGACACAGACCACCGACCACAGCAGACCATGTGACGCTGCAGGAGGGAGAAACCTGTGTGTGTCGACGTTGGCTTGGAACGCCAGGAAGAGATAAAAACATGGAAAAATACAGAATTTGATTTAGATATTTTCCACATCTGAAAAGCTTTTCTTTCTACCACACTTCCTCCTTTCTTCCTTCCATGCATCAGAATTTTCATCCACATTTCCTTACTTACATCCTTTCACTTCTCCTTCTGGACTTTCTCTCACACTTACAAAATATTCTGCATTGGTGACTGAGTCCTAATTTTAAGTTTGGAGAAATCTGGAAAAGAAAAGACCTGTAAGAATCTGCATGACTAATATTCCAGTGTAATATTAACTCCCAACAACCACTGATAAAAGTTAAGTAGAGATTTTACTCATTTTCTGTTTTCCTGCAGTAGAAACTCTGAGTTTCCAGCAGATTGGTAGAACTGGTTTAAGACCAGAACCAGAACCTCCAACATGTTAACACACCTCCAAACTCAGACATGCAGAGAAACATTTGTCAGTCTGTCCACCGGGGGCGCTGTGCTGTACAGTAGATACTTCACAAAGCTGTGGAGGTCTGAGCCTTCATGATGCCAACCGTACAAACGTTCAACTTCTCCCGTCTTATCTGTGATGTCACCTGACTGTTTCCTGCCTCCTGCTGTCGTTGAGCCACGGAGTCTGCGCCGCCGTTAAATGGATGCTGTGTCCCTCTGAGGGGTTCGTCCACTTTGTCCCTCAGACAGATTTACGGCCTGCAGCTCCTTTCAGTCGGCTCATGTCCCGACTGTTGCCTCTGAGCTCTGCTTTGTGCTTTTAGAGCCTGAAACTTAATTTTGTGGTCGGGAAGAGGCGCCGCGTGGCTCTGTTCCCTCTGAGGACCCGACCCGACCCGACCCGGAGCAGCAAGAATTAAACGCAGCGAGGCTTAGTCGAGCTTTTTGTTGTGCTAATTAACACAGTAACGATTAAAGAGGATTTGTTGTGCGACTCATCAGGATGCAAATGTGTGCACTTGTTCAGGGAGGCTGTGTATTTTCATGTTGATCCATGTTGTGTCAGGACGGGTTTGTTGCTTTCTGCTGGACTCTTTTGTTCTGGCTGACGTCCCTCGTGACATCCATCTTTACAGATAAAAGCTGCTACCGTCTCTGTCCTGTGATTGGCTGAGGTTCAGTCCAGGTTGTAGAAAAAGCAGGTTTTCACTCTGCTCTGACGTTAACCATGTTTCCATCAACGTTTTTTATTCATGACCATTTTAAAGTAGAAACAGCAAATTTACTGTACAACTGTGTAAATTGGAATAACAAAAATAAACTTGCTTAATGGAAACGCATCAATTTTGAATAAACTCACAATTTCTGATAAAAATAAAACTTTCCTCTCGGAGGAAGTGGTTGAAATTATTGTATTTAGCAAAAACAGCGATGGAAATACTTTTTTTGCATAACACGAGTCATGTGATCAACATCCAGGTGTTACTGCTGTAAGACACATCAGAGAAGACAACAGGAAGCAGAATGAGGATGATGGCATGTTTTTAATGATTTATTGTGTGAACAAACTTATTTTTGTGTAATTTTCATTTTATTTCTTTGATCAAAACACTGTAATTGCAAAGTAGTTTTTTCAACAAGTTTTACCAACATTTGTAATGGAAAAGCATCTAAAAACATCCTCAATTTAACAATAAAGGTCTGTTTTGGCTTTTCCAAAAGAGACTTAATGCTCTAAAAAGGGAGATGGAAACACATTTATTGGATAAGTTGTAGCAAACTTTCTCTCCATCTAGGAGGAGAAAACTCTGTTTTCCTGAGATGTGTGCTCCTCCATGCTAGTTTCCAACCTCGACTTCCTGTTTATTACATCCAAACGCAGCATCGATATGAAATCATGCTCTCCATGTCCCAGTTGATTCGCTTCTTTCTTTTCTTTTTATTACATTTTAAAAGTTTGCTCAAAGTTTGCATCAGTCGGCTGACATCTCTGGCTTCCTTGTGTTCATGCATCGAATGCAGGAGTTAATTAACCTGCATGCAAGTGGCATCCAGACGAGGTTACACCTCCTCATAAAATCTCTTTAGTGCCTCAGTGCTCAGGATTTACCAATGTCTCACACACACACACTGAGCTCCTCATTCAGCAGGAGAAATCTGTTCCTGAACCTCCCAGTCCTGTGATATTTCCCCGCCGTATCGGCCGCCAGAGATCATGTCCCGTATCTCATTTTCCTCCTCCCTAATCGGATTAACCCGGCCGGCCCAGTGGGCCCGGTTCCTCTATCAACGGGCGACGGCTTGGCTCATAAAACGGCCAGCTGCTCGGCAGGTTCGGCCCTTTCACACGGAGCTGAGGCAGGAACGCCTCGCCGCTGTAACCTGCTGACTTATGAGGCTCCGGGTTTAATTAACGCCAAACGTTTATTCAGATCTTGAGTTTCTTAATTCTGCTGGATTTTACATCTTTTATTCAGGGTGAGTCACAGCGAGTGGATATCTGCACTGGGTTAAAACAGAAGAGTTGGTTAGAAATAATAGCAATAAGTAATGAAACAGCACTTACTACCAAAACCATAAATAAAATGAATTATTAATCATCAGAATGGAAATTATTGATCTAATTTAAATTTTTTATGTGATTAATTGATACATTTTTTATTTCGACAGTCTTAGGTATGAATAATTATGAACCTGCCTTGATTTCAGATCAAATGGATGTAAACATGTAATCCCAACTGAATGTTTGTGTTTATTGAGACATTTACACAAACATCTGATGTTTGTGTAAATGAGGCTTTTTTCCTTCATAGTTTTTCAGAAGTTCTTGGATCATTTGGATAATTATTGTACATTTTTTGCCATTAAATGTTGTGAAGATGAAGAGAGTAAAAGCAGAATTGTGTTTTCCTGCCTTCTCAGGTTTTCCTTCGAGAGTCTCTGGAGCAGCGGCTGGAGAAGCAGAGGGAGGTGGAGGTTCTGAAAGCAGCCATGATCATCCAGGCCCACGTCCTGGGCTACGTGGCCCGGTACGCTCTCTGCATGTTTACTCATAAACTCAAGGTTTTTATCCACATTAAATGATCGTTTCATGCGGCTTTGCCTCCAGGAAGCAGTACAGGAGGCTGCTGCAGTGCATTGTGGTCATTCAGAAGAACTACCGGGCTTTCTACTGGAGGAGGAAGTTCCTGCTGCTCCGCTGGGCCGCGCTCACCTTCCAGAAGCGCCTGCGGGGCCAGCTGGCCCGCCGGGCCGTCGGCCGCCTGCTGGACGAGAGGAGGAAGAGGAGGAGGAGGAGGAGCGCCGCAGAAAGATGCAGGAAGAGATGGAGAGGTGACATTCGTCCTAGTTGCTCCTCCAACCCGCCTGCTGATAGCCGCTGACGTTTGGCTGTTTCTGTTTGTGCAGAGAGAGACTGAGACTGGAGGCGGAGCGACGCGCCAAAGAGGTGCCAAAAATATTGTACTTTTTATTTCAAAGTTTAAATGTGGGAGCAGGAAAGACACTGGTGGTGTTTTGTCAAGTTAAATGCAGAGTCTAATTAATAATTATTGACAATTTAATCCTAAACAAAATGGGCTTTGTCTCCATCACTGTCACTTGTGCGTCAGATGTATCAGCGTACGAGAAACAAAGGTTACAGTTATAAAAAAATACTAATAATTTACTAAAACATTTCAAATCTATGTAATTATTTAATGAAAAAGAAATGTATAAAAGTCCGAGACCTAAAAGATGCATAAGCAAAAACCTTTCTTAAAGGAGTTGAAATATTTTTGGTGACAGTAGAAATATTTTTTAATCCATGTTTAATATTTCAGTGGCTCTTTAATAATTATCTGAACATTTTTTATCAGAAACTTTTAAAATTATCGCTTCTACTGGTTCCAAATTGTCCTCAAAAAGTGTAAGAAACTGTCAAAGATGAAATATTGGTGTTAAAGAAACCATCTCAGCTCACTACCATGGTCCAGAATGTGTTTCCATCAGTTTCATGGTTTCCTCTGTTTCTAGGCTGAGGAGGCTCTGCGGCTGGAGGAGCTGCAGCGCGCCGATGAGCTGCAGCGCGTCGAGGAGCTGCAGCGCGTCGAGGAGCTGCAGCACGCCGAGGAGCTGCAGCACGCCGAGGAACTGGCCTCTCTAGTTTTTACTCAGTCTCAACTGGAGGAAGCAGCTGCAGCTTTACCCGAAACCCCAGAGGAGCTGGAGTCGGTCTTCGAGGAGGCCGCCGAGGAGGAGGAGGCCATCCGCCCCCAGGAGGCGTCCCAGGTGGAGGAGATCCTCCGGCTGGAGCGAGAGATCCAGGCTCTGCAGAGGCAGAAGGAGCAGCAGGAGCTGTCCCTGACGGAGGCGTCGCTCCACCGCCTGCAGCGCCTCCGGGATCAGGAGCTGCAGCGGCTGGAGGACGAGGCCTGCAAGGCGGCGCAGCAGTTCCTGGACTCGCTCAACTTCGACGAGATTGATGAGTGTGTGAGGAACATTGAGAGCTCCCTGGGCGTCGGGGAGGAAGAGGAGAAGGAGAACGGAGGGAGAAGAGGCAACGACGAAGAGGAGATCGATGAAGGGTTCGGAGCCGACGACGAGGCTTTCAAAGACTCTCCCAACCCCAGCGAGCACGGCCACTCCGACGGCCAGCGGACGAGCGGAATCCGGACGAGCGACGATTCCTCTGAAGAAGACCCGTACGCCAACGATGTCCCGATCCCCGCAATGCCCCTCACCACCCTGCTCCACCAGCCGCTGCCTCCGTTACCGCCAGCCGCCCACAGCGTCTCGTCCAGCGGCGACTCCGCTTTCTGCCACCCGCAGGCGTCGTCCGAGGCGCCGTCCGACGACCTGGTGGAGCTGATTCCTCCAGACGAGGACTCGGACTACGACCAGGACGACTACGACGAGGGCGCCATCGTGTCCAGCGGCAGCGTGGCGTTCTCCAACCCCCGCAGCGGCCAGTGGTCTCCGGATTACCGGGGCTCCGTGGGAACGTACAACAGCTCAGGGGCTTACCGCTTCAGCTCCGAAGGCGCTCAGTCATCGGTGAGTCACGTCCCCTGAATGGTCAGACTGACAGACGTTTGTCAAAACCCCACATCATCATCCCTCCACCACCATGCATAACCGCTGGTCACAGTTGTTTGTAGTGAAATGCACAATGATCAAACATCTTTCCAGATCAGACCACATTGTTCTGGATGTCTTGTGCTTCATTCAGCTTTATGAACCTGACGTTTGCCCCTGAGCAAGGCACTTAACTTCAACAGGGTTAAAACTTTCATTTAAATCACATGGAGCGTCAGTAGAAACTGCTGAATCATTTCCTTTGACGTTTGTTGCAGTTTGAGGACAGTGAAGACGACTTTGACCGGTTTGACACAGACGATGAGTTGTCGTATCGACGGGATTCGGTCTACAGCTGCGTCACTCTGCCGTACTTCCACAGCTTCCTCTTCATCAAAGGTAGCTCCTTTAATTCACTCTGAACCCTTTGGGAGCCGTTCTTCTCGCTGTAGCAGGAACTACAGTCCTGCCGTCTCGTCTTCAGGAGGCCTGATGAACACGTGGAAGCGGCGCTGGTGCGTTCTGAAGGACGAGACGTTCCTGTGGTTCCGGGCCAAGCAGGAAGCTCTGAAGCAGGGCTGGCTGCACAAGAAGGGAGGCGGCTCCTCCACGCTCTCCCGCCGCAACTGGAAGCGCCGCTGGTTCGTGCTGCGCCAGAGCCGGCTCATGTACTTTGAGAACGACAGCGAGGAGAAGATGAAGGGAGTGCTAGACATGCACAATGCCAAGTAAGGTCAAAGGGCAATTTCAGTAAACATGATCAAATCCTGGTTATGCTTCTAAGAACTGTTTTATTTCTGCAGAGAAATCGTTGATAACACGGGTAAGGAGAACGGTATCGACATCGTGATGCCAGAGAGGACCTACCACCTGATCGCAGAGTCTGCTGAGGACGCCAGGTGTGTCTTCACACACCCATCACACTCTAACAGAACAGAACCAATCCAGTCTGAGACGGGATGAAACCTAAAAGCTTGATGCTGTCAGAGTCAGGCTGATTTTGCAAACTCTTATATTTGTGAGGATTGTTTATAAAAGAACAGCAGGCCGATGCTTCAACATCAAAACTGAACCTCCTGGTAAATATCTGAAATCTGCAAAGACTTGAGACTCACTTGAGAAAGATTTGTAACTTCCTGTTTTAGTAGATCCAAGTGGATCTGCTAAAACAGTAGAAATCATTTGGATCACAGTCTTCTTTATCCAACCTCTCTGGGTTTTAGGCAATCGGCAGCAAAAAATTAATTGTGCATGTAGGAATTTTTTTATTTTTTTAGAATATTTTCAACATTAAATTTGGAGTTTCGTTCTACAGAACCATCTGTGAATAGCTGAGTCAGAGAAAACTGAACCGTGATCAGTCAGAGGTCCACTGTGGAAAAATCTATCCACTCAGTTTTTCAGGCATGTCATTCGAAAGACTCAGTTAAAACAATTGTCCCACATCACCACCTCTCCACTGCCGTGCTCTGCAGTTGGTATCAGGTGTTTTCGCAAACATGACCTCTGCAGCTGAGAGAGTTGTTGTTGCTGCGACCTATTGATGATGATTGTGTTTCCATGGTTACAGTCAGTGGTTCAGCGTGCTCAGTCAGGTCCACGGCTCCACAGAACAGGAGATCAGCGAGATGCACGATGAGCAGGCCAATCCGCAGAACGCTGTGGTGAGTTGAGCAGAATATCTGCCTCCTCCGGGAGGAAAAACAAATCTACCTGTAACCCTTCAACGCCTCACCTGTCTTTCTTCAGGGAACGCTGGATGTGGGCATGATCGACTCGGTTTGTGCTTCAGATAATCCAGAAAGGTGTGGCGTTGATTTGTTTAGGTCAAACATTTTATATTGCTCCCAGATCTGGTTGTTGTCTGACTCTAAGCTTCTGCTGTTAAAATTAGACCGAACTCCTTTGTCATCATCACTGCGGAGCGGGTTCTGCACTGCAACGCCGACACGCCCGAGGAGATGCACCACTGGATCACTCTGCTGCAGCGCTCCAAAGGAGACGCGCGCGTCGACGGGCAGGAGTTCATCATCAGAGGTACGATTCAGGATGGAGACGAGCAACACAGGCTGCTACTGGAGCAGAACTTGTTCATTAAGGTCTGGAGATTCAGAGTGGATTTATACGGTTTATATTTTTAAGACTTTATTCTCTAACCTTTAGCTTGATGCTGGTTTTTGTAGCTTGTGTTTTTAAAGTTTACCATTTTTATATCCCCAAAGTAACACAAGCAGAAAGTTCACATAACATAAAAATAAGCAGAAATGGAAAAAATCAAACCGACTTTAGTCAGTAAAATGATATTTCAGCTCAGTGTCTGTGAGCAAAACTAACTGAAGGGGTTAAAAAGCTGCTGCAGTACGGAGCTAAATCCAGACCAAAGTTTGTTAAAAAAAACTTTAAACAGAAAACAATTTTAACAGAAAATAAAGATGTGAAACTGAAAAAAAAAATATCTAAAACTAGAAAAAATGTTTTGCAAGAGAAAATAAAAATGTGTGAAAAATGAAGCAGGTAAACACTAAAGGTCATGAAATGCTGTTTTTCAGGCTGGTTGCACAAAGAGATGAAGAACAGCACCAAGGCCTCGCTGAAGCTGAAGAAGCGCTGGTTCCTGCTCACCCACAATTCCCTGGACTATTATAAGAGCTCCGAGCGGAACGCATTGAAACTGGGAACGCTGGTTCTGAACAGCCTCTGCTCCGTGGTGCAGCCCGATGAGAAGCTCTACAAGGAGACCGGTGGGTTAAAGCGTCTCACTGACGGGTTTATGTCCCGGTTCCCGTTGTTTTAACACGACTCTCATGTTCCGGCTGCTGCGCGGCAGGATACTGGAACGTGATCGTCTACGGGCGGAAACACTCGTACCGGCTCTACTGTAAGCTGCTGAACGAAGCCACGCGATGGGCCAGCTCCATCCAGAACGTCATCGACACCAAAGCTCCCATCGACACGCCGACCCAGCAGCTCATCCAGGACATCAGGGTAGGAGAAAAACTCCTCTATGTCTGGGGTTAACAAGGTTTTAACAGCCTGAACATCAACTTGCAGTTTGTTTTTTTCCTCACTTTTATTCACTATTCAATAGTTATTACATTCATCTGTCTTAAATGCTGCCTCATACCTTCAGTCGGCCATCAGCTCCTAGGTGTTTTTGTAATCGTTCTTCTGTCTGTTTCATGACAGAAACCTTTGCATTTTATGCTTTGCATTTGTTTTTTTCTTCCCAGTAGATTTCTGAGGCCTGCACTTTGAAAACACACATGTTGCTCTGTGTGACTGAAACTGGGTTTAATGAATGAATGAATGAATATACTTTATTCATCCCAGAGAGAAATTCATGTGTGGTTAAAGAAACATTTGAAACAGCTGGCAGCATTCAGCTTCCCTTAAATTTACTTTTCTGGATAAATTCAAAACCGCTAATTTATTTGGCTCTTAAAGTAAATTTTCCACTTTTTGTAAATGTTTGACATTTGTGTTGAAGTTTTAGTCATCAGCTGTTAAAAATACTTTAAAGTCGTGAGCCGTTTACATTAACGCTCTTATTTTGACGGTTAAAGCAGCATTTCTGTTTCCTTTGAAACATTCAGAAACAAAACAAAGTAGACATTAGAGACCAAGATATAAACATAAATAAAATATTCAGAAGCGATATGCTGTTGTAGCACCTGATGAATATCCACATGTTTGAAGTTAGTGCTTTAGCATTAGCTGAACTAATTATGATTAGTGCTTTAGGGCTAGCGTAGCTAACGTTTCAGTTAGCTAGGCAGAGTAAAGGTTCTGACCCAGAGCTGCAGTTAAAGTCCAGCTGTGGTTCTGTCTACAGGAGAACTGTCTGAACTCAGAGGTGGTGGAGCAGATCTATAAGAGGAACCCCATCCTGCGCTACAGCCACCACCCGCTGCATTCGCCGCTGCTGCCGCTGCCGTACGGAGACATCCAGCTGAGCGGTGAGACACAAACCCGGCCGTCAGATTCTATAAAGAAATACCGACTTAACCTACCTGCTTCACCGGAGAGTGAATTTCATCTTCCTGTTCCTCCTTCACCCAGCGTCACAGAGTCGGAGCTACACCACCCTGCAGGACGAAGCCCTCCGGGTGTTCAGCTCCCTGCAGCACCTGGACGGCGTGGCCGACCCGGTCGCCATCATCCAGGGAATCCTGCAGACGGGCCAGGAGCTCAAGCCGCTGCGCGACGAGCTCTACTGCCAGCTGATCAAGCAGACGGCCCGGCCGCCGCAGCCCGGCGGCACGGCGAACCTCTGCAGCTGGAAGATCCTGGCCTGCATGTGCTGCACCTTCATCCCCTCGCGCAGCATCCTCCGATACCTGAAGTTCCACCTGAAGAGGTGAGCACAGCGCCGCCTTATTATTTCACAAATTCCACTTTTTAATTTTTACCATATTTATGGTGGAAATAAAAAAAACTTTAAGAAATCTATAACTAGAGGCTAATACTACCAGTACCACAAATGAAACAGATGGCTGTGTTTTAACTGAATTTTAGTTTTACCAGGTGTTAAAGTCTTTCCCTTCATTTCAAAAACTAAAAATCTAATTTTTAAGAAAGAAGAAATTAATTTTTTTTTAAATGCTCAACACCAAAATACTGATCAGAAAAGTGAAGGTGAGCTGTGATGTCATAATTCCACACCTCGTCATCTGAGGCCCCGCCCCCACAAAAAACCTTTAATATGAAAATTAGTTTTAACATTTTTTCAGTTTCAATTTTTCTTTTTCTTTTGAACAAATTTTATGGCCCCAATTTTGCCATTTAGGCGACAGGCTGAGTGTAGCTGGGGTTGCTAGGCGACAGGCTGAGTGTAGCTGGGGTTGCTAGGCGACAGGCTGAGCGTAGCTGGGGTTGCTAGGCGACAGGCTGAGCGTAGCTGGGGTTGCTAGGCGACAGGCTGAGCGTAGCTGGGGTTGCTAGGCGACAGGTTTAACCTACTGATTTGTGACTTTACAGTTCGGCCAGAAACGGCTCATTTTCCAGACACCACAAAAAAAGAACTTATTGCAGAAAAATAACTGGATGTTTTAAGAAACATCCAGTTGCGGGTTGAGGGCTGTTCCAGAAACAGCCCCAGTTGAGTTTTTCTACTCAAGTAGAAGTGGAAAAACATTCAAAATGCTTGACAGGTCTCCTTTAAATTCTGCATTGTCAGATCATAGGCCTAGTTGGGTTTGTTTTACCCGTGTAGTTTGCATCTGACCTGTAACCTGGATGCGACCTCTCCTCAGGACCAGAGAGCTCTTTCCCGTCTCAGAGATGGACCGCTACGCCGCCTTCGCCTTCGACTCCCTGAAGAAGACTCGGGCCAGGGAGAACGTGCCGTCGCAGGAGGAAATCCGCTCCATCGTGGCCCGGCAGGAGATGAGCACCACAGTGCACTGCCACGGCGGAGGCTCCTGCAAAATCACCATCAACTCACACACCACTGCAGGGGAGGTGGGTTCCTCCCCGAACAGCATCAGTAACATCCAAAACTGACTTACCATCACAAATCCACTGATGCTGTCTGACACAAAGTATCTAATCTCAGTTTGGTCATAGATTTTTGTTCTGATTCGTTCAGTGATTCATTTGAAAAGAAGAAAGTTTTAGTTCCAAGTAGTTGGTCAGGAAAGGTTGTTAGGATTCAACTTTGGATGTTTTTCCTCCTGATGGTCCAGGAACCTCGGATCAATTAGGGACCAGAACTGACACATTTGTTCCGTCTGTGGTTCACTTTATCTGCTCTGAGTCAAACCAACCTGTTCCCCTCCTGGCCTGTGGGGGCGCTGCACCAAGAACCACAGAGGGAAATGACACAAACCTCTGAAGACTCTGAGAGCAACTTCCTTCTTCACCAAATGGAAAATAATTGGAGGATAGTCAGATTTTAGCTGCTGTCAGATTTCTCTTTTGTCTTTGGTTAACAAGTTCCAGAAGTTAATCAGGAAGATGTTGTTATTTTTATGTTCATCCCACTCCATCCGTCCGTCCGTCAGGTGGTGGAGAAGCTGATCCGCGGCCTGGCCATGGAGGACAGCAGGAACATGTTCGCTCTGTTCGAACACAACGACGCCTCGGAGAAAGCCATCGAGAGCCGGACCGTGGTGGCCGACGTTCTCGCCAAGTTTGAAAAGTAAGACCCTGTGTGTGAGTTTCAGTCTGACCCAAAGGTTTTTTCACTTTTGTGGGTCCAGTTAATGTTCTTAATCGTTGCTCCGCAGACTTTCAGCCAGCGCAGAGGAAAGCAACACGGGCTGGAAGCTGTACTTCAAACTGTACTGCTTCCTGGACACGGACGGCGTTCCCAAGGACAGCGTGGAGTTCGCCTTCATGTTCGAACAGGTGAAAACCTCCGACCACCGATCAGGAAGGTCCATTTCCTGTAACACATCTGCCATGTTTCACATAAACTGCCAGTCAGATGAATCACCGGTTTTTCCTTCTGATTGAATGTAGCGATGATTTCTTACAGCCTGGTTTTAATTGAAGGATTAACTGGAGTCGTCTGGTTTCAGGCCCATGAGGCCGTCATCCAGGGCCACTATCCGGCCCCGGAGGAGACGCTCCAGTTCCTGGCCGCCCTCCGGCTCCAGTACCTCCTGGGCGACCAGAACCCCCAGAGCACCGTGCCCGAGATGTCCCAGGTGTTCCCCATGGCTCGACTGCGGACCCGGGTCCAGAACTCGGCCAAGACGTTTTCCGGCGCCGGCTCTGTGGCGGAGCGCTCCGGGACGGCGGAGCGGAAACGCTCCAGCTTCCTGGAGGGAACGCTGCGGCGGAGCTTCAGGAGCGGCTCGCTGAGCCGGCAGAGGCTGGAGGAGGAGAACAGCCTGGAGGCCTGGCTGAGGGAGGAGGCGGCCGCCGTCCGGACCAGCGTCCTGGACAAGTGGAGGAAGCTGCAGGGCATGAGCCAGGAGCAGGCCATGGTCAAGTACATGGCGCTGGTGAAGGAGTGGCAGGGCTACGGATCCACGCTCTTCAACGTGGAGGTGAGCGCCGAGCTAAAGCTGCGCTGGTCCAAACGCTTCCCACCCAAAATCAACAAGCGGAAATTATCTTTTTTCTCTCCATTAAAAACGTGAAAACAATATTATTGGGAATTTTTTACTCAAACCAACATTAGTTTGAAATTTGCCTTCTGTTGACCTTCATTTCACTTCTTAGTCGTCTTCTGTTGGTCTATGATCTGGTTTTGGTTTTCCTTTAAAACCTTTGTTGTTGTCGGATGTTTTGACTTGATGCTCTGATCTGCTGAGGAAAGAAAAAATCTTTCTGTTGAACATTTCAGATTTAAACTGGCCATGGAAATCTCACCTTAAAATCATTTTAAAAAGTGTCTCATCTGCAGCAGCTCCATCTGCCGCAGAGACAAATCAGTCCAAGGGCCACCAATGGCCCCCGAGCCGCACTTTGGACACCACTGCTCTAGTCTGAGCAGCTCTGGGTTTTATTTATTGTAATATAAATAAATCAAATGTAGGGATTAAGATTAAATGAACAAACAAAACAAAATGTGCAAAAAATTTAATTAAACAGTCCAGTTCAGTTTGTTAAATATTCGTAGAAGAAAAAAAGAATAGAATAGAATAAACTTTATTGATCCCAAAGAGGAAAATTGCTGAGTTATTGAAAGTCCATCCAAAGTGTTAAATACTGGAAAATTCAAATATAACCATAAGCAATTAATATTATATATAATTTATATTATAAGCAGTTTCTAGGTAATTTAAATATGACTTGCATATAAAATAAATAAAATAATAAAAAGAATATTAATGGAAATTTGTTAATCTGTAAATAAATCTATAAATGGGTCCAGAGTAAAGTTAAACTCCTCTGTGCTTCCAGAGCCGTGACGGAGCGTTCCCGGCGGAGCTGTGGCTCGGCGTGAGCCGGGAGTCCATCTCCGTGTACAAACGCGGCGAGCCGTGGCCCCTGGAGGTCTTCCCCTACGAGCTCATCCTGTCCTTTGGCGCGCCGCTGCCCAACGCCTACAAGATCGCCGTGGAGGGCCGGGAGCTGCTGTTCGAGACCCAGATGGTCGGTGCCGATGAACTACACCCGCCTCCTCCTGCAGAAAGCTTTCTGTGGCTCACGGTCGCTCTCTGTCGCCCCCTGCAGGTCATGGACATCGCCAAGCTCATGAAGGCGTACATCAGCATGATCGTGAAGAAGCGCTACAGCAACAGTCAGTCGGTCGGCAGCCATGAGAGCAAATGCAGCGCCTGGTGAAGCCGGACGGAGCCTCAGGGGCCCACAGGGCCAGAACCGAACCCAGAACCGAACCCGAGTCAAGACCCGCTCTGTCCTCAGATTATATGAAATAGGTGTCAAATGTTTGTGCTGCACTTTTTTTTTTCTGTCGTTATAATTTTTAAGAAAAAAATAGTTTCCATAGATGAAGTTTCCATCTTTATCCCAACATTAAACCAAACCAAATTAATTGTGCTGCAGGAATGTTTTTGTTTTTGCCATTTTAATTTCTGAGATTTAAAAAACAAAGTCATTTCTAGAGGTCAACAGAAATCAGCCTACTGACCTCTGACCCCACGCATGAACAAAACTAATAGGAATTAATCGTGCAGCAAAATTTTTGTATTTTGCTGTATTTTTTTGTATTTTTGTCCACCAGAGGTCAACCTGCTCTTTAACAAAATCAAACAAATTGATATAAATTAATTGTACTTCGTTTGTGATGAATTCTGCATCAAAATGTTTATTTTTACCGTAATAATTTAAGATTTCTAAAAGAAAATAGTTTCCAGGGGTCACCAGGGGTCAACCCATCATTTAATTATTGCTGCAGAAACGTTTGACACCAGTTTCATTTAATTTAGAGGAGGCGGGTCCAGCTCCAGCCTGCAGGGCTCTGCAAGTTTCCCAACATGAAGGAACGGCTTTGCAAAAACAAAAACTCTGAGGTTTCTCCACCGGGTCCAAGTCGAGCTGGGAGTCTCCATGGAAACCTGAGCTCAGACCAAAGCATGGCGTCTCTTCACTGAGTACCAGGAAGTGCTTCTTATCAACAATCAGTCTGGAGTAAAATTCATCAGAAAAACTGAACATTTTCCATCCGGACCGCCTGAAATGATGCTTTTATTGAAGCGGATTGTGGTTCGGTCCAATTCCAGTGACAGGAGGAAGACTTTCTGGAAGAAACTATATTATCCAAAAGAAAAAAGAATGAAACAAAAGCAACCAAAGAAAACCAAACCAGATCGCACCGAGTCTCTGCTGACTTTAAACCACTCTTCAAAATGGGAAAGACAAGAAGCCGCGGCAGGAGACGTTACCGTTACGACGCTGTGTGACTCATGAATTGTTTCTGTAGAGAAGAGACTGGTTGAATGTATTTTCCCAAACAAAACAACAACCCTGAATCCGATTCGTTTATAACTGATTAACAGACAATGAAGAAATCACAAGTGCCTGTTTCCATCCGGATGAACTCCGATCGGGTCCGAGGTTCTGCTGAGGAATAAACCCGGTGCTCCGATGTTTCTGAACCGGTCCTGCTGCGCCAGCCGCTCCAGCTCAGAAACAGCAGAACAATCAGTTCCCAAATATTAAAGCTTCCTGATGAGATGAGGCAATCTGTTGCAGTTGTGGTGGCGGACCACAGAAAATCAAAGTCCAACATTTTTAGGGATTTCTGAAAGGAAATGTTCCTAAATTAGAGGTAAAACTTGCGAACATTGTGGTAAACATGGGTAAAGTAACAGTTATGGTAACTGTTGTGCAGTTTTTGCTTCAGCTTGCCTGAGCCGCTCCACCGGACCCGGTTCGGCAGCAACATTCCCACGTTTCCCTGGAGCTCCGCGGGCGGCAGATCCATCCAGAGACCAAGACCTGCAGGTTCCTGCCGGTTCCTGCCGGTTCCTGCCGCTGTCCAGTGCCTTGTTGTAAATTCTGTACACTTCCTGTTTTACATGCAGATTGGTTTTTGGTAGAATGTGTAATGTAATATATATATATATATATAATATGTGATTTAATCATGTGGACTGTACATTTCAGGTTTTTGCCTTCTGATTTATTATCCCAGCATTTTTCTCTTGTATCTTTTTTTGTATCTTTTTAAATCTGAATTATCATTATGTGTTAGAAGACGAATTAGAATGATGTGTTGATTTACAATAAATAAATAAAAATATTTAGACGTTTTATTACAATCTGGAAAAAAAAAACTGACATTTTTTAAAAATTTGTTTCAGTTTTACAATTTTGCTGATACATTAAAAGCTTTCAGAATGAGTTTTAGGGCGTCTGTCACTTTAAATCCGGGTTAAAACTATTCTGCAAGGAAAAGTGGAGCAGTTTTCTCAAACTTCTTTGGATTTTTTTAAAAGTAAAATGCAAACCTTTTAACATCAACAATAACCAGCGGAGTCTGGATCGTTTTGATCGGATCTTTATGTTTTCCATCTCACCGACGGTTTGGAGCCTTAAAGAAAGTAACTGACATTTCTCTCTCTGTGTACAAACATTCTTTATACATTACAGCCAGGTTACACACAAAGGAAACTAATACAGTCACATTCAAGTCATATCTGTGCTGCACAATGAGACGTTAATATTCAGCCTCTTAAGGCACCAAAAGAACCAAAATGATCCAAAACCCCAGCGTTCCCAAACATTTATCCCAACACTTTCATGTCAAATGGACGTTGCTATGGCAACATATCCCAGCCAACGAAGGAAAACGGTGACATAAATGCATCATAAATGAAAATCAACACCATTCTGACGTCAGTTTGTGCTCTTAGCTTCTGAATCTCAGCCGTTTTCTATAAACTATAATCAGTTTGGCATCATTTTTCTAAAGATCCGGTTTGATCCAGTTCAGTCTGCAGATGTTTTCCAGCCTGTGTCTAGTGGCCACCTGCAGTATTGCACCGACGGTTTGGCGGGAATGAAATTTAGTTCAGCTAAATCTCTTCTGGGATTTACAAGAAACAACTAAACTAAAAAACCATCTAAGATCTCTTCGTTGTCTTTGCTTCCATACAGAAAACGCCTCAATCGTGACGAAGATGGATTCAGATTTTGGTGTTCTGATGGAAGAGAGGTTATGATGAAGGCAGATTCAGTCTTTAGATTTTCTCTGTCAGGACATAATAAAACTAATCTATTCTTCATCAGGCTGTAAAACGATATAAACCTCCAGTGCACAGATGAACTGATTAACGGTCTGAGAAAGCAGGAGTTTTATCGTCTTTACGCTCTGGATCTCACAGGCGTGTTAAGAATTATGATCCTAAATGTTTCCGGTCCACCAGACGACGGAGGGAAAGATTATTATGTTCATAAATCGTTTAAGGAAGCCGCTAATCATCCCAGAGGCAGAATATTCACAGAAAGGTCGGCGTTAGCAGTGGCCTAGTCAAAGACCAAACTCCAAATTGTGCCTTTGCAAAGCTGAGCAGAAGAAACATTTTTATTACATCCTGACAGGTGAAACCCAAGAACCAAAACAGGAAGTTGTTTCCTCAGAGAAGAACGTGACGTCATTCTGCCGCTCAGTCTGAATAGGAGCCAACAAATTCCTGACAAAACGACCAAAACTACTTGGCACTAAACTTTTTATCCTTTTTGTTGCGTTTTTCCTTTAAATCCTGAAGCGCCATCTTGACTTTAGGAGCTCAGAGGAATCTGAACCAGAGAACCCGGATGTAACGCCACAGTTTGGTCTTTATGCTACGATGTGAACTGTGCGGGATGGATGACGTCACAGTGCCAACAGAACACGTCCATCTTTTATCTGGCTGAGTTTGGTTTGGGGACCGGCCCCGGAGAGGATCGACAACCCGGAAACACCGTTAATACCGGGAACACCGGAAATACCGTTAATACCGGGAAGCAGCAACCAATAAATGCAGAAACGTTCAGACTAAAGTTTCACCTGCCGAGGCCCAGGCTGACGTCACGCGGATGAACGTCCAGGTAAAGTTTCACCTGTCGAAGCTCAGACCGACGTCACGCGGATGACCACCTCCCCCGACTCCGCGTCCTGGCTCAGGCTGTTTCCGGGCAGCAGCTCGGGGCAGAACCGGGCCAGACAGAGGCAGGTCCACGGCCGGGACCCGAGCTGGGTGGCGTGCAGCGGCCCGCTGGGCCCCAAGGTTGCCAGGGGCAACCAGAGCGTCCTGGGGCCCAGAGAGGAGGGGCCGGTGCTCGTCTCCTCCATGTCCTTGGCCTTGTCGTAACTCTGGACGTCCCAGTGGAGATTCACCGCCCGCCAGCGCAGGAACACGCTGTACACTGCTGCCCCCTCGTGGACAATCAGGCCTGTTACAACGACAGGAGATCAATAAATAAATGTTTTATATGATTGATTTAGAGCCAAAATTAAAAAATGAAAATAAAATCACAACATCAATCATAATATTATGAGAATAAAGTTTTAATATTATGACTTTATTCTCATAGTATTTCAACTTTATTCTCGAAATATTAATATAACATATAATGTTTTGACTTTATTTTAAAATTGTATTATTTTTAAATTATCATTAGAATTATTACTATTATTTTCTAATCCTCTATTGTGGAAAATTAACCCTTTTTTAATGAGCAGGTACACACTTATTAAACTTTTAATTATTAACCCATCTCCTCATGTTTTCTATTGATATAAATATGATGTGGAAAAGACAAACGTTCACACCATTCATGTAACAAATACCAGAACATTAAAAAGTCAGAATAATCAGATTAAATCTGTAACTTTAATTAAAAAAATGTTTTTTACATATCTGAAAAAGACTGTCACCATGTTGTGCCAGTTTGTTAGGAGACAGTCTGTGAACAGATCGAGGAGGAGGGTCTTAGCGCTGCCAATCAATGCTGCTCAATGAGCTGATGGCGGAGAAACAATCCACTAAGAGAGTTTATCATCAGGGTCATGAATGCATTACAATCTAATCAATGACTTGATGGAAATGAACGTGTTGACGTTCCACTGCGGGTGGACGGACCTACGCAGACCAGGTCCATGAAGCCGTACATGCCGTAGCAGATCTGGAAGAGGACGTCTCTGCGCTGCCAGACGGCCTGCGGGCTGAGAGCCGACCAGAGCAGCCAGGAGATGCTGGCCACCAAGAAGAGCGAGCCCAGGAACACGGCGATGATCTGCACCTTCTCCACCAGCGTGATGGTGATGGGCTGCCACTGAGGCGGAGGACAGAAAACTTCACATCTCTACGCAAACATTAATTCCCCTATACTGGAAATAAAACCTGTTTTTGAATGTATTTTACTGGGATTTATTTGATGCAGCATCAAAAATGATTTAAAAATGTTTCACAAACAGAGCCTGAAAATAAAACTGCTCAAAACTCCTGAATGAAATCCAGCAGATGAACGACCTAATTAATAAACATAATTCACTTTATGTGAGATTTAAGAGTCGTTCGATTTAGACTCTGAAAACCTGCTGAGACCTGCATTTGTCATTTATAATTTAATCACTGCTCAGGTCAAGATCAGCTCAAACTATTAAAGTTTCACTTTAGGACCTGAAAAGACGATTTATGTGAAGATCAGTCAGGATGTTTAAAACGGTGAAGCCGACACAAACCGATTCATCATTTCATTTACATAAAGCCTTAACATCAGATGAGCTCCAGAGTTCAGCAGGAAGCTGCAGCTCTGCCTGTTTCTCTGACTTCCTGTTTACCTGCCAGGGTCGCTTCATGTTGATGGCGATGACCTGGAAGCGATAGCAGCAGAGCTCACAGGTCCAGCAGCCGCGCTCACTGATCCACTTCAGCAGACACTGCTGATGGGTGTAGCGGACCGAGCCGTCACAGCGGCACGGGTTCAACAGGTCGCCCTGCAGCCGCGCGCACACACACACACACACACACACACACAGGTCAGCAAACAGAAGCAAAATCCATCTTAAGGAGTGTTTATCACACAGAAACATGGCGGCATCATCCAGGAGTTTTTGTCGACTGGATGAAATCATGAATAAATTTAAATACCAAACGGTTCTGGTCCAAAACATTCAGGTGTTTTCTAGAAATCTGAAGAAGGAAGAGTTTCATTTTATCATCATAGTGAGTCTGATCACAGAGTCTGATGCATCGCTGATAAACCGAACAGTGGCTGACTGATTCCAGGGAGACGAATTCAGCTGCCAAAGGCCAAAAAGTGAAATGAAAAGCTGCAGGTTCATCAGTCAGTAATGTGTAAACGTCGCATCATCGCCACAGAAACTCTGGAACGACACTGAATGCAGAAATGACTCAGAGCAGCTTTTGTTTCCATTACTGCAGGTAACAAGGCAGCAGCTGGGAGAAATCTGACCTTCAGATTGCAGCAGGAAGTTCCTCTTTTCCGGAAACAAACCTGATTCCTTCCATGTTTAATCCTCACTGCTGTCACTGAAATCAGGATCAAATATATTCATCTATCAAAGTTACAGATTTTTGTGTATTATTTTGCTTCTCCATAACAATCAGCTTCAGAATCAAAGAGAAACTGTCCACTTCCCATCGATCGCCCAGGATTAATCCTCCGCTCGTTGTTTTCCAGCCTCCTTTCTCCCCCAGCAGGTGATCCATCAAAGCAAACCCATAACTTGTCCACCAGAGGGCCTGAAATCGATGATCATTCCTCACAGCTCCAGCAGGAAGCAGCCTGGCATTAATCATCACAGCCGCATCTGTTTATTCCTCCTTCCTGGAGGTTTTTCCAGAGCAGACGATCCTGCAGGCCCGACCCGCAGGCCGACCGTGTCCGGCATGTTAACGGGACATTAAGGTCAGCGGTCACACAGCTCGTTTTTCATCTGGTCTGATTAACCTTGTGGGTTTAAAACAACCTCAGAGGGTTCTGGTTCAGAAGGTCAGACAGTCGGGGAGGACGACGAAACTAAAGATCCCAGAGATCAAAGTTTATTTATGATCCGTGACTGAAAACAGATAAAGTTATTAAAGCTGATTGAATTAACTGTAATGAAACAGTTATTGAACTAAACCTCAACTACGGTAGTGATCGATTAATCAACGAATACAGCAATTAAATAAAACTAAACAAAATATCGATATAGATATTTATATCTGTACATATATAAAGATGTATAGATGTAGATATACTATCTATCTATCTATCTGTCTAAATTTAGATCTAGATCTATCTATCTAGATTTAGATAGATAGATCTCTACATATATATGTATAGCTCTATAGATATATCTATAGATATATAACGCGAATGTATATCTACAGATATATATCTATAGATTTATATCTGTATATAGATATAGATATATATCTATATCTATATATCTCTTCTAGTGGCAGTTTTACCGACACCTGATTTCAATACTGTAAAAAATAAGACTTTGACCATTTTTTGTCCAATAATCATTAAAATAATCAGTTACTAACATAATACTTTTGTTTTAAATCGTCGTTGTTTTTTTTTCCGTACCCAAATAATCTGAATATTTCTATTTTTTTTCAGTGGTTTTAAAATTGCTTGCTACATATTTAACACGAACGACTAACAACGACGGCGGTACCTCCTACGTCTACGGCGATAGTAGCCGCTGCTGCGTCTCCTCCGCCTGTAGTATCGCCTCCTCCTACGTCTATAGGAGGAACGCCGTCTGCGACGTCGCCTACGTGCCATGGTAGCAATGATGCGCTAAGCTAACAGCTCTTTAATCAAAGGATCCTTAATCAAAGGATTCTGAAGTGATGTCATCGATGACATCACTTCAGAATCCTTTGAATAAAAGAGCTGTTAGCTTAGCGCATCATTGCTACCATGGCACGTAGGCGACGTCGCAGACGGCGTTCCTCCTATAGACGTAGGAGGAGGCGATACTACAGGCGGAGGAGACGCAGAAGCGGCTACTATCGCCGTAGACGTAGGAGGTACCGCCGTCGTCGTTATTACTAGTCGCTCACGTTGACCATGTAGCAAGCAATTAAAAAACCACAAAAAAAATCATAAAACAATTTAAAAATGTCTATAGATAAATATATAATGTGTGTTCGCTGTATATTACAGCGAACACATAAATACCAAATACTTTGGTATTTGGTGAATTTTTTCATATTTTTTCACATTATAACCACAAACATAAACATGTTTATGTGAAAGGTCAACACAACATAATATTCAATCATTAAATTAAGTAGGAAGAAAATTATACCTGATTAAAGTTTAAAAAAACTTAAAAGTGCGACATGCAAAAGTATTCAGACCCGTTTTCAACCAGTTGCCTTCAGAAGTTGCTAACGACTTACTGGAGTCCAGCTGTGTAATCTAATCTAATTTAATCTAATCTAATCCAGCTGCTGTGTGACGCCTCAGATGTTATGGGAACAAACAGCATCATGAAGGAGCGCAGCAGGCAGGTTGGGGAGAAGCTGTAGAGAGGTTTACATAGATATATATAATATAAAAAGATTTCCCAGCTTCTGGATTTATCATCCAGAAACTGAACTGTAAACCTACCAAGACAAGGCCTAGTTAATCTATAGCGGGCCGGATTTGGCCCGGGCCTTCAGTTTGACACCGTCTCTTGGGACTAACGTTTTAATGTCATGTTATAATGTTATTCCGCAAAACACCTGGGTGGACGTAGCCCCGCCTTCGAGGACAGAGCTGCAGCCTCCCCTCTGCTCCTTCAGACTAGCCACCAGCAGATGGAAAACATCAGATCATAACATCTGACCTGACGTCATCTGTGCCTCCAGAGTTTTAGTCATTATTTTTATTAAACATGTTTTATGATTTTTTTTGTGGTTTTTTAATTGCTTGCTACATGGTCAACGTGAGCGACTAGTAATAACGACGACGGCGGTACCTCCTACGTCTACGGCGATAGTAGCCGCTTCTGCGTCTCCTCCGCCTGTAGTATCGCCTCCTCCTACGTCTATAGGAGGAACGCCGTCTGCGACGTCGCCTACGTGCCATGGTAGCAATGATGCGCTAAGCTAACAGCTCTCTTATTCAAAGGATTCTGAAGTAACAGTCTGTGATGTCACTGATGACATCACATCCATTCCTGGCCATCACTGATGACATCAGACATGACATCATCTATCGCCTCCTGGTAATGTAATGTAACGGAAACTGAATGTAATTTAAGCTAAATTAATTCATTTAAAGTGTTTGCAGTTATTGCTGTGATAAATGAGAAAATTTATCACAGTAATAAGCTCTACATTATGATGTCACCACATGACCTTTAACCCCATCCAATCACTGAACAGATGCTTAGAACAGATAAATGTGTGGATGAGACAAAACTTTCTCCAGCTGAACAGAAACAAACCTGAAGTTATTATTTTTGGACCTAAAGAGGAACGATCTAGAGCTATAGATCTAGATCTATAGATCTAGAGTCAATGCACAGCTTCAGTTATTACAACTAAAAACCAGCGATCAGCCCGAAACCTGGGAGTAGTGATGACCTCTGACCTGAACCTTCAGAGCCACATAAAGACAGTCACAGAGTCGGCCTTCTACCACCTGAAGAACATCTCCAGGATTAGAGGATTAATGTCTCAGCCAGATCTAGAGAAACTCATCCATGCGTTTATCTTCAGTCGCATTGATTACTGCAGCAGCGTCTTCACAGGCCTGATAACAAATCAATCCTCCAGCTGCAGCTGATCCAGAAGCTGCTGCTGGCGTTCTGACTAAAACCAGGAAGATAGAGCAGTCCCTCCACTGGCTCCATGTATCTCAGAGAATAGACTTTAAAATACTGTTGTTAGTTTACAAATCACTGAACGGTTTAGCACCACAATACATAAAAGATTTGCTGTTGTTGTATCAACCTTCCAGACCCCTCAGGTTCTGGTTCTGGTCTGCTCTGCATCCCCAGAACCAGAACCAAACCAGGAGAAGCAGCGTTCAGCATCTATGCACCAAAGATTTGGAACAAACTTCCAGAAAACTGTAAAACAGCTGAAACACTGAGTTCCTTTGAAACATAATCAGTTCTTAATTTAATGATGGAACTTGACTTAATGTCATGATTTGATTGTTTATTTTATGTTGCATGACTTTGTGTTTTTGTGTTTCTTACGATGTAAAGCTCATTGAACTGCCTTGCTGCTGAAATGTGCTGTATAAATAAAATGTGATTGATCCTTCAGTTCTATATTAAAATAAAAATTAATAAATAGCTGATTCTGCATTCAATGACTCATCTTGAAAATAAATAACATTAAAGTTTGATTCAATTAATAAAATATATTTAAACACACAACCTTTATCTTTAAAGTTATATTTATGTGGTAAAGTTACTTTCTGTGTGGCCACACAGAAAGTTGCGGTGGACCGGATTTGGCCCCCGGGCCTTCAGTTTGACACACGTGTGCAGTTAGCGGTTTAAAATCTGCTGATGTCCGGTTGGATTTCTGACCGAAGCCAACTGCGGTCATTAGATAAAATCAATAACAGAGTCAGTTATAAACTGGAACCGTTAAAGATGTCTGTCTCCAGGCATGTGGATCTACTTCACATGTTCTTTTATTCAACATAAACATGAACAAATTTTAATGATTTAACCAAATGGAGAAGAGCAACACATGTACACACTGTGTTTATTAATACACAAATCACTAAATGTTGGACTTGCTCCAATACTGAATGATTATGTTTTACATTTTTCATTATTTCTGATTAAAATGCTACATGTTTAGATGACGTCACTGAGGAGTGGCTGTGATGTTACTAACATCTGTGACGTCATCGGTGCCTCTAGATTTTTAACCATTATTTCCATTAAACATTTTTATGATTTTTTTTTGTGGTTTTTTAATTGCTTGCTACATGGTCAACGTGAGCGACTAGTAATAACGACGACGGCGGTACCTCCTACGTCTACGGCGATAGTAGCCGCTTCTGCGTCTCCTCCGCCTATAGTATCGCCTCCTCCTACGTCTATAGGAGGAACGCCGTCTGCGACGTCGCCTACGTGCCATGGTAGCAATGATGCGCTAAGCTAACAGCTCCCTTATTCAAAGGATTCTGAAGTGACGTCATCGATGACATCACGACTATTCCTGGCCATCACTGATGACATCACATCCATTCCTATGAAGACATGAGATCTGATCAGATCTGTATGGCAAACCGTTTTAACATAAATTTGGTTTCGCTGCCCTTACATTCCAGATATCTCAAATTGTTTTATGACGAGACGTTTCAGCGATTTAAGATATCTCTAATTATATTCTGACTGGTCGAAATGACATCAGATTTACTCATGACTGAATTTATGTTTGGACAGGAGAAATGTAGTTTTGACTAGTGAAAACTAAATTAAAGATATCTTGAATTGTAATTTTGACTATTCAAAATTTATTTTAAAATATCTCTGAATGAATTAGATATCTTCAATTACAAAGCTTTTCTATCTCTTCGATTAACATACTGACTATCAGAATGACATCACTGATATCTTTAATATGTATTCTGTCCAGTCAAAACGTCCCTGACTTATGCGGCAATTTGAAAGTTTAATAAAACAATGAAAAATAGAAAAAAAACGAAAAAAAGATGTTTGAAAATGCACAACTTTCATGTTGAAAATGCTTTTTAGCAATTTTAGCTTTTCAAAGCTGTTTTTAATTGCTTTGTCAGAAATGAATAAACAGGAAATTCTTTGCAGATTTGAGAAGCAATCTTAGAGTTGATGTAGAATGTAAATGCAGATATTTTAAATTTCCATTCCGGAGAGTCAAAATGCATTTTTAGATGTCTAGAAGGTAATTACGGATAGTCAGACGAAACCGAATGTATGTAAAAACGGCTTGCCATATTCTCGCCTTTTCCACCCCGAGATGCGGAGCAGAAAATTACATTTATTCTCTACCCACAATGCATCTGTGGCTCTATGGAAACAGTTTAAAACGTTCCGATGTTTCTGAGTGAACCACGCACATTTAGCTGTTTATATTCAACAATGATAAACTGGAGCGGTGACAGCTGCACCGACACATTTCCCCCTGGTGGGGGCGCCATACTGAGCTGTAACACATGTTCCGTTATTATCTATATCTTGCTGCCTCAAATGTTTTAATGTTTTAAGGAAGCACATTAAAACGTGTGCTTCCTTAAAACACGTTTTAAGTCAAAAATCTTTTTTGTTTTGTGTTTTTTTTTTTTTCTGAATTCTGAATTGTTTTATGATTTTTTTGGTGGTTTTTTAATTGCTTGCTACATGGTCAACGTGAGCGACTAGTAATAACGACGACGGCGGTACCTCCTACGTCTACGGCGATAGTAGCCGCTTCTGCGTCTCCTCCGCCTGTAGTATCGCCTCCTCCTACGTCTATAGGAGGAACGCCGTCTGCGACGTCGCCTACGTGCCATGGTAGCAATGATGCGCTAAGCTAACAGCTCTCTTATTCAAAGGATTCTGAAGTAACAGTCTGTGATGTCATTGATTACATCACATCCATTCCTGGCCATCACTGATTACGTCAGACCTGATCGGTGCCTCTTCCTTTTTCATCAGGATATAAATCAGAAGCATTTCTGTGTTTGGTGGAGAGTTCAGGATAATTACTAAATTAAATAAAAACATTTTTCACAACCTAAACATCAAGCCGACGTTTTTATTCAGAAATCTGTGTAGAAACAAAATATTCTTTCCCATAATTTGGCAGTTGTAGGGCCCAGTTTGGTTTGCTAAACCTGTAAATATCTGTTTTCAACCATTACCTCAGGACTTTGACTAGGCCATGCTAACCAATATGCTTTGAGTTCAAGAAATTCCATATAACCTTCACCAGATTTGCCCATCAGCTCTGACCTGTTCCTCTGTTCCTGCTGATAAAACCCACAGCATGACAACGCCACCGCCATGCTTCACTGTGGAGACTTTTACATGCAAAACTGTTTAAACCGATTCACTCCTTTGTGTTTATCCATCATATAACCGTACAGTGAAACAGACTGAAGTCTGTGGTTGTAACTAAACAAAATGAGAAAACGTTATGGACGTATGAAACGTAGATGAATAGTTTTATAAGTGATTTAACTGAACTTCAGATCTGGAATCAATTAAAACAATCTCAAAATATAATAAAAGATGAAATATTGGCTTTTATTGACAGTAATGTTGCATTTTCATGAATAGATCAAATGTTTCTCACATGTGGATGCTAAATGAAAAGTTTAATTCATCAAACTGATCTAATGATGCAACTTTAGGCAGCAGAAAAAGTCAAACTGTGGATTTTATCAGTTTTTAAAAAGCAGATAACTAAGGCCTTCACAGCCTCCAGGCCTTCACAGCCTCCAGGCCTTCACAGCCTCCAGGCCTTCACAGCAGCCATGAGTCTGGACCCGGAGGCGGAGTTATTAGATTTGATCTGCTAACAGGCTGGAGCCGCGTTGGGAAGACAGGATGTCCACTTAGGCGTTTGCTGCCTGCTCTCCTGCTTCCCTTCGGCTCTGGCAGCGATGAATCGTCCCTCATCGTCCTGCTGCTGTCACTGGCCTGCAGCGTCTCAGGTTTCAGCCTGGACCGACGGTCCATTTGTCCCTGCACGTCCACGTCTGTCCATCCGCTTGCAGGAAGACGGGCAGACAAATTGGTGCGTCACTTTGGGATGAGATTTTAACCTGATTATGGTTGGGTCGCTGTGCTGCACCTCTGATGTGACAGACACTGCAGTTCAGGGTTTGTACAACACATTTTATGACTTTGTCACTTATTTTATGATCATCTGCAAACGAGTTTATCATTCTGATGAACCGAAATCTTGATAATAACGAGAATCTTATCCTGACAGAAGATAAACGATATGATAAAAGCCCAATGTTACATCACACTAAGGGAAAAGGTTCAGAAAGTTTGGACGACTTTTAAACGATGGACTAATTAAATGTTTAATCTTCCTGCAAACATCCTGCTACACATTTTCATTTTTTAAATTTGATTTTAATAATTTTTAAAGATTTACTTATGTTGTTTTTCTGTTATATATTTATTGATATACCATATACTTTCTATGTAGTTAAAAGTGCAAGTTATACTTTCGATATAGTGTACTAGATAGTATTATTCTATATACTATAGTATTCTCTTCTAAGAGAATACTAGTAGATATAGTGATATATACCACACATAGTGTATGGTATATATACTATAGTATACGATACACTATATATATATCTAGATCTATAGATCTAGATATAGATAGATCTATATCTAGATAGATTGATCTATCTGATATAGATAGCTATACCTATCTATATCTATCTTTCTAGATATCTATATATATAGATCTAGCTATATAGATCTATCTATAGATCTATATCCATCTACCAGTATAGTATACATCTATACTATACTGTATATCTATGTATCTATATATAGATATCTGTATCTAGCTATAGATGTATATATAGATATATAGATATAGATATATAGATATAATAGATGTATAGGTCTATACAAGTTCAAACAGCTAATTTAGTATATAAAGATATTTGTCTTTCTATAGCTAAACACATGTTTTGTCTTTAGAGTTACTGTCTTGGCTCTTAATGTGTATAATACCAATAAATTCAATTACTCTAATTTATAAAATAACCTCTTCAACTCGCTGCTGGGGTAAATCAGTGAGGTCAGAGGTCACTTCAGACAGGCTATAGCAGGGAGCCCAAACTGGGTCCTGCAGGCCCGGCATCCTGCGTGTTTCAGTCTCTCCCTGGTTTAACGCACCAGATCAATAGATGCTTATGGGCCTCAGGAGAACATTGACCTGCTGAACAGGCTGGTACCAGGGACAGAACTGAATGGCAGGATGCCGGCCCCCCAGGACCCACTTTGGGCTCCCCTGGGTTATAGGCATCGTTGTTTATCAGACTTCCAGCAGTGAATGTTCGGGTTCGTGTTTCTGGTTCCGGTTCTGATCTCCCTCAGCAGAACCGAAAGGATCCAATCAGCAGCTTCTCCTCAACGGCACAAGCTGCTGCCGTCAGCCAATCACAGGGCAGCAAGCTCACCTTCAGCCTCACAGAACCGCAGTTTGAGATCTGATCGGGTCGAGCTGGTGACAGATGAGCGACCAGAACCAGCAGACCCAGTAGAACCAGCAGCCTACCTGTTCCGCTCCCTGGAAGCAGATCCTGCAGCTCGGGGTCGGGATGCACGTCTCGCTGCTGCAGGTTGAGGGCATCGCCTGCGTTTTGCCACATCTGCCCCCCACCGCCCCCTCCTCGCTGGAAGTGTTGCCCCCGTTTTCCTCCCCGCTGATTTTCTCAGCGTCAGCCGCACGCGCGCGGTCCTCCTCCTCCTCCTCTTCCTCCTTCTCCTCCTCCTCTCCCGGCTGCGGCTCCTCCTCGCCGTCGGGCTGCGGACGTCCTTGGGAGCGGAGCGAGTCGCTCTCCTCCCAGGTGAGGCGCTGCTTGGCGGCCGGAGCTCCCGCCGCCGGTCCCGCATCTCCCTCCTCTGCGCTCATAATAAAATGCAAAGTCAAAATAAAATTGCATAGATGCCTCCTCCTCCTCTTCTCCCCTCCTTTACTGCGACGCAGGGACGCGCTGAAAGCCGGCTCGGTTCGGTTCCGCTACAGCTCGGTCCGCTCGCAGAGCTGCACATCAGCAGCCGGAAGCTCCCGCTGCTGGAACCGCCTGATGCGCTCCGGAGAGCCGCGGAGGCGCTCCATGTTCCTCCTCCTCCTCCTCGGAGCAGAATAAACCTGAACGAACCTCCTGCCTGTCCGGCTCCTCACAGCACGAGGTGAGGAGGAGGTGAACGTTCTGCCTGTCCGGCTCCTCCTCACAGCAGGAGGAAACTTCTGAAGATCCCTGCGCTCTCAGGAAGCAGCAAACTGCATTTCTCCGCGGAAATGACCAATCAATCACATTATTACCCCATCAATATGATGGAGGAGGCGAGTTTCCAGAGGCGACCAGAGGGAGGGAAGAGGAGCTGCTTCGTGATCCCGGCGGCAGCATCAGGACCAGCAGGAAGAGGCTCCAGGTCACCGGGCGGCACCGAGATGATGTGATGAGTTGAAACGTGGCGATCCGCCGCGCTCCTCCTCTTCCTCCCCCTGGTCTTAAAGGAATCACCTGCAGGCGCGCAGATGCTATCATCATCATCGTCATCATCATCATCATCATCATCATCTGCTCAGACCTCAAAACAAACCAGCTTTCGTCCAGCGGAGGAATTAAGACCCAATAATTAAAAACAGAATCATTCATCCATAAATTCAGGAGTTTCTGGAGGTTATTGGAAGTGACTGTTTTGATCAAATGGGTAAACCCATAGGGGCGCTGCCCTAGAGGGGGCGCCAGAATATGGTGTAAAATGGAGTTATCATTTTTTGTACTGAGCAGATGTGTATGTAAATGATGACATATAACAGAGGCTCGCCTGTAATGTGTTCCCATGTTCCTCAAAATGTACAAAAAAGTTGAAATTCCCAGGTTTTTCTTCCATCAGTGCCAGTTCTGCAGGTCAAAGTTGAGTTCTCAGTCATTTTCTCAACATTTTATGGAGCCAAGGCTCCACAAACCGTCTCACCCTGTGAGGTCAGACAGCCGGACGTTCCTGCTCTGGGTTCTTGTTCCTTTTTGAGTTCTAGAAATAAAGACTTGAAGCTGATTGGATGGAAACAAAAACAAACCTGAAAGGAGAATTAAATCTGGAAATTCAACCATCTTTCCAGACTCATCAGATTTAAATTATTAGTTTTCCAAGCCGTATTTATCACGAGAAACAATTTCTCAGTATTTATGTTAGAACAGTTACATCAGCAGGTAAAAAAGGCTAATTAATTTCTTCTTGTGGTAGCAACATCAGCCTCCACATTAATTTGTGTTACATTTAGGACCAAAGATGGATAGATTGATATTGATATGAGGATATATATACATTTCTATATATAGATAGATCTATCTAAATCTATAAAGATCTATCTATCTAGATAGATATATCTACATATATATGTGTATATATATATATATATATATATTAATATATTAATATATACACTCTTAGAAAGCTTTTGTAAAAATATACTATTATTAAGAGGGCAGGATGAAAACAGCAATATAAATTATTTTATCATATTTTTCCATTATGACAGGTGAGGCTCTGTCTCACCTGCCTCTCCTGACTGCACCTCACTGGTAACTATGGCAACCAGTGACAGTTTAAAAGCCCACTGGCACTTTCTGAAACTATGACATCACAATGTGACTCCAAAGGCAGAATTCTGACATCACCAGCGATTCTAAAAGCTCCTCACATCGATCTACTGTCGTCACAACCTGTTAGCAGCCGTTGTCGATACGTTTGTCTGGAGAAGTTATTCAGCAGTTCACAGTAAGATTTTCAACTTTGTTTGGTTCACATTCTTTGGAGATTGCCATCAAACTCAACGTGAATCTTTACAGTTTCTAGAGACGTGATTTTAGTTTCCAACCTGAGTCAAGCAAAGGTTACAATGCAGTCCAACCAGCCGAGAGTCGAAGAGGTCGCAGCCGACAACATTGTGGAAAGGGAAGTACAGCCACCCACGCCACCCAAGCGCAAGAAGAAGAAGGTGTCATTTGCAGTCTGGCTGGAGCTGCAGGACGCCTGAGCAGCTGAAGATGTCTGCTGAAAACATCGAACAGCAGGACTCTTCAGTGGCTGAAAAGGAATCGGTCACCAACCCACTGGAGACAGTGGATCAAAAAGGGGACAGGCAGAAGAACGAGAAGAACCAGGTACCGTTTAAAACCTGCTCAGAGGAACACGTTCCCGTTGACCAGGAGATTTCTGCAGCAAATGTTGAGAAGCAGAACGATCCACTGGTCAGCGAACAAGAGTCCATCGCTGGAGTGCAGGAGACAATCAGTGTTGCAGAGAAGAAACAGCCACCAACAAGGAGACGCAACAAGAACAAATTTATTCCATTTGGACTCTGGTTGGAGAAACACGCCGCCGCTGATCTCAGGATTTCAGATGAAAGTCCTGGAATGGAAAACATTTCACTGGCTAGCGAACAGGAATCAATCACCGTTCTTCAGGAGACACCAGAGAAGGAGCAGTCCTTTAAGTCTGCCACTGAAAATGTTACAAAGCAGGAAACTTCTCTGGCTGAAGGAGATCAGGGAGATTCCTCAACGAAGATTTGCAAAGAGGAACCAGTGATGTCTACGACACAGCTGGTCGCCGATGAGAAAAACATCTCCAACTCACTGAAGGAAGTGGCTCAGAAAGGGGACAAACAATTATCAAAGAGTAAGCGCATCAAGAAGACCCCACTGTTGTGGAAATCTTTCCCCGAGTCAGATGCTTGCGTAGATCTTTCGTTTTTTACTGAAAACGGTGACATCAGTAATGGTCCTATGTCGGAAAAACAAAGTCATCAGGCAGCTTTGCCAAGCAGCGGTCAGAAGACATTTTGGAAAACGCTCCCCAAGTCAGAGCCTCGTGTCGATGTGAGCTTTCTTGCTGAGAACATTGAAACCCAAAATGTTTCAATGCCGGCACAAGAATGTGACGAGGCAGCTTCACTGAAAGAGGAAGCTATTCTGACAACACAGTGATTTCTACAACACAGCTGGTCGTCAAAGAGCAATCCGTCTCCAAACCACAGGAGACACTGGAACCAAAAGGGGACAAATGTCCATCTACGGGTACGCCACAGGAAAACATCGAAACAGAGACTTTAACTGAGGTTCCTGGTAAACCAACAGCAGAAGAGGTTCATGGAGACTGTCCAACAGCAAGTCAACCAAAGTGTGCGTGTCTTGCAAAATCTACAGAGTCTGAACTGGAACATATTGAAGTACAGAAGTACCTGATGAAACAGCTTGATGAGATGTTTGACATAAATCAGAAGCTAAATGCTAAACTGAAACAACAGACAAATCTGACGAGGAAAATACTGTCAGAGAGAAGACGAAGAAAGACTTCAATGGTTTCGGTTCAAACCCAGACAGACCGCCCAAAAACAGTCCATTACCGATCTGCTGCAGTACAAACAGAGACAGACGTACAGGAAACCAGCGATCAGTTAAAGCCAGTCCCTCAAACGATTTCTACGCAAACTGAGGTAGATGTGTTGGAAACCAGATGTCACCTGAAACCAGTCTATCAAACTATTTCTACGCAAACTGAGTTATTTTTATTGCTAAGAGGTCAGCCCTCTGAATCACAGAGGGCTGACCTGAATGGGCATCAGGATCGGCAGACCGAGCTGTGCAAGAGATCGGCAGGTAAGAACAGAACAGAGTCGGCAAAGAAACCTGCTTCTGACTTGGAAACCTTTGATAATGACACGGTTTCTGCAGCAAGCAGTGAACAGGAAGCAGTTTCAGTGCCAGAAACAGTTGGGGATCAGATAGCTACCATCACAAATCAGAGTCACCCAAATGAAACAGATGGTAAACCAGCGGAAGGGATGGAAGAAGAAACGGTCTCCACCACACGACCAACTGGGGATCAGCAAAATCAGAAAAAGCCTTCGAAGAACTCTAAACGGAAGAACAAGAGAAAGGCAGCGATTAAAGCTGCATCTGAGCTGGAGACCCTCAACAAAGATGAAGTTTCTGTAGAAAACAGTGAACATGAAGATGTTTCTACAACAGTTGGGGATCAGACAGCCTCCGGTACAAATGAGAGTCAAACAGAAGAAGAAGAGATCACTGAAGTTCAGCAGATCACTGCAGAAGAATCAGTTTCTGAGACCCAACGAACTGAAGACCAGAAAGATCAAGAGAAAACCATCAAAGAACTCCAAACGGAAGAACAAGAGAAAGGCAGCGATTAAAGCTGCCTCTGAGCTGGAGACCCTCAACTCAGATGAAGTTTCTGCAGAAAACACTGATCAAGTAGTTTCTACAGTAGAAACAGTTTGGGATCAGACAGCTGCCATCAAAACTTACAGTCATATGGTTGAAACAGAGATCGCCAAAGTTGAACAGATCACTGCAGAAGAATCAGTTTCTGAAACCCAACGAACTGAAGACCAGCAAGATCAGAGAAAACCATCAAAGAAATTTAAACGGAAGAACAAGAGAAAGGCAGCGATTAAAGCTGCACTGAAAGCTGCCAGTGGTGAAAATAGTTCTGGAGAAAACAGAGAACATGAAGATGTTTCTACAGCAGAAACAGGTGGGGATCAGACAGCCTCCGTTACAAATGAGATGCAAACAGAAGAAGAAGAGATCACTGAAGTTCAACAGATCATTGCAGAAGAATTGACTAAATCTAAACGTAAGAAAAAGAGGAAGATGGCAAAGAGAGCTGAACTGGAAGCTGTTGTAATCCCAATGGACACAGATAAAAACCTGATCCCAGACACTAAAATACCTAAACCTGATTCAGAAATAGCACCAGAGATCACCCAGACAGAGCAAATGGAGACAAAACCTGGCGGCGGTACAGAAGATGTAACGGGTATTGTTCCTGCAGTTTCCACAGACGGGGAGAGTGATCTGATGGAAAACCAGAGGACATCCCCTCTGCAGGCAAAGGTTACACTGAACCAGGACATGATCCAAACATCAGCCCAGGAATCAGCGACTCAAGCAGCAGCAGAGTCAGCTGAGCAGGACGATATCTGTGAGCAAGAGGAGAGCCCCATGAAAAAGCTTTCTCTGTGGAGGCGATTCAGAAAGGCTTTATCTCCATCACTTCTGCGCAGGTTCAAAGGTCGATGTAAAGTCCATCCAGCGTAGACATCGAGTTTGGTCTCCAGTATATTAGGATTAAAAGCCACGTGTGGATTGGCTGGTTGGCAGTAATTGGAGAAAGAGCTTCTGTTGTTGTTAATTGGACATTTTAATATTAAAAGCCAGGACTGCACGGGGGGAAATGTCTCCCCGTGTAGCTGTGGGTTCACTCCGGGCGCTCCGGCTTCCCCCACGATCAACATCATCACTGCTCATGTTCATCTGTTGGAACATTTTATTTCTAACTCTAAACAGAAAATAAGAATAAGAAGAAGAATTTATGAATTAAAGGGAGATTTGGAAAAAGAAAATATAAACAATGTGGAACAAAAACAGCATTTTAGAAGTTAAACCGATACAAATTGGAAACATTTGAAGACTATTTATCTTTCTGGGAAAGATATAAATATATATATATAAATTACATAGATCTATCTATAGATATATATAGATAGATCTATATCTAGATAGATCAATATATGTATATAGATCTAAAATACATAGATCTATCTATATATATTTATAGATATATAGATCAATACAGATAGATCTATATCTAGATAGATCTATATAGATATATATTACATAGATCTATATATAGATCTATATACATATATAGATCTATATCTAAATTAAATAGATCTATCTATCCAGCTATATATATCTATATATCTGCATATATAGATATGTATAAATAGATCTATCTATATAGATATAGATATAGATCTGTATATATATATATATATATTACATAGATATATCTACCCAGATATATATATATATATCTAGATATATATATATTTATGGGTAGATATACCTATCTATATATATATATATATATATATATATATATATATATATATATATATATATATATATATATATATATATAGATATAGATAGATAGATAGATAGATCCTTCTATATAGATCTATATTGATCTATATAGATAGATGTCTATCTATCTATATAGTATATATATATAGATCTATATAGATAGAGCTATATGTAGATCTATATATATCACTCTCTTTCTTGATATATATAGAACCATATCTATACATATATATATAGATAGAAAGAGAGCGCATAGATCATATATGTCCAGGCCCACGGGTCGGTTCCGGCCACCGAATGAATTATCTGTGGCCCCCTGGATGATATTTAATTACTATTAGAACCGGCCCGCAGGCCACAGGCCCGCTGGCGTTTCGCATGCAACAACACTACATTCCCCACAATGCAACGGGAGCCCGCCAAGTTACAACAGCACAAGCGTCTTCATTGTTCATCAGCAATCAGAGCAGAGATCAGCTTTCAGGTACCCCCTCCTCAAAAATGGCTGAACGTGTAGTGGATGCTGAGAACAGAGGGTTTCAGGCCGTCATATCCTATCCAATCCTATTTATAGTTTTCCAGACAATAGAAACACTCAAAAACACGCACAAATTACTAAAGTTTTATTGTACTGTTGTAACCATAGAACAATCTCCCCTTCAGTTCAACCTTATAACTGGAGACACATTGTTGATGTTACCATTATAAAATAACTTGCAATTAAGTTTTGGCAAAGATCAATGTGATTTCCACAGGCAGCAGAGTGCTGTTGTTAGCCGGTGCTGGAAGTAACTAAACGTTACTTTTAATGTAACTTAAGTTACTTTCCAAATCAAGTAATCAGTAATCTAAGTTATGTTTTCAAGGAGTAAACAGTAATCTGATTAAAGTTACTTTTTCAAAGTAACTATGCCATCACTGCCTGTGAGTTTTCTGTGTGGAGAAAGTTTGGCTGTAATGAAAGAATATAATCAATCAAGCTTCTCAGAAACACAAAGACAAGAATATGGACATCATAGAGCAGCAAATAATGCATTTTCAGTTTATAATGCACTTCAATTTATGTATTTATCTTGATATTAAGAAACATGTTTTTCAAAACAATTTAAGTTTTTGGTGTTTGCCTGTTGAAGATGTTTCCCTTGAGGTTACTGACAGAGTCATAACAAACTATTGCTTTATTCTTTTAATTATTAAATAATACACACTGTGTTAGGTCTTGGTTCAATAAGCTATGTGCAATAATTTCAATATATTTTAATCAACATTGAACCAGTTCGGCCTGCGGCTTGTAGCAAATCAGTTATTTTGGCCCTCAGTGTTTTTGACTTTGACAGCCCTGCTGTGTTCTGGTTGATCTCATCTGAATAAATGGGAAAGATCAGCTGGGTTTAGCTGAACGAAGCGTTTCCAGCAGGAATCTCCGCGCCGCTTCACTCCGTCATCGTCTCCAAACCTGAAGAGAAACTCTGAGGATCCTCAGACGTTAAATCATTTCTGTGAGAAGAATCCATTTCCAAGAACATTCTCTGCGTTTTTTTCTTTTGAGGATGTCTTTCACTTTCCGGAGAGCGGGTCCAGTAATGGACTCTAATGCAGCAAAGGAAATTATCCACTCATGTTCAATCACTACCTACACAGCTCCGATCAATACCAGGTCCCCAGGGCTCAGAGGGAGACCAGGATCATGCAGCTGAAGGGGAAGTTAGGAGGGAGGAGAACTAACTAAGTATCACTATTATCACTAATATCACTGTTATTTCTATGCGTCAGCTCCTGGATTCAGTTTTCAGTTCTATATGAGTGAATTTTATCCTTATGATTCAGTTTTTTATATTAACAATTGCACTAATTAGAACTTCACTGTTCCATCTTACTCAAAGTAGTACATCTATCAAAAATAAATATCTAGATAAACTTTATGAAATGCCAGATGTTGCTTTAATCTAAAATTATTATTATTTCAGTCTTAACAGATGTGAAACGTCACTGTAGATGGAGAAAAGGATTAAATTTCCACCAAAACTCAGAATTAATCTCAGAAATTTTCTAGAAATAACTTTGACATTTCTGAGTTAAAAAGTAAAAAAAAAAAATTCGAGAAAAAAAATTTGATTAATGTCAGAAATATTTTTAGAAAATATTAGAAAATTTCTGAGTTCAAAATTCAGAAATCTGCAAGAAAACAAATGTTGGGAAAACATCTGGAAATTTTCTGAATTTTGAACTCAGAAATTTTCTAAAAATATTTCTGACAATTTTTTTTCCTCTTGAATTTTTTCTTACTTTTGAGCTCAGAAATGTCAAAGTTATTTCTAGAAATTTTGTGATATTAACTGACTTTTTTTTTTTTTTTTTACCCTAATCCTCGTCCGTAGTGTCCTACCAAGTCAAAGTAAATAAATAAGTAAAACATTTCAAACAACAAACAAATAAATGTTCCTCCATGTGGGATTTGTTCCAACAATCCAGAATAATTTGGTGATAATCTGCAGATTTATCCTGAGAATCAGACGCTGCAGAGGAAGTTTGCACAGGAAAACTTGCTGATAACAGAAATTGGTTAAACTCAGGAGTTATACCATGATTTGTCATTTCATGCAATCATGCAAAACAAAGCACCAAATCCACTCAATCGTGCTGTTTCCAAGCATCAATTTAAACTTTTCATCAACAGCAGGATGTCAGAAAAACAGCAGCTTAGAGACTGAAGGAAGCTCATAAATTCTTGGTGAAACTCGTGTCATAAATCACTGGTCTGACTCGTAAACGAGCCGCTGCGGCCCTCAGACATCCATCACTCCTCTCTGACTTGCACAGATCTAATGCCTCATCTCTCTCCCACGTCGTCCGGATCAATTAGTCTCCTCCTCGCCGTCGGCCTGTCTGCGCCGCCCCTCCTCCGCGGCGTGCGCCCGGGCAGAGTGCCCTAAACCTCCCGACCATCAAACACACTCAGGAAGTGGAGCGGCTGCCAAATATAAAGTGGAGAACCGCAAACAAATGGAGTAACTGAGCTCATTAATGCGGCGGCGGCGGCGGCGCAGCGCGGCGGGTCGCCATGACATCATCTGCTCCAGGCTCATTCACTAATCTGACGAATGAGGAAGAGGGAATGACGGAGTCCGGCTTTTATTTCCATCATTTAACAGAAACAGGTTCTGAGTTTCTATCAGGGTCAGAGTCAGAAATAATACTGTTACAGACACGGTGGATTCTCTGAGGCTAAATATAGAAAAACTAAATGTTTATCATATAAACAAAGCAAATTAATGTAACTTTTATTAAAAACATGTTTTTATATATCAGCTAAAACTGTTACTGACAGTATGAGACAGATCATCTTCCTGGGCTGCTTCTGTCATCTGAATAAATGCACCGTTCCGGTCAGAAACAACCAATCAGAGCCAGGAGGAGGGGCTTAGCGCCGCCAATCAACACCGTGACATGTTGCTAAATGTGCTGACGGCAGAGAAACTAATTACTGTTACAAAAAAACTGTTTACCCACCATCACTGATGGCTATGCTAACCAAAATTAGCATTCACAGCATGTTATGCTGACAGAGAGAAGCTGATTGACAACACTAAGACCCGCCTCCTGGCTCTCATTGGTTGTTTCTAGTTGGCGCTGAGAGACGGGAGAGCGGATTGGTCTTTTACATAATTACATAATTCAGTATTCAGCTATCGGCTTAAAACAGGCTGTGTAACGCTGGTGACACTCAGAGCCGGCCCAAGGAATAAGTGAACCAAGCAGCTGCTAACAGTTTAACACGGAATAAAGATCTAGGATTTTAACCTCTGATTATTGGGAATGAAATGTGATTTAATGGTTTCAGAAGACATAAATTAAAATGTTTTAAATACTTTCACATTTAAGATTCAAAGGAGTGAAACATGAACACACTTCATGGATTTAATCCAACAGTTTCTGATCCGTGACGAGTTTCAGTTTAAAGATTTAAGACAAAAATAATTTCCTCAAACATCAAATGAGCTGCAGAAAGAAATGATGAGAGGAAATTTCATGTAAATATTTTACTCAATGAGTGAATTTAAAAACCAGGTTGAATCATATTTCTGTCGCATCATCAGTTTGAAATCATTTTTAATCTAATTAAGCCTCACCTGGAGGAGAACGTCTGAATATTTTCATATTTGTGTGACTGTATTAGTAAAACATAAGAATATTGTGATGAATTTGAGTTTTTCTCTTTATTTTTATTTTATCGGTTGTTTTTCTAACGATTCAGTTCAGTTCAGGGAAACAGTTCCTCCTTTTTTCAGCTTTGCGGTTCGTTTTCAGCTCATCTGCGCTTTTCAATCAAGACGAGACAGAAAAGTCAGAGTTCCCCTCGTTTTCCCGGCAGCCATCATCCAGCTGCAGCAGTCTGTGTCGCAGCTGCTCCCTCTCCCTCTCAGAACATAACCTGCGCTCTGAAGTGCTTCTGCTTGGTGGCGTTGTTGCTCATCCCCGTCTTCAGCATCCAGCGGGATTTCATCCTCTGGACGTACTGCATGTCCCTCTGTCTCTGCTGGACCGAGCCGCCTGGAGGGACGGACAGACGTTTTGTTAAAGACACAGGAGGACAAACGTGCCGCTGAGGGAAGTCAGAGAATCACATTACAGCTGATTTTATGTACATTTTTTGAGTTTCAACAACAAAAAACACAAATCTGCTGTAAATATGAATCATGATTAAGTCATAATGGTGTGGTTGCTATGGTTACAATTATAGATCCAGAACAGCTGATTGGTAATTGAACCTATATTTAGACCTGAACTGATCGATGTTTCAACCATAAAGCCTCTTTGCCTCCTTTTCTTATTTTATTAGAAAATATTTATTTTTCATACAGATACACATATTTTAACATTTTTTATTTTTTTTTAAATGTAACTCTTTTATCAAATAAATGGATTTATATATATATATATATATATATATATATATCTGCCTATACTTAGATATATTAAAGAAAAGTAAAGAAAACAGTTTACAGGACTCATGGAGGACAAATTATTACTTAGGATTTGTAGGCATAAAAATATTTGTTCATCACTATTATTAATACTTTATTTCTTAAACAAGTCAAATTTTGCTACAAAAAAAGGAAAAGTTGTTTTTTAAATGACCTTATAAAGTATTTCTAACCCAGAAGCATCAAACCGAACTTTGATAAATCATCTTTTCATCATATTTCGCTGCAGCGGCGCCTCACCTGCGTCTCCCGCCCAGCCCAGGGCTCTGTACTGCCGCAGGACCCGGCCCACGGCGTTCCCGCTGCGGCCCGGAACCACGGCCCGCTGCGTCCCGAACCGCTGCCGGTAGTACCTCATGAGGGAGCGGTGGCCCACCTTGGCACCTGAGGAAACAAGCAGCGGTTTGAACGACTTCCAGAGCCAAACCAGCAGCTGCAACCGAAGGTCACCTGAAGGCAGGGTCAGCTCCATCGTCTCATCGTCGTACTCCAGGTTCTTCTCGTCCGGCAGATCTCGTCCGTCCCTTCGTCCGCTCCCTCGCTCCGGTCCGGGTAACTGCTCCTGTTGGACAAACAGCAGCACATCGGTTCACCATTTCACAAAGCAAACGAGGAAAACTGTCCCAACTTCAGGAAACATTAAAGTTCATCGTCTCAAACTGTAGGAGGTTAAAAACATCTAAACCAGAGAAACACCTGAAGTCGTAGAAATCTGCGAACTCCAGTGCGGCGTCTCCGTCTGTGAACAGCTTGCAGTGGCTCTTATCCGTCATGTGACTCTGCACCGCCTCTGTGGAGTAAAATGAACGGCCCTTCTCGTTGCACCACAGGCAAACGTTCCCAGCACCGACTTTCTCTCCTGAGAAACAAAAAGTTCAGAAATTTTCTTGTTTTGCAAAAAAAAAAAAAAAAAAAAAAAAAGAAATATTTTTGAAATAATCTAAAAAAATAAAATAAGGAGATTTCTGTGATCCAAAAGTCAAACCCAGGCTAGGAAAAACAAAGTTTTAGATTAATGACAGAAATTTTCTGGAAAAAATTTCTGAGTTGAAATTTCTTCTAAAAAATTTCTAAGATTAATCTCAAAATTATATTTCTTTTTAGTGAAAATGTACCCATCCTTTTAAATTATGTGCAAGTTTAATGTTTTTTTTTACTCAGCAAATGAAAAATGTAACCCTTTATGTTCTGGATAGAAGAGAAAAGTTATGTTTTTAAGAAAATGGCCACTTAACAGTTGATAAGATCAATCAACTCAGCATTCGATGGTGGAAACGGATCATAAGAATCTCATAAAGATAAATATGTAAAGCATGATGAGGAATGTGCAGCGATGTCCGTGGGACCCACCCAGGTACCGGACGAGGCCCCTGAGGTCCACCAGGAACTCCACGTCTGGGATGAAGAAGCTGTGGACTTTGGTCATGTGAGCCACGTTCTTTAGCAGCGAGCGAGAGCGATGGGAGCAAAACAGGCAGTGTGTGACGGGGACCGAGCCCGGCAGGGGGCCCGACGGCCCCGGAGAGCCGCCTTCCTCCTCCTCCATCAGCTCCTCTTCATCCACATCTTCCTCCATGTCATCATCGTCATCCTCATCGACATCCTCCCACTCCTCTGTTTTACACAAATACAGGTCAGACACTTTTCCCACAGTGAAATTTACATATTTTTAATTATTTATCTATTTATTTATTTTTGTGTGTGTTGAAAATTTCTTAATCTGGGACCTGAGTACAAATTTTATACCACAAACCCAAACTGGTATGACAATAAAAAAAAACCTTGAATATAACAATTTTATGTTTTGAAATGTCTGTCTAAAACACATCCTGAACAAAACACTAACTGAAGAAAAAATTCCCCAAATTTCAATGACTTTATTGTGTAAAACAGAAGATGGTCAATAAGTCACTGAGCCATTATGAGTAATAAATAGTGATTACATTGAAACAATCCAGTGTAAGAGCTGAGCTAAATCACCTTCATACTCGAATTAAATGTTTAGAATATAGAAAAAAAATGTCCAATAAAAAAATGTCCTTGTTTTCTGGTATTTAGCAAATATAATTTTAGTAATTCTAACTGACCTAAAATAAACATCTGGTCTGATTTAATTTTGGACATTTAGAAAAAATCTTCATGAGTCTTTTTATGATCGGATTTCAAATGTAAATTTCCAAATTTAGTCTATTAAAGAAACTTTATATTGCACGTTATTACCAAACGGTGCAGTTTGAATATTAAGCATTTTCAAGGACTTCACCTAGAAATCAGCAACTTTCCAAACACCTAATAGAAAGTCTCAGATTTTCAAGCCCAACATGAACCCTGAAAACAACAAATCTTCTTCATTTAAACATTTAAAATGTTTTTTATTCACTGTTTACCTTCAGCTGCTGCTTCTCCTCCCTCCTCTCTCTCCCGTCTCTTCACCTGCTCCTCCAGCCACACCATGCGGGGCGGTTTCTCCGCCTTCGCCGCTGCGGCGGTCTGGACCTTGGCCATCTTGGCCAGGTTGGGCCTGTGCTGCTCCCTCAGGCCTGCTGCAGCGCCTCGTTCCTGGCGTCATTGTCCACCTTCTCGTCACAGACGCCCTTCTCCAGGTTCTTCTCGTTCATCCTCTCCACCTTCCTCTGCGCCGCCAGCAGCGCCTGCCTCTCCGCCTGCTGATGCTTGTGGGACTGCAGGTGGTTCTGATAGGCGTTGGCGCTGGAGAACTTCTTGCTGCAGACGCTGCAGCTCTCGGTGGCGGCGGCGTGGGTCAGCTGCTGGTCGGCGGTGGCCCGCTGCGCCAGCACGCGCTCCTGGAAGTTCTCTGCGGTGACCGGTGGCATGTCGGCCACTTTGCGCTTCAGGTTGTAGCGATGCCAGTCGGTTTTGTAATGCGCCCGCTGCACCTCGCCGTCGGCAAAGGCCACCCGGCAGCTGATGCAGGTGTACGACGCCATGGCGACCTGAAGGACACATCACTCATGTTTAGACTTCTTAATCACAATAAAGACAAAAATATGACTCTTATTAGCAGATTAAACTACAGAAATCAGTCTAAAGGTTTCTGTTTGAAATGTTTAAAACCAAATGTAATAATTACTTTTATTTAACCATAAGATAAACTTGTTGAGAATAGAAAAGTCAAGTGAAAGTCTGTATCAAAGAGAAATGTTTTTCAAGAATATTTGTGTTTGTGGCGCTATGAATGCTGGGACATGTAGTCACAGCCACCCAAACCTTAAATATACAGATCCTGGGTTTAAATCACATGTAGTCACTTCCATAATGTCTGTCAGCATCGGTTAAACACGTCTTACTAGATTTAGTTGCTGTTATGGTTGTTTCTATATTTAACTGTGACACATTTCTGTAATGTCAGTAGATAAAGGTCGGCTGAAATAATAAAACAGTTTCTGGACCTTCGTAACATTATTTAAGAAGAAATTAAAAAACCTTCACACCTCAGCTAGCAATCTGTTAAACAGATTATCAATAATTTTAACAATTACTTACCAAAGATTAACCATAAAACAATAAAAGTTTAGATAAACTGCCCTGATATCTGTTAGCAACAAGCTAGCCAAACTCCCAGCTCAGGCTAAACAGAGCCGATAAATAACTGGAGTTTGAACCTTTCCTGCCTTCAACCCAATCTTAGAAAAAGCTGCTTTTACATCCAGTAATTACTTACTTATTTAACGTTTTCGCTGCTTATGACTGAAAGCCAGAGAGCCTGAGCGGTGATTTTTATTCTTACTTGTAAACACGAGGGTAAACTCTGAGCTTTAAACTTCTTCTTTGAACTTCCGTCCGAATCACGAACGGCGCACTATCGCCCCCTTCAGGAGATACCCACGTTCTCATCACAGAGAAAGGCTTGGTATACGTCAGCACGTCCGCCATGTTCTGAGTGTCAAGTTGGTCTGTAAGTGAACACGGAAACTGGTTTTTCCGACTAAAGCAAGCAGCGAAATTGACTTTTAATTCACTTTTGGTTTAATAGCATTTAGAACAAAGATTCACATTCATTGATACAAACACAGAACAATATGCAAATCAAAATAAGGTGCAACAAAATCTCACCTGGGAAAAGTCTGAAGGAAACTGCACTCATTTTTCTAGTTTATTTTGTTAAAAGGTTTAAATGACAAATCCTACAGAAAGATATTTCTGATGCAATAGTAATTTTTTTAGGAGAAAGCTTCTGATAAGCTACATTTTTATATTTACATTTTAGTTATCAGTTAAAAATACTGCTAGATCAGAGGTTCACAAAAGACACCAAGTGAAATCATTTTCATTATTATAGGAATGTAAGCCCTGATGTGTGTTAAAGGCCAATAGAGACAAAATTACTTAAATTAATAAAATTAAATAAATAAATGTACCATTAAGTGTCTCATTAAATAATATAATATACATTTTAAGTGATTACAGTACATAATCCAGAATAATTTTTAGAATATAAATTAATTTAAAAACATACACATGTGTAACTATATGTATTTTACGAGATCTCCAATCTCTTGCAATGTTATTTTAAGTCACAAGGTTGAAAAGTTTGGAAACCCCAGAAAAAAAAATTGCAACATTTGAATTTCCAGGGTAAAATAACATGTCCAAAAGTTTTAAGAATAGATGAAAAGGCCTCTCCACGTTGTTTTTTTTTTTGTTTGTTTTTTAGTTCAAGTACAACCAAATGCATAAAACAGCAATACATAAAACATTTATGGTAAAATTCAACACAGAGAAATTCAAACCCTGTTTATCTGAGTTTACAGAACTCTGCAGCGTCTTTGGAGTAATAAATCCAAACTCCAGCGTGTAGCGGCTCAGTGAATCTGGTCTGGACTCTGTGGAGGAGAGTCATGGATTCAGAGACGCTGTAGAAGGACAGAATACCTGCTCTGTGGTCCAGGTACACTCCCACTCTGGAGGAAACTGGACCTGAGATGGGAGTTTTGATGTTCTTGTGAAAAAATGCATATTTCTTCTGGTAACAATCCAAAGCCCAAGACTTGTGATTCCGACCAAATCCACATTCATTCCCACTTCCTGCTCTGCTGATATTATCGTATGAAACAGCTACAAATCCTCCTCTTCCTCTCCTCTCCACCTCCCAGTAACAACGTCCAGTCAGACTCTCTTTACTCAGGACCTGACAACAACCAGTGAATCTGCCTGGATGACTTGGATAAGACTGAGGTTGATTCATCAATGTCACCTTCCTGTTCCCTTCTGATAGTACCAGATTTGTGTGAGCCGTGTTTGGATCCAATGTGATTTGACATGCATATCTTAAGAAGTCAGATTTGCTCTTTGGTTCTTCTTCTGGCTGTAGAACATCCACCTCCCTGATTTTTAGAGAGTTGATTTTATTAGAGGCTCTCAGGACGTCCTGTAGTTTCTCTCTGAGCTCTGACACAGCTGCTGTCACGTCCTCAAAGTGTCTCAGAGGACGGATGTTGATGCTGGATGAGCCTGTAGACTCACTGAGTGCTGGCAGTGAGGGGTAGTTGAGGAGAAACTGGTTGTGATCCTCTGTGTGTGAGAGCTGCTCCAGCTCAGCGTCTTTCCTCTTCAGCTCAGTGATCTCCTGCTCCAGCTTCTCCTGAACATCTTTGACTCGACTCACTTCAGTTTCCTGCTGGGATCTGATCTGCTGCTTCACATCAGAGCTTCTTTCCTGGAGGAGACGGATCAGCTGGGTGAAGATCTTCTCACTGTCCTCCACTGTTTTATCAGCAGAGTGATTGATGGCCTCCACCTCCTGGTGAAGCAGCTTCACATCTTTCTCTCTGCCCTGGATTCTCTGCTGGATGTTTCCTCGTCTCTCCTCCAGCTCTCTCTGCCTCTCAGCTCTTTCTGCTGCAGCTGACACTGTGTTGTGGCCTTTATGTTCATCCACAGAGCAGAGATAACAGATACACTTCTGATCAGTCCGGCAGAACATGTTAATCACCTCATCATGACGTGAGCAGATGTTCTCCTGCAGGTTCTTGGTCGGCTCCACCAGCTTGTGGTACCTGAAAGTTGCTGAATAATGATGAGGCTGAAGGTGATTCTCACAGTAAGAGGCCAGACAGACTAAACAGGACTTGATGGCTTTCAGTTTTCTCCCAGTACAGAAATCACAGGTCACATCTTCAGGTCCAGTCTTCTTCAGCTGCTCCACTAATGTTGCTAACATGGTGTTTTTCTCTAGGGCAGGCCTTGATATGAAGGTTTTCCTGCACTGAGGGCAGCTGTAAATACCTTTCTTATCCTGTTCATCCCAGTGGGTGTTAATACAGGTCATACAGTAACTGTGTCCACAGGGAATCGTCACCGGATCCTTTGGTAGATCCAAACAGATCGGACAGGAGAAAGTTTCTCGGTCCAGCTGAACTGCCTGCTGCTCCATTTCTGTTTTCTATGACTGTGACTGTTGAGTCACTCCTATATTTAAACTAGAGCACAGAAGGGGAAGGAACAAGCAAATATGTGATCTGACTGGAAATGGTGGGAATTCCAAGAAGAGAGCCGTTTATCAGGTTTGGTCACAGAGATGTAAATGTGTTTCTGTTTGTCCAGTAAAGACTCAACCTGAAGGTTTTCTGTCAATCAGTTCTACTGTTAATTAAATTTCATTATCAGCTTCTATTAGACATTTACTGGATTATAATAATATTTATTTGTCATGGCTAGAAAAAACAAATGCTGATTTTTTTAATTTCTGGAGTTTAGTTCAGAAAGTATTTATTAATGTCAAAATATAGAAAACCTCAAGAACTTATAAACATCACTAAATCCTAACTTCTGAGTAATGACTCTATAATTGTAGTTTTTAATTCCCTCAAACTGCGATGTTTTGTTTGTTTGTTTAGATTTAGGCAACATTACAGGCTCCCGGGTCTGCAGCGCCCCTTGTGGTGAATATCCCAAACAGCAACTTAACAGAAATCTTTCTGTGAAGAAATGAGGAGCAAAGATCTCTAGATTTCCATCTGCTGACAAAAATACTGACAGTAGCATCACACTGAAATAATAAAATATAAACATTTCAAACTGAGAGTTCTAGTTATTCTTCTCTTTGTTTTGTTGACATTTAATTGTTTGATATTAGATCAAGTTATAAAGAAGAACCATAACTCCTGGAAATCCTCTGATATGTCATTGGTGGCTTTCTAAAAAAATATAAAAATAAAAATAATTAAATAAACTAAAATAAAATCAACAACATTCCCTCATGTTTACAAATACATCATTAAGATCCAACAGACTGCTTCAAAAGAATTTATTGAATTAATGACGTGGACAACAATAAAGTATATTAAATATTAGAATCTTTTAATTATTTTCCACCTCCATCATATTTTTTCCTTAAATCCCATGCAGTCGGCTAATCCAAATTCACACAGCTGAGCTTTTGAATTATGGCAAAAATTAATAAAAAGCAATCAGTGGTCTGGTGGAAAATCAGGCTGGGATTTTTCACACCTCATCACAACAGGTCGATTTGTTTTCCATTTTCTGCCATCTGGTGGTAAAATAATCGAGCTGCATCACTTCTGATTAATGTGGTCAGAAATAAATGCTGGATTGGTTTGGTCAAATAATAAAAAAACAACATAATCTTAATTCTTTATTTTTATTTTGCATTCATACAACCTTGCAGTTTAAAGCAGAAACTGTCACAGCTGGAACTAAAATCATAAGGTGGAAAAAATATCAAAAATAAAAACGAAACAACAAATGAAAGAGGATAATACTGTGAATAATAAAAGTCAGTACAATTATATTATCAAACTTGTTTTCTTTTATTCACAGTCAGTCTAATTTCTGTTTTTCCTCATTCGGATCCCCAGCAGCTCTCTGCCATAAATCCACAAAATCTCCTAAAGTCCCTCTGTTGGATGTTTATTTAGATATCCATGCATATTATTCTGAGACCAGCTGCATGTTGCATCAAAAGAAAAGTGAAAAAGCTGCAAAATGTTTGATAAAGTAAGGAACACAAAGATCCTAACGCAGGAGATCCAATGAACCTGATTATCTTCTCTTCATCATCAATGATCCAGTCATGAACGACATTTTCATCTCAGCCTGAAAAACGTAACTATGCAGTGATTGTCACCATTAACTCGTTCACTTTTTTGTATTTCTGGTAATGTAGTTGAAAGAACTAAGCCAGATTTCAGGTGACTGTTTGGCTAGGATTGCTTCTGTTGAGTCAGTACGAGTAGTCAGTGTCTTATCTGCGTTGTTTTCAAAAAACTAATTTCACAACCTCAACTGGACCAAAAGAAAGAACTTTGTAGGTACAAGCAAGCTGGCAGCAGGTAGAACAGCTTCACACCAAATGAGAGGTGGTCTATTATGCTTTCATCAGCCAGTGCACACACCTCCAAATTGTACCCAGGATCTGCTGTACTGATTGGTGAGAGACAGAAGCTCTGAGTCTAAAACCCCAATTATTTTGGTCTGCCTTTCAAAAAGATAAACCTGCAGTATTGTTGTTATAAATAAGGAGCAGGAAGCGTGACATTGGGTTTATAATAGAGTTGTAGTCCTGCAGCACCAGCCATAAAACATCCTCAGACTGTAAGGCCTCAGTACGACCACCTGAGAAAGATTAAATGTTGTTTTGAGGTTCATGATTTCACCAAACTGGCTGCTACAGGACGGCTTACACTGACTGTGGAGGCACAGAAACTTATCTGATGAGAAATGTCATAAAACGAGTATTTAGTAATTTAAAGGTTGACGGTCTGACCTGCTATGAGGTTTTTAAGTTCTTTTTAAACTTTGTAGAATCTATTGTGGAACAACAATAATAGGCTTGTACATTCCTCGCTTCCTTTTCTTTATCCAGGCTGTTTTACTGCAGACAGATCTCAAATCACAGGTTCTGTTTCCTTTAAGAACTTCCACATCATGATCAGATCCACATACGTACCAAAGTAAGTGAGCCTCTGCTGCACATGTGCTGAAACAGATGTTTCCAATGTAAATGCTAGCTCTAGAAGATAAAAATTGTAATATTTTCTCCTCAAAAAGAAGCCAAAAGTGACAGCAACTCTGATTGTCCTTCGTGACCATCTACCCTCCGCTGCCGAACTTTTCACCAATCAGTGGCGTCTGAGGAGTTTAGAGAAGAATCCAGATGAGGCTGGTTTGTCTGTCTTGGCCGGTTCCTCCTCTTTGGGTTTCGTCTTCTCCTCTACCAACCCGAGCTCCCCTTCCAGTTGCTCCAGCTCAGACTGGTCCAGCAGCTCAAAGTCCTCCACTTCGCTGTCAGACTCCTCAGCCAGGTCCAGCAGCCGGCTCGAATCCGGAGGCCTTGACCTCTCGGGGTCTTCGCTCAGAGCCAAGCAGCCGACTGCGGCCTCTATCCTGTCCTGGATGGCGGACGTAACAGCGGCGGCGATGACGTCGCCGGCCATCTGGTTGACCAGTTCCAGGACGCTGTCGTTCGGTTGGCCTTCGTGTGACGGAGGAGGCGATCGCTTTGATTTGATTGGTTGAGGTGGAGGTAAGGAAAGGTCAAGACTGAGGTCATCGTCACCGTTGGTTGTTGTGCCGTTATCAAGGGAAGGAAAATCTGGGAGACCAGCGGTGAACAATTCCTCTTTATCAAGATCTGAAAGAAGCAGAGTTGGACCAAGAAATGGTTAATAACCAACCAGGACTGTCATGTCCACGTCCTCCGTCCTTCAGACAAACTCTTCTCCAATATGACTCTCACTGGAGGAGGGCAAAACTGGGCTGTAAACATACAGACTTTCAGAAATAATACACAGTAACAAACAATACAGCACTTAAATAAACAATACATTTTCTCAGGAGAAAATATTTATCCCAAAGCTATAAAAGTCTCAAAAAGAGAAATGCTGCCTTTCAACAAACACCTGAAGTACTCTTAATCAACAGAAATGTCAATTGGAAATTTGAGTACATACCAGCAGCGCTTCCAAAGACCAACTCAATCTGAAGAGGTTTCAGTGTTACTGAGAGACAACCAGGCTAAATTCCACCACTAGATGGCACTAAGTGAATATTCTTACGGGATAAACCTGTGAAATGTCAAGTAACTAACAATCCACAAACATAAACATAAACAGGTTCTGTTATTCTCACCTTCTGAGTTCTCCGTCTGCGGAGTGTGTCCCTCTGACAGGTTGAAAGTCCCGTTATCCGTCCACGTCACGTCAGACACTTCAGTATCGGACACAGACATGTCTTTACACACCGTGGAGTCGAGCTGTTTCACCACAAACACAGAAATGTTACCTTTTGCACTAAAAAGCTACCAGTTGCATCAAATGTAGGGGAAAAACTCTGACTTTATTTTATCAAGCCCTGCAACCCGCCGAGTCCTGCTGGAGGTTTAACAAGCTAACAAGACTCAGAAGGATCATAAGTGGTCAATTCCAGTTGCTCTAACTGGAGCCTGTTAGTGAACAGAATCAGATCCGAAAGGCAAAAATCAATTACAAACCTTGGGAAACATTGAAGAAAGGTCGGATTCAATGCCTTCTCTCTCCATCTGAGCCTGAACGAGTCTCTTCTCTGAAAAGAACGAATCAACAAGAATCAGATTAAACTCAAATAAATGCAACTTTGTTTAAAAAGAAAAGATAATGAAAAACACTTTCATGGATTAAATATTTTCCTTTATTTGTGAGCTTATTTGGAAGAAGTTTTTACAAAAAACGAATAAAGTTATACTGCATTTATCTAAAAACACATTATGGCTGCTATTGTTTAATATGTGGATTCAATATTCAGGCTTGGGTTTGCAGAGCAAACTACACTACAGAGTAAAATCATAAAAACAAAATCAGCCAAAGCTCAAAGATGTCCAGAAGGCCTGCAGACTTTAACAGATTACAAATAAGTCTGCTTATTTTAAAGAAAAATAGTGTTTAGTACTTACCATGGTTCTGCTTGATTTTATGAAAAAATTGCCCGACGCCGAAGTCCAGCTTCTGCAGAACTGGCTTCAGCCACAAACTTTTGTCTTGAGATGAAATCAAAGGCCACAGGAAAAAACCCAGCACTACAGGAAGGAAACAACACGATCGATGCAGCAATGATTCTAAAATAAATAGAAAAGAGAGCGACAGGTCGCTTCACTCACATACGATGTAGGAGATAACGATTCCTGGAACGTAGCGACCCAAGACAGCGAAGAAGGTGCAGAGACTGCAAACCAGCAGGCAGAACTAACACAAACAGAACATCCTCACTCATTCTCCTGGTTTCTGATTTTATGACAAACTCAAGCTCATGTTGCCAGGTTGTCAGCCTCACCTTGCCAGGGTTTTGCTGTTTGAACGCCGATGTCTCCTGGATGAAAAGTCTCAGGGAGTCACCGAGCTGAGGTCCGGTTCTGGACCGGCTGTCCTGCCCAGAATCAATGATCTCCCAACTAGAATCACACAAACCCAGGAACCAGAATCAGTCACTGAAGCTGAAAAATCTGTCCCTTCATCACACGGGGATCCAAAACACCTTGTTTTTTAAAACCTGGAATTGATGTCAATAAAACAGGCGTCTGTTTGTTATTGGACAGATTTTTACCTAATTACATTAAGCAGTTTAACTTTATATATATTAGAGTAGTAACACAAAAAAATCAGGGGTGGAGTTTGGTCTTAAAAGTCGAGGTTTTTGGTTTCCTTTAATAATTAGAACCAAATAGAAAATGAATGGGTGAATGTTTTTTTAAAACAAGACTGCGCAGACATTTGAGAATAAAAATGTATGCATCACTTTTAAGTTGTTTTGATGTTTAGACAATCCAATGCATGCGATATACTTGAATGCACCATAAAAATGAAACTGTAGGGAAAACAATTTTGAAAAATAGCCTTCCTTTTGGAAAAAGAAAGGCTTGAAATGATGTGTCTGAAAATCATTTGCTGTTTTTTTCTCTGCAAAATTGATGTTGATGCATATATTTAGCTGAGGATTTAGTGCATGTAAAACATCCAGTCAAAGTCTCCCACTGTCACCACTAAATTTAAGCATATCCAACGAAACAGCAGGAGGATGATTGCTAAAACAAACAGGTGTCGGACGGAAACCGGGAGGAGACAAAGTTTTCCAGAGTAAGATGGGAATTCAGAGACAGCTGAAATATAAAACTTTAATTTCTTTCCTGGGAGTTCCCTCGCATCGCTTCGTGTTCTTATTTTACATAACAAGGACAAACCGTGAGGGGAAAACCAGGTAGTGTAAAATGTAAAGCATGTTTCCTCCCTTAAATCCATGCACTGGAACGTTAATCCTTCATCTGTCCTTGTTTCAAAGCCAAGCCAACACACTGGAAGTGATAATACACACAGATCCAACCCCAGGTCAGCTATGAAATACATGAGAGGCTTTTTTAATGTATGAAAACATTTTATGACATCAAGAGTTGTCTCTTTTTGGCTAAAACTATGTTTAAAATACAATATGTGGGGAACAGAGCGAACAGAAGGTAACTGCGCAGTTTAACTGTTTCTGGCTTAATGCCTGTGATTGTTCCTTTTAAATTAGTCAAGCAGTTGTTCTGGTCGTGTTCATCACGTGAAACGACTAAGCACTAAATTTAAATCCAGCTGAGGATGGAAACTTCCTGTCCTGTGTGAGCAGCTGTCCTGGAAACAGCAAACAACTGCTGCAAAATCACCATGAAGCTCAAGTTACAGCAACAACTCAGTCATCTCCTCTTGGTCTTTACAACTAACCAATAAACAACTTTAGATGGTTGTTTACTGGTTAGTGATGATGTTTGAATATATATTTTTTAGAAGACTCAGTTAATTGGATTTGTTGTGATTAATAAAGGAAGTTCAGGTTTTACATCAATGTGGTTCTTCAATCAAAACGCACAAATATTTACTAAACATAAACAGTTTCCACCCCAACAACAAACGAGCGAATGACGAATACGGAAGAATTCAACACTTAAATGAATGTAACTTTTACACAAATACATTCAAATATGTAGATATATGAATTGTTTTGAGAGCCACTTCCTGTTCTTATGGGCATCAACATGGTTAAATTTAGAGCTTTAGCATTAGCATCTGCTAAATACCTTGTTTACATAACGATTAAACATTAGCTCCAGCTAAATACATTTGTTGGTGTAGCGTTTAGCTTTAGCTCTTGCTAAAAACCTGGTGGATATAGAGCTTTAGCATAGGTTCCTCTAAATATAATCTTAATATAGCACTTCTGTATTAGTGTTTCCTAAATACAAGGTTGATTTTGTGCTTTAGCATTAGCTTCTGATAAATAGTTGGTTGTTACAGTGATTTAGCACTAGCTTCTATTAAATACCATGTTGATATAGCACTCTAGTATAGCTCCTGCTAAATACAATGTTGGTATGCTATTTTAGCATTAGCATCAGATAAATACAATGTCTGTTTAGTACTTTAGAATTAGCTTTTTCTAAATACCATGTTGATATTGCACTTTATAAGCAGAAATGTAAACTTCAGGGCCTCTTTGTGTTAGTCTTGTGATGGTTGGATTTGATGCTTTAGAATTAGTTTCCCATAAATATCATGTTAGTTTAACTATTTACCATTAGTGACGCTAATGTTTATAATTAGCTCCTTATTATCCTTATGCTCAACAACTCAGGCTAATCTGAGCATTCATAGCTCTCCAATCTAATATACAGAATGGCCACTTAACTCTAATACCAAAGCATTTTCTTATTTTCCCGTTTATTTGCTTTGGCTAAATTAGAAGCTAGCTTTAGCCTCCTCCAGCTTATTCTGAACCTGATCCTCCAACACAACAACACAGCCACTGACCTCCTCCACAAACTTCATCACAAATGGTCAAGCTTTTTGTTTGCCGCTTTAGTCCTTTTATAGGTTTCTTATTCTCAAGACACTTTACAAAACTAAATTCTATTTTATTCTTTTTAAAGATGGTGTAACCCCATATCCTGAGTCAGCAGAGGGCGACAGTGGACAGCAACAACTTATTTTAACAGGACAGAACCTCAGCAAGAACCACAGCAGTGGTGCAGTGAGGATTCAGGCAAACATCGACCCACTGGACCAGGTGAACTTTTAATGGAAAAGGAAAGCAGAGGAACAGAAACTATCAAGCAGCATGTTGGTCTAAACAGATATTTCTACAGTGTTTAATGGTTGGTTCTCAATGATTTCATCAACACATCTGATTAAGTTGACATGTTAGCACATCTGACAAACAGGCTTTGTTTTTTAAGTACAAACTGTTTCCATTTTCTGAAGACTCAGAACAGACCATACAAGGACTTTTTCTGTCCCCAACATCTCTTCATAATCACTTAAGAAGCTGCTGGAAACAAACACAGGTGGCCACAAAAAGCCGAAGTGTCTCATATGCGGCCACCTGACCCAAACGTCAGCGTCTCAAGTAACTCCTATGACGAAATGTCCACTGAAACCCGGCCCACCAAGCACACGCGCCTGCTAGACTCTGATTTCCAGAGAGCGTGACGTCGCCGAACATGCAAGGATGATTCTGCAAAACACTTGGAGCTGAATGCGCCGGATGAAAAGAATCTGCTCCTTCTTTCTGTAATAAGGTGCCAAGCTGGTTCTGAAATTGTAAATCCAGATTTAAAGTGAAAGGATGGACCTCGTCAGGGTTTGATCCTTGGTTGCCAGACGTAGGCGACAAAGGGAGGAGCAGCTGCTGGAGGAAATCCTGTTTAACCCTATCAGGACCTGAGAAACAACAGAGAGGACGGCATGGCTGAGCCTCTAACAAGCCCGGTCATGACACTTTCTAAAATAGAACCAAGACAAACAATGTGACTAATGGCAGCAGATTTATCTTATGATGCGGCTTGGAGGCGGGTGTTAATATGTTTACCTGCCTGTTTGTGTGGCTATTTGGTCCAGCAACCCTGCCTCTGATGCAATTAATCCCTGTTTATGTTCTGCATACAGACACTCATACAGTAACCGGGCGGAACGGGCCGATCCGATTCCCAGTAAACGTCAACAGGACAAGCCAACCGGCGAGTGTCGACACTGGAGACCAAAAAGTTACGAGTAACTCAAGACTTCAGAGAGATGGGGAGACGCAGAGCTGGGATGCAATAACGCTGCTTCAGTTTTACCATGAAACCAGGTCACAAATATCCTAATTATAGGGAACCAACTTCCAGGGATTACATCGAAGCATAAAAACTCAACAACGGTGGCTAAAGATGTGTGATGGAAGCAGCTTTAACATCCCCTAATCTCTCAAATCCAAGAACTCACAAGACAAGAAAAAACAAAAAGCATCACGCATCGATCAGACAGCGGCTCTTTGTCTCTAGCAAAGCGTTGTACCTGAGTCCTGCCCCACGGTCTTCAGGAGACATCTCCAGATGTTAGCACAAGTCTTCCAGAGGTGTCGAAGGAACAAAGTTTTCTGGTAGGATGTAAGACTGAGGTTGAATTAGTGTTTTTCAGTAGCTAAATCGCAGCAAAGCAGGCGACAGTCTGACAGCAGATTCTGTTTATCCTCAATGAAACCCAGCTTGGAGTATTTCAAGTGGGCTCGTCTAAAAATAACTGGGTCACGCTGCATTCCACCCGGCAGCCGTCAGGAGTACAGAGGAATGGGGCTGAGGGTGGAGGGGGTCTTCATGAAACAGCTGCCACCACCAACAACACCCACCCACCTGCCCACCATCAACATGACCCCACACACACACACACACACACACACACACACACACACACGTCTCCCAGTGACAGCGATGGATGGACTGATGAGAGAACAACTCTGTCTCACATTCTGACAATGTTATCCGTAAGTTTAACTTCTCTATCCATCCGTATGTCTGAATCCATTTATCCATGCAGAGTCAGAGGGGGCAGTAGCCCGGATCCAGCAGCCATTGGACGAGACGCAGAGTAAATCCCGGGCAAATCCCCAATCCACACACACTCCTGATGAGCCCAAACAATCAGACCCTCCAGGATGATGTGATGATGTTTTTTCGTGACTGTTCTTTTTCAAATAACTGCAGAGAAATCAGTAAATTTTCTTAAGGCTATATCTTTGCCATAATAAGCTTATAAAAAAGTTGAGATTGCTGCTCATAACCCTCCCAAAAAGACAGAAACTTTAACATAACAATATATAAAAGTGCAAATAACATTTTCAAATACTTTCTTGAAATATCACATTTATTGCCAATAAAATCATGTCAAAAGAAGAATTTCTTATTGGTCATTCAAGTTAACATAATCTGGTGTTACTGTAATCAAATCCTACAAAAGATCTTAAAATGGTCTCAAGAGACGAAGTTAAACAGGAAGTTAAATAAAAATGGGGTTTAGTGGATTAGTCAAAATTCAGCTGAGTTGCAGAGATTGGTCAGATTTGTGGAAAACAAAAATTTACTTAATAAATCTATAAATAAACTGGATGCATTTAGATGAAAATAGACAGAACACACCTCTCCTGCAGGACAACATGACAAAAGGGGAGTCTCTTCTGTTTTTTATGGTGGTTGGCAAGCAACTTACTGATGATGCGCATTACCGCCATCTACTGGAATGGAGTGTGGATCAGGATGCTACATATATATGTACATATTCTCCCACCAGAAATAAATAAAATAAAATAAACAAAACTTAAATCCTTTCTATCAGTTCTGTTTTCTTAAGGTATTTCATTAAAGAACAAAAATATTCAGAAATAGAAATTTTGTCCAAAATATCTTGTATATTTAACTGTAATTTATTTTCTTATAATACTAGTTCCCTTTTCTCAACAGAATATTTAGAATAGAGCAACAAAACATGTTTTAAGGGGAGGGTCTAAGGGGCGCAAACATTTTAAAGACAATACCACAGAAGAAGAAATAGAAAGGAGGGGCTTCAGATCTTCGGAACATGGTTTGTTTCGGTTTTGATATGATGCGCTCTCCTTTCACTTTCACCAGTCAGGTCTTGTAAAAAACAATCTGGATTTCCCCGGTTCTGAAATACAGCCCATTTTGATGCCACTGAACATAAAAGGGACTCGTCTCTGCAGTTAGAAGAACGAGTCCTTGGGGTTTTACCAAAACGTCTGCACAGTCTGAGAAGTAAGTACTTCATGTAGAAAATGACCCATATGTTGGCGTATTTCCAGCTTTATTTTTGTTTCAGACTTCTGCAACAATGAAGCTGCTTTTAGCAGGAATTGTTCTAATTTTCATCGCTGAATCTGAAGCTCAATGGTACAATTTTCCTGTTCAAGCTGTTCAAGGTAGGAAATGTGACAGTCAGTCCTGGGGTTGAAACTGAAAGTTGTAAGATTAAAGGCATATCTGGTGCTTTTTTCTGCTAAGGAGCTGGTGATATGTGGAGAGCCTATCAGGACATGAAAGAATCCAACTGGATTAACAGTGATAAATACTTCCACGCCAGAGGAAACTAGAAGGCTGCGGAGAGAGGACCAGGAGGCGTGTGGGCTGCAGAGATCATCAGGTGAGAAAAAGTCTTCAAAGGTCAAATACCAGTAAAGACCTCTGACCTATGTAGGTGAGACTGAGAGAGAGATCAGCTGATTACTTTAAGATCGTTGTTTTGCTGTTGTGAGGTGATGTGATGCATTCATGTGCAGATCTCATCCACATGGTGCAAAATCTTAGCCAAGAAAACCACAGATAAATGCAGCTTTCAAAGACAAAAAAACCTAAATATTCAAACAGAAAGTCTTGATGCTCAATTCAGATTTTTTGATTAAATCCGATATTTTTTTGTGGTTGTTCATGCTACTAATTAAGCCTCAGTCTGAACGGTTTACGACTGCTAAAAGAAAACATAGACGCTCTGTTTACAGCCGGCAGGAATAATGGATGAAACCGTCTACAGATCAGTTTGTTTCATTTTTGTAAGTTTGTTTCTGAATAGTGATGTTGTGGATTTTCCTTTCCAGTGATCGTCGGGTCAGGGTCCTGAAGACGAAGCTGCCGATCAGGTGGCGAATCACTGGGGACGAAGCGGAAGAGATCCAAACCTCTACAGGCCAAAGGGACTTCCAGCGAAATACGGAGAAATGTAACAACTCCTGCTAAAATATTGCAGTGTTGAAGCCTAGGTGATCTCAGTTGCAATGTAATTTTCATATTACCTAAAAAATTGCTGTTTGTGATACCCTAAAATAATTACTTCAAAAATGTAAAACTTTTGTTAAAATTTTCACCCATGGAGGTCGCCATTTTTAAAAAACTAAATAACCTACAGTTTTACATGTAAGATAAATATTTCCCAAATAAGGCCTATTTCTTTATAACTAATCGTGGTTCCTTTTAAAATGAGATCCTAACGTATTCAGAGCAGTTTGATATTTTACTCTTGCTTTAAATAAACTATTACTTCACAATGGGCAAAGATTTGATCTACTCTCTACCGCCCTCTACCTGTCACACGCTGTCATGTTAGATCTTTGTTTTGTTTTCTGCTCAGAAAACTGATTTGTTTTCTTTTTTCTCTCGGAGATTTTTAATCTTCTGTGTGTGCAGCTGCTGCTGCAGCTGAGATTTTAGTCATTTTCTTTGTGGAGTTTCCTTCAGTTTTCTGTTCCTCTGTCAACTAACCCATGTTTTTATCATCAGGTATTTGCTCTCCTTTGTACACTGCTGTAAAAAGAAAAGTGTCTTCTCACAAATTTTCTCTGTTTTGCTTTATTGACACCTAATTCTTAAATAAATACATTCAAAACAGCAGCATCTTTCCTGCATATTTTTTCAAAAGAATGATAAGGAATTTTAGCTAAACCTATAAACAAGCTCATGAAAGAAAATAAACTCTTACAGTTAAACCTTTATTGTATTTGTTTAGGAGATTTTTTATCATTATTATTTATCTAAAAAAGTGAACAAAACATTTTTAACTCCTCACACAAATCCCTTCTATTGGAATGCAATTATTTTATTAATATTTATTCTGGCATTTAGTTTTTTTAAGCAAACCTCTCTCTTTTAATAAATACTTTTCATTTCAAACCACTTTTTCATAAAACTTAAGAGGAGTTTGTTATAAGTTTTGCACATTGTCCATCATGTTCTGATCTCTAATTCATAAAATTTTAAAGTATGAAATATCATAGATATTTTATGGGCTGGATGAAGCAGGAAGTCGAGTTTGTGTTTTTTGCAGTTTCTACAGATCACTGCAGGAAATTTAATTTATGGGAATATTACCCAACAGAATAACATTTCTTTTAGAAGATATTCTATTTAATATTGATATTGTTGACATGAAATTTTAACTTTTAATTTGCCACTATGTGCCTGAACTTGAGCTGAGGAGGAAATAAAGATCTAAAAAAAAACTGAACACAAAGCAATGAACTGAAAAACGAAAACCACGGGCGGTTCTAGACAGGGACCATCAGGGGCCACGGCCCCTAAAGAACAGGTCCGGGCCCCTGCTGTGTCCCCTGCACTTAAGAACAATTAAATTAATTTCTTATGATTTGCGCTGACACAGAACTTGGACTAAATCTGTTTTATCTCCACAGTTTTACTTTATCGGTGAATTAAATCAAATTGTTACCGCTTTATGATCAGATCACAGGTTTTATCTGCTAGTTCAGAATCTGCAACAATGAGTTTGTGGTTCACTTTGTATATTAAACATTAAAATATTCACCTGTTTGTTTAGTAAGTGTTGCATGTCGAAGGCTGGGCAGCATTATTAGCATCAATGCAGCCAAATAAGGTAAATTTTAGAGATTTCCCCAGCAGGTTTTTGCTCTTCCACACACATGCAAAGGTACGTAGACAGAGAGATGGCTCCAATCCTGCAGCTGTCAGTTTGCATTTCGGGTCAGCAGCTAATCTCCTGAACTTGCTGTAAGCCTCCAGTAGTTACCCACAATGCAACAGGGAGCGACAGCAGCAGGTGGCGGCGGCACAATCCCATCCTGCTAGCCAAATGTCACACTGACATAGAGACGGCGCTACAATGGGTGGCGCTCGTTCAAATGGTCTCCCACCGTCAACAGAGCCGTCTCCATGACAACCTGATCAACTTCAGTCTTTGTAAAGCAGCAGCCATGTTGTTTTTATCTCTTGACAAGCACAACCTGGATCATCCTTGACCCAAATTCGCCCGTCGGCCTGTTACATAAAGCTGATGTGTTGCATCCAGCGTGGCGCCCACTAATCCCCGACACCTCTGCTGAATCCCGGCCAGCAGCCAGCTGTGGCCGGGAGGAACGGACAAACCAAACACCGGAGAGCAGAGCAGCCCGGGATACTCAGCAACGGTCATAACGCTGAACAATAAGTCAATAACAATATGTCCCCCAACAGACACATGATCAGCATCAACAGATAAAACCTCTGATAGAAGGTTCAATAATTTCACAATCCAGAACCGCACGGCACTCTGGGAGATGTAGGCAGAGGAGAAGCTTGAGCCGCTCAACCTGTCATGGCTAGCAAAGCACAGTTGGAGGCTTCAACTAACTCACTCACTCTGTGGTTACCTAGCAACTCACTCACTCTGTGGTTACCTAGCAACTCACTCACTCTGTGGTTACCTAGCAACATCCTGTTCAGTGACCTGCAGCAGTAAAGATATTGTGATGGTGGAGGAGAGGTCACAGAAACCGCTCTGCACTGCAAAAACACTCAATTTTATCAAGTATTTCTGGTCTGGCTTCTAGTGAAAATATCTTAATACATTAAAAATGAGACAAAACTAACTTACATGTAACTTTTCACCAAAATATAGGAGCTTGTTTTAAGTACATAATTAATTAATACTGATGGAACAGATGACAGATTATTTCACTTATAACTTTGGTAAATATCTTGTTATAAGTGAATTTATCTGCCAATGGAACAAATACATTTTCATTATTAATTTAACACACATTTCTATTTATAACTGAAAAGTTACTTCTAAGATAGTTTTGTTACATTTCAAGTGTATTAAGAAATTTGCAATAGAAACTAGATCAAAAATATTTATAGTTTTTGCAGCGTAAGCATAATGTTGTAGCTTTCATTAAAAGTGTTCAGCTGTATGGCTACAGAAAAAAACATATTTCTCTGAATTTGTAGGTACTGTGAATGTATCGATCTGCTGGCAGGGAGTTCATTCAGAGGTTGAGTCTCTGTTTTGGTTGTTTCTGTGCTGATCACATGATTCAGCCTCACATCAGAGGATTAGATTAGATTATTGTATGTGATCAATCAGCTCTGGAGCTGCAGTCCAGATTCAGATCCAGGTTGTCATGAATCTGTATCGTCTGTATAATTAGGTGGGCAGGATGTGAAAAATGCAATGAAATCTGTGAACTACTGTGAGGTGTTGTCAAAAGAAAAAGAATAAATTCAGATCCTTTCAGGTTCCTGTAGCAGCGAAGGAACACGAATAAAAACCTCAAAGTCCAAACAGCTCAGGATCTTTATCTTCAGATTAACCAAGATAAACAGAATCCATTTTATTTCTATCCATTCTAATAGAATCCAGGTTGAAAACTTCTCACTGAGTTAACAATCCCTTTGTGTCATTTGTGTGCCAATTCAATTTAAATCTAATTATTTAAACTGTTACAAAAAGGCATGAAAAGAAGCGTCAAATATAGTCAGGAAACAGACAAACAGTAAAATAATCACGTTTCTCAGACAGAAACGGATAAATATTAATGTTTAAAAGTGCTACTCTGGATTTGTTGGTGTGTGTATATCATGACGTTAACATCGTAGGATGTCAGGGATGTAAAAAAAAAACTAAACTTCAGACTGTTTGGGATCTGCTCACACAAACCAAAGCTTGTTTTCTTCATATACAAGAAATCAGGTTATTTTCTGCAAGTCTGACGTAAAAACAGAAATAAACCACGACAGCATATTAAATCCTTTTAACTCAAAATGCTCTGGAGTAACAAGTGAGCTGTTAATAATAGTAATTATAAGCTGAATAAAACAGAATAAATGTCATAAATTCAACACTTTAACAGTCATTTTATTCAGTTTATTACTCAGATTTTTCATGTTTTGATTTATGACTCATTTGACAATCAAGTCTTTAGCTGCACAAACTCTAAAGTTGCTGAATTTTAACATAGAAGCTGAGACCCACAGGAAGTATTAAAAAATTAAATCAATGAAATCGAATCCAAATCAATAAAATCTGCTGCCAGGATTATTGAGCTAATTAAACATTTATTTAGACTGAATCACATGCAGGACCTGACTTCCTCTGGGTTGTGTAAATAAACTGGGTACGTTTTGATCATATTAACTCTTATTTATTGATCTATTAGATTTCAGAAAGATCTAATAAGAGCATGAACTGATGCCAGATCTGAAGCTTCTATAAATTTCTCAAACTAAATCTGCAGCAGATTGTGAATCTGCTCTGACCTTCAGTACAAAAGCTGTTTGTGAGAAGATAATATTTGATTTTTAAAGTGGTCCAGAATCAAGCTGAAGGCTCTGGGGGATTGAAACGCCTTGAAACCAGCTTTTCAACCAGCTTTTCAACCTTTATCCATTCAGTCTCTTACAGGGTCACAGGGGGAACTGGTGCCTGTCTCCAGTAGCCATTGGAAGAGGTCAGAGGTCACTGACCCATCACAGGGGAACAGAGACACACAACCAAACTCCATACAGAAAGACAAAGGCCAGGATTTGAACTCAAACCCTTTTTTCTGCAAGGCAACAGAGCAACGCTGCAAAACACAGAATCTTACCAACTATATTTAGTTTCTGGTACAAACATCTAAGTGGACTTGAAATAAAATAAAACTAACCACTTTTTAGCCACATATAAGAGTTTGTTTCAATCAAACAATTAATTAATATCAATATAAAACGGAGCTGGTTCCTATGGTAGACATTTCTCCCATGTGAAAAAGTCTGGCAGTTGAATTCATGCACTCAAATATTTACACTAGAAACAAAACAAAAATGCTTCGTTTTGTGTTTTTGCAGTACAGCTACACCACCATGCAGCCCTAGCTTTTATCTTTAGAAATATATTCTGTTCTGTAATTTACCTCCTCCAGGTTATTATATTCACACAGGTAAACAACAAACCGAGCGATCAGAAGACAGCAGAAGTCTCAGTTTGCTTTCTGCGCTCTGTCCTGATCCAGCTGAAGAAAACTAACTCAATTCTCCCGGCAGCCGAGAGTTTCTGTCCGTCCAGCAGAGTTACACGTCTTCATCTACTGGATCACGTAACTCCAATTTGGAGTCACATTTATCCAGTTAGACCTTCCTTCATGTGATGTCAACATGATCAGCTTTATGTTTCAATCGGGGTGTTTGGATCTGTTTCACTGTGAAGAATCAGGTATTTACATTCAGTATGTATGTTTGTTTAATTTGAGGATTTTAGTGACACATTTGGGTTTTTTCTGAGCCAGTCAAAATGTACAAACAGCCTCTGCTATGGAAAAAGTTTGACTGGATCTTTGACTCTTTTCCTGCTCTTTGGCCAGAGGTTGAATCCTGTCTTACCTGCTGGTCATGCTGCGCCACACCTGAGCTCCTGAGGGGGGAAAAAACAAAATTTACCATCCAGCTCTGAACGTAAATGGTACTTTACAATCTAACTACCTTAAATACATCAATGTTGTTTTTTATTAGTGACACCTAATGGAAAAAAATGACCAACAACATCAGTAACATGATGAAAAAATCAACCTAAAACACGTTTATCCAGGTAATCTGAGTGTGATAAAAAGCTACAGACTTTTAGCTCTTATATCTGAACTAAATGCAGAAGTGGAGTCATTTATTCCTTGTTTTAAGAGGAGAGCATTAGCGATGAGACTCCACAGGTTTCAGGTTTCAGTGCCTCACCGTTACTCATCAGGATAAAAATGAGGAAACTTTGGATGAAATCATCTAACAGTGACTTATGTTTGGACCTGCCTGTAGTTTGAAACATCTAACCAGAAAAAATGAGTTCAGGATGATTAATTTAAACTTTTATAACCTTTAAAAACAAACACTGAGACATAATCCCGTCCAAAAACGGCCCAATTACTGGATCAAGTAATATAAATGTTTAATAACTGCAGGAAAACAATGAAAAATGTTTTATTTCCTAGAATAAATCTACACAGAATATGAACAATGTCAGCATGAAAACTTGTTTTGAGACATTAAAATTAATAAATATTTTTAGAATATTAAGTACATAGTTTACATTCTTCATGAAGTTCAAAACTAACAGGAACATTTCATTTAATCGATCCATCAATAAATCAACCAATCAATAAATCCATTCTAGTGATTAGTCGGATTTAAAAAAATTACATTCTGCAAATTTTTCAATTAACCAATTATTTTTAAACAATATTATAAATACATTAAAATGTGCAAATACACTAATAATTCAGTTTATTTTTTTAAATAAGAAAATGAAAATTTTATTTTCTAAAATGTAGCTACAGCAAAAGATGCTCACCAGGAGATTTATCTTCCTGAATTTGAACCAGGTGAAGCTGAAGGATTCTGGGTAGAGCAGATTTACAGACCAAGAAACTCTGAAGTCTTAAATTAAAAACATTTATTACTTGTGTACAGTTTTGGCTTAATTTCTGCTATTGGTATGTTTTTCTGAAAAAACAGAGACCCTTTTTGAGTCTTTTAATGTCTCAAAAGATAGAACAATAATTTGAGAAGTGAGAAATTTATTGATAACTAAATTAACCGATGATTATTTCAATCATCGATTCATCTCGATTAATCGTAGCAGCTCTGCTTTACTTGGAAAGAAATCTTAACATGTCACTGAAACACTGTGCATGAAGAGTGTTAATGACTGGTGCTTGAAATATGATGTCCAAAAATGACATCGATCCGTGCGCGGTGGTGCAGTTGCCTAGCAACAGGAAGGGTTTGGGTTAAAATCCCGTCCTGGGGTTTTCGGCATGTTCTCCCTGTGGGTTCTCTCTGCGTACTCCAGCAAACATGCATTTGCTCATCGGTCTCATCGGTCTCTGTAAAGGCGTAAGTGTGCAGACAATAGATGGAAGAAAGAAACCTTTGGTCCTGGTCCAAACAGCATCTCTGGCGGTTACCGCGACGACCAACAGAACCAACAGGATGGAAATAAGGCTGTAGATCCGAAAAGAGCTGAAGGCAACAAACCTGCAGAAACACGAATCAGAGTTTTAGCTCAAAAGACAATTTGGTTTAATAAAGTGTCACAATAAACTCATTTAAAGTGTTTTTATTGTCCAAAAAGAAGCAAAAAGAAGAGATAATGCTAAATAAACCATCATGCTAATATTCTGTAGAGTATTAGCATGATACAGTATAAATACTGTAGAGTATTTATACCTGTACAATATCTTTTCAGTCAAATAAGTTATTTTTGTTACACCATTTAAACTGGTATAATACTTTATAGTTTCTATGTCTGATCAATTAACATTAAACTAAATCTACTTGTGTAAAATTTATGTTCTTTTTAAGCAAATTTAAAGACATTTGGAAACAAAACACCAAATTCAATTTTCTCTAATAAATGCAACTTTACAGATTGTGGAAAAGAAAACACATCAGTTAGATTAGGACTGAAATTATTAATCTGATTAATCAATTATTTAAATAATTATCAGCTAATTTAGCATCAATTAATCATTAACAGGAGTGTACAGAATTTAAAATATGTTATTTTCTGAAAGAATAAAACACTCAGAGCAGTAACTGATCCAAAGCTGCAAGGAAGAAAAACTATATTTTGCATTTAAGATGAAAAATCTTTGTCTTTAAATAAGTTATACCCAGAAAGTAGCATAGTCTTAGTTTCACCTGCATGTCCAAATTCTGAAAAAAAACAAAAAAACAAAAACAAAACTCCTCTTAATTACCTTTTGGATCCAATTACTAATCACTAAAATAAAAAATAAATCACCAGCCATACACCACATGATTAGCTGCAGATGCATCGTTTGTTAGAAATAACTAAGGGTTCACTAAAAGAATGCTGTTACTGAATTTTGAATTTTAGGAAATAAATTGTTTATTTTCTTATTTTAAAAAGAGATTGAATGATTATTGTTTTATTTATAATGTTATGTAGTTGTAATATTGTATAAAAGTAAGCTTAAGTAATGAAAAATTTGCAGAAAATGTCAGTATATTTGATCAGACTAAAGTATGATTTTCAGAAAAATCAATTATTAAAGTAATAATATAAAATGTTGAGTTAGAGCTGAACTGACTAATTAAACTATTATTCATTAGTGGCATTTCTCAATAGGAAAACACTTTTCAAAAGTTTTATTAAGTATTTATTACAACCACATATCATAATAACACATGAAACTCTAAAATTAAAATAAACTCATTTATATCAACGTTTGAACTCCTTAACAACATTTACAGAACAGTATACTTTATTTAAATTAGACTGGGGATTATTTAGTCTTAATAAAAACTCTTCAAACCAAGTTTATAATAAATATAAAGATCAGGTTCATATTTTAAATTTGCTCTAAATTCGTGCTGGTTTTTTATCGGGTCTGCTCGGATATCCCTGCGTCATGATGCCTACCAGTTCACCGCGTTGGCTGCAGCAAACAGGGCTGACGTCCTGACCGGATGCTGCCTCCAGCTGACCAGCCCGCCGACACGCCACCCTGCCCGGCCGGGGGGCCTCTCCTGCCCGCGGGGCTCAGGGTTGAGGGGCCCCGGGGGGCCCACCGACCCGGGGGCCGCTTCCTGTCCGCCAGCGGCGCCTGCTTCCCGGCTACCCAACATTGCTTAACGGCTCTCTGCCGCTGCGCTCCACCTAGTGTAGCATGGTGTCAATTGCCTGTATTAACATGTCCATTTCCGGATTGGGGTTTCAAAATAAAATTCTGCGTTAGCGTTTAAACAAAACAAAAATTCAAAAATACTTTATTAATCCCAAAGGAAAATTCAGTAAAGTGGGAAATAATAAGAATTGAAACTTTATGTCATCTAAATAATGCGAATCTAAAATGCAAAATGTTTTATTTTTATTATTAATGTGAATAAAGTGTAAATCTTGTTATTGAAGAATATGACAACAATCTGAGTTGGTCAGATAAAATAATGACCAACAGAAATAAAATGCCATTCTAAAACAAAAACACATAATAATAATAATAATAATAATAATAATAATAATAATAATAATAATAATAATAATAATAATAAGATAGAACCTGTTACATTTCTGGCATTTCTCACATTGTTGATCAATTTGTCTCTTATAGTCTCAAAAAATATATTACAGTAATTTTCCAAACTACAAAATGCATCCACATTTGTATTCGTCTCTTCTGTTTATTTTAATTTCATTTTTAAACTATTCATTTCTTTTATTGTGAAAGAAACTTTGCTACACTTTCCACCTGATTAAGTTTAATTCCCGCCAGCTTGCAGTTTCTCATTCAGCTGATTCTCTGGCTGTGTGTCAGATCAATGACGTCAGGTTTTGTTGTTTGTTGTCTTATTTATTGGAGTGCAACGTCATTCATTTATATTTCATACACAAACGTATTTCCATCCGCCATGGTGTGAAATAAAGTGGCAATCTGAAATAAAGTAACTGCATATTAAATGGAGGTAACATTCTCATTACAGAAGCATCAACGAAAAAGTTTAGAAAAACAACAACAAAAAAAGACGATCTAACTTTAACTAAATATAAAAATACTTTTTGCAGTGACAGAAATAGTCTGTCAGAATAAAAACTCAATTTCTGTCCAAGCTGTTGGTATCAGCAAGCTGAGCTGCGTGTGGCCTCCTGGGCAGCAGGGGGCGGCGGAGAGCATTTAACTTAACCTGAAAGTTTAGTTGCGTTCATCAGTCACGTGAAATTAACTTTAAGGTTTTATGCAAATAATCTCCAAATTTTCTAGAAAAAAATTTGACATTTCTTTGTTTAACAAGTTTAACATTAGTGACTTTCAAATTCAGAAATTAAAAAACATAGTAATAATTCTAAAAAAAATTATTGGATTAATCTCAACACTTCTGAGATTTGTATTTTTAGCAATTCTTTGACTTTTCAAACTCAGAACTTTATGATTTTTTTCTAGAAAAATTCTGAAATTAATCATTAAATCATCCCATAATTTTACTGGAAAAACAAAGAAATCTCTGAGCTCCAAAAGTCAAAACTTTGCTGGAAGAAATAATTAAAAAAAAAAAGGATTAATCTCCAAAACATTTTATATAAAATGTTGATACTGATAAAAATACAAAAATATCAGATTAATCTAGAAAACTTTGAGATTTTAAACTCTTCAAACTCAGAAATGTCCAAGGATTGTCCAGAAAAATTCTGATATTGATCTCTATATTTTGACAGAAACGGTTTCCTCCGTTTTTCTATTAATAAAGGTCCTAATCGATTAAAAAAGTTAGTCAAAATTGATACACAATAAGATAATAAATCCACAGCTGTTTAAAGCAGTTTGAAGCAGATTCCTTAGAGATTTAGTAGCTGGGTTATGAAGTGAGAGTAAACAGGATAGAAATGAGTTTTATTTAGATCGTTCTCTCAGTGTCTAAGGCGGAAACATCCACATTACTTTCAAAGAGCTGTGATTGGCCCGGTTCTTCTGCCCGTCACGGTGGCAAGCAGTGCCAAAGCTCATAGCAGACACACTGACAGAAGCCGTAGATGAGGATCAAGACGAGGCTGGCGGGCACCAGGCTCACCAGCAGCACCCCGACCGTGGTCCGCTGCATGATGAGCAGGTAGACCCCCATGGGCAGCGAGCTGAAGTACAGCAGCCCCAGAACCCACACCAGAACCCGGGCCGAGGTCTGGCACAGCAGGGCCGTGCAGGTCCACACCGTCCAGCGCTGGGAGGCGGAGGCTAGCGAGTCCGAACTGGACGAGTCCCGGGTCAGTCTGCAGGAGCTGACCCGGAGGTCCTGGGCCACGGCCGGAGGAGGCTCCATGATGGTGATGACTACAAAGTTAGGAGAGCTGGAGTAGGGGAGGCCGGAGGGAGAGTAGGACGAGTTGTTCCCCATCAGGGCGTTCAGGCGCCGCGGGCTGAGCAGCAGCTCCACATCAGAGTCCGGCTGGATCAGGAGGTTCCTCTGATTCCTGCTCTGCAGATCCAGCCTCGCCACCAGGCTGCAGTCTTCCGGCAGGTTCCTCACAGCCTCCCCCAGCAGCCTGGTGGCGCAGCGACAGAACGGACACACCAGGGTATCCGGCGGCGACTCGCCCAGGTCCAGGATCTTACAGAGACATCTGGAGCAAAGCCGGTGGCGGCACTCCAGGACCTTCGGCCTGCAGCTCTCCAGATTATACGCAGAGTAGCAGATCTTACACTCCATCTCATCAGAACCGAGTCCATCAGCGTGGGGCCCGGTGGCGCTAACATCCTCAAGGTTCTGCAGCTCGAGCATCTCAGACTTACCTAAACCTCAACCAGCTTCACATCGAGAGACACGAGTCTCCACTTCACTGAAAACCCTCAGTCCATTCCTGGGTTAAAAAAACGATTTCAAAGTTTGCTTTGAAGCTCCTCACAAATTGAGGTGACTGTGCCGAGGTGGAGGGAACCAAATCCTTTCACGGGCTGTGGGAGAAAAAAAGAGGAAAGGCGAAAAAGACTCTGACAGAAAGAGAGAGAGATGAAGGGATAACTGTTAACACAGCAAACAGCCGCGAAACGACAACAAAGCCGAGCCTGTGCAGACCAGAGCTGGAACTTTCGAGTCTGATCTTTTGTTACTCAGTGAAATTCAGTCCAATTAGTGCCTGATGCACACACACACACACACACACACCTCACACACACACACACACACAACGCACACAAAGGAAGCATATTTAATTCCTACAGTGCTCTGATTACAGAGTGTAACCATGAAAGTGCAAGAAAATATGAATCAATGATTTCAGCTGTCGGTGTTTCTGCATGATGTGAGTCTCTCCACTAAAGTTACAGAAATTTACTGAATAAATAGTTACAGGTGACAAATGTGAACAGAAGAAATCTGGGACTAAATCACCTTCCTTCCAGTATGACAGCAGACCGGGCCGTGTGCAGAAAGCAAAGATTTCCCCCTGGTTGGTTGATATCATCTGAATTATTCTGACTGATCAGATCGGATCGGATCTGTAACCAGTTCATGACCAGCTCTGATTTCTGAACTTTTCCACTTCATCATTTCAGTCAAAGAGAATCAAACATTCAGTCACACTTGCTGGTTGTTCAGTGGGACATTATTTATTTTTATTGACTTTGGGTTTAAATGTATTTTCCAGGAAAAAGAACCATTTTAAATTCACAATCAATTAACTGTGCTTCCTTCAGAAGTTATAGAAATACAGAGTTGGGTAGTAACTAGTTACTTTTACTCAATTGCCTTTAGTTAAGTGACTTTATTTGGAAAAACAAAAAACATTTAGGAGTATTTTTGCTGTACTGTCTGTTTTATTTTTACTTGAGTAATTTTATTATGAAGTATTTTTACTCTTCCTTGGTAATATTTCTGGATTTCCTACCGACTGAAATGAAAAACAAACATGTTTTACCCAAACCTTCAGGCAGAAACTGAAAGAAACTGATCATTTTAAAAAATATTCTGCCTGATTTTGCTATTTTTTATTAATTATATGAATTATTGTAATTTTCATCCCTCAAATATCAAACATTTCCACTTAACCTTATAATTTGGTCCATCGGATGATGCAATTTTTAACTACTAAATGATTGATAATTTGACCAGTTAGAACTTCAGTAAAATTTTTATCAAATAACTTTTTTGTCTTACTTTAATGATTTCTTGGATGGATACTTTTTACTTTTACTTTAATAAAGATACGTTGAAGTAGTGCTGCTATTGAGTTTTTGGATTCTCTGCTCGTCTGTGTAGAAATAAAACATAAATCAAATTATTTAAAAATACTGAGCAAGCAGTTTTTACTGTTATCTGCAAGAATAACAAGAACATTCAAAAGTTTAATATTGTTTTAATTCATTTCAATTAGAGCGTTGTTTTTTATTATTATTAAAATTAAACACCAGACAGATGAACAGCCAATCCTCGGCCTCCAAAAGCGCCAGAAGAGGGCGACAAAATGTTCAAATCTGAACAGTCTCGATTCAAAACATCTGGGAAAAAAACGAAAGAGAAGATTTGAAATGTAATCTAATTTTACAGAATTTAAGTTCAATAAACTGAGCAATACTTCCAAAATTATTTACATTTTTGCAAAAGAAATTCTTACTGTGGTTTAAAATCTGCTCTCATTTTCTTCATTTGTCTGTTTTTTTAATTAACACATTACTTCCATGTTTACTTGAGACACATTATTTTAACACCTGGATTCCTTACCTGTGCTCCTCAAAGGCTCATTTATATTTATTTTTCCATTTCTTTATTCACAAAAGTGGACATGTGTGTTAGAAGTCAATTTTCAATGTTCTACTCCTAAAAATGATCATTTATAGCGATAAATCGCCTTTCTCCAACTGTAACGCGAACAATTTGTTGCCTAGCAACGTGGCTGTAGTTTAACAGTTCAGCTGCGTCAGTCATGTGGCGCAAACTATGATCCGTTTCCAAACCAAGACCCGTTTCAGGTGATCCGGTTTGAAGCCAGGTGAGTGAATCATAATTCAGTTCAGCTTTTCTCGTTTTCATCTCCAGATCCAGTTTTTGTTTGTTTGTAGAAACGGTTCAAAACGGAGCATGTCTGATTTATGCTAAAAAAAAAAAAAAAAAGAGCTGAACATTTTTAATTAAACACTGTATTGTTCAGATTAAATAATATTACTCATATAAACACATTTAAATAACGTGAAGGACTTCAATAAAGGATTATCAAAATAAAAGCATCTTATTATTTTTTGGAACAAACTAAGAAAATCTGTGGGACAACAAAATTGCTAAAATCTATACCAGGGTGTCCAAAGAGTGGCGCAGGGGCCGTTAATGGCCGGTGGACTGATTTTGTGCGGCTCGTAACTCCAATTCAAGAATCACACAAATTTTTCCCCCAACAAAAGCTGATGCATTTGGAAGTGTTTTATTTTTAACAACACATTTAAATTGGTGAAATTCTCCTTCTTCATCCACTGTAAGACTGGCAGAGGGAAGGACATGCATGAAACCCACGAAGATGACACTAAAAGCCAGAAGAACTCAGCATCCTCAGTGTCTGTAGACAAGTACCTGGCCAGCAGCAGCAGGAGCAGGCCTCCCTCCAGGGAAACTGTGAGTTGTCACAGACAGAACAAATCCGCTCTTCTGAATGCTGCGCTCAGCGACATCCAACAGATCAGAGAAAGTTCAGCTTTTCTCATTTCCATCTCCAGATCCATTTTTTGTTTGTTTGTGGAAACGGTTCAAAACGGAGATGCTGAGCATGTCTGATTTTTGCTGAAGAAAAATAGCTGAATTTTTTAAATTAAACACTGTATTGTGTAAATTAAATAATAATATTCATATAAACCTATAATGTGAAGGACTTCAACACCGAATTATCAAAATAAAAGCATCTTATTATTTTTTGGAACAAACTAAGAAAATCTGTGGGACAGCAAAATTGCTAAAATCTATACCAGGGTGTCCAAAGTGTGGCGCAGGGGCCGTTAATGGCCAGTGGACTGATTTTGTGCAGCTCATAACTCCAATTCAAGAATCACACAAATTTTTCCCCCAACAAAAGCTGATGCATTTGGAAGTGTTTTATTTTTAACAGACAAATTTAAATTGGTGAAATTCTCCTTCTTCATCCACTGTAAGATTGGCAGAGGGAAGGACATGCATGAAACCCACAAAGCTGAAGCTAAAGCCCGGAAGCTCTCAGCATCCTCTGTGTCTTTAGACAAGTACCTGGCCAGCAGCAGCAGGAGCAGGCCTCCCTCCAGGGAAATGTTTAGTTGTCAGAAAGAGAATAAATTCGCACTTCTGAATGCTGCGCTCAGAGACATCCAACAGGTCAAAGAAACCCAACAGAACCTCCAGAAATCCCTGGACACCTTCAAAAGCGAGTACAAGCTGGACCACGACCACATGCTGAATCTGATGGAGGACGAAATGTCAAGGTCAGTTCTGCCCTCCGCAAAAACAAAGAAAAGAACCAGACATTTTCCTCAGAATTATGGCTTTAATTTCAGAATTAAGATTTTTGTCAAAAACGTAAAAAAATAAATAAAAAAAAATCAGAATTTTAAGATCAATGTCAGAATTCTAAGGAAAAAGTCAAAATTGTGAAAAAAAAGTCTGAATTAATTTAGACTTTTCTCCTCATGAATATAACTTTCACCTCAAAGTTCTGAGCCTTTTCAGAATTTTGACTTTTTTCTCAGAATTCTGATGTTCCTAAGAATTCAAATTTTAATCTCAGAATTAAAAGTTTTCCTCTCAAATTTCTAACTTATTTTTCTGAACTTTGATTTTAACCTCTGAATACTGACTATTGTTTTCATAATTCTCACTTTTACCTCATAATTCAGAGTTCTGACTTGTTTCCGTGACGCTGTGTTTTGGGTTGGCAGGCTGAATATTTTGGAGCGGGAACTCGCTTACCTGTCTGAGCTTCATCAGATGGAAACGTCAAACTTGAAAGAGGAGATACGCAGCACAAAGGATTTCGTTGACTTTCGGTATAATGGCAAAGCACAGGAGTTTTCTGTAAGCAACCAGTAAAGGTTTTCATGCATCACTGAGAACCATGTTTCACTTCCTGCCTTAATACTCCAGATTCTCTGTAAATTCCAACTTTTTCTTCATAAAATGTACCTTTAATGCCCAATGGGAGATTCTTTTGTTGTACATGCTCAAAGAATCAGATCTTGTTTTGTTCCTGGAAATGTTCTTCAGGTGCTAGAAGTGTGACTTTGTAATTGTCTTTATGTTGCTCTGAAGGTTCAGGTCTGAGTGCATCACTACTCCCAGACTGAAGGCTGACCTTTAGTTTGCAGCTGTAATAACTGAAGCTGTGTGGTGACTCTAGATCGGTCCTCTTTAGATCCAGAGATGACTTCAGTTTTGTTTCCGTTCAAATTAAAAACTTAATATTTTCTAAAATGTTCAGTTTGAGATTTTGATCCTCCAGTAAAAGAGGAATATGCTTTGAAGCTTTTTCTACAATAATCTTTCATGGGGTCCCAATATGACTGAAAAACTTATTACGATATGTTAGTTGACTTTAATAGCTATTGATTTGTTGTTGTTTTTTTTTTGTTGTTGTTGTTTTTTTTAATATCTGAAATACGCCAAACTGGTGGTGTGATCTTTTCTATTTTATCCACAGTTTTCGTTCCACAACATTGTGTTTTATTTTTGAGCAGTTTCGAGGCACAACAAGAGACTGTTGCTGTGCAAGTTACTCAACAGGTTGTTGCTAGGCAACCAGAGTGAGTGAGTTGCTAAGCAACCAAAGAGTGAGTGAGTTAGTTGATTCCACTCACCGAGCTGAGCTAAAAGCCTTTCCAGATCTAAGCGGTTCTGATCTGTGAAATTATTGAGTATTTTATCAGATGTATTAGACGTTGATAATGTGTCTATTGCGATATTATCTTATCTTTTCTGTCCTGTAGGTGGCGCTGGACAAATGCCAGAGCCATCTCCTGAAGATGGAGCTGCAGCAGCAGCAAGAGTTGGATATTGTGAGAAACGAAGACCACACAGCACATATTATCGTCGAAAAGCTGATCAGAGCGCTGCTTGTTGTCATGTCGACCGTCTTGGTGTTTGTGTGCACACTGAACCGAGTCATCTTGCTTTTCAAGTCATCCAGACAAATCCTCTCTGCTGTGCTGCTGGCTTTCTTCCTCTTTCTCCTCTTCAAGTACTGGAATACCGTTAGCTGACTGGAGTCCAAGAAGACGCAAAAAATAAAGCTTTTTGAAGCCAGTCAGCATTTATCTTATTGGTATCAATCCAGCTTGTAGTTTAGCTGTAATAACTTGGCCATCCTAGTTATTGACAAACACAAATTGTTTAAATAATTATAAAAGTCCTCAGTTTTCTTCACTGTAGTTTTAATTGCTCAGATATCCAAAATCTGACCTTGTTTTCTCCAGCGCTGGCCTTTTGCACAAGCTTAGACCACCAGAGGGCGCTGTGGTCGGTCCACTGCTCTCCAACATGTTGATCCCTGCATTAGATGCGTCTTTGTACGACGGCCTATTGGTGTAATTGTTGATAGAAAAAAAAGAGTAAATGTCCCCCCAAAAAGATATTTTGAGTATGCTTCTTTTTTCTCTAAAAAAAAAATCAAATTTTCAGGTTAGCAGGCTTGGAAGTAATTTATTTTTCAACAAGTTTATTTTTTAATTCACAGGAACATTTTTGGAACGTTTCATCCCTTCGGACCCGTTCTCCAAACACGAGAACTGTTTTCAGAACAACTGGTCTCTTTTTGCTCATGGATTATAAACAATCCAGGCCTCCTGTTTCCAGAAGTCCTGATCTAAATCCGAGCAAATGTTTCCCAACGGGGAGTGAGACATCACTTCATTCCTTTATAGTGATGAAATGAATTTTCCCACATGCTGCTGTGTTGTGAGGAATATTCACAGGCTGTTAAACCAAACAGGGAGGACATGTTCTGTCTGTGCTTTAGTTTTATTACTCAGACCAGAGGCACAACAAGACGGCCTGCAGGACTGATGTTATTCTTACTTTACTACTTTGATTAAAAACGCTAAACATATATGTTTTGGTCTAATTGGTTATGAACTTTTTCCTTCCACATAAACATTGACTTTAGACTGACTTAAAGCAATTAATTTCATTTTCAAAGTAATTTCTGCTACTTTTTAACATCAAGCATTGCAAAAATAATGATAATGCAGGAGATGTTTACATTTAAGAAACCATAGCTGAGTTTTAAAGACCAAATAATGTCTTTAAAATGTTTCTTATTACTAGAGATAGATAATCTGAGCAAATATAAATTGCAGTTTTTAAATCATGAGTTCATTTATTAAAGGAAAAATATTTTCCAAACCATTCTGACCTTGTACAGAAAACTAATAGTCTCCTAAGTCAATTAGTTTTTGTCTTTACTGTCACTCTGGGGGAAATACAGTATAATTGTTTTGACTCAGGCACAATGGAGAGTTTCTGAGGATGAACTGCCTGTTTAAAATATCTCAAATGGATTCTATGATGCCATTTATTTAGTTCTTAACCCATTCTGATGGGGCCTCCTGGTGTGCTTCAGGTCATTATTGTGCAAAAAAACAGGTCCATGTAAGCTAAAAGTATTGAACTTACATTTAAACATTCTGCAGGATTTTCTGTCATTCAGGCAGCAAAGTACCGCTCATGTTTGAGCTGTTTGGTTGCCAGAAAGAGTCAGAAAAGAAGCAGATGAATGAAACCAGAACCAAAACACATATTATCAGTGCATATTTATTTTGAAAAGCCATGATGGAGCATTTTTTAAACTGTCTGACATAACTGAAACTCAGCTGAGGTTTACAATAAGACTGATAATTGAATTTACAAGAGTTAAACTACCTCAAATAAATGCAACACAAGAATGAGGACAGACAGACAAATGAGGAATTTAGTTTAAACCAGTTTACGTACTGGTTAAATATAAAAAAAAACCATCCAAGCATTTGAATGGAAAGTTGAGTGGAAGAAAAACAATTATGCGGATTAGGGATTAGGGTGAAACTGGTGAAATAAAATTATTTTTTATTCATGTCATATAAAAAGTTTGTTTGATTATTAATAATTTGATGTATTGAGGTGTATAATATAGACCAAGTGCAGTTGTGGGACAACAAAACGTGACAATAACTTAGCGTTTGTCTCTGACTGTAAAAGTACAGCTCTGTTTTTGAGTGCAGATTTGTCTGTTCATCTGTTTTTGCACATTCACAGTTACTGACTTCACATTCCCATAGGAAGTGAGTGGAGCTGCTCTCAGCCAATCAGACTCGCGGAATACGCTCCGACAACAAACAAAAGATCGAGCCTAGCCGAGCTTATTATACTTTAGTCGATCCGCCTGGACTAACGCTTTTGTTACTTTGCTGTCCACCCGGACCTGTTCGTCTGTGTCTCAGCCGCTCTCATCAGATCCTTTCTTGCAGATATTGTTCCCCGTAGTGTCTATGTTGTAGCTTTGTGTCAGCTAATGTCAACCTGAGCCATTTCAGCAATCAGTTCGGCTAAACACGTTAGCCAGGTTAGCTTCTAGGCTAACCAGCTCTGGCTGCCTCAATACGAACCAGCGAAGCCAGTTAGCTTAGCCTCCTAGCTAGCTAGCTTTGCTAACTCCCCTTTAAAACTCGACACTGACCGACTCCAGCAGTTCTGGCTTGTTAGTGACAAGCCACTTCACTAAAAGCCGTGTGATAGCCATGTCTGGACAGTCGACGGGCTGTGGGTTTCTGATGTCGGTCGTTGTCCACGGAGATTCTGCTCTGAACGAGCAGGAAAAAGAGCTAAACCAACGACTTCGACGGCTCTATCCGGCCGTTAACGAAAACGAGACTCCGCTTCCACGCTCTTGGAGCCCGAAGGACAAGTTTAGCTACATTGGACTGTCTCAGAACAACCTCCGCGTTCACTATAAAGGTATGACAAAAAGACACATTCAAAGTTTGTCACTTTATTTAGCTTATGCTAACACGCTAGCTTAACTTCACAGCTAGCTTAGCGAAGGCAGCTGCTGTTTGTGGCTAAAAACAAAGTAGGCTGGGTAGCCTGATAAACAACAAGGCGGAGAGGACATCTTGCAACCCGACCAGCTGGCGAGGTGCAGCGGCTGCCAAAATCCACCTCCCTGCTCGTTAGCTTCGCTGCTACCAGTTAACCAGCCTGCCAACCCCATTTACTGTCTCTATGAGCTTCCTGTGCTGACAGTCCGTCATCATGTTCTTTAATAAATAACCTGCCAGAATAAACATTTTTGATTGAATACAGACAGAGGTGATTACAGACTATATCGCTTTCAGACAGGTCAGAAAAAGCAAACTGTAGCAGGCTAATTTAGCATTACAGGTTGATTAGAAATGTGAGAAAATAGTGTCAAATGTCGAGGTTAGGTTCAGGCCTCTATGATGACATGTTAGATTAGTTCCTTGCTGCTGAGGGTTTAATATCAAGTGTCTTGTCTGACATCCTGGTTGGACTAGTTGCCTAGCAAAGCTATCATAGTGCAGGTTTTAGGTGTAGGCCTAGAAGAAAAGGCTAGTGCTTAAAAAAATAGGTGCAACTGTGCTTCCTGGGTGTGTTCTGCTATTCTGGGTCTGACCGGGCCTCTGCACACACACACACACATCCTCTTCCTTGTTGCAGCCAGAATATTTTCCCCCTTTCCACAACAAATCCACTCCAATCCTGCATAGCAAGCTTGCAAATGTTCAGCATCCTTACACACAATAACACAAAGCTTGTATTTTTATTTTTTTTTATCTCCAGGGAGAAAAGCATATTTCCAGATTTAAAACTGCAATTATCTGCTGATTTGATATAAAATTGTTTTGCAAGTCATTAGTTCAAATAAAGACCTATTTGTTTAGGATCTGCTTTATAAAGCTTTTTTGTTGATGATTTAAACTGTAATTATTTTACTAAGCCTTTTATCAAATCTTAAGGCTTCACTGTTAAATATCAATTTACTGTAAAATCATTAGAAATGCTGGAAAAAAAAACATTAGAAAGTTTTCTAGTGTGAGAAATTTATCCTTCTAGTGTTTATGCTAAATAACATCATTTTTGTGTTGAATTTGGTAATATAATACTGTTAAATCATCAAATGTACTACATAAATGCACTGTAAATAAAAATCACATGTTTTCACCATATCTTGTAGAGATTGGAGTAAATATTAAAAACCAGTTATTTTATCAACTTAATATAATGAAACAGTTTTACTACAAAAAGAACAAATCTTGCTCTCATTCCTGGAAGATATATGTTATATTTACTGGAAAGATTCAAAACTTTAATTATTTATTCATTTGGAATGATTCTTTAATGTGGCTCCATCTCAGAAGCTTTGGACAGGAGAACAAATCTAAAACTTTGCGTGTGGGTTTAGGTATTTTATTGCAATCTGAACCAGGAGGAGAGTTCACATTTACTGCTCACAGAAGGCAGCTTCCTATAATATGAACATTAAATCCTCTCATAATGTAATTTGGGTTTAAGTGATTTAATTGCAAAAAAAAGCAAAACAAACAAAGCAACCACCTGAACTGTAAATTTAGTTTATATTTTGTTGCTTCCGTCATTGCGATGACTCTGTATGTTGGGAATATTTGTTGTCCACATATTGCAGAGGCTTCGAACTGCTCCTGTCTAATATTCAGCCGTGTAAACATGGCTGATATTTGACCCCTACTGATGCACTCATCCAGCTGCTAGGGCTAATGTTAGCTTTAAAGACTGCCAGCATGAGCGGTTTAAAAATCAGTACATGAGGTTCAGACCATATATGATGACCTCTTAACCTCAGCCACATCTTACAGAGAAAGTTGAATGTTTTAAATAACCGGTAAATGAAGCATTGAATCTGATTTTCTTCTTGTTTTATCATAGAAATCTCACATTTTTAGCAAAGACAGAAGAAAATGATTAGAGATAAAGGAACCAGCTACAATAATAAATAATTTCTGTTTCTGTTTTTGGTCATTGTGCAAAACATTTAGATTACTTTCTGCTCTGATTTAAAGGTTTATTAGTGGTTTGGCTCCGTGTCCAAACTGTAGTGACAGGATTAAAGCTGGATCAGATATCTGTGATCTGGGTTCCTCGTTGTCAGTGAGGATAACACCTCAGTGATCAGTTTAAATCTGCATACAGTCCCTCTCAGGCTTTACTGTAGTTGAGAAACTTTTCATCTTTATTTATAGGAGGTTGACATTTATTTTTAATAATAATGAAACATTGTTTACTCCCTCCAAGGTCATGGGAAGACCCCTAAGGATGCTGCGTCTGTGCGGGCCACCCACCCCATCCCTGCCGCCTGCGGCGTTTACTACTTTGAGGTGAAGATCATCAGTAAAGGCCGAGATGGGTAAGAAACAGTTAAATATTGCAGAGGTGTGGCTTTGTTCTAGTTTTAACTGACTGTAAAGTTAATTGACATAAAGGTTTTCTATCAACTTGCAGCTGGAAGAAATAATTGTACTGTAGTTGTTGCATCGTTCATCTAAAACAGAAATTACAGAAATTTAGTCATCATTACTCTGCAGGTTGTGTGAAAAGAAATTTATTAGATAGAAAAAAATCCCATCTGTTTGACATTAAGTAACAGAATGTTTATTTTAGTCCTGCAGAGTTTTATCTTGTTGACGAGCTGAGTGAGAAGTATGATTTAATTTGCATATTTAAAAGAGGAATGGCTTTTCCTGCCGAGTTCTCGTGTGATTAGCTTCAGACCCTCCTAATAAAAAAATACCTTCAAACTAATATTCTCATCTGGGACAGCGGGTGACCTTTTTTATCAAAAAAGGTCATCTGGGACCTTTTTAATAAGTTATTAGAAAAATAAAAGTTATATTTTATGTTAGATTACAGGCCAGTAATCTCAAATTTCTTCCAAGATTATTCAGCAAACAACCAACAAAATGTCAGGATTAGATTTTGAGTTTGCAGAAATGAAACATCTAGTTTCTAAATCTGTGGTTTCTACAGCCAAGCATCACAAAATTATTGAGTTTTAAATCCTCTTAAGAAACAACAAAAAGGAATGATTTAGTCATATTAAAAACAACACTTAGAACAGTGCTTCTCAATTCCAGTCCTCAGGCCCCCTGCTGTGCTTGTTTTAGATGTTCCTCTGTTTCACAAATGGTTGCATTACCTCTTCTGAATGCATCAAGTGCTGCAGACCCATGAATGACCCATAGGTTAAATCCAGGTGTGTGGCAGCAGGGAAACACCTAAAACACACAGAGCAGGAAACCTGAGGACCGAAATCGAGAAGCACTGACTTAGAAAAGTCAAAAAGCAATATATTGACTCCACTCTGGTTTATCTGACTTGACAGCAAAGCGCTGAGTCTTTATAGTTTGGTTCTGAGTTAAGTTTGTGATTAGACACAAATATATTTGTATAAACCTAACTTTGTTTTGCATGAACTTTTCTAAAGTGTCACAACTTTCTGAAGCTGAGCCTAATATTAGGATCTAAGGAAAATGACATGACTCAAAGATTTTTCTGTTTTGATGAATAACTATTGTTACTTGTTGGACTAAGTGCAGAAAAGCTGCAACGCAGGAAATAAAAATGAAGCTACAGTTCAGTTTTATGCTCCAACATGTCGGCTTTGTGTGAAGCGTCTGAGTGTGGAAGAAAATCTCATAACATTTTGGGATAATTCATCTCAAACATTTGTTTTAAAGCAACATTTCAGTCATAGTTTGGCTGTAACAGCACAGCCTGTTAGAAATGCTGGTTTGTTTCCCTTATTAAAAAAAACAAAAAACAAAAACAACAACCTTTAAAAGAAAATACTTTTAATTACAATTTAGATTTTGTTACAAAAAACAATATAAAAACAATTTAAGTGAAGTATGTTCAGATTTTTACCATTAAGGCTTGGAAAAATTAATTTGCCCAACTTCTAACTTGGATAATGATGAGTGAAGACAGAACCGGGTAATTTTGGTGTCATGAAGGTAATTTTAAAGAGAAATCAGAGGAAATGAGATTTTAGAAGCTGAAATATGAGATACTGAAGACAATTTTTGTAACTCCTTTGTTACTTTTGATTGTTTTTCTTAATAATAAAACATTTTCACAGAGAAGGTCTCTTACATAGACTTTTCATTACTTCTGCAACCAACACAATAAATTATTGATCACTTCTGACTAAAAGGTTTGAAAGAAAAAAACATTTTCCTCATATCCACTGATGTCACAGTTCTTAGAGAGGAATTAGAACTGACTACATTTCTATCAGCAAATGGTTTAAAGAACCAGCATTTTATTTGGTTTTAAAATAAAGGAAATCATAAAACATTTGTAACAGCATAGATACATTTTCTCTTCTTGAATTTTGATGTTTTGGGAAATAATGTAAACGGAAGCAATTAGTTTCTAGAAAAAAATAGTTTTATGGTAATTTTGTTGAAATTCAAAAATCAGCTTTTATTGTTTTTATCTATATTTTCTTAAAAATGGTTGGTCCTACATCTTTTTATTTAAAGCTCTGTGGAAAGTCCAATGAGCCAGTTGTGGCACTGGAGCCACAGGTTGCACATCACTGGTCTACATGTTTCGACATGTTGGTGTAAAAAAAAAAAAAGATTTTTATCTCATTGATCTGATCAACCAAAAAACAGACTAACTGAAAAAAAATTACATTTAAAAAAAACTTAAAAGCATTTTTCTGTTTTTTTTTCTTAAGTGAATTTATTTTAACCGTTGTGTTTATGATGCCGACACTGGAGTTTCATCTTCCCTCTTTGTTCCTTTACAAACCATTTTGTCCTCCGTCTTCAACCAGAATGTTTGCTTGTGATAACGGCTCACTGCTGAGAGCTTCAGGTAAACGGCGATGAATTGAAGTCAGTGCAGCAGTAATCAAAGCAGCTGCAGCCGTAGGAGCGTTTTTATTCTTGTGTGTCCTATAAACATCGTGTCTTGCATGTCAGGACTGAGTTATTTGTGTTTCTTCTTCCAGCTACATGGGGATCGGCCTCTCAGCTCAGGGTGTAAATATGAACAGACTCCCTGGTAAGTTCACTGTGTGTGTAATTGTTGGTTTTATTCTGCTTGTGAGGATTCTGCTGAGCAGGAGAAACGTCTCTTTGAGAGGAAACTTCAATTATCTGATTACATCTGCATGTTCTCTGTTGGCGAGGCTGGAACATGGTGTTTATAGGAGCTGCTGCAGACAGCAGGAAGACGAACGAGGGAAAGTCGTTCAGCCGACTGTGTTCTCACTCAAACTACCCAGAAAATAAACAGAAACGCACTAAAGCTGCGGATTAGAGGTCAGCTTTTGAACTTGAGCTTTATTGTCGCAGTCAGCATGGTTGCTGCACAATAAATCATGAATATATCGTCATCACAATATTTATATCGCAAAGGACAGTTTGGAGAGCAGTAATTGCTGGCTTACGTAGTTTGCAAATTCTGAAATTGCATAATTTATGCTAATGCAACATTTATCTAGTAGGACAAGGTGTCATGGCTGCAAAAAGTCACGCTAGACTCAAATGCTAAAGGTCACATGGATTAGGAAGATTAGAGAGGAAAGATATCTCACCTGATATTATCATTGCAGTATGTTCTAATATTCTGCAGCCCAGAAGTTTGTTTTTGTATAAATTCTCATTATTGGTGTTTAAAATTGTAAAAACTGATTCTATTGTGTGCAATAATTATTTTCTCTAGAATTGCACCAATTCCACTCTTCCAGCTGATTGCTAATTTCTTTTTTTTTTTTTTTTTTTAAAAAGGCCTGACCTTCCGATGCTGATTTTAAAAAAAAAAAAAATTTTTCCTCTCTCTTCTGAAATGTTGCTAAATATAGCAAGAAGGTTTGTAAAAGTGGAGTGACTATTGTTAACTGAAAACATGCAGACATGACCTGGTGGGCCGGTCGGTCAGTCAAACCTCTCAAAAAGGGACACCGGGAGGATTTTAGATATTTGCTGTGGTTTATGAGATCGACTTCACATCTAAATATCGGCCGTTCTCCGATTTGTAAAGATAAAGGGAATCTGGGCCAGTTTATTGTTGTATTCTTTATTTTCTCTCCACTGTTTGTCCCGTGAGCGCACCATTAATATGATTAAATGCAGTTACTATGAAGTTTAGTGGTAAGAATCAGACTTCTTAATGAACTTGAAGATTATCTCACAGTTTGTTTTCAGTGAGCTAAATGAACAATCCTGGGTATTATTTCTGGTTGCCGTAACCCGGCTCTGATCCAGTTCTGAGACAGACACCCACTTCTTATTTCTGTAAGAGGGTTCTCCGCCTGTGAGCGGGTCCATGAGACACGGCACCACTTCATCAACGTCATCCAGTGAGGTTATCAGAGCGAGCAGGAGCCCAGACAGCCTTTCATTAGTTTAAAACTGGACCCACCCAGAGATAACAGGGGGGCCAGAGATGGATGGGGGCTAATGAAGGAGTGGTAACCGAAGAACGGCTGCAGCAGAGCCGCATGCAGGCCGGGCTGGATTACATTCTGCAGCGGCGCAGGAACGTCCAGCCTCAACGGCCCGAGGCCAGCGGGGCTGAAAGTGGCGTCCTCTTCAGAGGACAATGGACTTTGTTCAAGTTTAGTTCCAGTTCAGGGAAACTGGGACGTATTCATCACTCATTAAAAACCAACAGGAAACACTGAACACACCTGTTAAAGGAATGGCACAAATAACCACCATATGTGGTCAACTACTCAGGCTTTAGCTCAACCAAAGCTAGTTACATTCTGGGTAAATGCAACTAAAACAAACACGCTATCTGCTGGGTAAAATAAGGTCGGATTGTTTAGAAAACCTTCATTTTCTTAGAAAAACCTGAATGTGAATTGGATGGTATGTTTTATCATTAAAAACATACCAGGGTAAAACAGCAAAGGTTTATTTATTTTCTTTATTTTTTTTAGTAGAATCACCCAGAAGAATCCTTCAGCAAGACTTGGGGTTCATCATTCCCACCAACCCAGTTTAGTCGACTCCAGTCCGTTTGCCTAGAAAATCCGGTTCGTTTGTTGAGGTGTGAATGCTAATTAGATTCTCGTCTGCCTGCAAAGCTCAGTCTGTGTTCGGTTTAAGTAAACTCCGGTGCAATTTGAATGAATATGTGAACACCGAGCGAAGCGGAGACTCCTCTAAAAGCTGGAAACAGACTACAGCGCAGGGCATGCTGGGTAAATGCAACCAAAACAAACACACTAGACAAAAAACCACGAGCCATTTCTGCTAGCGGTAGAAATGGCTCGTGGTTTTTTACCAAAGACTCATCGTCCAATTGCTAAAATCTGATGCCACTTCATGTTTGCTTGCGTTTAATAAAGAAGGAAGTTGCACTCAGTGTCTTCTTCAGAGGTTTTGTTGTTTCCTTTAGTGACTCTTGGTGCAGCGCCCCCACAGGCGAGGAGGAGAACAGGTTTTCCAAAGGGTTTGGTTGGTTTGACTGCATTGAGAAAGACAAACACAGCAGCTGAAAATATAACAAATGTTGTAACTTTGATCCCGTCGAGCTGAATCTATCAGACTGTCAGAAGTTGGAATGGAGCCTTTAAATCCCTCCACTTTTCTGATGCTGTCCTTTTGTCCCGTTACCAACTACAACCTCTAATAACTGAAGACAGCGGAGCGTGCTGAAGCATGAATTGTGGCGTTTTTCTTGCCTCGTCAACATATTTGGACTCCCTGGCTAGAGCTGCTCAGTCTCCCTGCAGAGTTTCTGGCTGCTGTTCATTGATAATTATGCAGATTGATTCAGGTGCAACCACAGCAGTTTTCTTTCAGGCACACTCTTTGATCCTTATTTTGATGCCATCAAGAGTTTTATGTATTTTTTAAATACTTCCAGTGTTTATTACTTTTCGATTTTCTCCTGTTGATGAAATCTGTTGTCTGACTGCATCATCACTGCGACTCGCCTTCCCAACGTTTACCTTTGTTTTGCTTTCCGCCTTTAGGTTGGGACAAGCACTCTTATGGCTACCACGGCGACGACGGCCACTCCTTCTGCTCATCCGGCACCGGGCAACCCTACGGCCCCACGTTTACAACGGGCGACGTGATTGGCTGCTGCGTCAACCTCATTAACAACACCTGCTTCTACACAAAGAATGGCCACAGCCTAGGTGAGTCCAGCTCTGGTCCCCGCTATGTGTCTCCCGCTGCTGGGAATCTGGTGAAAAGGCTGAATCTGCACCGGCTGCAAGAGAGAATCGCATATTAAATGTGTTTAAACTGAACATCAGGATTTATTGTTCGGCATTAAGCAAAACTGTCTGTATATTTACACAAAACAGTAATTGTGGGTGCAGATGAAGTTGATTTGGGTCCACTCTAAGGAACAAACAGCTGAGCTGCACTGAGCCCTGGGTCTCTTTACTGCAACCCCAGATAGCGCTGCATACCTCCATGATGTGCTGATTGTCCTGGTCACATGCGCTGCTGCCTGCGGCTCTGTTCAGCTCAGAAAGGGACAGATGGTACTGCTTGTCGTCTTCTTGAAGCTTTTAGCTGCAGATCAAATCGGTCGGAGCTCTGAGACTTTCTCTGGTTTTAGTTTCACATGTTATTCACCATGACGACTTCAATGTTTAATAAAGCTTTGATCCAACAGAGTTGAAATGTTTCTCTTGAGTTAAATATAAAGTAGGGATTCAAGTTCTCAGTTGAGTTAATTTGCGGTTGATTGGCTAACAATTAAATGATAAGCAACTAAAAACGAGTTTGTTTTGTATCAAGAGGGTCTTTAAATACCAAAGAGAAAAATTAATCATAATTTTTTCTAAAAAAAAGATGTTTTGGGGGGAAAAAAAACTATCTAAACAAAGAGATTATGTACATTTTGCTGTTTTGCTGTTCTGGGATGCCTCTGCTGTGATTATTTCCTGTACAACTAGCTGCTTCTGGATGGAGGCCAATCTACAACACTGACAGGTCAATCTAAGCGGATGTCATCACTTAATTGTATGAAACAAATTTATACACTATTAATCAACAGTTGATAATTTGTTTACATCTCTGATTTAAAGTTTTATTTCTAATTGAAATAGTTGTGTTTTCTGAGATCTCCATACATTCACATGAACACGGGGGCGTCGTTTTCTCTCTGAAACTAATTCCCAAAAAAACCTAAAACTCTCTGAAGCAACGTTTCTGTGAAGCGTGAAGATAAATTAAATGGCTGGAGCTCCCATTCTTTAAAACATTTTGATCATGTTTACATCAAATAGTCAAGTTTTCTTCTCATCCTTCAGCTCATATTTGCAGCAGTGACACAAACCAGTCAAACTCTGATTTAAACCCAGTTGGTTAAATGTTAAACTGGTGAACTGCACCAGGGTGTTTCTGCAGAGAAGACGACTCTGGTTTCTCCTGAACAGACTCCAGATTTCCAGATAAATTTCTCTGCTGTAAAAATCTATGTTCAGCTGCAAACCAGATATTTCTTGGTATCTGAAACAGTCTACCTGTTTTGCACAGCTTCGATTAAATTAAGCTACAGCTGGAAGATAATGATCCATGTAAACAGACTGAGGCTTTCTGCTGCTTTCCAACATGGAGAGGAAACTTTTGTTTATGCTGACACTTTCTGTTTTTTCTCTGCAGGTATCGCCTTCACAGACTTGCCAGTAAGTACCAGCCTCTGTTGCTTTTTCTTCTGTGCTAATGGTTTATTTCAAGTCTAAAACAGATGTTCTTTTCTTGATACATTAATAATTTGCTTGTATTCTGCAGTTTTTATGAGGGAGTTTTGGTTCAGAGGATGTTTTGCGTTCTGGTTATTGACCTCTGGCTCTGGTTATTGACCTCTGGCTCTGGTCAGCTGTTGGGTCACAATGTGCTGAGATCCACAGGCTGGAAGTGCTGAATTTTTAATTTTATTTATTAATATTTTCAGTTTTTTGTTGAACTAAAAGCTCTTTGCTCTTCATTATTTACTAGTTTTTTCTTGCCATGCATCATTTTTATGTGACAACTAACTCTTTCCTTAGTTAATAGTAAAACTGCTCATTGTTTAAATTACTCAAAGTTATGAGTTGTGTAAAAAATTGTGAATAATGTAAAATATTTTGCTTAAATGCAGTTCCACTGGGGCGAGAAGGTGAGACATTAATGATGGTTTTAAAGATGCATCACAGTTCTCTGAATTGTCCCACCTCCAGCGATCAGAGAGATTTGATCATAATACTGAGATGTAATGGTATTTTTAGGAATGGTAAAATTCCTATTTAAACAGTTGAAAAGTGTTTCGAGCCTCTTTAACGTTAATTTATAAGTCAAGTTGACGTTAACTTGATGGTGGAATAATGTCTCTTTGTACTTCTGCTTTATGCAGAAAACTTGATGCACGTCATGAAAACAGAAAAGTTTTTGCTGCTTTTCTGCTCCCCAGCTTGCAATTCGTTACGTAAAACAAATCACTTTATTCTTCAGCGTAGTTTCACAAATTGTGGTGATAAATGTTTGAATCTTTATTCTGTATAATTTAGATATTTTCTGAAACCTTAAGCTGCTATTCTTGTTTAAGTCAGTTGAGTTGCTGGGAATGAGATTTATGAGCCTAACCTAAGAGATGTTATTTATAGAGGCATAAAGGGGAATTTCCTTACTGCAGATTATAAACATATTGTTGTTGGTATGTAGCGGCTCCACGTCATAAGTAACTTTTTCCAGGAAAATAGACATGAATTTCATAAACAAGTATGAAAGACCCCAGAGGATCACTGCATGACCCAGTGGGAATTAGTCTCTGTGTTTGTCCGAAACTGAAAGTTTAGAGATTTTATTGCCCTTTTTACTCCTCCTCCTGCTTTGTTATGGTGAGAAACTCCTACACCGAGCAGGCCGAGGTTCCTTTGACATTCATGCGTTCATTAAGTGAGCTGAGAATGAGGAGGGGTTTTTCTGGGGTTAAAATGAAAACACAGAGTCTGTTTTCTCAGAAGAAGTGGCCTTGGCCCCAACAGTCGTCTACTGAGCTGCACAACAGACTTGGCTCTGAGCCTGACATTCATGTTCCTCCAGTGTAGTGCGTCACCTCGGCACGGCTGACCTTTCTGGCAACTGATCCGTGACAAAGACGAGTGTGACGGAGACATGTCCAGCTTTTATTCACTGCATTTATGCTGCATTCGATTTTGTTTCAGGAGTCCATCTTGTTCTGGTTGGAAAACTAGTCAGATTTGTTATTGTCTGAGCTGCTGTTAGCAAAACAAAACTATATCAATCTATTTATCTCACTCCTAATGACATAAATATTTAGATTTTAAGGTTGTTTTTATGAATTTCTTATTCCGTAGTTTTGTGTTTTTTATTCCTGTCTTTAGAACCTCAACATGCCAATGAGATGAAAATTAGCCGTCTGACTATAATCTCATGTATTTACATGTATATGTTCATTAATGTGTGTTTTCCCATTTTTAAAAATAAATGTAAACAGGTGAAGCTCATGTGGTATGATGAGAAGCAAACTAAGTTGCAAATGTGCAACTGTTTGTATTTTCTGCATAGCAGCCATATTGGATTCTGAATCTCCAGCGTTCCCAGTCTGAATTCCCACGATTCCAAGATTCCTCCTGGGAACTCAGAAGGTCTCATTGTTGACTACAAATGTTCCTGTTCTGATTTTAAGAAAATGTAATTCCTGCCTGATCTACTATTAAAAGCTGGGTTTTTGACTTTTAAGCGTGTCTTTGAAATGTCGCAGAAAAGAAAATTCAACTTGGTTTTTCCATCTACTAGTTTGGAGAGAATCAACCAGGATACAGAAAGTGTGATCTCTTCAGACGTTGACGCGACTCACGGCTGTAATAAACAAGGAGAGGTTGCTAACGAGCATGGAGCGCACAACTGAAATTTTGAAAGTTGAAACTTCACCACATCAGCACAAACATATTATTCAGCAAATATGTTTCCATCTCGCCTTTAGCACATTAACCCTTAAGCCAAAAGAAAAGAATATATCTTGAATTGTTCCGTTTCCATCAATTGTTTTTTTTTTTTTTTTGTTTTTTTTTTTATAAATCAATGCTTCAAAATGTAAACATAAAAAAAGTTGAAGCAAAACTCAGCTGTTTTTATTTTCTGGATTTAAAACTTAAAGGTCCAGATTTTTAAATTTTTGGTTGTTTTTTTTTTAATTGCAATTTCTTTTGTGAAATTTTAATTGGCAAAATGAAAAGTAAAGTAGAAAATAACATGCATGTTTAAAGGACCTTTTAGGCCCTTTTTATAAACCATAAAGTCGAGAAAACAAATAGTTATGGTGTGAAACTTGTTTAATTTGGCTTTGAAAAGGTTAATTTGGGTTCCATAAATGTGCATAAATCACCATAAAATTCATGTATATCTAAAGTTCCTTACAAAATCACTGAGTTTCCTGACAGAAAAGCTACACCAAACATTTGTTTTCATTCTGTATTTAAAAAAATAATTTAATCTCTCCCAGTTTTATTTTTGGATTTTATGCTGAAAATATATGTATTTTAGGGTTAATTGTAGTGAAAACGTTATTTCCTCAGTTTTCCTCCTTCCTGTTTTCCCTCTCATTACTTCCTGTTTTGATTTATTGTCCAGATTAAATTCCTAACAGTTTCTTCCACTTCTACCTACATTTAACACGTCACGGCTGTGTGCGTCCTCTGCAGCCAAACCTGTACCCGACCGTCGGCCTTCAGACGCCAGGCGAGGTGGTGGACGCAAACTTCGGCCAGCACCCGTTCGTTTTCGACATTGAGGACTACATGCGAGAGTGGAGGACGAAGATCCAGGCCCAGATCGACAGATGCCCCATCGGAGAGCGGGAGGGCGAGTGGCAGTCCATGATCCAGAAGTAAGGGGGTTAAAACGCGAAACTCTTCCCATTTAAACCTTTTCACAGCTTTAAAATAGTCGTCATGTAAAAACTACTGGGACAATCAGAATTCAAATCATTGATCATAACGGCTGTTTGTAGTGGCTGATATTTGACAGTTACGTCTGTTTGGTGCTTTATAGTAATATTTTCCTAAAGTGGGCGGCTTCTCACCCTGCCTTTATCGTTTCTGTTTTAAAGTGTCACACTGCAAAAACACAAAGTCTCACCAAGTATTCTTGGTCAAATATTTAGTGCAAATATCTTATTATACTTGAAATGAGAAAAAAATGTCCAAGTAACTGTTCAGCAAGACATGGGAGCTTTTTAGGGCAATAATTTATTAACACTGATGAAAAATTGTTAGTTTCACTGGCAGATCATCTCATTTCCTTCCCATGTTGTCGGTGAAACAATCTGTGAAATAATGGAATAAATACTTGAATGGAACAAATTCGTGTTTGAAACAAACCATTTTTGAATTGACATGAAGAAGGAGTTGAAGGTTGATTCACCTTTGAACCCGTGCTGCTTGTTGACACAAAATGGCTGCCAGCTGACTACTGTGACGGATATTTATCACTTTTGTTTCTGTTGAAACTTTTCGCTGCGTTTGTCCAAACAAAAACATCTTCATCTGCTCCCGATTCAGATATAAGACGTATTGTCTTGTGTAAGATTTTTCTTATATTTTCCACTAATGATGCAGTTATATGCTAGTTTAATGAAGCGTCATCCTTTAAAGTCACTGACTGTGTGAACATTTCATTTCTCCGTCTAATCTGTCATTTCAAACATCATAAACTTTTACTGATTCCTGCAGGAACAGCAGATGTTTTAAGTGTTTCTGGGTAGATTTAGCAACATGCCGCTCCATTTCTCTGTTTGGCTCGACTACATGGGGGTGTTGTTTATGGACTTTTTTATTTTATTTTTTTAAAGATCATGAATAGTTGTGATTCATCTTGAAGCAGAAGATTCAGGAGGAAACAAAGACAAATTGTTCTGTTCTGGATGTTTCAGAGGTTCTTTGTTCAGTTTCCTGGTTGTTAAAGTGTTTTATAACTTTTTCCTGGTTATTATGTTGTAGCTGGAGTTGAGCATTACCAGCCTGCTGCTGTTCAGCTGACATGAATTCAGTCTATCGCCAGACCTGCTGGACTGATGGGATTAGTCTGCTGCTGCAGTGACAACTGGTCCTGAACGGATTAAAATCTCCATTTGGTGCAGATTTCAGCTGAAGGGAGGCAGGCTTTGGTTTTCAACAGCTTTGCAGGCTGGAAGCAAACAAACATGTTTTAGTAACACAAAGAGGGAAACTTTTTGTTTTTCAGAGAAGACTCTGAAATCAGCTGGTCGGTTTAGTTGGAGTCAGAAAACAATGTGGAAGTGAAAACAAATGCAGACTTTCCTTTGCCTACAAACTGACTTCCTGTTTTTAATGACTCTGTTTTTCAGCTGTAATGTGCTTCAAGGTTTCCTGTTGACTAATAGAACAGGTTCAATCTAGTTTCTGCTTTCAGTTTCATTCTTTTTAAATCAGAAAATCTTTTTATGAGCCTTAAGGTTCTGAAATGATAAAATAAATCCATGAGTGACATGAAAGTGGCTTCATTTCCTGGTGATGGCAACTACAGCCTCTAAAGATCAGTAAACTTTCATTTCTAACATGCATTTAGCGCTGGAAGTGGAAGACATTTCACTAGATGTAAAGGAGTTTCATCGGGTCGTACCCGTCTCTAACCGCTGAGTCTGTCTGGTTTCTCTGCAGAATGGTGGCTTCGTACCTGGTGCACCACAGCTACTGCGCCACCGCCGAAGCCTTCGCCAAGTCCACCGACCAGGCCGTGCACGAGGAACTCGCCTCTATCAAAAACAGACAGAGTGAGTCTCTCCTGGTTTCAGCTGAAACCTCAGGAAATGTTCTCTTCACAACAGAGAAACGAGAAATGTCATTTTCTCCTGGTCCGTCACACCTGGTCCAGGTAACCGGTTCTCCTGGTGCTTCCACTGAATCCTGCTGACGGCTCAGATATTTAACACGGTTCAAGTGGCTGCTTGGAGTCCTTGAAAATGCTTGAATTTCAACTGTGTGTTTTTGAGCATGTTTAATATTCAAACGATGCAGTTTTGTCATAAAATGCAACGTGTGATAAAAAGCCTAAATTTACATTTGAACCCAGATATTTTTATACACTGAATTAAATATTTGTTTTTTTCTCTTGTGTGACATTAAACTTTTCTTTTAGGCCAGTTAAAATCACCAGAATATATTGCACTGGATAAATGCCAGAAAACTTTGCAAGAACAATTTTTAATTATATTTTTTTAACTTTCTTGAAAAGCTCTTAAATGTTCTGTGGGAAAAGTGAACAAACTGATTTAAATCAGTTTGTAAACGTCTAAAACATGAACAGGTTCCTAATGGAAACATAGTAAACGTCTCCTCCGGCACTGACTGAGGTGTTTTGTTGGTTGCAGAGATCCAGAAGTTGGTGTTGTCGGGTAGAATGGGCGAAGCCATCGAGACCACCCAGCAGCTGTACCCCAACCTCCTGGAGAGGAACCCAGACCTCCTCTTTATGCTCAAGTACGACTCAGAGGAGCTTTTTCTGTAAAATAACCAAAGTAGATGCCCATCCTGAGTCTATGCTCAGACCAGAACTTCTCCTGAATTTATATTTTTTGTCAGCAGCATCAGTAGTTTAAATGTCGTCTCCTTGATCGCCCCTGTGTGTCCCCAGGGTGAGACAGTTCATAGAGATGGTGAACGGGACGGACAGCGAGGTCAGGTGTCTCGGGGGACGCAGCCCCAAGTCTCAGGACAGTTACCCCGGCTCCCCCCGGCCCTTCAGCAGCCCCAGCCACAAAGCCAGCAGCTCCCAGCCCTACCTCACAGGTACGCCCCCTGCTGGGCGCGGCAGGTTTACTGGTTATTGTTTCCCATCATACAACGGATGACACATCTGACATAACACAGCCATAAAAACATTAATAACAACAAAAAACCTTGGATTGCTATTCTCTCCTTGTTGAGCATATCAGTGGAGCTAATGCCATGACTTTTAGCCACATAGAGAAACTACTGAGGGAAATAAAAATAAGTTTACAGTTACAGAAATATGATTTGCTGTTTAATATTTTCAACCTTTTTCTTTTTTCCTCTGTAGGGTTTGACAGCAACTGCTGTAACGGCGTGACGTCCAGTAAGAGCCACAGCTCCTCCCCCCTCAGTCACAAGCCCTGCCCCCCCAGCTCTGGCGCCGCCCTGCAGGGCTCTGACGTCAGCCTGAACGGCAGCCGCAGCCAGCAGCCCATCACCAGGTACGACCTCTGACCCCTCTTCAGCCCTGCAGCATAACTGTCTGGTGGCAGAGGGATGCTTTCTTTCACAGAGGGATTATTTTCACTTTAAATGATCTCAGATGAAATCTCAGGTTTTTTCTGGTTCTCACCCCACTTCCTGTTTCCTGTTTCTCCTCAGTAACGATGTGGACATGGAGGTCGACCACTTCACCAACGGCATGACCGAGTCCTCCTCCAACGGCTTTCTGAACGGCACCTCCAAACACGCCACGGAGCCCGACGACTGCGACGCAGACATGGGTGGGTTCGATGCTTAAACGCAACATTCGCCTGGTTTCTGTCGAGAGTTTCAGTCCTGATTAATGAAGCTTTCCATGTTAGCAACTTCTTTTCCAGCATCAAACTGTAACAACGAGCCGCTTGTAAGATACTCCACACACAACGAAACAACAGAAACCGTTTGGTCACAGCTGTGAAGCTTCTCCAAACCCTGGACTGTAAAAGCTCCTAATCACTGAGGTGACGTGTAAATTCTGCATGTCTTGCATGGCGGACCGGCTGCCGTTCTGCAGAGGTGGAGTCGGCCCAGTCCAAGAGGCAGCTGTGTGGCGGGAGCCAGGCGGCCATCGAGAGGATGATCCACTTCGGCAGGGAGCTGCAGAGCATGAGCGAACACCTCCGCCGGGAATGCGGCAAGAACTCCAGCCAACAAGAAGATGCTGAAGGTTCGGAAACCGGACCCGGTTATTTACTGCAGTTCTTCTGATTGTCCTCAACTACATGTCAACATTTTTCCATTTCCTGCAGAAAAAGTGTTTTTACATTGAGAGAAAAAGACATAATGCAGAAAATATTTTGTATCCTTTAAAATAAAACCAGAATATTTTTGTTTTTATTGAAATCAGGAGTTTTTTTAATCCATCTTGAGATTCAACAGACGACTAGAAAACATCCAGAACACGAGCAGCAATCATGAAGCACAAGACTCTGGTCTTCATGTAGATGATTCTGCAGAATCTGGTCGTGTTCTGATCCGGTCTCCACCTCTTCTTCTTCCTGTGTTCTGCTGCAGGATGCGTTCAGCCTGCTGGCGTACTCTGACCCCTGGAGCAGCCCGGTGGGCTACCAGCTGGACGCCGTTCAGAGAGAGCCGGTCTGCTCCACTCTCAACAGTGCAATATTAGGTAGGTCCGCTCTGACCGGGCCGGAACCGGAGCGGGTCCGCTCTGACCGGGCCGGAACCGGAGCGGGTCCGCTCTGACCGGGCCGGAACCGGAGCGGGTCCGCTCTGACCGGGCCAAAACCGGAGCGGGTCCGCTCTGACCGGGCCGGAACCGGAGCGGGTCCGCTCTGACCGGGCCGGAACCGGAGCGGGTCCGCTCTGACCGGGCCGGAACCGGAGCGGGTCCGCTCTGCTGTTAAAGAGCTTCAGATATCAATTATTTTACTTTTTGATTATTTGGATGATTGATCAGAAAATCTGGCACATTCTGCTGATTTTCCTTTAACCATTTAAGTTTTATCAATAATTTTTTTTCTTACTCTGCTAAAGTTTTTACAGCCCAGAAATCTGATCTTTATGGAAAAGTATAAAACCTCCTTTAAATGTTGAGCAGCAGAATCAGAGAAAAGCTCTGCGTGACACAAATTACAGGCGACGAACTGAGCATAAATCTGGAGTTATGTTATTGTAATTCATTGTTTTTCTCTTCTTCTGTGCTTTTGTCTGCAGAGACTCACAACCTCCCGAAGCAGCCCCCCCTGGCTCAGGCCGTGGGCCAGGCCGCCCAGTGCCTCGCCATCATGGCACGAACTGGCATCGGCTCCTGCGCCTTCGCCGCAGTGGACGATTACCTGCACTAGCCCCATGTACACACGCACACACACACACACACACACACACACACACACACACGTTCTGAAGGCTCACACAGAAAGCTTCCTCCCCTCGCTGCTGGAGAACCCGGCGGGGTCAGAGGTCGTTTCTGGATGGACCTTCAGAGATCGCCACATTGAAATGAACCGACCACCTCCATCGTCGTAAATAATAACCTTCACCCTGGTCTCTCAGAGGCGGCCATGTTTGCATCCTCCTGACAGGGAGAGGAAGTGGGGGTTTGGCTTTCAAAATAAAAGAAATACTCTGAGAGGTGAACTCTTGACTCGAAGCCGAAACACAAAAAAACCTGGATCAAACTTAAAAAAAAAATAAAGTTCCCATTGAGCGCAGAGGACGCGCTCCGCCGCAGTCAATCGCAGCCCTCCACCCTCTCTACACCCCCCGCCCTCCACTCACCCGGGACGCGGCGCAGGCCCGGTGCTTTGGACTCGGGATCTCGAGGAAACCGGACAGAATCTGCAAGTCTCGACTTTCCCGTTTTTAATCTTCTGTTTAGTTTTTTTTGTTTGTTTTTTTGAGCAGTTTGTGGGTAGGGGGCGCTGTGGAGGAGGGTCACCTGCCGCCTCTTGTTTTGGTTTTAGTTTGTTTGTTTTCCCAGGTTTACAAGGCATGGTGCAGACCATAATGATGATTATTATTATTCTAATTATCATTATAATTATTGTTACTTGCATTCACAGTATATTTGTTGAGCGCCAGCCAGAGCGAGTTCCACCGACTTATTATAATAAAGGTCCCAATTCCACCGACTCCCCAGTGACCAGCGTGTGTACATGTAAACGTTTCTATATTACAAAGTGGAAATATATCAATAGAGCGACATATTTAGTTACCAAAATAATAAAAAAAAAGAGAGAGAAACCTTTAATACTTTTCCTGACACCAGCAGACCCCTGAAGCAGGCTGGTTGTGTCCAGTTTTTTCTGTTTGGGTTTCTGAGCAGGCAGTAAAGGGACGACCACGTCAGACCCAGAGCTCTCGGCTGTGAAGCTGTTTAAAGCCAACGTTTGTTTTCCTGCTTTATTTCCTGCTTTTTGACCCTGAAGAACTCAGGAGCCAGAGTGACGTTTAGTTTCTCCTCCAACCAATCAGCTGATGTGTGCCTCATATCCGACACATAAACCCGGTTTGGATCAGAACCGACAGACCTGAGGCCTGTTCTCCCAGGCAGGATTACTGTTTAACGAACTTTAAGTTCCACAGAACGAGCACAATATGCAAAACCTAAACCAAAGTTAACTTAATCTGATTTTACAAGTTCAAAACAAAATTATTTTAAAAATATCTCACTAGATCTGCAGCTGGCTGTTTTCTTAATCTCTTACATTATTAGGAGGATCTGAAATTTACCAAAATAATCTAAACAATTCCAAATATAAAGATTAATTACAGATTTTGCTCCCAAACTAACTGAAGTATTTTCCAACTGCCTAAAATAAAAACTAGATTGCTCAAATTCAACAGAAATGGCCACAATGTGTAGCAATGTAACAAATTTGGCTTCAAAATCTAATAAAACGTCACTAAAACTGCATTGTGATTAATACAGACTGGAATAAAATCATAGAAACCATTAAATTTTGTGCCGATTAGCTCTTTGTAATAATGTGGCGCATTATTTAATAAACCACAAACCAGAGTTTCTGCTCATCCTGATTATTTCTGATAAAAATCATGTTTAAATTTAAACTTTGCACAAAAAATGCAGAACTTTTGGTCATTTAGTTTTCAGACTCAAAACACTTCATGTCAATTTTAATATGTTGTTCAAACGAGAAACATTTTAATTTTGAATGAGTTTTTCATCTTATAACGATCCTGATGGTTCTGGACCCGTCACTATCCTCTGCAGGGCCAACAGTGTTACTGTTTAGTTTCTAAAATCTGAGCTTTTTCTTCTTCTTTCATTTTATGATTGAAGGACAGGCGTGAGAACCGCAACATGTTGCGTTTGTTTTTAATAACGTGAATCATTTCTGTGGCTTGATGCTGTTTAAATTTATCCATAACAACTTTGATTAAAATAATATTTAATCTTTGAGGTTTATCTTTAATAATGGCGAAATTAATATATGATGATTAAATACATAAAACTTTGATAAATTAACAAGAGGCTGAGAGACATGAATGGATAAATTTAGTTTACTGAAGATGAATCTCAACATAAACCAACATTAAATTAAATATATCACTTTCTTCTGTTGATGTTTATTCTGAATATTTAACAAAAACAATGAAAATACTAATAAAGTTCGTCTTAATCCTGCTCCAAAGTACAGATCTCAGGTCTGGCAGTTGAAGCAAATCCAAAGGAAATTCATGAAGGATATTTAATCTTTGAGGTTTTAAAACTGCAGATTGAAGAATCTGATCATAAACATCTGAATTCATCAGCTCCCGGTCCAACTCAGCATAGATCTAGATGAGCCTTTTATATAGAAGCAGCAGCTCCAGAAAAATGAAACCATCTCTTCTTTGAATCGAACATCCAGTTTCTCACCGCAGTGATGAGATTTAGCTGACTGGAGAGCACGGTGGTGGCAGTATGTTCTGAAAACAACAGGAGCAGGAAAAAACAAACCATTTCTGAAACCCGACGGGTCGCTCAAGCGTTCAGCGACTTTAAACCAATCAGTTCTGGAAGGAAACGACTCCGCTGTGTTTTAATCCGTCTGGTTCCCAGAACTCATCCAGGTGGAACTAATCTGTTCTGTATCATCTTGTTTTCCTTTTTTATCCTTATTTTTTGCAGCTCACAAGCAGTCAGAAAAAAAAAATCTTTAGACAAAGTGTCTGTTGTCTCTTTCTGAGTAAGGTCTGAACCTATGCATGCCATAGTAAAGTGGTGGTAAGATCCAGCTAGATGTCTCCTTTCTTTCGGTTCTCCTCCTTTTAGCCAGGAAGATGTCAACCAGTAAGTTGTCCACTGCTGACTGTGTGTCCATTGGAGAAGATTAAAAAATGTGCAATTTGTGTGAGGGTGAAAAGATTTATATTAAAAACCATGATGATGATGAGAGCAACTTGTGTGGATGCTGCTGGAGGCGAGAACTCTTTGCTCAGTTTAATCCCAGAAATAATCCAGAAAAATCCCTTTATGAGGTTTTCCATAATGAAATCAGACAGAAATGATTTTAACGAAGATGTTGCTCTTCTGAAAATACTATAGAAAACTTTAGTTTTTTTTCTGAATTGTTGCTTTGCCAGAAATCTTAGTAGTTTGAGTTGTTGCTCAGTTAGCATCAAGCTAACAGACATTTAAGCTACAATGCTAAAATATATTTTATAATCCGTGTATTGATGGATGTTTGGACTGACAGATGAATTATGGTCAAACTGATGGCTAACACTTTTTAAAGAGGAAATATTAACATTTACAGTTTTCTAACTTTCATGCTGAAGGTTAATATTTGTTAAAACGCTGCTGCAAGATTCCAAGTTTTTCTTTTGAACCAATTTTTAATAAACTACACAACTTTATGAATTAGTTGCAATAACCCAGAACAATAACGATAGTAGAATAAAATTGTTCCTGAAATTATTGTGATAAACTATATTAATGTTTTGGAACCATTTTCAAGTAACATATTGATAACATATTAATGCAAGTTCACTCAAAGACTGAAAGCTGCAAAATATTTCAACTAAAAACAAAATAGAAATAAAATATACTTACAACTGAAAGCATGAATAAAGTGGATTATGGTTCTGTAAACAAAATGGCTCTAAAGAAATATTCGTCATAATGGAAATGATTGAGCTGATTTTAATTTATCAGATGATTAATTGATTGTGTGGATCAATGCTGGAATGAAAAAACAAAGATGGAGTTGAGCCCAGAATTATTCATACCCCTGGAAGATTTAAAGCAAAAAGTATGAAATATTAGATTACGGTGGTTTAAAGCACCGACCAGCGAGGACATTAAATATTTTCCATTGATTAAAAATCAGATTTTTATAAAATATAACTTCCTGTATTAAACAACATTTACATGTCATAAGCAGAACCATTAGAGCGTTTCTTCATGCAAAGCTTCGGGTCCTGAAATGAGGCTTAAAGTCCATCCAGATTTGTTTTCTGAAACTTTCAGTTCAGGTGAAGCTCCAGCAGATTCTTCCTCCAGATTTCTGACGGCGGCCATGTTGGATGACTCACAGCGGTTTCAATCCCGACATTCCGGTCAGCTGGTGGGAATCTGCTGCTTGTGGCTCCACCTCTTCTTCAGCTTCTCTGCTTTAGCTTTCTCCTGACAGGCTGCAAAAATCAGAGCAGGTCAAATTAAGGTCATTATAGTTAAAAACTTAAATTGGAAAAAAACATTTTAGTTAACTGAAATAAAAATGGTAATTAATGGGGAAAACCTACAACTAACTGGAACTCCATCATCCATTTATGAAACAAAACCAAACTGAAATTATAGATAAAATATCTTGTTTTTGTTTATGAATAGATTTATTAGCATTTCAAATTGATTAATTTTTCCCCACACAACCAGTTTATATCAGCTGTCGGTAAATTACGGCCTAAATCCTCCAAAATAGTGACAAAAGTTAAAACTCCAGGGTTAGTTTATTGTTGAACAATTTTATTTTGAAAAATGTAATTTTGGTTTATGATTCATTACCCAGTTGATGTAAACATGATGAGAATACAATAACACTTTGACCCTGACCCTAAAAATGACCCAGTCTGAAAAAAATAAATACTAAACTGAAACTAAGCAACATGTAACTAATAAAAACCAGTAGACACAAAAACTAAATTGAATTAGACAAAAAGTCACAATAAAATAAAGCTAAAATGAAAAACCCTAAACTATTGAATTTATAACATTGTTTGCGGCTCGTTAATCGTGTTTTTGAACGCACCCCAGTCCTTTTTCACAAACTGCACGGCTGCACTCTTATCCGCCCTCGTCTTGTTCTGCAGCGACAGCATCTCGTTATCTGGCAGGAGGAAAACAGAGCGTAAGCCTGAGAGTCTGGAGGTCAGCCTGAACGTGGAGGATGTCCCCGCCGTGTCCCCAGCAGGACGTCCAGATGGACATCTCAAGAGACACGAGGCGGGACGTTTCTGTAGCAAAGCTCAAATTGAGACAGATCATGGTCTTTGCAGACTTCTGCCACAGAGTGTAGCTTGCACTTATATAGGTTTTGCCAAATAAAAAGCGAAAACGGCCGTCAGAGGATTCATGTCAGAAAATCCAGAAAAATCTCAACAATCTCTGAGTTTGAATCACTAAAGTCTGACAGGATCGTCTTCTTACTGGAGCTCCTGCAGCTTCCTGGTCCGTACAATCTGGACTGGATGAAATCCTCGGCCGCCTGCCGCTGGTAGTCGCTCTGCCCTCGATCCGTTACCGTGGAAACCGTGTAGCTCCCCTTCAGGCTGTGAGGCAGAGCAGCAGAGGAAAGACGTTAATCTGATCCGATTTATTTAAAATGAGCAGAAATCTGTTATGATGGAGGAGACTTCCTCATTTCACTTCCTGGATTTTAACAATTTTTTTTTTTTTCACATATAATCAGACTGACAGGTTTGTTTCCTACTTTCTGACTGTTGTGGGTTTCTTTGTCTTCCTCTTCTTCTCTTCCTCTTCATCTGAGTGAGAACAACATGAATTAGTGATTAATAGACATTAATATTTACAATCCAAAAGGATTATACCGTACCTTTATCCTCAGCCTGTTTCTGTTTCCTGAAAGGAAAAAATAATAATTTAAACGTTGAGTGAAACGACAAATTGTTGAATGAGTCCAGAACGTTTACTCACTTTGAAGGAACCGAGTCGATTTCCTCCAACACATCGGCTGAGAGGAGTTTCTTCTTCTGTGAGGACAACAGACTAAATGATTAAAATATTGATTTAATGTTTCTTTATTCTCTACGAAAAGGTTTTCGTTTTAAAAAATAATTGAAAAATAAACTTTGAAGGAGTTAAAATCAAGATGAACTATAACCAGTATCATTTATCACATTTTCGGTGTGATAAACGACACTGATAGTTTCCTGAAATCATGTGCCTACATTAACTGGTTAATTTAATGAATGCACTTTTTTAATAAAATACTTTTGGAGGGTTTTCCCCTTACCTTTTCAAAATAAAATATTAAAACTAACAATAAATCAGATAATATAGCACTGTATAAATATTGTATTTCTAATCTAACAAAACACACTATTGAGGTTTGTGCTCCAGATTGCAGTTATGGAGTAAAAATGAACTCCTAATTTATATAAAATTTAAATATTTATGATGGAAGGAAAAAAAACGCATGCGAGAAGAAAAAAGTTAAACTGACCTTCTGTTCCTGGAAAAGCTCTTGTCTCTTCCTCCTTTTCTCCTTCAACAGCTCCTTCTCTCTTGAAAATAAAACAATTGAATTGATACAAACTCCTATAAGTTCAACACATTTCTAATTATTACTAAAATAAGTTAAATTAGACGCTGCCGATGAAACGAGTAACTTAAAATAAATCTGAATGTCTTATAAAGTTAATATTCCAGTCTTAATTCCGGTTATTTATCAGAGAAATTATTAAAAGATTAAATGTATTGAACGGAGTTCATTGACTCGGTGTAGCTTCGGAGCTAACTGAGTGTTAGCCACCTTCTGGCCGTGTCCAGCGCGAGCTTCAGGCTCTCCACGGCCCGGGCCTTTGAGTCCTCAAAGGTTACTTCCTCCGGCGCCTCGTCGTCGCTAGAATCCAGAGTCAAGTTGAAATCGCTGGCGCTTTTAACATTTTCTGTCTTTTTCTTCAAAGTGGCGCCTTTCCCACGTTGTTTCTTCGCCATGTTGTCCCTCTCTGTCAGCACCCACGGAAGTGACATCATCTCTTCGCGCAGCAGCATGAGACAAGACAAGTGGGAAACTTTTGCCCCTTAATGGCGTAAATAAGAACTACAGTAGGAGGTTTTTTTTTTCATTAAGTTAAAATATTTATGAAGTCATTTATTTTCCATAACTTAAAAGTAGTAGTTTTTATACCAGTTGGTTTACATGTATTTGTATTTTCAAAAATATATTTTCATGTATTTTAAAATAATAAAACCCAAAGTGGTTTGTTCTATGTGTTCTTTCCTCCTCGCCAGGTCGTTATTCTAAGAATTTGCTATTAATATTCCTTATTTCCTTAATTCACCCTGTGAAATAAGGAAATTTCACAGGGTGAAAATATTTCCTTAATTCACCCTGTGAAATAAGGAAATAAAATAAAAAGTTTACTTTAAATCAAATAATATTAGATGGAACTACAAACCAGTTTCTCTGATGTTGAATGTGTTATTTAAAAAATTAAATACAAAATAATATTAAAATGCACATTTCTAAAATGAGTAATAATAATAATTAAATATTATAATTTAATAATTTATTGCACATTAATTATAGTAATTCTTTATATCAATATATAACTTGATTTTTTTTTATTAGATTAAATAAGAACATGTAAAAGTTGCATTCATATCTTTCTTAGTTAATTTAGGCTTAGGTTTTCCTCATTAAAGAGTAAAAAGTGTTCTTTTTAAAGGTGTTGACATACCTATTTAAATCTTTTTTTTTTTTTTTACATTTTTTTCTTATTTAATTTCACTACGTTGATGACAGCAACTTTTCAAATCTATGCTTTTATTCTGAAAGCTAAATAACTCTACCGGAAGTGGCGCTCTAGCTTATTTAGGTTACCTTGTCAGGGCCTCTGCAGACCCTCTTCCATCATCAGCTATCACCGGAGCGAATAACGGGACTAAGGGCAAAATGCACCGACTCTTGCTAGTGTTTGTGGCCGCCGCCGGGGTTTCCGGGTTCGGCCTCCCGCGCCTGGGTGCCTCCCTGGCGGCCCAGCCTTGCGACGCCCCGCTGCAGTGGGAGGGGAAGTGGGTGTTGTACGACCACAGTACGGGCAGAAACAGCCGGGCCGCGGTCTCCTACGACGGCCAGAACCAGCGGATCCGAGTCCTGCAGCAGCACAAGAAGCACACTCCGTGTCAGAGGTACAAACGAGTCATGGTTCGGTGATGAGGTTTAATCTACTGTAAATGCTCAAAAAGAAAATCCAGCTCATATTTTTTATTTTAAGTAATTAAAGTGAATATATACACTGGTTCACTTTAAATATCAATTTAAAGTTTATGAAAAAGACCAAATTATTTAATAAAGTTGAATTAGTTCATATTTCCAATGTCACTGAACAAGTTGGTGTTTTTGTTGGAGCAACAATATTAAACTAACAAATATTTTAGCAACATGTTGAATAACTAAAAAACACCAATATTTATTCACCTATTAATAAACATCAGAGCAACAAATGACAAAGTATTAAAGATTGTGAGAAAAAAATCCTGTTATATTATTGAAGAATAAAAATCAAGCCTGTTGTTTAGAAATTAACAGAAGGAGCAGCATTACAGTAATAATAATAAAAAAAACACTTTATTTCAGAGTTGATTCATTAATAATTGGTTGATCACAAATGAAAATAAACCAAGATGAGGTTTCATGAATCTGTTTTAGAGACACTGATGAGTTTCAATTATTTTCTCCTAAAACTTTTATTTATCCACCAGATTTTCCACTATGGGACATAAAACAGAACAGATTTGTAACATCAAAATCTATAATGATCAGCACTAAAACTGATTCTACAAGTTCTAACTCTGCAGGTTCAGCAGTTATTTTAAAGTGTTATGACTGAATTATAATGCTGGAAACAAATTAAAAAATAAACTAATTAGAAACATTTTGCACTGAATGAAAATTACTAATAATGTCCCTGGTAAAGGTTCCTGTTGTGGAAACATGTATTATTGATTAATATTTATTTTAGTTTAGAACTTTGATCACTTTGGGTGTTTACATTCCCCATACATAAAATCTGATTGATCAAAATAATAATTTATATATGATCATAATAAAAAATAATTTATTATGAGCCTTGTTTTAAGATAAGCTTATTACTGTTATTATATGAATTAATATGAACTAAGAATTTGCTAATATTGTGGCAGGTAATAAACAATAATTAATAAATTACTCTATTTTTTATTTAGGAGGAAAATAAATGTATTGTTTTGCCTAATCTATAATTTGGTGTCTATTTTTATTTTGTTTTATTATTTTGCTTCTTTTTATTGAATTTATTAAACGTCTGTTTTTATGTGCTGCAGTGAATAGTTTATTTTTATTATTATATAAGGAAAAATGAAAAAGTTGAAGAAGTTTATCAAATAAAATACATAAAACTCATCTAATTTTCACTTAATTTTCTTCCCAACTGGAAAATAGACAAGCTATTGATTACTATTGATCACTAACAACAATATAAGCAAAGTTTTTAGTTTGTAGTAATCCATGTTTATCACCTGGTTTCCTGTTTGTTTTTATTCTGCTCGTATTAAGCCATGTTCAGACCTCTGCTGGCTGCATTTCTGCAGAGTCTGTGGTCTAATAATCAGCGGCGCTGCAGGAGTAAACAAGCACAAAGTCTCTGTAACTCTGCGTTGTGAAACGGCGTCTGGCTGACAAACAAAGGCTCAGCCTGTTTAATCAGCGTTAGTTTGCTTAGTGGGCAGCTTGGTTTGACATCACTGCACTCAATAAAGCCAATAAAAACAAAGCATCTTTTCCCAAAAAATATATTGCACTGCAGACAACTAATGTTTGCCCTCTAAATCTCCATCATTTTCTTGTATTTGCAGGTTTTTTGAGTACATCTACCTGTACCAGAGCAAGGTGATGTTCCAGATCGACCAGAAGACCAAAGCGTGCTCCAAGGTGGCTCTGACCGAGGCCTGGGATCCCTTCGACATCCCCATAAACTCCACCTTTGAGGATCAATACTTCATCGGAGGCCCCGGGGACAACGTGGAGGTGCAGGAGTGGTCGGACAGGAAGCCGGCTCGTCAGCGTAAGAACGCCGCGCCAAGCTTAAAAAACAGAAACCTGGGAAAATTAACTAAATGCTGAGTCACTGTAGTTGGTCAGAATGACTCCAAACTGAGCTAAAATAAATCAATAGATAATAGAAATAATACATAACAGTTCAAATGTGCACTGCAAAAACACAAAATGTTACCAAGTATTTTTGTGAAGTTTCTAGTGTAAATATCTTAGAACAGTTTAAAAAAGACAAAATGAACTTAAATGTAACATTTCTGCAAGTTACAGGATTATAAGTCAATAATTCCTTAATATTGATGAAAAAGTTCCACTGGCAGATAAATTCATTTATAACATGAGAAAAATGTCTTGTTAAAATGAACTGGTACTTTTACATAAAAATTAAGGAATTATAGTCTTAAAACAAATATCTTTATTAAAAGTTACTCATTAGTTAGTTTTGTTTTATTTTAATGGTACTATAATATTTACCAGAAACTAATCTAAAAATAGTTGGTGTTTTGCAGTTCTTAGCATGTTTTTGTAGCATTTTGCTCTTTAGCCTGCATGTTATCAGTCCCCCAGCAGAGGGCGACATTTGCAGATGGAAAATTAAACCTGATCTGAAAACTCTGGCTGAATTTTCTGTTTAAAGTGTTGCAGGTTTCAGAATGAACATCTAAACTCTCCTTCATCTCCTGGTCTTTGCACCATCTGCTCATTTGTCCTCCAGATGAGTCCTGGGTTGGCGTTTACACCGTGAAGGATTGCTACCCAGTGCAGGAGACCTACACCAAGAACAGCACCGTCACCACCTCCACCCGCTTCCTCGGCCTGCAGCTGGGCATCAGCGACCCCAAAGTCTTCACTCCGCCCTCCACCTGCCAGTCGTCTCGGCCAGAGAAGATGGCCGAGGTCCACTGCTGAGGCCTTCGCCGATAATTAACAGCTTTTTCAGTCTGTAGCTGCTTCCTGTTACAATAATAAACACTAAGAGAACGAAACACACATAGCTGCTGAAGAAACTGTCACTAACGATGACAATACTGCAAGATCTTCTGTTGAATCTTTACTTTATTAGTTTAAATCTGAATGAATAAATTCTGAAATCACTGCTGTGGGACAACGATGCCTAAATAAACTGGTTTATTGTAATCTGTTGCTTTTCAGAGTGAAGGAAACTACTGATGTCATTCTTAATGTTTCTTAATATGTGATGCCCATATAATAAAAAAACATTGTTAATCTGAATAAAAAGTGAGTTTTGAGATTATTTTCTTGTACTTTATTTTGAAAATACTCAAGTAGTCTCCAGAATGGAGTCGGCCATCTTTATGAGAAGGCCTTGGCCGCGGCACGCCTTCCAGAAGGAGCTGAGTCCAGAGGTGGACGACAACGGAGGAAGCAGTGTGGCTTTTTTACTTTACGCCTCTGTCCATCCCTTATCCAACAAGCTTGTCCTTACAGGGATTCTCAAAGTGATCAGGGGAGAGGCGCGGGACAGTCCACTTAACAGATACCTTGATCCTGAATTCTGTGAAAATGAGCCCTCATAGAGGGATCACATGAATGCCCATGCAGGAGGACCTGCTCTTCAGAACCACCTTCCAAATCCTCCAGATTGAGTGAAAGGCATCGTGCGCGCTCTGCAGAGCGAGGGTAACGGACCTGGTACCTGCCAGTTCAGTTCGATGCAGGGGATCCATCCTCACCGCTGGGCGTTGAACCAACAGGCACCAACCAGGCAGCTGCAGGTTACCGCTGTGGATGCCAAACCCTGTGGGATGAACTCTGTGCATCTATTGAGGAAAACTTTCTGTTGGAATCAAGGCTGTAGATTTATTACCTCACAAGCAGGAAGCAGGACATGCTGCTGTTTATCTCTTCCATTTTCCAAGAGAAGTGTGGATGCTGCCAAAACAACTCGGTGTTTCTGGATGGGATTATAAGAAAGTTCAAACAAATGTTTTTCATGTTAATAAATGATGAGCTGTTGGGAAACGAAGCTTTAAACAGAAACCAAAACAGCAAATTCCCTAAATGAAAGGGATGTTTGTAATGGTTCTTCTTCTTTCTCTGAAACACAGTAGGTTTTGTTTAATCATGTTTTCTTCTTTAGCTCCAACTCAGATGTGCAAATGAGAGCCATTAACATGTTGTGACATTTATGAGCTGTAAAGGTTCATTCACTTTGCAAAGTCAAATCATTTGTAAACAGGAACCAAAGCTTCTGCAAATACCAGCTCAGTGTTGAGGAAGAGGCACAGAGTCACCATCAGTTGGAGCAGAAATGGAGCAGAAAGGAGATCAGATGAACCAGGACCCCTTCTCCTGTTCGATCTGCCTGGATCTACCAAAGGATCCGGTGACAATTCCCTGTGGACACAGCTACTGTACGAACTGTATTAAAAACCACTGGGATGAAAAGGACAAAAACTGCAGCTGCCCTCAGTGTGAGCAGACCTTCACACCAAGGCCTGTCCTACAGAAGAGCACCATGCTAGCAGCTTTAGTGGAGCAGCTGAAGAAGACTGGACTCCAAGCTGCTCCTGCTGACCACCGCTATGCTGGACCTGAAGATGTGACCTGTGATTTCTGTACTGGGAGAAAACTGAAAGCCATCAAGTCCTGTTTAGTCTGTCTGGCCTCTTACTGTGAGAATCACATTCAGCCTCATTATGATGTGGCTCCTTTAAAGAAACACAAGCTGGTGGAGCTGAACAAGAACCTGCAGGAGAACATCTGCTCTAAGCATGATGAGGTGATGAAGATGTTCTGCCGCACTGATCAGAAGTGTATCTGTTATCTCTGCTCTGTGGATGAACAAAAAGGCCACGACACAGTGTCAGCTGCAGCAGAAAGAGCTGAGAGGCAGAGAGAGCTGGAGGAGAGACGAGGAAACATCCAGCAGAGAATCCAGGGCAGAGAGAAAGATGTGAAGCTGCTTCACCAGGAGGTGGAGGCCATCAATCACTCTGCTGATAAAACAGTGGAGGACAGTGAGAAGATCTTCACCCAGCTGATCCGTCTCCTCCAGGAAAGAAGCTCTGATGTGAAGCAGCAGATCAGATCCCAGCAGGAAACTGAAGTGAGTCGAGTCAAAGATGTTCAGGAGAAGCTGGAGCAGGAGATCACTGAGCTGAAGAGGAAAGACGCTGAGCTGGAGCAGCTCTCACACACAGAGGATCACAACCAGTTTCTCCTCAACTACCCCTCACTGCCAGCACTCAGTGAGTCTACAGGCTCATCCAGCATCAACATCCGTCCTCTGAGACACTTTGAGGACGTGACAGCAGCTGTGTCAGAGCTCAGAGAGAAACTACAGGACGTCCTGAGAGACTCATGGACAAACATCTCACTGATGGTCACTGAGGTGGATGTTCTACTGTCAGAACCAGAACCAAAGAGCAGAGCTGGATTCTTAAAATATTCTTGTGAAATCACTCTGGATCCAAACACGGCTCACACTTATCTAAAGCTGTCAGAGGGAGACAGGAAGGTTACAGCTTTGGATCAACCTCAGTCTTATTCCAGTCACCCAGACAGATTCACTTCATGGTGGCAGGTCCTGAGTAAAGAGAGTCTGACTGGATGTTGTTACTGGGAGGTGGAGTGGAGAGGAAGAGGAGCTTATGTAGCCGCTTCATGCAAGAATATCAGCAGAACAGGAAATGAATGTGGATTTGGTCGAAACGAAAAATCCTGGGCTTTAGATTGTCACCAAAATAGTTTTACGTTTTGGTACAACAACACTGCGACCTCCATCTCGGTTCCTCTGTCCTCCAGAGTGGGAGTGTACCTGAACCACAGAGCAGGTATTCTGTCCTTCTACAGCGTCTCTGAATCCATGACTCTGATCCACAGAGTCCAGACCAGATTCACTGAGCCGCTATACGCTGGAGTTTGGCTTTACATCTGTGGAAGCTCTGCAGAGTTCAGCAAACTTTAATACGTCTGTTTTCTTTACCAGTGTAATTAGCACTGGCATATATTAGAATGTATTGTTTTCATTTAAGTTTCCATTCTTTGTTCTTAACTCATGTAGATAACAGAATATACCACTGCTAATGTTTTAGCAAATACAATAATCATGTAAACTGTAATGGGATCTACTGTTTGTAAAAATGTATTTACTTTATCACTCTTGTGGGTTGAATCTACTAAATAATGTATGTTTTGCAAAAATGTACCATACCAGCACAATGCTTGACTACTTTGCTCAATAAAGAGAGAAAAAGACTTTTTTTTTGGTTTGTCATTTGTTTCTAAGCTCCTGAATCTTCAGCGTCAGTCTGCAGATTGACGCTGTGGGAACAAAGTTTATGAGGAAGAACACGCACACCTGGATCTGCTCACTTCTCTGAGAACTAACCGAGAAAAAGGAGAACAGTCTGAGGTTTGTTCCCATCCAGCTGCCCGGATCATGAACTGTCATGTGTCTTTTTGACCCTCTGTAGTGACGACTGGTTTTGACTTTTTTTTTTTTTTACAAACATCTTGGTCTCTATATGTGGGAGAAAAGCTGAGTCATTTTCAGCTCATAAAACCTGTAAGCTCCATTTTTCCAGCTCTGATCTGTAAAAGTTTTCTGCTCAGATTCATCAATGAGACAAAGATATAAGCAAACACTCCCAGCTTTAATATATCTTCATCCAAATCCCAGTTTGACTATTATTGTGTCAAACTGAGGTTTAAAGCCTCTGGAGGTGATTTTCTACATCCTTGTTGGGTTTGTTAGCTTAGAAAACCCAATCAGCGCCTCCTCATTTTATTTTTTATATCTGATCAGAAAGCATAAGATGGGAAAAAGCTTCCTACAATATTTAATGGTTCACTGAACTGTAAAAGGGTTTTCTGGGAAAATGTGACTCTTTTGAATATTTGGGAATTGAGGTAATATTTTATTTCAATGACTTTAGTGAACTCTTATGTGTTTTATGTGTTTATTATGAGTTTAATAATTATAAGGGACAATCCCCAGGATGAGTCAGAAAGCTGTGAAACATTTCAAACCTTTCATTTGACCCAACATGCCAACAATCAGCTGCTTATCTTTAGATTTCCGGTTGTGTTCAACATTTTTCAGAATTTCATGTTTGTGTTCGGCGTTATTATTAGCATGAAGGTTAGATTCCCAGCTACTGGGAGTCATAAAGAACTGCCAGTATTTTTCTGTTTTATTGGGGAAACATGTTACCTCAACATTCACCTCTATCCTCATTTCTGTCACATCACATCTCTGGAGAAGTTTGTCAAAGTCCTCTGTGGTGAATGGAGTCAGAAAGTAAAGCAAACCTCAGAGTTTTTACTGGAATAAACATTTTATTTATTGAAAGCTTTTACACATCTGTCCATGTTTGCAGATGGGCTTGCATGTGAATGTGTGTTAATACTTCCTTCTTTTGTATGAGAGCATCTATTCATGAACTTCCTTGATGAATCAAATGCTCTCAAACAAACAAACAAGCAAACAGGTTTTTAAAGCAAAACATTGACTAAATCTTTTGAAACAGAGAAAAAACATCCAGTAGGTAAAGATTATATGTCTGCACACATTAAAATATGCAAAGGTATAATGCTACTGTCCAGAAAAACAGTCCAGTGTGAAAACATTTGTAAAGAAGCAGCCTGTGCTCTTCAGAGAAAAGATCAAGATGATTTGACAGTCAAATGACTGTAACGTAACTGCATACGGCGCCTGCTTTGTCTAAGCTAGAAGGAGAAAATATCAACGATATTTACATTTCTGGGATGCAGAACTTCCTGGTAGCTTCTTCTTCTCCAGCAGCAACCAGAACGATGCCTCAGAAGAAGACAATGGTTCAGATTAAAATAGTTTGTGTCATCAGGTGTTAAGAGTTTCATCACTGCTTAAATCAGCTTTGTGAATGTTAGTTTATGCACGAATGAGGGTTCATGCTGTGTTGGCTCAGTGTGTCGGTCTGTTGGACACAGAGTTTAAAAGGTCTGTAGAAAAGGTCCAGAAATGCCACAAAAAGGCCGAACCAACAAATGAAGGATTCTTCTTTAACGAAAGGCAGAACTGGTGCTGATCCAAACAGACGTTCACTGGGAACTTGTTTGTATCTCTCATGATGTAATCAGCACAAAGAACCCAAAGACTGAATCGCAGAAATACTTCAACATGTTTTACTCAAGTAAAAGTAAAAGTAGCCATGAAGAAATTATTCAAATAAGAGTAAAAAAGTATTTGGTAAAAAGTATCTCAGGTACTGAGTAACTAATCAAATTACACAAGTAAACATAAAAAGTATAACTTAGTAAAAGTACTTCTGAATGTCAGGTTTTTTTCTCAGTGTTTTGCATAAACAGCCGTTTTCACTCCAGGGAGACTCTGATCAATATTAAGCAATAAATGTAACAAAACCACAGAAAATACAACTTCTGAACAATCTCAAGTGTTTAAGCACTAAATATCTTATAAAAACGGAAAAGTTTTATGGTTAGAAAACTTTGGTTCAGACTCAAGGTCCATAAAGAAAAACAAAAAAACCAACTAAACAGTCAGATATACACATCCACAATCATATAAAAATAAGATTACATCAAATGTAATATGAAAATGACATGAAGTTTAATGTCAGGAAGCTGCACAGCTGTGAATAAAGTGGGTTTACTACAGCTGTTTTTATTCTCAGATTCATTTATATATAAACTTAAACATCAGATTTCTGAGCACAGCCTGCAGAGTTTTGACTCTTCATATCATATCTGGCTTTCCTTTTTATATTCTGTCCACAGGTTTACAGTACAGAGAGGCATACGGTATGCCGCAAAAATGTTTTTATTTTACCTTTTCTGACCACAAACCCTGAGCTTCCAACCACTTATCTGCAGTTGTGGACAGAACAGGGGAACAGGAAGGTTCAACCTCAGGCTTATTCCAGTCATCCAGGCAGATTCACTGTTTGGTTTCAGGTTCTGGCTAAAGAGAGTCTGACTGGACGTTGTTACTGGGAGGTGGAGTGGAGAGGGACATGGATTTATGAAGCCGTCAAGAACATCAGCAGAGCAGGAGATGGGAATGAAAGTAAATTTGGAGGTAATGACAAATCTTGGGCTTTGGATGGTCACTAAAACAATTTTAAATTTGGTCACAACAACAGCTGGACCTCCAGCTCAGGTCCAGTTTCCTCCAGAGTGGGAGTGTACCTGGATCACAGAGCAGGTATTCTGTCTTTCTACAGCGTCTCTGAATCCATGACTCTGATCCACAGAGTCCAGACCAGATTCACTGAGCCGCTACACGCTGGGGATTTAGTTTGGTACAAATCAGGTTCTGCAGAGATTTGTAAACCCAACCAGGTTTCCTTTTATTATTATATAACTAAAATATTTCTCCACATGAAAATCCAATCTTTTCTGGGCTCTAATAGTTTTGCTTTAATATTTGTATGTTCTGGTTTCGATTCTGCAGAATGTTGTTTAATTCAGATGAGTTTGAAATGAACTGAAGCTGCTTCTGTTTTTTATTTTCTGTAATCCAAAGAAGAAAGAAGAGCTAAAATAAATGTAGAACTGATGCTGTTTTCCCTTAAATTTTTCAGATTTAGATCAGAAAAATAAATGTCTGCTGGTTTGTCTCTTTGATTTTCTTCAATAAAACAACTTGATAAAAAATAAATGTGGAAAGTTTTATTTTCATTATTACAATTTTTTTTTTTTTTTTTAAATGGAATATATTTAAAAAAAAATTAAGACAAACAAGCATAAAAACAAGTAAGGCTCAACTTGTCAACAAATAAGGAGTTACATCAAAACAAAGCATTGGCTTGTCGCCACCTGGTGGTGAGTGATAGTACAGCAGGGGAGACTGTCGCTCTGGTTTCAAGTCTTTCTGTAAGATTAAATGTTTCGGGTGGAGAATGTCATATGTTGGAAAAGTTTAAAGAAAGGAAACCATCTTCAAGGCTCATGTTCATTTTACTGGGAGCTGCATTTTGTTCTCTGACACTCCATCACATTCTAATGTGTTAAAGCAAAAAACCACAACATAGCAAAAACATTTAAAACTTTAAAGGTGACGACAATAATTTTAAAATAAGTGCAAAAACAGGAAATCAGTTAAAAGCAGAAAACCTGAGTGATTTCATGAGGCCTTCTGGTATTGGTTAATAATTAAGCTGCAACTGGAACCAATAATGGATCAGAGCCGATGTGAGCAGAACCACAGTCGTCCAAGTTAGAGGTGATGAAAGCAGGAATCAGCTTTTCAACATTTTTTCATCTGAAAAAACATTTTGCTTTATAGAGTTTAACTGATAAAAAAGAAAAATATAAAGAATGTTGCTTGCTTATCTGATTTAAGAAAATCTTATGAAAACATTTGAAGATTTTTGACAAAGCAGAAATAATGAGAAACAAGAGGATCAAATAGAACAGCTACTGCAAAGGTAGTCCTCCAGGGCTAGTATCTTTAAGACTTTATTATTCCTGGAATAAAAGCCTGATATTCCTCCCTCTTCTTCCTGCTCAAACACACAATGAAGCTGGGAGGAACCAATAGCTGCTGAAGGTGAAAGCTGATTGGCTGCAGCCTCCCTGCACTGACATGTGACTCATAGATCAGAGCTCAACCCTGTTTCTGCTTTCAGGAAGTGAAACTAACACTGTTGCTGTAACTGAGAGCAGAAATGGAGCCGAATCAGCTGGACCGAGAAACTTTCTCCTGCTCGATCTGTTTGGATCTACTGAAGGATCCGGTGACGATTCCCTGTGGACACAGTTACTGTATGAACTGTATTAACAGCTTCTGGGATGAAGGTGAGCAGAAGAAAAGCTACCACTGCCCTCATTGCAGGCACACCTTCACACAGAAGCCTTTCCTGCAGAGGAGCACCATGCTAGCAGCTTTAGTGGAGCAGCTGATGAAGACTGGACTCCAAGCTGCTCCTGCTGACCACTGCTATGCTGGACCTGAAGATGTGGCCTGTGATCTCTGTACTGGGAGAAAACTGAAAGCCATCAAGTCCTGTTTAATCTGTCTGGCCTCTTACTGTGAGAATCACCTTCAGCCTCATTATAATTCAGCTACATTTAAGAAACACAAGCTGGTGGAGCCGAACAAGAACCTGCAGGAGAACATCTGCTCTAAGCATGATGAGGTGATGAAGATGTTCTGCCGCACTGATCAGAAGTGTATCTGTTATCTCTGCTCTGTGGATGAACATAAAGGCCACGACACAGTGTCAGCTGCAGCAGAAAGAGCTGAGAGGCAGAGAGAGCTGGAGGAGAGACGAGGAAACATCCAGCAGAGAATCCAGGACAGAGAGAAAGATGTGAAGCTGCTTCAACAGGAGGTGGAGGCCATCAATCGCTCTGCTGATAAAACAGTGGAGGACAGTGAGAAGATCTTCACCCAGCTGATCCGTCTCCTCCAGGAAAGAAGCTCTGATGTGAAGCAGCAGATCAGATCCCAGCAGGAAACTGAAGTGAGTCGAGTCAAAGATGTTCAGGAGAAGCTGGAGCAGGAGATCACTGAGCTGAAGAGGAAAGACGCTGAGCTGGAGCAGCTCTCACACACAGAGGATCACAACCAGTTTCTCCTCAACTACCCCTCACTGCCAGCACTCAGTGAGTCTACAGGCTCATCCAGCATCAACATCCGTCCTCTGAGACACTTTGAGGACGTGACAGCAGCTGTGTCAGAGCTCAGAGAGAAACTACAGGACGTCCTGAGAGACTCATGGACAAACATCTCACTGATGGTCACTGAGGTGGATGTTCTACTGTCAGAACCAGAACCAAAAAGCAGAGCTGGATTCTTAAAATATTCACATGAAATCACTCTGGATCCAAACACAGCTCACAGTTGTTTATTACTATCAGAGGGGAACAGGAAGGTGACAAATATGGATAAAGCTCAGTCTTATCCACATCATCCAGACAGATTCACAAGTTATACTCGTGCTCTGAGCAGAGAGAGTCTGACTGGACGTTGTTACTGGGAGGTGGAGTGGAGCGGTAAAGTTTATGTAGCCGTCGCATACAAGAATATCAGCAGAGCAGGAGGTCATAATGAATGTGTATTTGGATGTAATGACAAATCTTGGGCATTAGAGTGTCACTCAACCGGTTCCAGATTTGGTCACAACAACAGATGGACCTCCATCTCAGGTCCAGTTTCCTCCAGACTGGGAGTGTACCTGGATCACAGAGCAGGTATTCTGTCTTTCTACAGCGTCTCTAAAACCATGACTCTGATCCACAGAGTCCAGACCAGATTCACTGAGCCGCTGCACGCTGGAGTTTTGCCTTGGAACAACGGAGACTCTATAAAGTTCTGTAAACCAAACTAGATGTTCTTTTGCTTGATTGTTGATCAGGATTCATTGCTCTTTTCTGTTCTTTATTTTTCTGGTTTAAATGTCGTTCTGTGTTTTCCAGGGGCCATAAAGTACTCCTCAGGTTTTCTCTCAGTATTGACAGGAATATGATAGGAATATTTCTCCACATGAAATCTAAACTTCTCTGAGCTCTAATAGTTTTTACTTTAATATTTGTATTGATGAATTTGGATGTTCTGGTTTCTCTTCCTCTGTTCTGCAGAACAAATGTTGTTCTTGTTTAAATCAGTTGAGATTGAAGTGAATCTGAAACCAACCATCAACTTTAAACTGATGCTGATTTCATTTTACATTATTGTCATTTATATAAACAAAATAAATATATGCTTTTCTGTCTCTTTAACTTTAATCAATAAAACAAATTGATTACAGAGAAATGTGGAAATTTCTATCTTCATTATTACAATATCTTATTAATTTGGTCAGCAGAAATATTTCCTTCAGAGTATTTCATGATGCTGGAGAGTTTGAGGGTTATTTTAGTGGAATCAAGCTTCACATAATAAACTAAGTAAATATTTAAACCTTGGTAGGAAATAAGGAGACAAAGGTTAAGTTTCCAGTTCTGCTCTTTTTTCTGCAGGTTGTAAAAACCTGATAAGGCTCCTTCATCTTCCTGCTCTAAATCTGTGTTCAGATCCTGTCAGATCACAGATCTCCATGTTCGTAAGACCTGAAAACAGACACACACCTCTAACACATCGAATGTGTGCAGGAACAACAGGAGCAACAAGGTGCTGCAGATCTCCATGTTTTCCAATCAGGCTGAAATATATTGGGATGAAAACAAACATGTATCAATAGAATAAACCCCCAGAAGTCTGATCTTTCAAACAAACCAAAAGCTGCAAAATGTGTGAAAAATTCAGCCAGTGGTGAGGATTTGATTTGCACAGACTCATCCATCCATCCGTCCATCCATCCGTCTATCCGTCCATCCGTCGTCCGTCCGTCCATCCGTCCGTCCGTCCGTCCGTCCATCCATCCGTCCGTCCGTCCGTCCGTCCATCCGTCCATCCGTCCGTCTATCCGTCCATCCGTCCGTCTATCCGTCCATCCGTCCGTCCGTCCGTCCGTCCGTCCATCCATCCATCCATCCATCCGTCCATCCATCCGTCCGTCCATCCGTTCGTCCGTCCGTCCATCCGTCCGTCCGTCCATCCATCCATCCATCCATCCATCCGTTCGTCCATCCATTCATTCGCAAAATGTAATTTTTACAAGTGGTGTCTTTTATAACTTTGTACTTTTTTGTTTTTATGTTGTAAAGCACTTTGAACTGACTTGTTGCTGAAATGTTCAACACAAATAAACTTTATTGCCTGATGATGCAGCAGAAATAGTGATGCTGGACCTGATGGATGCAACGTTGTTCCTTAAATTTCTTAACAAAACATTTGCAATTTATTTATACTGGTGGTCAGAGAATAAAATGAGAAATTATATTTTTAACTGTGTTGACCGACACATCAGGATGTTTCTTGTTGAAAACAATAAGATTTGAAAACTCTACATTTCTGGCATTTTCCACCATATTACTGATGTGATCAGGTCTCTAAGGAGCAAACTTGGTCCATAAATGTTGAAATTGTCCAACAACTCCTAAACTTACAGAGGCTTCAATCATCCAGGAGCAACTTTTTATTTACCCTGATCCTGCTTGGTTAAATGGTGCCACAGAGTCTAAAACAAATCCTAATAATTATTCAAAAGACTAAAAAAAATGAATCAATATCCATATGAGCCAAATAAAAAAAGAAGAACCTCTCAACATCATTGTGGTAGATTACACTGAATTATCTAAAGTATGTTGTTTTTTATCTCTTCATCAGAAGATAGAGCAATTAAATGAAATGTTTCCCATCATACATCTCAGCAACAATGACTCCTTATTTTATTATTTGACTCTGTATAGAGATTAAATTTTAGAGATCTGTCTTTTAATGACTCAGTCAGGTATTTTGAACAGATGACTATTAAACGTTGGCATTTTTTTACTTTAAAAGCCAGGATCTCTCTGGAATAGCAGCCTGATATCCCTCCTTCTTCTTCCTGCCTTGGTGGGCGGAGCCAACACCCCCTGAAGCTGAAAACTTATTGGTTGCAGCCTTTCTGCACTGACATGTGACTCATAGATCAGAGAAAAAAACTGTTCTGTTCCCAGGAAGTGAAACTCACACAGTCACTGTGACTCAGAGGGAAAATGGAGCAGCAAGCAGTTCAGCTAGACCGAGAAACTTTCTCCTGTCCGATCTGTTTGGATCTGCTGAGGGAACCGGTGGCTATACCTTGTGGACACAGTTATTGTATGAACTGTATTAAAGATCACTGGGATAAAGAGGATAAGAAAGGATTTCACAGCTGCCCTCAGTGCAGAAAAGCTTTTACACTGAGGCCTGACCTGGAGAAAAACACATTGTTAGCAGCTTTAGTGGAGCAGCTGAAGAAGACGGGATGCCAAACTGCTGCTGACCACTGCTATGCTGGACCTGAAGATGTGGCTTGCGATTTCTGTACTGGGAGAAAACTGAAAGCCATCAAGTCCTGTTTAATCTGTCTGGCCTCTTACTGTGAGAATCACATTCAGCCTCATTATGATGTGGCTCCTTTAAAGAAACACAAGCTGGTGGAGCCGAACAAGAACCTGCAGGAGAACATCTGCTCTAAGCATGATGAGGTGATGAAGATGTTCTGCCGCACTGATCAGAAGTGTATCTGTTATCTCTGCTCTGTGGATGAACATAAAGGCCACAACACAGTGTCAGCTGCAGCAGAAAGAGCTGAGAGGCAGAGAGAGCTGGAGGAGAGACGAGGAAACATCCAGCAGAGAATCCAGGACAGAGAGAAAGATGTGAAGCTGCTTCAACAGGAGGTGGAGGCCATCAATCACTCTGCTGATAAAACAGTGGAGGACAGTGAGAAGATCTTCACCCAGCTGATCCGTCTCCTCCAGGAAAGAAGCTCTGATGTGAAGCAGCAGATCAGATCCCAGCAGGAAACTGAAGTGAGTCGAGTCAAAGATGTTCAGGAGAAGCTGGAGCAGGAGATCACTGAGCTGAAGAGGAAAGACGCTGAGCTGGAGCAGCTCTCACACACAGAGGATCACAACCAGTTTCTCCTCAACTACCCCTCACTGCCAGCACTCAGTGAGTCTACCAAATATTCCAGTTTAAATTTCCTTCCTCCATACTTTAAAGACATGACAGAGGCTGTGACAAAGTTCAGAGATCAACTACAGAACATTCTGAAAGACACATGGAAAAGCATCCCATTGACAGTCACTAAGGAGAATGTTCTACTGCCAGAACCAGAACCAGAACAACAACCAACAGGAAGGGCTGGATTTTTTAAATATTCATGTGACATCACACTGGATCCAAACACGGCTCACAGTTATCTATTACTATCAGAGGGGAACAGGAAGGTGACAAATACGGGTAAAGCTCAGTCTTATCCACATCATCCAGACAGATTCGCAAGTTATACTCGTGCTCTGAGCAGAGAGAGTCTGACTGGACGTTGTTACTGGGAGGTGGAGTGGAGCGGTAAAGTTTATGTAGCCGTCGCATACAAGAATATCAGCAGAGCAGGAGGTCATAATGAATGTGTATTTGGATGTAATGACAAATCTTGGGCATTAGAGTGTCACTCAATCGGTTCCAGATTTGGTCACAACAACAGATGGACCTCCGTCTCAGGTCCAGTTTCCTCCAGACTGGGAGTGTACCTGAACCACAGAGCAGGTATTCTGTCCTTCTACAGCGTCTCTGAATCCATGACTCTGATCCACAGAGTCCAGACCAGATTCACTGAGCCGCTATATGCTGGAGTTTTGCCTTGGAACAACGGAGACTCTATAAAGTTCTGTAAACCAAACTAGATGTTCTTTTGCTTGATTGTTGATCAGGATTCATTGCTCTTTTCTGTTCTTTATTTTTCTGGTTTAAATGTCGTTCTGTGTTTTCCAGGGGCCATAAAGTACTCCTCAGGTTTTCTCTCAGTATTGACAGGAATATGATAGGAATATTTCTCCACATGAAATCTAAACTTCTCTGAGCTCTAATAGTTTTTACTTTAATATTTGTATTGATGAATTTGGATGTTCTGGTTTCTCTTCCTCTGTTCTGCAGAACAAATGTTGTTCTTGTTTAAATCAGTTGAGATTGAAGTGAATCTGAAACCAACCATCAACTTTAAACTGATGCTGATTTCATTTTACATTATTGTCATTTATATAAACAAAATAAATATATGCTTTTCTGTCTCTTTAACTTTAATCAATAAAACAAATTGATTACAGAGAAATGTGGAAATTTCTATCTTCATTATTACAATATCTTATTAATTTGGTCAGCAGAAATATTTCCTTCAGAGTATTTCATGATGCTGGAGAGTTTGAGGGTTATTTTAGTGGAATCAAGCTTCACATAATAAACTAAGTAAATATTTAAACCTTGGTAGGAAATAAGGAGACAAAGGTTAAGTTTCCAGTTCTGCTCTTTTTTCTGCAGGTTGTAAAAACCTGATAAGGCTCCTTCATCTTCCTGCTCTAAATCTGTGTTCAGATCCTGTCAGATCACAGATCTCCATGTTCGTAAGACCTGAAAACAGACACACACCTCTAACACACCGAATGTGTGCAGGAACAACAGGAGCAACAAGGTGCTGCAGATCTCCATGTTTTCCAATCAGGCTGAAATATATTGGGATGAAAACAAACATGTATCAATAGAATAAACCCCCAGAAGTCTGATCTTTCAAACAAACCAAAAGCTGCAAAATGTGTGAAAAATTCAGCCAGTGGTGAGGATTTGATTTGCACAGACTCATCCATCCATCCATCCATCCATCCGTCCATCCGTCCGTCCGTCCGTCCATCCGTCCGTCCGTCCGTCCGTCCATCCATCCATCCATCCGTCCGTCCATCCGTCCGTCCGTCCGTCCATCCATCCGTCCGTCCGTCCGTCCATCCGTCCGTCCATCCATCCATCCATCCATCCATCCATCCGTCCATCCGTTCGTCCGTCCGTCCGTCCGTCCATCCGTCCATCCGTCCGTCCGTCCGTCCATCCATCCATCCATCCATCCATCCATCCATCCATCCGTTCGTCCATCCATTAATTCGCAAAATGTAATTTTTACAAGTGGTGTCTTTTATAACTTTGTACTTTTTTGTTTTTATGTTGTAAAGCACTTTGAACTGACTTGTTGCTGAAATGTTCAACACAAATAAACTTTATTGCCTGATGATGCAGCAGAAATAGTGATGCTGGACCTGATGGATGCAACGTTGTTCCTTAAATTTCTTAACAAAACATTTGCAATTTATTTATACTGGTGGTCAGAGAATAAAATGAGAAATTATATTTTTAACTGTGTTGACTGACACATCAGGATGTTTCTTGTTGAAAACAATAAGATTTGAAAACTCTATATTTCTGGCATTTTCCACCATATTACTGATGTGATCAGGTCTCTAAGGAGCAAACTTGGTCCATAAATGTTGAAATTGTCCAACAACTCCTAAACTTACAGAGGCTTCAATCATCCAGGAGCAACTTTTTATTTACCCTGATCCTGCTTGGTTAAATGGTGCCACAGAGTCTAAAACAAATCCTAATAATTATTCAAAAGACTAAAAAAATGAATCAATATCCATATGAGCCAAATAAAAAAGAAGAACCTCTCAACATCATTGTGGTAGATTACACTGAATTATCTAAAGTATAACAGTAAATATGTTGTTTTTTATCTCTTCATCAGAAGATAGAGCAATTAAATGAAATATTTCCCATCATACATCTCAGCAACAATGACTCCTTATTTTATTATTTGACTCTGTATAGAGATTAAATTTTAGAGATCTGTCTTTTAATGACTCAGTCAGTTATTTTGAACAGATGACTATTAAACGTTGGCATTTTTTTTACTTTAAAAGCCAGGATCTCTCTGGAATAGCAGCCTGATATCCCTCCCTCTTCTTCCTGCCCTGGTGGGCGGAGCCAACACCCCCTGAAGCTGAAAACTTATTGGTTGCAGCCTTTCTGCACTGACATGTGACTCATAGATCAGAGAAAAAAAACTGTTCTGTTCCCAGGAAGTGAAACTCACACAGTCACTGTGACTCAGAGGGAAAATGGAGCAGCAAGCAGTTCAGCTAGACCGAGAAACTTTCTCCTGTCCGATCTGTTTGGATCTGCTGAGGGAACCGGTGGCTATACCTTGTGGACACAGTTATTGTATGAACTGTATTAAAGATCACTGGGATAAAGAGGATAAGAAAGGATTTCACAGCTGCCCTCAGTGCAGAAAAGCTTTTACACTGAGGCCTGACCTGGAGAAAAACACATTGTTAACAGCTTTAGTGGAGCAGCTGAAGAAGACGGGATGCCAAACTGCTGCTGACCACTGCTATGCTGGACCTGAAGATGTGGCTTGCGATTTCTGTACTGGGAGAAAACTGAAAGCCATCAAGTCCTGTTTAGTCTGTCTGGCCTCTTACTGTGAGAATCACATTCAGCCTCATTATGATGTGGCTCCTTTAAAGAAACACAAGCTGGTGGAGCCGAACAAGAACCTGCAGGAGAACATCTGCTCTAAGCATGATGAGGTGATGAAGATGTTCTGCCGCACTGATCAGAAGTGTATCTGTTATCTCTGCTCTGTGGATGAACATAAAGGCCACAACACAGTGTCAGCTGCAGCAGAAAGAGCTGAGAGGCAGAGAGAGCTGGAGGAGAGACGAGGAAACATCCAGCAGAGAATCCAGGACAGAGAGAAAGATGTGAAGCTGCTTCAACAGGAGGTGGAGGCCATCAATCACTCTGCTGATAAAACAGTGGAGGACAGTGAGGAGATCTTCACCCAGCTGATCCGTCGCCTCCAGAAAAGAAGCTCTGATGTGAAGCAGCAGATCAGATCCCAGCAGGAAACTGAAGTGAGTCGAGTCAAAGATGTTCAGGAGAAGCTGGAGCAGGAGATCACTGAGCTGAAGAGGAAAGACGCTGAGCTGGAGCAGCTCTCACACACAGAGGATCACAACCAGTTTCTCCTCAACTACCCCTCACTGCCAGCACTCAGTGAGTCTACAGGCTCATCCAGCATCAACATCCGTCCTCTGAGACACTTTGAGGACGTGACAGCAGCTGTGTCAGAGCTCAGAGAGAAACTACAGGACGTCCTGAGAGACTCATGGACAAACATCTCACTGATGGTCACTGAGGTGGATGTTCTACTGTCAGAACCAGAACCAAAGAGCAGAGCTGGATTCTTAAAATATTCATGTAAAATCACTCTGGATCCAAACACGGCTCACACTTATCTAAAGCTGTCAGAGGGAGACAGGAAAGTGACAGTGATGGATCAACCTCAGGCTTATTCCAGTCATCCAGGCAGATTCACTGATTATTGTCAGGTTCTAAGTAAAGAGAGTCTGACTGGATGTTGTTACTGGGAGGTGGAGTGGAGAGGGAATGGAAATTATGTATCAGTTGCATACAACAGTATCAAAGCAGGAAGTGGGAATGAATGCAAATTTGGAGGTAATGACAAATCCTGGTCTTTGCAGTGTTCCCAAAACCGTTTTAAATTTGGTCACAACAACATCTGGACCTCCATCTCAGGTCCAGTTTCCTCCAGAGTGGGAGTGTACCTGGATCACAGAGCAGGTATTCTGTCCTTCTACAGCGTCTCTGAATCCATGACTCTGATCCACAGAGTCCAGACCAGATTCACTGAGCCGCTGCATGTTGGAGTTTGGATTTGGAACATTGGAAACTCTGCAGAGTTCTGTAAACCCAAATAGATTTTTGTTCAGATTGTTGACTGGGATATACTGTACTGATATCTATTTTTAACATTAATGTTATTTATTTTTCTTTACTTAGTCTAATTTAAATTTAAAGACAATTCTAAAAAAAAAAAAAAAAAAAAACCAAAAAACATAAATATGTTGTGTCTCCACACAGTCAACAAGGCCGTTGAATTAAACTCTGAATCCCAGGATGCACCCCACCAACCCCTTTTCAGTTTCGAGGAGCTGCTCTGTGAGAATACATGACACGTTGTTACAAAAATCCTCTCCTGAAAGAAATCTGTCTTTTCTGCACACAATTGCTGCATTGGAAGGAAATTCTTTAGCTCGACGAAATGAAGTAAAGCATCTTTAAAGAAACCCTGGATCCAATTAAATATTCAGTAATGGTGAAGGAATACAATTTGATCCTAAATTATGAGGAAGTGATTTTGGAAAATATGTTTGACAAAACGGACAATGAATTGCTTTACGTTACCTGCGTTATGTATATCCAGATGTTGATTGGTCAGAAACATTTAAAGCTGGCAGATGACAGAAAAGTCTTGAAGTTCAGCTAGGTATGCAGATGAATTCCTCTAATTCTTGAAATGTATGCATAAAAATATATAAAATTGGTTTGAAGATTTTCCAAGGAGTGATGAGATAAAAATATGAATTGAATATAATTCATTTTCATTTTCCAGCAAAAAAAAACTGCCTTCCAAAATTTAGATTAAGACTAGAATAAAGAAACAACCTCATTGAGATTCATTTAAACAGGTAACTACATTGTTGTCTTGTACAAACAGAACAAAGAAGACATTTTGGTATAAAGAATATTTAGTATTTTTGGGTTCCACATAGATTCATAAAGTGCATAATCGCTTTTTGCGCCTCTGGTCATTTTTCTTTTCTTTACTTTACTGAAGTCATCAGCCTTTCCTCTGATGACTTCTCTATAAAGTCAATTTTCTTTTAATTGCCTCCTTATAGTGCATCTTCAAATAGCCTCTCTACCTCGTTTTAGTTTATTTATATTCTACATTTTTATTCAACAAACACATTAAACAAAGTAAATAAAATATAAAATAAATCAAGAAATGAATATTTAGTAAAAAAAAAAAAAAAAAAAAAAAGAATAAATACGCAATAAATAAGTAATATTTATTCTCCACTAGAGGGCTCTGCTCTGCCTCTTGTATTGAGGCCGTTTCTGGTTCCAGCTGCAGACTGCAATTCCCAGAATCCTTTGCGCCAACCTGCCTGCTAGCATGACTTCCATCCTTCCAGAGCAGCAGACGAAGAGAAACAGATAACTTCTCCGCCTCTCCGAGCCTGAAGTCAGCCGCGAAAACACGTCCGACTTTTTTCTCCAGAGAACATTAAATGTTGTCTGAGCGTCTCTACCAGGTAAGAGTTGTGACGGAGTCAAATATTAGCTTTAAAGGAAACCCGTAGGTAGCTTTCTTGCTAGCTGGTTGTCAAATGAACCCAGTGATGCAGGTAAAAACGGCCAGAGGCTCGTTAATCTCCGTTTCTCTGTTTATTTAGTCGCTTTTTGTTTTCCTACCTGGCCAGGTGACTCAGATGACCCTTTAAAGGGACATTCCGAAGTTTTGTGTTTTTAGAGGCCTTGTCAGCTTGTTTATGTCCGTCAGCTGCTGAAGATGTAAACAAACTCATTTTTAAAGCTGATCTAAACTATCTGGGTCTGAATAGACTTTCATAGAGTTTGTTTACATGAATACTGAAATCACAGTTTTAATCGTATAATCTGTTCCCTCCCAATAAAAATGTTTTGCCAGGTTCCTTGTTACCTGGTGAACAGGTGTGCCCAGACACATCCTTGTGTGGCTGAGTCGTGACGTAATATCAGCATATTTAATCTTAAATTTATTACATTTTTACAATTATGTTTATGTTTGAGGCTCTTCTGGGTATCTCTTAAAGCAGGGATGTCCAAAGTGTGGCCCCGGGGCCATTTGCAGCCCTCTGCATGACTTTGTTTGGCCCGTCAGTCTAAACAAAATCAAACAATTCAAGAATGTAGCAAATTTCAATTTGAGATTTTTACAGACAAATATTTTTTTTGCTATATTTATTTACTTGTCATTTAAAACATCAACTGTATTTTGGATCAAATGATTTAAAATAACATAGAAACAAATATCTGTACTTCAGTCTGTATTTTGTAGCTCTGCACATTGTCTTCATCAACCAACCTGCAACTGAAACTTTTTTTATTTGCCACAAAAGCTCAGCACGTGTTTTAAGACTGAATACAGCCACAAATGAGAAGTTAAGAGGTCATACGTCCTGTCAGTAGAAACAAATTTATCGCATGAATTCATTAACACCAACTTCCCACATTGGGGAATATTTAACGAGGTCATCAGTTCTCTTTCTGAATTTTTGTCCCTTACACACTCAAATTATCTGAAAACATAAGAATAAAAGAGTCCAACTGTGATACTTTGTTAAATGTATAACATATTTAACAGTAAAAATGCCTGAAATATTTGTGCCAAACCTCAAAAGCTCATATTACAGCTTTAATCAACCATAATTGAGCAAATTTGGATCCATAATATTGATTTATTTTCTCTTAAATGAATAAGAATGAATTTTGTCGGCCATGTCAGAGTTAAACCAGTTAAAACGTAACGTTGCTTTGCGGGTTGAGAGGGAAGTGAAGAGGAAGCTGCAAACTGACTGTTCATAATGTGAGAAAATATCAGCCTGAGGACTTAAAACCGTTTTATTGGCCTGGTTTTATCTCACTGGCTCAAGATCTGGGTTTGGATCATGCAGATCTCTATAGGTTTTGTGTATTATTTCTATTATATTTATTATATATATATATATATATAAGACTTTAAAAAAGTCTTTATTATACAAAAAATTGAAGATTTTGCCTCAGCTTTTTTGTAAAATGTGGCTTTTGTGAACCTGAAGGAAACAACATCATCTGTTGGAGTTTGAAACATGTTTTTTGTCACTTTGTATGAAAACTACTAACAGTTAAAGTAAATTTAGAGTTAGTTTCACTTCCCCAAGGGCGCCGAGCAAATACAGCAGAGTTACAGCTCAACTAACAGAGTCACAGGAAAAGATACTTTCATGTTTCATGTAAAATATAAATATTCTAGCTAAACTCAGTGAAACTGCATATTTATTTAAGGTTAATTTAAATGGCAGAAAAACATTACCTGAGGTGAAACAGTAGCTATGATTGCTGCATTAGGTTTCTGAATAACTTTAAAATATTAATAAAAGAAATGACCCACTAGTGTAAGGACAGTAGCAGCAGCTTGTATTTTGAAACAGAAACCATAATTGTTCCAAAAATGAACATTTTAAGCTTATTGCTGCTGAACAACTTTTACAGCAATGATACTGCTGTTTAATAAGAGCCTTTAATTTTAGTAAGAAGTTAATTTAAAGGACTAAACTATAAAGTTTGAAATATTCAAAATATTTATGTTACATTCAAAGCTGTTACGAGTTTATTAACTTTCATATTTAATATATAACTCAAACAGAAACTGATTAAGTGAAACTAGTAACATTTGTTTGAGCATGTTGCTAATTTTAAGTAAGTTTTCAAGCAGGACTGTAGAAGTACCTCCGTCTGTATTGTAACCCTAACAGATGATATTCTGTTTCTTTCTATCTAGAATTTGCAGTGGTTGGCAAAATGTTTCTAAATTTAAGATTATCTTGAGACAAAATAAGATATTTGAACATTTTGCCTTATTCTGAGTTGATTTTTTATTTATTCTTTTACTAAACATCTATAATTGCCCCTAATCAGGTGGAGAATATTGGACAATAAGGTTCAGTATTTAATCTCAGAAACACAGATACTAACTGTAGGTTGGGTTTTGGTTTTTTTGCATACACACGTACATTTGTATGAAAATGGAAAAAATCCTCTAGTTATCGCTGAAATGACTAAAAGAAAACATGTTAATGTCATAGATAAACTCATCCATGCGTTTATCTTTAGTTGCATTGATTAATGCAACAGCGTTTTCACAAGTCTGTTCAACAAATCCATCCTCCAGCTGCAGCTGATCCAGAAGCTGCAGCTGGAGTTCTGACTAAAACCAGGAAGATAGAGACATAATACCAGTTTTAAAGTCCTTCACTGGCTCCCTGGAGCTCAAAGAATAGACTTTAAAATACTGTTGTTAGTTTATAAATCACTGTTGTTGTATCAACCTTCCAGACCCCTCAGGTTCTGGTTCTGGTCTGCATCCCCAGAACCAGAACCAAACGAGGAGAAGCAGCATTCAGCATCTATGCACCAAAGATTTGGAACAAACTTCCAGAAAACTGTAAAACAGCCGAAACACTGAGTTCCTTTAAATCTCAACTAAAAACCCCTGTTTAGAGTTTTATTTGAAACGTAATCAATTATTAATTTAGCGATCGTTCTTGACTTAATGTCATGATTTGATTGTTGATTCTATGTTGCATGATTTATGTTTTTGTGTTTGTTATGATGCAAAGCTCTTTGAAATGCCTTGCTGCTGAAATGTGCTGTATAAATAAAATTTGATTGATAGAGCATGGAAGGGGGCTAAGTACACGTCCCTGTAGAACACCATGGATTTGTAACTGAAAACACATCTCTGTCTGTTCTCCTCGCGAGTTGACAAAGAATCTAACTCTCTTGTCTTTCCTGTGTTTGTTTAATTTGTGTTTAATAGGTGTCATATCTGACATTAACTTGTCAGATATGACACCTTAGAATTTAAATGTATTCTTTGACAAAAAACAAATAAATGTAAAATTTATTTTCCTTCCAGATGCTGTGATGCCGTTTTCCTCCACAAACTGACTGCAAACAGCCACATGACCCACCGCTGCTGCCTTTGAGAACGCCGTTCTGAGCAGTGGGCGGGGCCTGTCCTGTCCGGGGGCGGGGCCAGCGATGGACAGCGGGTGCAGCAGCATCGATTCGCGGCTGACTGGCAGAGGGCTGGGGTCGGTCAGCAGCACGCCACTGTCTGCCAGGGTGGAGTCGTACGAAGCCGGGGAGAAGAAATGCATCTCGGACGTTCGGAGGACATTCTGCCTCTTCGTCACCTTTGACCTCTTGTTCATCACTCTGCTCTGGATTATTGAGCTAAACGTAAGACTAGTGTTTTTGCACTGTGTCGCTAACATTGCAGGTCCTAAAATACCAATTTAAACAAATTATTTTGTTGCTTTTGAGTAAAAACTTTCCAGAGAAACTTTAGCAGATTTAAAACTGCAGCTTAAATTATATCCAGTTAAACTGGAGTGAATTATTGACTCCCAGAAGAATAGATGTTATTGTGATAAATGATAATATTGTTGCTTTAAGATCATTTTCAAATAGTATAATGCCAATGGCAAAATAATACAAGAACACATTCTCAAAGATAATTTTAAATATTCAAAATAAATAAACAGAAACGGCAAATAAAAATAATTATGAACATCATGCAATTAATAGATTATTGCTTATTTTGACAGGCCTACTGTTAATGTATTGTTGTTGTGCAGCAAATATTTTCAAAGCTTGTTAACAAATTGAAGAATCACTGATTGTCACTAATCCTGCAGCTGAACGATTGAAAGTTCAGTTTTCTGCTGTTTCCAAAATGACTTCATGCAAATTTTATGTGGCCTGAAACACATAAAACCTTCAGAGTCCAAGTCACAGAAGTTTATGATGTAAAAAAAGGTCAGTTTCTATAATAAGTAAATAATTGACTTGACACATATCAGGAACTGGATGAATTACTGTCTGCCTTGTTGGGTTTGTAGCTTCGCTCAGGTTTGGTCATCTGACTGCGGTTGGATAGAAGGAGGTCAGGGTTTCTGCGGAGGAGCAGGTCAAGCTCAGGCTTCTGCTCAGATTGAGGAAATGTTTGGGTTTTTTTCAGACTCTTACAAGGATCCAGTTACAACTGGTTCAACCTCCAACTCTTAAAAAAACACAAAATTACTTCTTTTTTTGACTTGTTTGGATGTCAGCAGTGACTCATCAAACAGAAGTTAATTTACTTCTGTTATAGTTTTAGTGACGTTTTGACCTGCTGCTTCCTTTCCCGACAGCAGAAGGGCGGCGCAGTTGGTGGCTCTGCTGCCTTGCAGTAGGAGGGTTCTGGGTTCGAATCCCAGCCTGTAGTCTTTCTGCAGGGAGTTTGCATTTCCTCTCTGGTTCTCCGGCTTCATCCCACAGTTCAAAAGTACGAAATGTCCTTTTTCTACTTTGGAATGTGAATCCATTTATTGTGCATTCCTGGAGTATTGGGACTCAAACACACTCAGAGCAGAAATTAAACCAAAACTGTACAAAGTAAATGTAGATTTTACATTAAAAAGTGTTTAAAACTTCTTTTTCTGTAAATGTTTTATCCAGAGCTTATTTTCACTTTCACCTGCTTCAAACAAAAACATCCCATTGAGAACCTTTTGCTTTCCAAGTTTTAACTAGTTAATCTGAAAACTAATCAGCAGATTAGCTCAATGTTACGTCATGTGAGCTTTTCACAACCTGCTGTTAGAAATATTATTTTATCTGCAGATGCATCTTTTGCTACAGATAATTAAGAGAAAACTAAAGGAATGTTTGTTATTGCATTTCAGGCAATAACATGTTTTTCTTAGAAAAAAAATATATATTTATGTGCATATTTTAATATATTATTAATATTGGGTGGTTTAATTAAACATCTGCAGAATCTGATTAATGGTCTGAATGCTACAACTCTTCAGTAAAATAATTGTTTAAAATATATTTACTATTAAAAATGTTTATCATACTTTCTAATTAGGGTTTGTTAATTTTTGAGTGATGCTTTTGGTTGGAGCCAAACTTTTACATGTGATATGAAGAAAATATTAAGAGTATTTAGTAATTAACATAACTTTATTGAGCAAAAACCCAAAAGTTTTCCGTTTCTTCCGCTGCAGGTGAGCGGAGGCGTTCAGGCGCAGCTGGAGAAGGAAGTGCTGCACTACGACTACCATGCCTCTTTCTTTGACATTTTTGTAAGACCATCTCTAGTTTTACTCAGTTTTTTATTTTATTATCTTCTTGTTTAATCTGAGCGGCTCCTTGTTTCCAGCTGCTGGCCGTCTTCAGGTTTGCGGCTCTCATCCTGGCGTACGCCATCTGCAAGCTGCGTCACTGGTGGGCCGTCGCTGTAAGTCTTTCTGCCTTTAAGCCCGTTTTTTATTATTTAAACTTGAACAGAATCTGATTATTTTACAAAACATCAATGGAGAAAAGAGCCAAACTAACTAAGTGCAACTTTGTATTTTATTAAAAGGAGATAGGGATTTTTACGGTTTTTGTCTGGTTTTGTGTTTCATATTTTCTATATTTGTTTATTTTATTGGATTATTTTAATTTTAAGTTCCTGCAAAAAACCTGAAGGATTCATATCCATATTACAGACTGTGTGTGTTTTTCTCTTTGTGCAGATAACCACTGCAGTCAGCTGTGCCTTCCTGATTATTAAAGTCATTTTATCAAAGGTAAGAGGAAAAATAAAGCTGCTGCTGCTGATCCAAAACTTCATGCAAATATTTTTAGAATGAATTTATCAGATATAATTACAATATCAGGTTTAATAAAGAGTCTGTTTCTGTTATAACCTGCTAAATATCTCCATCTCTGCTGAACATGGGACTTATTTCAGTTTATTTCAGCTCTTGTGTTCACCCACCTATTAAACTGATAAATACAAAATGTTATATTCTCAAATATTTACATTAAGCCCTAATACTGACATTTTGTGACCATTTACAAAACTAAAATCCTGGATCTTAAAGTGAGATTATCTCAGACAAATCTGAATCTTCCACATTTTATAAATCAGCTTCTATGTTTGTCCACATGCTAAGCTAACACTTAAGTAGCCTTTTGCATCAGTTCTGAATGGAAGCCAAAATTGTTTTATATTTTATGGAACTTCCAGATAATAAAACCATCAAATCATCTAGATTTTATAATGAATGTTAAGAAAAAAACAATCAGAAAATGTATGAAATTGAGTTTAAAAAGTTCAGTAAATTGAATTTCTGGCGGTTTGTTTGTGAGCAGCTGCTCCTCCAAGGCGCCTTCGGCTACCTGCTGCCCATCGTCTCCTTCATCCTGGCCTGGATAGAAACCTGGCTGCTCGACTTCAAGGTGCTGCCGCAGGAGAACGAGGACGAGAGCAGTGAGTCTGCTGGTCAGCTGCAGATTAACATGAACTCATGTCAGACCTGCTGACCACGTTTGTCCCAGTCTGCAGGATTTCAGTCGTTCATGGACGCCGTTGAGCGCGCTCCTCTCATGGGTCCTGGTCCTCTGTCCGACGGGCAGTTTTACTCTCCACCCGAGTCTCTAGCAGGTCATTTATCCTAAACCAACATTTACTTCTGACCTTTACATAGAAAAGAGCCAGAACTTTCCTGTAGCCTCTTGAATGTGGTTTTTATTTCTGTTAAAGCCGTTTGGATCGTCGCATTGATCGTTTTCTGTCCTGTTTTCAGACTCTGATGAAGATCTGGAGGATAAACACGATCCAGAAAAATGCCTGATCCAGAAAGTCTCCTAACAGGTAGAAAACTCTTCCTGCAGCAGACAAAGTGTCTCTGTGTGGGAGTTTCAGTTAAAGATGAACAAAAACAGCAGCGAGAGACACAAAAAATATGTTAACAAGGAGGATTAAAAGTTTAAAACAAAAACAAAAAATAGCCAAATGATGTTTGATTACAAATTAGTGCGGTTTATTCTGATGATGCAGCAGAGACCTCTAGTGGTGAGATCAGAGCAGTGTTCCTAAAGCTGTGTTAGCCTCACTTCCTGCCCATTTAAAATGCGGTTTGGTTTTTTCAGTGTAATATTTTAATGCATCAAAGTGCTCTGTTTTTTTGGAGATCAAATTGTTGCAGGTTCTTTGATTGACTTTCAAGTCAAAAGAGCCAATTTTGCTCCCTCTGCTACAAAATGAAATTTAGCAAAATAACACAGATTTTCTAAAAATGTTTCATTTTGAAGCTGAAATATTAAAATTTTTAGATTTGAGTTTCCAAAGAATACAAAGTTAGAAGTTACAATAAAAATATTTGAAGTTAAAACACATTGATTAACTTTTGTTCTGATATCGATTTTCAGCGGCTCCATTTGCTGAACGGCCACACAAAATTATTCTAAGGGCCACAAACGGACCCCGCGCCACACTTTGAACACCTCTGATGTTTAGCTGATTTATTTCTACCCAGTTCCAGATCCGTAACCAGCAGCGCCTTGTGATTGGAATTGAAAATGTGACTGAATTTATTTGATTTAATTCAAATCGATTATCAGAGTCTCATGTTTTCCTCCAGAATGGAGTCACAGACAGACAGACGGACCGACAGACAGGCAGACAGACAGCAGGCAGACGGTCAGAGGGTCTAAAATATGACAAGACTGACGACTGTGATTCTTTGAGTAAAGCTACTTAAGTAGCATTAAAAGCTACATTCAAGCTGCCTCTCTCTCTGTTAACATTGTTTCCTATTAGGATAATTTTGTTAAAATAAAATTTGTTCTCAGCTGAATGTAACTTATAACTTATTGAAGATGGAGGATAAAAATAACTTTTATTTTAGAAAGAAAAGAGAAATTCAGTAAAATGTTATTTCCTATGTTCATGTTTCTGATTGGCTGCCAGTCAAATTTATCATGTAGTTTTAATCCTCAAACCAGAAATGGAAAAAATTTGACAAAAAGAAGAAACTGTTCTGATTTCCTAACAAAAGACGAGATTGAAGTGGAAAAAAATTATCTGGTAATTTATTCAACATCAGATTAATAAAGTCATAATAAATATAACCTGATGAAAATGTTCCACCACAGAACTATTATCAACTAAAATCAGAGGATGTGAGGCAATCAATCAAATAATTGATTAATTATTGATGTATTTTTAAGACTAAATGTGTTAAATTGAGGAAAAGCTGCTTGAATTTGACCTTTAAAAGGTTAAAGTTCATTGGATGAGCAGGTTTGTTCTGCTGGTTCTTCAGGTTCCTGCTCCTCTCTGGACCTTCTGCTCGACGCCGTCCCAGTTCTGGTTCCAGCCGGGTTTTTGTTTTTGGACCTATTGAGGGAATTCATTTTTATACATCACGAACTTAAAGTCTGGTTGAACAAAAAGATTTTTATCTTTATTTTTTTCTTTAGATTTCAACCATGAGTCACCATGTTTTGTTTTACACGTTTTTGGAAGCTTGTCTTAAATTGACACCATGTTTACTGTAATATTTGGTTGTTTTTGATTTTACTGTGACATAAATCCTGTGATTGGATGAAGGAAAGTGTGAAGGACCAGTTAGATCTGAACAAGCAGGTCGCTGATTTAAAGAGACTGAATAAAAGTATTTAAGGGAAAATGAGCCTTATGAAGGATCCTGCACTGTATGTATCATATATATATTATATCTTAAACTGCTTTTAAACGCTGCTGTTGGAGGAAAAAGTCAAACAATGTAATTATCCACGTCTTGATGCATGCCATCCAAACCGTTTGGGTTTCATGGGAAGCTTGTCTGTAAAACAACCAATAAATAAAAGCTGAAACTTTGTTTTCTTTTGTCTGTGAGACTTTAAGATCTAATGTGGGAATATTTAGGTGAAATAATTTCACTGAGCTTTAGATGTTTGTTTCCAAATACAAGGTCATTTTTTCCCCCCAACTGAATTTTCACAAATCAATTTTTTAGTTTATAAAACAGGGCAGTTGTTTTAAAGACCTTAAGATAATAAAATTAAATAAAAACAGTGGTTTTGTGTAATACGGTTTTATTCAGTTTGTCACATTTTTAATCAACAGAAGTCAAGAATCGGAGGCAGGTGTGAACATCCGCATCCTGCCTCATCAGTGCTGCGTCAAAAACAATTTTCTCCAAAATAAATAGGATACTGACTTCTTAAAAAAACTATCGGCCTACATCTGATCCTGGATCAGTCTGGAAACGATGAGATGAACCGGAAACGACAGAGAAAAGTCTGAGGTGAAGAAAGTAACTTTGTAAACCTTCGTTGTTTTTATTGAGGAGTTTTCAGAGATCAGATCCTTCATCCTGTGAGCGTCGCTTAAAAAATGACAGCAGTTTAAATACAGACGTGACTAAAGTTTCTATTTCCTGCTTTTCTACATGAAGACAGTCGTGCTGAACATTTTGCTTCTAAAGTGTCAACACTGAAACTAAGCATCAAGTTTCATTTTTTCTTCTTTTACAGCTTCATGAGATGATCACCGAGACACAACAAACAAAAATGCTCCATCAGATCTAAAAATCTCCCGCTGCATTGAATGTAACATTCATGTTTAGATTCATTTTTTCTGCATTAAAATAAAACCAGAAACTATTTTTATTCCAGGCAGAGTCCTGAACTCAGCAACACTTTGCTCCAAAATAGAAAGTTTGAGGCATTTTGCAGATTTTTGGTTAAAATCTCAAACTGCAAAAATGAAAAGTGATGCAGAAACATTAATTTTAAACAAAACAATCTGCACAAAACATGGAACAGGAATAAAAATCCAAAAGGAGCAATAAAACGGTGCAGATGCTTAATGGCTGTTTCACAATAAGCAGCTGCAAACCATCATCAAAACAGCAGAAAATTATATAAATGTATCAAACTTAATAAGTTTCTCATTTTTAAAAAGGCAGAAACTAAAAATTGGAATTTGATTTAAAATTAAAACATGTTATAGAAATGAGCAGAACAGACTTTCTTATTTTCCAACAAAGTCGGGGAGAATCTAAATTTATATTTTTTCAATTGTTGCTGTAAAAATGTAATTTTTCAGGGAAAAGTATGAATATTTGTTGATTGCCCTAAAAATCAGCTATTAAGGTCAAGAAAACATCAGATTATTAATCAATGTAGAACCTATTGCAAAATGTTCAAATAATGAGGAAGTAATCATGATTTTGAATATTTTATTTAAAAATTATGTTGATTTGAAAGTATTTTTTAAACTGCATTTTTCTGTTCTTCAGTTTAAAACTTGCATAAATGTTTGAATTATCATCAGAAGCTTCAGATTTAGATATTTATCTGCAGTTTTATGTGTTTCGAAACAGCTGGACTGAGTAAGGAATTTATAAATGTTAAAACATTTAAGTGTCTATAGCAGGAAAAGTAGTTTTTACCTCCAACTGTGCAACGTTAAACAGCCGTCTGCATTCTCCAACTGAATCTTTTGTTTGTTTAGAAAAGCAAACTTGCAGATAGATTCAAATGTTGTTTAATGTGAAACAGATTAAATATAATTCTGTTGATAATCTGGTGCTGCAGCGCTGCATGCAGTTCCCAAAGTGACCAGCAGGTGTCCTCAGAAAACACTTTATTTAGAGATTTGTGTTTGCAGAAAATTTGAAATGCTGTTTTTAATTTTACAGAGAAAATACTGACATTTAACTCATCTAATAAAGAACAAATTTGTTATAAAAATTTTAAAATCTTAAAATTTATGGTTGAGTTCAGATTTTCTTAATGTGGTACATTTAGTGGAGTCAGTTCATTTTATTTCCACACAAAAAAAAAAAGTCACCTGGTGCTGATATTCTAAAAGAGAATTACTTTTCAGATTCATATGATGTTTTAATTTAGTTTTAATTATCCTGCTAATGTGGGGAGTGATCAGCAGGGGGCGATGACGGATCAATGGTGCACCTTAATTTTAGGATTCATAGAAAATGTTTGCAACTAATAACAAAATTCATCAGTTTTTGAACAATTTACAACAAAAGATCAGAAGAAAAAAATCTAAACATTAACCTTATCTGGGCTTTGTGTGTTCATAAACTGATAAAATATCAAATTAAATCTCTGGTAAGGATGCTACCCTTGTGGCGTCTCTGTTTTTAAATCATCAATTTCTGCTCAAAGACATCATGATGGAAATCTCCATCGTCTCTTTCAGGCAGACGGATCCAGTTTTTACTCCAGAAACACTGAAACATGTGGGAGGAATGTGCTGAGGAATCAGGTCCGGACTTTGTTCATGGTTCCTGTTTACACCTTCAGCAGGAGAGAGCCTGAGGAACTTCCTGTTACAGCTGGGAACACTGGGAACAGTGGGAACAGTGGGACTGGACAGCGTGGAAAGACCTGAGCTGCAGCTGCTAACCAGGAATCTCAGCAGTTCGTCCCTCCTGTCAGCCACAACGCAAGATTTCTAAATCACTTCAGGCTGAATTTCTCTAAACTGGTTTAGAAAGACATATTTTAATTCTTACGGTTGCTAAAAAGCAGAACAGTTTACTTTTATGACCTAAATTGCAACAAATCAGTTCCAGGCCAGTTTTTACCTGTATTTTAGAAACCATATTAGGTTTAAATTTGATTTTATGAGATAATATTCAGCAGAAACACATGAATAAAATACTAAACCTAAAGTTTTGCAGAACAGATATCGATAAGTCACCAGTGGTGGGCACTACAAGCTAAAGAGCTAGCTACGCTAACCCCAAAGCGTTAATCATAAACATTAGCTCCACTAATGCTAACACGCTAAAGTCAGTGACACAATGTAGCATATCGTAGCATATCGCCCTCTTCAGGATCATTATTGTGATTCTTTGGAACAAAACTTTCACTGCTGGTTTCAGTTTTATAAATTTTTGTCGATTTGTTGGCGGTCAGGACATCAGCAGATTTTAAATAACTTCCTGGGGAGCTACAGTACTTATTGTACACTTTCCATTTGCTCAAAAAAGTTTCATTAAAAAAAAAGAGGTGAGGAAAAGGAATTAATGCATAAATGATTTCAAAATAAGAGCATGTACATAAACATCTATATTACTGAAGTTGATAAACAAAACTTCAACATAAAAGTTGAACTTTTACTTTTAAACGTTATAAAACAGCCAAACAAAGTCGAGGTTCAGAATTTATCCAGAGAAATTAATTTCGCTAAAAAAAATGCTAAACATGATAAATTTGCTCTGTTATTATCAGATTAACAGAAACGTGCCCACCACTGTCAGCTACTGATGTCAATCCTCTTTAAAGGACTAAACCCGGTGTGTTGAGCCGCAGCTTGGCTATGCTGATTACTTGAATTGAATATTATCTTTATGTTGCTCCTTGTATATTAATGAACCTACAATATTGTCATAAATATACTGGATTTAGCAAAATGCTCATTTCCACCTGGCGTCCCTCAGATGAAGCTGTTATTCATCCGATGAGACCAGATAAGGACCTTGTCGTTCTGCTGTGCAGCAGAAATCGGCCTGCAGGTGGCGATAAAGTGAAGCTAGAGCAGAAATGACGCGCGTGGTGAGGAGAGCGTCTCAGTGGAGCTAAACCTATTCTGCAATCACCAGCAGCACTGGAGTTATCATGAAGAGGTTCCTATATTTACTTCCCTCCAGAGGAGAAGTTCAGAGAACTGATGCAGAGAATTTAATCTCTGTTTCAAACGTTTTCCTTTCACAGCTGAATAAGACAAGTTGATTTGGAGCCACATGGGGATCAGCTGCTTGTTTTCAGTGCATCTGCTGCCATTCTGTCTGAAATATCTCAGCTATTTCCTTCCTGGAGCTGCAGGAGAAACGCTGATCCTGTTCAGGCTGAGCTGCTTGCTGGGCTGCTGAGACGTACGGAGCAACAAAAGGCCCAACTGACCCGTTTAAAACATAGAAACAAACATAAAGCTGGACTCTAAAAGCTGTTTTCACGTAGCACCATGCCATCGGTTTCCAGTTCCTAACACTGAATCATCCTGTATCACATTTCCAGGAGTTTTCTTTTTTTTTGTTTTGATTTGTTTTTTTAGACGAGGACGAACATCGCTCGCGTGACGGTGAAGAAATGAAGAGGAAGAAGAAGAAGAAGCAGACGGATGTGAGGAAAAGTTGAGGTATCCGTCCGGGAGAGTCCTGCAGTCTGACGGGAGATTTCTGCTTGTTCTGCTCATGTGAGGATTGAGGTGAGAGAAGGCACGTGTAGCCAGGGTGCACTGCAAAACCAAATCTTACTTTAGTCTGGTTTCCAGTGCAAATACTGTAATGCGCTTTAAATAAGATCAAATCACCTTAAAAATAATGTTTAGCAAGAAATATGAGCTTACTTTAAGTCAAAAATTTATTAAAATTGCAGAAAAAGTCCTTAGTTGCAGATTATTTCACTTATAACAAAACATTTTCCCATGTCATACGTGAGATAATCTGCCAATTTTTTCCATCAAAATTAAGGACTTAAAACAACATCTGGGCCTCCGGTGGTTTAAACCCGAACTGAGACGTGTTCTTTCTATAGACATATAGAAAGACATAGGAGGTTATTGGTGTCGTATTTTAAGTGTAATAAAATATTTGCACTAGAAACTAGACCAAAAACACTTGGTAAGATTCTGTGTGTTTGCAGTGTGGGGGGTTTATGAGCAGTGAACCGCCGTCCATCCAAACAGCCGACTGAGCTTTTCTCCATCTCACAAACAAATCTGCCCTCCAGCAGATTTTTCTCTGTTTTGTCAGAGAAGCTCAAAGCTTTCAGCTCACAAAAACATCTGGGCCTCCGGTGGTTTAAACCCGAACTGAGACGTGTTCCAGCGAGCGGGCCGGGGCCGGGGCCGGGGCCGGGGCCGGGGAGGCCAGGGAGGCCGCAGTCGGACCCGCAGGGGGAGGGGGAGGAGTTATTGCTTTCAGCTCGTTGCCGGGGCAACTCTGCGTGCTGACGCCTCGGTTGAGGGCGTTAGCGGCGTGCGGCGCAGAGGGGTCGGTGCGGGGGATGTTGACGGGGCAGGAGCGGGTGCGGGCGTGGCCCTTGTGGCCCCCCGGGTGGCACACGAGGCTTCCCACGGTGTCGACAGGCGACAGGTGGCGCTTCAGCCAGCGCTCCACCCGCTCCTCCTTATACTTGATGGAGTACCAGGTGAGGAAGATGAAGAGGAAGCCGAGGAACTTGAGGCTGGCAGCCAGGCCGAAGTAGACGAAGCGCAGGGAGGTGACGTCGTACTCCCAGCAGGAGCCGTGAACGCCGCAGTCCTGCTGCCACAGCATGCAGGTGGTGTCGATGACGGCGCCGAAGTAGATTGGCGTCGGAATGTAGGCTGGGAGGAAGAGGAAGATTCAGAAACCGATTTTTCTTTTCAGTCTAGAGATTCTGTTTGAATTATGTAACTGACGAGAGGAAAACAGAAGCTGCGTTTCCGTTCACCACATAACTGCACAACTTGAACTTTCGAAAATAAATTTGCCTATAGGAAACACGCCAATTCTGTAAAACTTCCCGTTTTGTTGATAAAATGTTATGATAAGGTGGTTTATTTCACAAGAGTCACGTGATCGTTATCAAATGTTACCACTGGTGCAAACCACGAAGAAGAAGAAGAAAACAGGAAGTGGTTGGATAATCATTGCCTGCATGTTTTTAATGCCTTATCAGGCGATCAAACTTATTCATGTGTGATTTTATCTCTGTTACTTATTTCATGGAAACGCTGCGATTGCAAAACTGTGTTTTTTCACCATCAGAGGAATATTGACAAAGTTTTGCAAACATTTGTAAAGGAAAAGCAGCTTCTGTAAATAAAAAGATCACTTATTTAAAGCTTTGCGTAGCCGCCTGGCTTTTTCTTAAATAAAGAAACATCAAAGAATCATGTAAAATCTAAATCATCTAAAATTGTTTTGTTATTTATGTGAAGAGAAGACAGAACCAAACAGAATATAACAAGAAAACAGTGAGTTTGTTTCTGCTCACCAAGAGTCCTGAGGAGAACAAACTGCATGCCCAAAGCGAACGGCCGCTCCTGCTCTGCAACAGACCTGCAGCACAAAAACGCTCAGCAATTTAAAAATAAAAAAAAAAACAAAAAAACAAGAAGCAGAGCTGTGTTACACTGCAAAAACACAAAATCCTACCAGTTCTAGTTCCACTGTCATGTTATTTCACTTATTTTTCCATGTTATCTGTGAATAATCTGACAGTGAAACTAGTATTTTTCCAATCAGTATTAAGGAATTACTGACTTAAATCAAACTCCTCTATCTCACTAACTGTAAGTTAGTTTTGTCTCATTTCAAGTTTTCTAAGCCATTTGAACAATAAACTGGACAAAAATACTTGGTAAAATTTGTGTTTTTGCGGTTTACTGCTGTAATTCATTGTCCCTATTAAGGTGGTGGTTCCCACACTTTTTCCTTCCAAGTAACTTTCCATTAACATGGATGGAAATTGATGATTTTTGAAACCCAAAGGTGCTTTTGTTACGACCCCCTAGAGGCTACAAATGGTACTTTGTTCGTAGGTCAACTCTGTTGTTCTGTTGATGACCAAGCAGAAGCACCATTCCTCTGCTGGGAAGCGAATTACCTGAGGGTGACGATGATGGCGGAGGGCTGGGCACAGGCGGTGATGAGCGTGACGATGAAGAGGAAGATGAGGAAGGGGATGAGGGTGTTGCAGGTTCGGTCGCACTTCCCGGAAACGGCGTATCCGTTCTCGTTCAGGTAGGTTTTGACGATGACGAGCTGCAGCTGGTTGCTGCCCTGACCGCCGGACGACGGCGTTATGACCTGGCGGCTCTGGACGCAGGCGCAGTCCGAGTAGTTCCTGATCTGAACGACACAACGACACATCTGGAGGTTCAGAAATCACGAGGAAAACAAGACTGACGAGGTGCAGAGCAAGACACACAACCTGATGCTGGGGATAGATTTTGGGTTTTTAAAGATGATTTCTAATATTTTCACAGGAATTCTTTGGATTCCTGCGAATCCAAAGAATCTGCTGCTGGCCACGCCCCCAAACTCAACTTTACACTCACATGAAAATGGCTGAAAACAGATGCGCAATTACACAATCATACAGCTTTGAAAAGCAGAAGTGGAGCCTCCTGCACAACCAACAATGCAGCAAGTGGTTTCTGGATGGAAAGTGAATAACAAAACTCTTTCTTTTCCAGCAGCCATTGTACAGATGCATACAAAGGTAAAACCAGAAGACCAAACGTGCTGGATCTCGGCTGCGGTTGCTAGGTAACAGGCTGGACTTTGCTGTGGTTGCTAGGTAACAGGCTGGATTTTGCTGCGGTTGCTAGGCATCGGGTTGTGATAATACATTCCAAAGGTTTTTGAAATGGCTCATTTTCCAGACACCAAAAGATATAAATGTATTGCCAAAACCCAGCTGTGTTTTTTTTAACCACTTGGTTTGTTTGTGGAAGCAGAAGAAACCCAAAGGGAAACATAGAAACATTCGACTGTGCAGCCCACAACCAGCTCCTATTGTTACAATTCTTTGACTGAATATGTTTTAAGGTCATTTCTGTCCATTTTTCAGGAATTGTTTTAAATTTGTATTCTGTAGAATAAAAAGAGACTTTTCTGTATTTCTGACATAGCTTTTGACTTGTCTTTTTTAATTTCCATGTTTTTGAGGTTTGCTGCTGAATTAATAATTAATAGCAAAACATCTTTGCATGTGCTCTTCCCCCCTCCCACCCCTGTTTCTTACCCCGTTTGTGTCGTTGGCCACGCTGCCGCAGCCGGCCAGGCAGGGGTTAAAGTACGTGATCCCGTCGGAGCCGCAGACCGGCGCGTACTCGTGGATTTTACATCCACAGTTCACGTTACAACCTCCTGTCAGGTTCCTCTGAGTCATGGTGAGCGTCGGTCTGCAGAGAGGAAAACACACTCAGAGGCAACACTGACAACGGGAGAGGAGCAGGATGCAGCAAGAAACACGTGAATTAGTGGCGGTTTAGCAAAAAAATGATTAAGCATAGAGTAGGAAGGGATGAGAAAGAAAAGATGAAAGGAGAAAGGCAGGATGATGGAGGAAGAAACACGTGAAAAGATGCGGCAGCAATCCAGAGCGCGTCTGTCCCAAGCTGTCCTTGGACTCTCTCCATCTGAGTCATGTAATCTCCCAGAGAGACGCTGCGTCCAAACAGAAAACGCCTCCGTTTACCGACTCATTATGCAGCATCTCTGCTCCGATCTGCAGACTCCACCAATTTACAGATGAGCTGATAACAAAATGGACCCAGGGGCCAAACTGGATTAGATTAAAACCTTTCAGAGTCTCTGTTTACCGGTGGAGGCGAGAAGAGGCGAAGGGGGGGAGGGGGCTGCAAAAAGCTGTTTAAAATGCCTGCAGGTTGTATTTAGAAACCAGTGCAGAAGTATTTCAGTCAGTCAGCTACACTGCAGCAGGGCAACATAACTTCAAATTAAAATTACAATCTTTTTAATCCAAATTTCAAAAGATTTTCCCTTAAAATAAGATTTAAATGACAAAAAATATCTGAAAAAACTGATTTTTTCACTTCAAACAAAAATCAGTAATAAGGAATAATTGACTCAAAACAAACTCCTATATTTTACTGAAAAGTTACTTATAAATTGGTTTTGTCTTTAGATATTTGCAACAGAAACTAGATAAAATACTTGGAATGACTTTTCAGTGTGTAATTACTGTTAGTTCTGAATCAGGGTGGCTGAACACAAATGCATGCCACACTTTTCAGATTTTTTATAAGGAAAAGATTTTAAAAACCATATTATGATGTTGGTATGTCACATAGACTTTTTTGTCGAATTATTTTAGTTAATAACTGAATAAAATGAAGCAACATGCAGGAAATTCTTGATCAGATTCGACATAAAAACCCTGAAACGACTCGACATTTTTCAGCATCTCTCCTCACCCGGTGGTGTAGGGGATGTTGATTCCTCCGAGGTTGATGCTTTCGCAGCCCACGATGAAGAGCGTGGAGAAGCAGAGCAGCGACACGCCGCTGCAGATCATCGCCAGCTTGGCCGACTCCCGAGCGCCCAGCTTCAGCTTCTTAATGATGTAGCCGCCCAGCACGATGCCCACGCCGGCGCTGGGCACGATGATCACACCTGGGGGACAAAACAGCACCAGAGCATCAGAGGACCGGGCTGGCGCCGCCTGCTGAGCCTATTGACGCTTTTTAAAGAGTCCACTGAGTTTTTCACTTAGAAAATAATGGAGCAGAAACAAGAAACAAGTCAGACAATTTAAAAATATCCAGAACTAAATTAGTTTTTGTGCAAATGATATTTAGCTGGTTAATTCAATAGAAACTAAAAACCTGCAGCTGATGCATCATGCTAATAACAAACTAACAAAACTGGAGCAAATTCACAAAGATCACCAAATGTTTCTGCATCTGCTGATTTACTATTCTCTGCTAGATGTGGTGTGTTTAGTGCAAAGTGGATTGTTAATCTGATGCACAAGCATAAATACAGCGTGTTTATTTTATGTGTAAAATGTGATATTAATGGAGGAACTTTGCATTAGTTTCCGCAGTCAGAGATCAAACAGGCAGAAAAATGTAAACATTTTGCAGCTAAATGAATATTTTTAGGGAAACTGGCCGACAGCAGAAATATTGTTCTGGTTCTGTTCCTTAGTTTTTACCTTTATGCTTCAGAAATCACTTTGGAGCATAAAATGCAACATATAAGTTTTGCAACAGTCCTGAATGTCTAAGAATTACTAAAAGCCAAAGAAAGGACAGTAAAATGGAGAACATATTATTAGTTATTTCTGATTTTACTACCCAGGAAATGTTGTTTCTGGGTAGTAAAACCAAGTCTCTGTTTGTCCAGGAAGGAAAACAGAAACACAACAATGTATTTATCTAAATTAAATTCAAACAAAGGCGCAGTAATCCTGTTTACAAGCAGAACTTTCACTGTTTCTACATTAATATGACAGGATTTGATACCTCTTCTACTTTCCTGTCCTACGAACACAAAGGTAAATGTTTTTTGTACGATTTTCATTCATTACTAATTAGAAATTACAAAAATATAACTACAACTGTCTTCTCTGACCATCATAAACGTAAATAAGGCTAAAATAGCAGCACAAATGTGGTCTTTCAGGCACAACCAGGGCGGTTTGTTAGTTTTTTATGGAGCTACATTGGGGCCATAAAGTTTGTTGAAAAGAGAAAAACTTGAAACAGAAAAAAAGTTTGAATAAAAAAAAAAAGATTTGAAACTGAAAAAATGCTGAAAACTACTTTTTGGATTCAAGATTGTTTTCAGAGTCAGATTTGTTTTTTCGGTTCCAAACTTTTTTTCAGGTTTCTGTCAAAACTCTGTGGGTTTTTTTTTTAAGGAAAAATATTTGTCTGTTGAGTCATTACTTTTATTATTTCATGAGCTTTATTTTTTAATTACTGTCTGATTTTCTTTTGGACAAACCAGCTTTGATCTGAGAGCTCTGATCCATTTTCCCTTTAATTTCTGTCGAGTTCAACTTTTCCAAGCTGCTTTTGTTTTTCACAGCCATCAGTTTGCCTTAAACAGCGACCGGCAGCAGAGGGAGCTGAGCGACCCCAGCCGCCGCCGCCGTGCATCACCATGGCAGCACACAGCGAGTGGGAGGCCACGCAGGACGGCGAGCAGAAACCGTGCCGCCTCTCCGCTTCCTCCCTGTATGCATCAAATCCCAGGACCTTCTATTAGTAAACTAATAAAATGTTTAAAGATGACCATAAATTAAATAAACGTCAAAAACACGAATTTGATCAAGTATTTTTGGTCTGGTTTCTAGTGCAGATGCAGTCAGCCAATCAGCTTCCAGGGAAACGAATGCTGTTCTGGGATTGGCTGCTTTTACAAACGCCAACCAATAGCACAACAAGCAGGATTGTCAGCTTTGCATTTTTAAGGATATTTTCAATAGGCTTTATAAAATATATATATTAGAGCTGCAAGTTACAATTATTTTAGTTATTGATTAATCGGATTTAACCACATAAGCATTTTTTTATATAAAATATCAGAAATACATTAACATACAGACATAAACAAACCGGTTAATTTTATTGTCTTCCTTTACTTGATCATTTGCAGATTTTGTTGTTTTGGATGAACTGATTTATAATCTATAGTAAAAGGAACTTATGAAATGAAATAACATCGGACTAAAGACCCTTTACAATGCTTAATAGGAGATTTAGTTTTTACAGAATTTGAACCAGCTGATTCTATTTAAGGAGTTCTGGATAGATTTAAATACTTTTTTTTATTATATATGCAAATATGTATGGCTTATGTACGGCTTTGGCTTAAATACTTCAACAGGATAAGAATCAGGTGCAAATAATACATAATATATATATTTCCTCCATTAAAGTTTGGGTTTTTTGAAAACATCCAGCTCAACATTACGATATAGCAATTAAATATTGCTATTTATTTGGGGATTTTTAGAAATCTGTACCAAAAAATGTGTTAAAATGGAGGATTAGATGTAGCGTTTCAGGACAGGAGAGCTTTTAGATGTGAAAGCATCTCTCCGGGTCGGCTGATGGGCATAAAGTGGGAATCAAAATGTCTGTGTCTGAGTGGCAGATTAAATCACGACTTCACAGCCCACTCCTGGCCCAGCTGAGACGGTTATGCAACCAAACGCTTAAAGATCTCAGATAACAGAAGCCTCCCAAGGCGTAACTTCATGCAGACTCAGCCGAGCGTGAGCTGCATCTTTCAGAAACGTTTAACTTAATTATAAACTTCATAAAGAGTTCCAGCGACTAACATGCTTCACCTTAACCTCCTTTTAAAATGGATGCTCCACATTTTTATCCCTAAAAACAAAACCACTCTGAGCATTATTTGCATTTAAGAACAGATGTTTAAACAAACTGGAACAAAAAGAGCCACCAGCTGCATGTTGGGTTAGCCATTAGCTGGAAAATACACTGAAACCAAACTTAAAGCTTCATTTAGTGATGCTTCACTATTTAACAACGTCACAAAAAAAACATCTTCTGGAGCTCCACACTACTGCTGCCCTATTTTCTTTCCTAACTTGTAATTTTAGACATTTAATTATGGCTTATTACCTCGACAGACTTATGTCATTTTATTTTTTATGTTTTCTGGCCCTAATTCTCAGTGGTGCCTATTCCTGTAACCATGCAGGTAAATTGAGTTTAAATCTTATAATGTGTAAGAAGTTGTAACAGTATAAATGCTGATTTAACTGCATGTTTTTGTGCATATCTGTGTTTGTGTTTGGGGGGTTTTATGAATATTTGAAGAGCAGTCCTGCAGCTCCGTCTCCTCGGTACTCGCCTTCATTTGGAGACCAGCGGTTTCTTTATTATTAATGCCGGCTTGCAGCCCTGGACGTCTCTGCAGAGCGGCTGAGATGAAGTGGACGGAGGAGAGCAGAGCAGGGTGTTGTCCCGCTGTCTGCCTCTCCTCTCAGACGTTAAATAAAGAAATGTTTGCGCTCTCTTGGAGCGCTGTGCTGTTCTGCAGCTCACCGGTGTAGATGCTGGCGTTGGAGGCCGGGATCCCGAACTGCGACTCGATGAACTTGGGGATGAAGGTGATGAAGGCGGTGACGATGGCGCTCTCTGCTGTGTAGGACAGGCTGACGAAGACGAAGGTCACGTTGCTGAAGATCCTCACCGCAGCTTTGGGAAGATCTGCAAGACAACGGGGGGACGAGAAGAAAAAATCTGCTTTTACTGAAACATCATCTATGAAATGTAAAGTTCTGCAGGAGGAAATGTGCAAAACATCAAGGATATAGATTTTATTATGACATTTGTTTCATGTCAAGTTAAAACTGGTTCTCTGTTTGTTCCCAATCTAATCCTGCTGCAAAGATCAATTTCAAGCATTTTTAAGGTAAATTTTCAAACTTTTCCAGCACCAAACTTTGGAGATAAAATCAAAATAAAGGAACTAAAAAAGACAAAATATATGACATTATTGATTACTGTTATTAATCATGTTTTGTGAGAGTTTTCTACATTTTGTTGAAAAAAAGCATTGAAGAAGCTAAATATGAAATTATAACCACTAGTTTCTTTCTTAATACTTTGCATCGCAGGAGATTTTTTGTTCTTGAAAGCGGCTCTAAGACAGAAGAAAGATGGCGGCCGGCGGGAACCTTTGATGTCTTTCCCGAAGCCCATGGACGAAGTGACCGTCTGCTGCTTGCTGTTGTTGCTCTTCTCCTTCAGCACGTCGTCGTCGCTGGACATGTCGTCCAGGCTCAGCTTTTTCCTCCTCTTCTTCTTCTTGTGTCGAGGAGGGAGCTTCTTGGGGAAGGTGAACATGGGGAAAATGACCAGCAGCATGGCGACGGCGCACAGCAGGAACCCACTCCACCTGGGGAACAGGAACCCCATCAGTCTTTCAAACCAGAAACGCTTTATGGTGTCAGATCACATTTCATAACCATTCATATCATTTTTAAATCTCCAACCAAAAAACCCAGATGAAGATTCATAATATTACGACACTCATTTTTGAATAGCATGGCCCCGATACTTTGTCGTAAAAAAAACCTCTGTGCATAAAAATAATTTTCTGACAGAAAAGGAAGTAAAATAAAATGTGTTTATCAGAGATATTTTGCATTCTTTGAAGGTGAAAACTGAAGATTTTGGTTGTAACATGATAAAATGCAAAGACCTTTACGGGGTATGAATACTTTTGTATGAATATAAAATATTGGAGCCAAATTATTGCGACTCAAACATTTTTAAAACACCTCGGATTAACATTTTGAATCTGGAGAGTGGGAGCAGATTTAGCAGGAACATTACCAACATGTTCCAGGTTGTTTTCATTTACACAAGCAACGGGAGATCAGGAAACACACACACACACACACACACACACACACACACACTCCGCCACCCCAGGTGTGAAGCGACCAGCCTCGACTCTGATCAGATCACTCAGAGACACGAGGCGAGAACAGAGGCGATCCGGATGTTATTGGGCGTAAATGAGCCGATCCGTTCAAACACCCGTCCCGCCTTCATCGGCTGTAATTCAAGCAGGAAGCCTGACGGCGGCTTCCTGCTGAGTCACCGGCTTCGCAGGCGGAGAGACGGCGGCTTCGCCAGCAGCTCTGAGCATCTGAATCATCAGCAGCGGCAGGTTCAGAGACGACAGAACGATTTCTGAAACGCATCAAAACGGAACGTGACGGATGGATGGACGGATGGTTTAAGAACTGGACTTTTTTTTATAAAGTTTTGCTTATTTTTTAACTTAAACCTCCAGTTAATCGTTAAAATAAAATGAAGATGAGATCAAATTAAATCCCAGTAAAAACATGTTTACTAAACATATTTACAAAGTAAATAAGTCCTAAATTATCCAGTCTGACTCTGGCCAGACTTTAAATGAATCATGTTTTGTAAACATATGCAACTCGTCCGTCCGTCTCAGGTGACTTGTATTGATATTTTGGGATTTTTATGAATACAAGAAACACTGAAGTATTTGAAAATTCTGAAGTTATTTTTTATTTTTGGGTCTAGCGGCCAGGAGAAGTTCAGCCCTGGGTCTGACGGTCAACATGTTTCCTGCTGTAACCTTTGACCTCCTCCCCAACAGAGCAGCTGATTGGTCTCACCAGTTGCCGATGAAGCGCGGGTCGCTCTGGTCGATGTTCACCACGGTCTCTGGGTCGACGTAAAACCCGATCAGGACTCCGCCCAGCAGGTAACCGGCCGCCGGGCCCAGAGCTCCCATCACATACATGATGGCTGCAAGCAGAAACACAAACATTCAATTATTATGTTTTCATCGCCACTAGGGGGCGAAACAAACGCCACTAGGGGGCACGCAGTTATTACGTTTAGTGCCACTAGGGGGCACAAATACACATTTATAGCTTGAATGGTGAAGAGTGGATTTATTCTGGTTCTTGTTTCCTCTAGTTTAGTTTTTTTTTTAACACCCTAAAACCATCTGTATTGTTGGGATTAGCAGTTTTAATATTTTCTCCATTTTTTGTTCAAGTAGAGAATCAATTAAAATGAATAAATGTGAAAATATGATTAAATGCAGATACTGTGTGAAGTTTAGTGATAACAATAAATAGTTATTGTCACTTTTATCATCATAACAATAGTACCACAAAATATTGTGATAAAACTTTAAGCCCATATTGCTGTTAAAATATTAATAGTTATTTCGACATTTTTTTAAGTTCTTCCTAAAGTTAAATAATATTAAAACATTTTTGTTTTTGTGATTTTTGCAATGAAAATCAAAGTATTTGTGGTGCTAATTTTGTAATATTTCTACTTATGTATGACAGTAAATGTGACATTTTGTTAATCGCAAAATCTGGAAAAACTGGAGGAACAGATTGATGTAACTTGGCAACATACGGTAATATAATAATAATAGTAATAATAATAATAATATGGTAAAAACTGCTTTGATTTAATTAATAAAATAATACTTAAACACACAAATGTTACCTTTAAGGTTCAGTTTGTGTGTCTGGAGGTGAGAGGGCCACAGAAAAAGCTGTGGCGGGCCGGATTTGGCCCCCAAACCTCAAGTTCGACACAGCGTTTACAGATTAGTGACCGTTTTCTGCGTTTATGTGTGAAAACATCACAGTTTCTTCCTCTGAGAACTACAGAGAATGACCTTTGACATCAGTTTGCTCATGAACTCAGTGACATTTGCTAATTTTTTTAGGATTTATGCAACAATTCACACCATAACGGCTGAAACAATAAGAGCCGTGAGTGGCGGTCATGTGTGCAGATCATGTGACGGAGCAATAAGGACCCGGCTGGAGGCTGGGAGTTAAGATTTCTCCAATTAGAGGGAATTAAAGTGGATAAATCCCTGGCCCCAGTTGAAAGCAAACACAAAAATGTGATGGCGTGACTTAAAACTCAAAGCTGGGCCAGGCACAGAACCAGACTGAGGCTTATCTAACCGGTCCAGTAAACCCACTAGGAGCACTGGGTTCATGTCACCGGTGATGGTCTACTTTCAATAATGGTTTTATTTCTGACTCCTGAGTTTTTCTAATATACTTCTTAAATACTTTTCTTTCAGCAAAAACAAGAAATCTAAATAAAATGTCTTTATACACTTGAAATAAGACAAAACAGAATAAAGGAATATAAGTCAGTAGTTTCAATTTCATATGCAGATTTTTTCCACCTGCAACACAACAAAACATCTTATTTTCTGTATTTCTAACTGGTTTAGAGAAGGGGATTTTTTGCAGTGGTATTTCTGTAATACTTTTATTTTTTGTACAACTGAGTGGATCTCAGTAGTCGTGTCAAACTGCTAAAGTGATCTTAACTCAAATAATGAACAGTCCCAGAAAAAGTTAAACAGTTATTATTTTTATATATGATCAGTTTAATAAATCTGTAAATATTCACAAAAATTTAAAAAAAAAAGATTTAAATATGTCAGCAATTTATTAAATGCACAATTAATGTGAAATTTAAGATAAAAGTCGTTTATTTTGAAGTTATTGTGATAAATCAGCTTTTATTTATTGAAGTTATTGTGCTGTGTAAAGCATGAATTATTTAGTTTTGTATTTTACAAATTGTGGAGAAATGCAGCTGAATTCTTTTAGTATTTATTCTTATTAGTGACACAGTGAGGATAAAACCAGACATGCTCACACCGAAAACATGTTGAAACATGTTTTTGGCCAAAAGTAATGAAATGTAAAGTTTTTTTTAAAGCTTTCCTCTCCAGGAAACAGAGGTAATCTCAATTATACATACCTTATTTAAACAAAGGTTAAAAGGTTATTTTACAGACCAGGAAATGATTCACTTTATATTTCATGACAAAAACTGAAATATTATAGATAACTGATAAGTTGGAACATCTTAAATCCTTTTCAAAACGATGAAATAAAAAGTCAGCAGAGATCAGATTTATGTTAAATAAACAGACTTCATGTGTTAGAAAGCAAATCAACATGTTTGTCAAACTAAGAACACACTAAAAACACTAAGAGGAGAAATTAGTCAGAATCTCAGAAAAAGCTTTATATTTTGGTCCGTCTCATGATGCAAGAGAATCAGAACCAAACTGCTTCCTGGTCCAACATCCCCGACAGACGAGCGAAGCTCAGGATGATAAAACAGCCTGCAGCGACGGCTCGGCCTGCAGCAGCACGGAGGATAATCCTGGACGGGGAAACCCTGCATCGGCCTCCAGCAGCGTTACGCAACGAGCTGCAGAGCATCGGGTCGGATCAGACAGAACCAGGCTGACAGAAACGTGAAGATGGACAAACACCCTGGACGGGGAACGTGATAAATAATCCGGACAAAGACTAAAGACAGCAAGCGATGCAGTATTTTCTGTCCTTGTAATAAATGAAAATGTTTTCTAATGCTGGATCCTCATGTTGCAGCAGCGCAGATAAATAATCCTGCAAATCACTTTAGAGGGGATAAATTATGCATCGATTCCCTAATAATTCTGCTGCTTTTAATGTTGATATGTATTAATTTATTGGCACAAATAAAAATTAGTGAGAAAAATCAATCATAAACAAAAAGTTTTATGATCTGAAAACACCAGAAATGAAAGATTTTACTCATTTTCTTGCATTTTAAATACGCAGGAGCTTCAACACAGCAACAGTGACGTGCAGCTCTTTACCACAGGCTGATTTATTTAGTTTATTCTGTTGTTGAAGTAAGCAAGAAGGTCAAACTGCAAAGAAATAAATTAAAATAGCAGCAGTGCAGAGTTCTGTGAACCAAAATAAGAAAAAATACACATGCACACATTTGTGAAAAACAAAACCTCAGCAGGTTTTTTATGGTCGCCTGATTCGCCCACCAATTCCCCCAAAAAATAAGTTTCTACAACATAAAAATGACAAAAAACACTTTTTGTTTTTCAGCCTCATCGTTCCCTGATTTTCAGCCGTTCCTGCAGCGCCGCCTCCACTCTGCAGTCCCCTCATCCCCTCCATGATGGAGTCATTTATGATGAAATGTGTGAGCAGGGAATCGGACCGGAACCTAATCATCTCTGAATCTATGTAGGTCAACAGCGCCACAATCAAAATACTGGAGCGTGACCCGATTACAGGTCAGCAGAGTGGATCCGGTTTCCTGACAGAGCTTGGTAGTAACTAGTTACATTTACTTGAGTAACTTTTCTGGGAAAAAAAATAAACTTACTTTAAGGAGCATTATTGTACTTTTTACTTTTACTTCAGTAATTTTATTATGAAGTATTTCTGCTCTTACTTGAGTAAAACTTCTAGCGCTAGCGGGAGAAATGGCTCGTGGTTTTTTACCAACAGCAAAAGAGAAATCCAACACCCAATAAAATCTGATGCTACTCCATTTTTTTTACATTTTATGAAGAAGGAAGTTGCGCTCAGAGTCATTTTTGTGTTGTTTCCTTCAGTAGTTCTTCATGCAGCGCCCCCACAGGTTCGGAGGGGAACAGATTTTTCAAACTGTTTTATTGGTTTGACTCAGAGCAGAGACAAAAGAACAGCAGCAGCTAAAAATGTAACAAATGTTGAAATTTTGGTTCCCAACCAAACTGAGTCTATCAGGAGTAAAAACAACCATGAACTGCACTTCACACCAACCGCTAGATGCTTGAGACCCAGCTGGATGTTCAGCAAGAAGTTGATCCTAAACACATCAAAACAAAACTGTTTTGCACAAAACTAAATATTTGAACTGAATAAACAGATTTCATCTGAAATGTGTCTCCTCTTGTCTTATTGCAGAAAAATTGTGTTGCTTATACGCTGCAGAGGTTAAACAGTCTGATATAACAGCCTTGCATCCAAACTATAATCTCCTCCTCAAACGCATAAATATAACCTCCTCATCGCTGCATCCAGAGCGCTGGAGTTACAAAGTGTATCTGAACATGCTTCCTGTTATACAACAGGTAGATTCAGTCCCATCTGGTCGGATCTGGTTTGAGTCGGCGCTGTGGTGTGACTCATGTTTCCAGGCTGGAGAAACCAACTTCTGGCTGAAGGCAGGTACAAAACGATGAGTTCACTCCAAACCCATTCAATAAAATATTACTGAGAAGGCTGTTATTTTAATTTACTGAATGTGGCTTTATGTCATAAGACTCAGAAGGAATGGCTGAAATAAATGCCAGTTTTTTCTTTTTTTTTAAGAAAAAAAAACAAAGGGAAAAATATATTTTTGGTTGTTTGTACTTAAATATTTAAGGTCAGAGTTTGAAAACAGACAAACAGAAACCGAGTAAAAACAAAAATCTATTTTTAAATGAAGGAAACAATCAAACCCCAAAGCCTTCACCATGAAGTTCAGCAGTTTTCAGCAGAAACAAACCTTCATTTCTGCACCAGCAACCAGCTGGATCTAAAAGTGGTGCTGTGCTGTTTGGTCACTTTCACACCTCATCCGGCGCCAAAACATTTTCAGCTGCTGCGGCTCTTTCTCACTGCTCTAAAAGCAGCAAAACCCTGTGGAAAACCTGTTCCCCTCCTCGCCTGTGGGGGCGCTGCACCAACAACCATCAAAACTCTCTAAGTACCTAATAAATAAACCAAACAACAAATAAAATTAACTATGAAGTCACTGTGAACAAAATTTCCTACAAAATAAAGACTGAAGTCTTGTGCCATCCAGTTTTTGGTGAAAATAGAGAGAAAAGAGAAAAAACGATAAATCACTGAAATGGAAATTATTGAGTTAGTTTTAATTTGAGGTGATTAATAGATCTATTGCTTATTGTAATAGATTTTGGCTACAAAATATTGTGATACGTTAAGGTCCAAATCAGCTCCTTTAGGGACAGACATTTAAACGTCTTTATTGCACCTCAGCATTAAACTAAACTGCTGCGTTTGGATCTTCATCCATTTAAAACATCATGCTGCGTTAGAGGATCCTTCAGAGAATCTGCTGATCCTGATTACTCAGCCCAATTAATCGGTGCATTCCTGGTCCCTAAAATGATTAAAGTCAGCGCTGCTGCTGCTGAGTTGCATCATGAAGGCCTCCATCCTCCGGTGTTGCTGTGCCATTAAAAGCCTCCCGCTGCGGCCGGACGGCCTAGACAAGCCCGAACCAGGGAGTCCATGTAGCCTCAGCTGATCAGAAATGTAAAGCGTCACTTTAAACTGCTGCATGTTTGTATGCAGAAATCATTCAACAAGCAAAAACCTTGTAAGCTTTCAATCTGCTAATGTTTCCGTGGCTGTTTGCCTCTGCGCTCGGGTTTATTTATGTCACGCGGCCCTGAAGCAGCACTTTGTCCGACACAACAGTCGAGGAAACGCTGAGCGAGGAGCCATGCGGCTTTGTGATACGGGCCGGGCTGGAGGCCACGCAGACCGGGTCCAGGTGGTCCAGACAATGAAACGCTGACACAGCAGTCTGCGTCCAACCTCACCAACCAACCAACCAGTTCAAACTCCAGCATCAAACCCATGAAGACGCGGTTGAATGGAAATCTGATGTTTTTAACCGATGAGGACCTTCCTGATTAATTTCTTGTTGCCAGGGGCAACAGCTGAACAATTTGACTCAAAGTACAAAAGAAACCAGATCTGATATTTAAAAAGGATCATTTCCTGAAGCATGAAGGAGGAAATGTCATTTTCTCAGCTCTGCAGGATGCATTTGGCTGTGAATCCACACAGAGCTGGTTTGGGTTTGGGTTGTTCCAGGATGATTTTTATGAAGGTATCATCAGGCCACTGAGGACAGAAACAAAGGAGCAAATTTCCACAAAAAATTTAATTTTTAGATTTAACTCAGGAATTTCCAAAGTTGACCTCAAATTTATGAGTTTTTCTTTTTAAAACTTCCAACTTTTTTAACATTTCTAAAATTTATTTCTAAATCTTAGTTTTTCTTGCACATTTTCTACTTCTTGAAGTTTTTTCTACAATATTTCTAAGATTAATATTAAACGTTCTGAGTTTTTGCCTGATATGTTTTGACTTTTGGAGCTTAGAAATGTTCTGGATTTTTATAGAAAATTTCTGAGAGTACTGTCAAACTTTCTGTCTCCAATGACCCAAATATATAAACTATAATGCAATTCTTCCTTCTAGGACGAAGAATTGATTTTACTAGGCTGAAAGGGCTAGATAGGCAAGAAATAAAACAGCCTGATTATCCATAAGAAGCTCTGACTCTTTCTGCCGTCTGCTAACACCGACTGATAAAACAACCGACTGAAACTCTGAAACCATAAAAACGATTCATGGCAGGAGAACTGGAGCACACAGCTGTCTGAGAAAAAAATGTTTCATTTTCCCACGCAAGTCCTTCCAGACTGCAGGAACTTCATGGTTTATAAAAACATTGAAGGAATTTCCTTTGCTTGCTAATTTATTACAACAGTTTGTGCTTCACTGTAATAGAAACGTTAAAATAAACATAATTTAAATTAAAGCCAACAGGAACAACAGGAATGTCCACCTGAGTAAGGAGGGGATGGACATGAAGCCGAGTCACAAACCTGCACTGTTACATATTCACAGAAAGTTTAGTGGAAGGACAAAAAAGCGGTAAAAAAAATAGGAGCACCAGGGATTCACACAGCATGAGATAATTGTGAAGTGAAGTCTATTTATGAATTTAAGATGTGGATTGTGGTCAGAATAAGTTTAGAGGAATAAAATATAAATATAATTTCTTGTCGCAATGCAGAACTTCCTGTGAAACGGCAGCAAAGCAGCAAATCACAAAAACAAAATATAAAATATACATAAAAACAGCTACATATATCAGCTTCACTTTTTAAAAATTATTCTAGTTTGTCTTTTCTTGGTCTGTTTTACATAAAATAATGTTTTTAATGCAAAAATCTACTTTTCTTGCACAGCTTTAAAAATCAGACATTAGAATATTATTAAGAATCTGAAAAGTTTATGTTTTATGGTTTCTGTTAAACATTATTATTGTGTCTCATGGATGTTTAATGTATATTTCGAGTGATGATAATAACAGTTCATAGTCAGAATCTATATATATATATATTTAAATAATTTATGGATTCAGGGTAAAGTAAGTAACAAACCCAAATGCATTGCATGTTTTGGATCTTATCTGATGATGGGTTATAAATCCTTATTTATGGGCTCTAACTGACAGAAGAACAACTTTCTGACAAAGCTTCACCAAAGTCAAGTCAAGAAACAAAAGCTGCTGTAATCTACTTTGAACCTAAATCTAATTAAACAGCAACATTGGATGATGTTCATTACTGAGTATTGTTGGTGACAGCGCCGTACAGAGCAGCAGAACGTAGAAAACCCGGTTCTGCTCTGTTAACGTCAGCAGGACCACTCCACGTCTAGAGATTAATTTTTAAAGTGTTCCTGCCACCATGGCGGCCAAACAGAGCGTCTCTTATTGGGGTCACAAAGAAATTTTGTCCTGAATTATTCTGATGGACGTCTGCCGAGCCTGCAGGCGTCGACGCGGATCGAGGCCAAAGAAAAACTCAAATCAGCCAAAATGAGAGGAAGATCAGTGACTTTGCCTTTTCTCGTTTCACCTGAACTTCAGTTGAGATGTTGACGTGCAAAATGTTGACACAAAACTGTTGTATCTAATGATCTGTAAAGTCATGATTTCTTAAACTATGGCAGTGGAAACAAGGAAAATATCTCTGGAGACACATTTTGATGAGATCTGTCAACGTCGGATGAGACGCAGTGAACTGTTTTTACTGGAAGAGGAAAAAATTAGATCATTTTAGTCATTCAGGTTGAAGATCCGTCTCACCTAGAAGCACAATCAAGGATGCCATGTGTACATTTTCTTTTCATTGGAAAGCTTAGTGGAAGAAAAACTACTTGAATTTCCACCTTACAGTAAAAGGTTTTAAAATATAGTAGCAGCAGGATAGAAGTTCAACAAGAAATCGTAACATTTTAGTAAAAACTTTAGATGTTTCATGGAGCTGAAACATCGTCTTCAGGTGGGAAATTATTTGAATCTTTGTTCCTGAAACGTTTTTGAGCCAAACCTCTGCTTCCTAACTGGTCTAATTACCTAATTTCATCGTTTAAAAGTAGAACCGTTGGTGTTTGTCGAGCTCTAAAAGCTGATGCAAACGCACCAGCAGCTGGATTCTTTGTTTAAGTCGTTCAACATAAAACCCAGATCTGAAAACAAAAAGCCTCTTTGTGTCGCTGCTGGCCATGTTCCCAGTAGGCTCAACCATGTGGTTGAAGATTTACATGACTCTTTTTTTAAAACTTTTGTCGCAGTCAGCATTTTCTGCAGAAAAAAAAAAAAAAAGATTTTGATTCAGAGTCGAAATATGTTTAAACACAAGTCTGTGTCAGGAAATGTGTTCCTGGCTTCTACATGTAAAAGATTTTAAAAGGTAAAGCAGGTCAGTAACTGTCTGTATGTGTAGTATTCCACAATATGGCTTCAGATTAAATAAATCCATAATCTGTCGTCACTTTTCTCAAGCTCTGCAACTAATGTAATAACCCAGAGGGCTAAGTAGCACAAGAGGCCAATGAATGTACAGTCAGCTCTTTGTGTCGATTTCAGACACACTTCAGGTTTCCACTCATCAGATATAAAACAATGACTCTGTAAAAGTTGCAAAGAGGTTCCACCATTTAAAACACGTCCAGGAAATTCACAAAATGCATGAAAATCTAAAAGAGTGGCAGCAAAACCGAATTCCTGCTGACTGGAGAAACCCAAGGCTCTAAATGAGCTGCTTTTGATAAAACCTGATCAAATATCTGTTTGCACATAGTGCAGTCTAAAAATGTATTTATTAAGAAAATGAGATTTGTACAAGACAAGGCACTTAAGACTTGACTATTGATCCTTGTTAAGTCTGCACAGTTACAAATTCAGAGGTGAAACTTAATAAATGACGACATATTAAAAAAGCCCAAATCGTCCAATAAGTGAAGTAAAAACTTTAAATGAAATGGGAATAAACTGAGAAATATGCTGAAGAGTTTACTCTGTCTTCTTTTGAATCAAAATTGAACTTTTTATTATTTCAAAATAGCAAATAATCGGCCCAATTAATCAGCCAACCAATCAATGTGGCACTAATCTGGAGGTCACCTACTGAGAAAAATGCATTTGTAATTAAACTTTGGGTTCAATATTGATTTCATAATATGAAAAGCTACAGAGCTGAAGATCTTGCTTCCTGTTCGGATGTGAAATGAAAAAATTAAAAGCTGATTTTCAACAGACTGTTCCAGGAACAGGAGAAGCTGTCAGCAGCCGTTAGCCTAACCGACGCGTTTCTGGAGCCAAACTGTCTGCTGCAGCTCTCTGCGACGTCCAGCAGCCGCCGACTGTCCACTGGAGACAAAAACTCTGTCATTCACCGGCCACCAGAGCAGCTGGACGGAATCGGGTCGAGTGGATCCAGGAAGACAAAACATTCTGGGAGCCGGCCAACATGGCGGGGAGAGCGACTCTCCTCTCTGTCTGCACAAGTTTAAAGAGCAATAAATAATTTCATTTTCAAATATCCGCTCTCCTCTAGAACTTCTCAGCAAGAGTTTTGAGATGCACTAGCAGAGTTTACCATCTAAACCAGCAAAACGCTTTACAACAGCCTCACCTTTCATGCTATTTTTCTTAAATCACATTTTAGACTAAAAATCCTGCAAATTTCAGAAATGTAGTAACAATATGTTGATGTTTTTAGATGTAAAACATGCAGCAGCAGGTAAAAAAGTATTGAACACATCATTGTTTTTAGAGTAAAAATATTTCTAAAGGTGTTATTGACATGATGTAGTTGGTAATAACCAAATCAGTTCAATAATTTGTCCTGGTGTCATTTTCACATAACTTAACCCTATGAAGCCTGATAACACGAAGCAATGATCAGAAGATTCTGATTTTTCTTTTAAATTAAGTATTGAATATGTTTCATTGTACAAAATAAACCATTTTTGACTCAAATTGTTTTCTAAATTTGTTTCTATTATAATTAATACATCAGACTTTCAGACGACTTACACTCATTTAACAACCTTTACCAAAAAAATCTGTTTTGCGATCATAAAATACTTTATTAGAGATATAATCATATCAAAAATTATACATTTGGCATTAAAGAGTTAATTTCTGAATGCATTTGTTTTGGTTTCTTTCTATATATCGATTACTTGGGTTTTTACCAACTTTTGGTGAAAATTTCATGTCAATATCACCTTTAGAAAGAAGTTAACTCTGAAAACTTGTGATGTGTTCGGTACTTAGTTTCCGTGACGTTTAAAGCGGATGTACAGTATTTTTTCTGCTGTTCCGGCCTGACACAGTTTCTGGGGTCTTAATGAAATGCCTGTTCTTTGACACATTTTGCTTGAAATACAACAGGATTACAGCGCAGCACCTCCCTCCTGAACCCGTTCTGCCACATTAAAACAATCAGCTCCTCTGACCAGCCTACATTCAGATTGATGTTGAATAACAGTAAAAATCAAAAACAAATAATTTCCACAGTGTAAATCTGAACAGTTGTTATCAGCAGCCGGAGCTCCAAACACCCGACAGGCTGCTCTGACTGCACAGACTGAAAAGCTTTTTCACTCTTACATATGAAACTAAACGCACCGCTGATAAAAACGCTAGAGCATCATTAATACACCAAAGTTTTTTTTTTGCTTTTAGAACATTTTTCCTCAATATTTAAGGTCAGAAAGTACAAACACGTTCTATTTCCAGACTGTATGTTTCTACAGAATCAGAAAAGCTGAGGTCCAATTAGGCCGATATGAACAGAACCAGTCAGTTTTCAAAGCGCTGCTTCTGTTTACAACAACGCTTTTAAAAACATTGGAGTTTCTGAAGGTAAAATTATCAGAAATATTCAGGAGAAAAAAAACTAGCATTGTTTAAATCATTAGAAAATGAAGTAGAAGCTGAATTTCCTGTCTGTTCTCAAGAGAGCGGGGATAAATTAAATTTTCTTGACTTTTGGAGATCGATCGATACTTGTAAAGCCGATCTTGTTTATCTCAGAAAAGGTTTAAAAATCAACTATTGATCTGCTCAGAGAGGAGTCTGACTGACAGATCAGAATTTATTTTATTGTAAATGTGCACAAAAGAAAGCAGAATGAAATTTTAAAATGAAAGAAAGACAAATAATTAATAAAACAATAATAAGTTAGTAAATAAAATATAGTAAAAAAAAAAAAAAGCACGCAGAATGGGATGTTAAGGAAAAAATAAATGAGTAAAGGTTTATTTATTTTTTATATCAGGTCATGTCTGCATGTTTGCAGTTAACATTAGTCACCCTGCTGTTGCTATAACAACTTTCTTTATTTAGCACAATTTCAGATGAAACAAGTCTGGCACCCAAGTTAAAATCAGCAGGTCAGGTTTTTTTTTAAGATTGATAATCGGCCAGAAAACTGCAATAGTCTGTTCATAATGTGATTTACTGTTTCTACGTTCCCTCAGTTTGAGAACCGAAGAGGATTGTTGGCCTAGAAATGCTTCTGAAGTCACAGAAAGTTGGATTTTGCTGTTTGATAATCTCTTAAGAACAATTTGGCTTTACATTTGCATTTCCTCATTCGAATACGTTTATGCATTATTTCTGCTTATTTCAGGTCACGATTAAATACATTTGACCATTCCTGGTGACTTTACTCAGCCTTGTTACTATTCTGGTCATTTCCAAAAGAACATGTAGTTCCAGCTGAGTCCAGCCCTCTGACGGGATTTCAGATGTTTGCCCCTGACTACAGGAAAAGCTAGCAGACCTCCCTGTTCACTCCACGTCCCTCTGCCTCTTTATAAACCCTGCTCCCATTAGCTGGTCTAATTACTGTGGAGTTTGTTTGAGGCTACTGGGGTGAGAGTTTCTGGGGTAGGATGTGAATGTGCTTACAGTAGCTGCAGAACTTTCAGAGGAAACAAAGAGCTTTCTAAAACCATCTGAAAGCAAAGCTGGACCCTGATGCAGAAAATAGGAGCAAATCCCTGCTGATAGGATGCAGAAAATCAACTGATCGCTGATTGGCCTGGTATAAAATCTACCAGAGGTATCCAAGCCCAGACTGATAAAATAATCTTGTCTGCACTTTATCGGTTTAAAAAAAAGTGTTCATCTACACCAACCTGCTGAATGAAATCACTGAGCGTGGTTTTAAACATGCCAAACCTACAGGGGGCAGTGCAGCACTAACCTGTCAGCCAATCACAATGCTTCAAAAGAACCACGACTTCCTGTTAGGAATTAAACATGGAATTAAAGGAGATTCATTTGTGTGAACAGACAGTGAGGTTGGACTATTTCTAAATACTGTGTGAGATTATAATAAGATACAAATCAAAGTCGACTGGGAATCATGTTAAAGTATGTATGTTAAAACTGAATGGCGTTGTGCCTCCATATTGAAGAGGGATAGCCGCTGTAAAACATTTGACCTCCAATGAAACTCAACATTTTGGAGCAGTTGGGCTTCTAAGTAAAACAAGTAAAACGCATCTGAGCAAACGCTAAGATCAGGAGCTGTTCGTGCAGAGAGGCTGGAGCTGCTGAGGAACGGTGGACTGGTGAAGTTTTAAATCCCATGGTGCTCTGTGGAAATACGTGTGTAAATGCGCCAGTTTGTAGCAATGAAGGTTACCGGAAGTTGACTCTGCTGTAAACAACCGTTCTCCACTGGTAGAGAAGGGCGAATGGTGTTAATGCTAATTCCATATTTGACCAACTCAGATTCATTTATGTTCTCTGCTGCCATTACCAAAAACTACGATTATAAAACAACGGGAAATTGACGTCATCATTCCGAACTTCTCCTTTTGTTGTTGGTTGGTCCAGTGACTCGACCAGAGACAGTTGGAGTCAAGGGGAGAAAGGTCAGGATGTTCTGGATGCAGGGATTTTGTTTTGAGCGGAGTTGTAACCTTACCCAGGTAGAGCGACGCGTTCTCCTTCTTCACGTTGTCATCCAGGTAGGTGGGACCCAGCGTGTAGATGGGCGTGGACCCCATTCCCACCAGGATCTGCGCGATGACGAACAGCGCCACATACAGGCGGTGCTCGTTTCCGTCCTGGTCCCGAGGACAGGAAGTGATGTCAACCCGGTCCCTGCCGCTGGCGTTGCTGTTCATGCACAGCCCCTCGTTGGCAGAGGAAGAGTTCAGCTCTTGGATCTGGTAGGCCGGGGAGATGAAATGAGGTAAGGAGAAGAGAGCGGCACCCACGGCGATGAAGATCCCGCCAACCGCCAACCAGCGTGGCCTTTGACCCCGACCGCCAAAGTAGCTGATGAAGACCACAACCACGAGGCTCCCGATGTCGAAGCAGCTGACCAGGAGGCCCGACTCCGAGCTGCGGAGGCTGTAGCGCTTCTCGATGGTGGTGATGACGCTGCTGAGGTATCCGGACACCATGAGCGACTGGATGAAGGTCAGGTAGCACATGCAGAACAGGAAGCAGCGCGAGTCCTGCAGGATGAGCTGCAGGTACTTCCTGCTCGGCAGGCGGATCTGAGCCAGTCTGGACTTACTCCTCCGGACCTCCGGGTTGTCCAGGTAGGAGCTCGGCCTGTTCAGAGAGGACTTCCCGGGCTTTGGCAGGTAGGTGCTTCTGGTTGGGGACTCGGCCTGGAAAGACTCGGTCCGGGCCGGCAGCTGGATGAACTCGGAGCTCTCCTCGGCTGCTATGGACATGCGGGTCGAGCTGTCCAGTGAGGTTTTCTCCTGGGGAGCTGCTTCGTTTAAGAGGGGCAGACTTTTGGATTTGAGGTTGGCGGCAGGTTCCTCATCCTCCTTCCTGAGAGACTCCGCTTCCTCGTGTTCGGCCATCGCTTCTGCAACCCAAAAACTCACAGTCCGAGACTACAGCTGCCCGTCATGTTTAGAAGAGGAAGCTTGCAGCTTATCTGCAGTGCAGACGCACCAGCCTGGGGTGGCTTTTGTTTATCTGCTCATGCACACTTGCCTTGTGTCTGACTGGATCTGATCCGGAGGTGGAGACCACTCAGGCCTCCCTGCTTCCACCCCCAGCCTCCCCTGAGCCTCAGCGGGGACTCTGCTGCTGCTGCTCCGATCAGGTCCCGGCCAGCATCCCCGGCGCTCCAGCTCCGTCACAATGTCACCTCCATCAGCCCCGTCCGAGTCCTCCCGAGTCAAGGGCAACCCCGCAGAGGCGGTCACTCTTGGCGCATCATTCCGGGCTCTTCCTGAGCGCCTCCCAGACGGAGGGATGAGGCGCTGTCGGCGGCTGGAGGAGGAGGAGAGGGTCGGTGTGAGGAACCGGAGAGGACGGAGCAGGACTGCAGCGATCCGCAGTGCTCCGCTCAGCTGCTCTGCTTTCTAAAACAAGGGAGGCAAGTTAAAGCTCCGACACCCGGAAGTAGAGTATCAGCCCTTCGAAATAAAAGCAGAAAGCTTTGGACGGGATCCTGTTTCATTTTATTCTCCTCTCTTTTTCTTCCATCACTTCAATCAAAACATTTATTTATTACATAATAATACATTCACAACAAGGTAAAATGCACAACATTATTTCTCTTTTTCATCTTTATTGGTTTTTACTTTCCTCCTTCTATGCTACGTCCTACCATCACTTGTACTATTTAAGAAAAATAATTAATCATATTTTTTATTTATATGTAAATAAAGCAGAATATATAGTGGGAGAAATTACTGTGTACCTTTTCTAAAAAGAAATAAATAAATGAAGCTGAAAGTACAATTTGAAAGCTTTAAAATAGATATAGAAATGCTTTTATTTATAAATAATAAATTAGCAAAATAAATAAAGCACAATCTATTATGGGAAAATATTTTATACCCATTAAAATAGATTTATTTATTTATTGATATATAAGTAAATAAATAAAGCACAGTTTATATGAGAAATTTTTTGTACCTTTAAAAAAACTAAAATGACTTAATGAAGCATTTTATTTTGAAAGTTAATCCACAGCAGTGTTAAAACATTGAGTCCTGCCTCTAAAGCCTTTAAAACGACGGGATGTAATTTAGACGTTTATTTAAAATGTAAATAATAATCCAACAAAATGTCTATTGGTGAAATCCTTAAAAAGAATCGTTCAAAGAAAAAATGTCTCGTTTTAAATATTTTTCTTGAAGGTTATCAAGTTGCTGTATGACAGAGAAGAAACCGAACATTTTACTTCAAAATAAAAGCAGGTTGACTATTAATCCTGAAGTTTATATTTTCCACTCAAACCATACCTTGATAAAAATCATTATGGCTTATAAATACAAAATACTTAAATCAGAAAAAAGCACTAAAGATTTCCCAAATCTAAAAAAAAGGCAATATTAAGCATTAACATGTCTATTAAATAAAAAGAAGTGTGTAAATAATGTGATTAATTATAAAGAAAAACTAACTTCAACATGTTTTCAATTTGTAAAGAAAATCACCTTTCACATTTTATACATATATGATGTATGTTTGTTTTCTGCAGTAAGATTAAAAATTTAATTTTAAGCAAATCCAAACAGACTACACCCACTGCAAACATGAAGTAAATCAAGTTTAATAAAAACTGAATTCATTTATTTGTAAAATCATAACAAGAAAAAAAAATAATTTGGAGTTTTAATTATTATATATATTTTTTTCATTTAAAAGGTTGCAAAAAGAATTTTAAAATAAAATCTATTGTGAAACTATAAATAAAAATGACAAACGTAAAAATAAAAAATGTGTTTTATCAACATGTGGAAAAGAAAGTTTTGTTTCTACTCGGAGGAAATGAGAAAATATTACAGAAAGATCATAAACAACAAGCAAAGGCAATACAGTGACCTCTAGTGGCCAGTAGTGTGAACTGACAGCAAACCTTTCAATAAATCCCTGAACAATTAAACTACATGTTTCAGCTCTGATTTAATAAGAAAACATAATTTCATTATTATTATTTATTGACTATCAGCTTCCTAATTATGGTTATCGATCAAAGCATGAAGTGTGATCCCAGCGAGCAGCGGCTGAGTGAATCTGGTCTGGACTGTAGGAGAATCTGAATACCTGCCTGTGGTCCAGAGAGCCACAGGCAGCCTGGTATCTCACTGCACTGCAGTGACAAAACTGCTTTAGAAAATCAAATGAAAAGGAAATATGTTTGCACTTCAGACAAAAACAACACAATTTATTGTAATAAGAGTCTTCAAAGTTTAAGTTCTTTACAAAAAAAAGATTTTATAACATAGAGACATCATTGTGAAGTCCCTGGTGACCAAAATTACAAATTAACAAATGTGTGTTGAATGATTGCTTTTGCTCAAGACTTCAACTTCCCGTATTTGGCTGTTATTCAGCATTACTTCGGGGTTTTGACCCCGAAGTAATGCTTCGGGGTCAAAGTAAAATTGCAGTTTATTTGCACCATAAACTGCAATTGCAGTTTATGGTGCAAATAAAAACCTCATTTCTTATTTCCTGACCCAGATGCAGAAAACAGTGAATCAGGGTTAGTGCTTTTGGAGAAAGGAAGCAGGATCTGTGACTCTGCAGGAGGAAGGCTTTAGCTGGATAAGGAGTTGAGATGATGCTCAGTTCAGATTAATGAGGGAAAAGACAGGAAGTTTTCGGGTTCTGAGAAGAAAGCTCTGGATCAAAGAAGGTGGATGGATCCTAAAGTCCAAAGTAAGATGAACGGTCCCAACAGGACTGTGTTCTGACGGTAGTTTGAAGTGATTTGAGTCTGTACTACAAAAATGGACATAAAGGTTTGCTGCAATCTATAGTGCAGAATAAAACGTGTTAATACATGTCCATTTATTAGCATTTAATAACAATGTTAATAGTTAATTATATTGATTGTTTTGCGTTATGTTTTATTAATGATAAAACTTTCACATTTTTGCTAAATACAAAATCCCAGTCAAATTGCAACATAAAACAATATGACCACTAGATGTCGCCATTTCCTGCAGGTCGTCACTGACCTGCATCTCTTCCTAACGTTGAGTCTTGTGTATTAATATTTCTTTACGCTCTTCTGTTTGGTTTATACATAAATCCCTGGATTTTCATGTTGCATCATCTGAAGTAAACATGATTAAAACTGACAGCCGGTTCACAGTGAGCCCACTGAGAGATCAGATCTGATCTGCTGGTCTGTCAGGGAGGAAACCAACAGTAAATACTTCATTAGCCATTCGCTTCGCCTTTCATAAACTCATGAAATCTAATCAACTTAATCACGGTGTCACTTTCTCACAGCGTAATTAAACTCAATGCCTGTTCAGTGAAGGGTGGCTGACTTTAGGGCTCCAGCCTCAAACACAAGAAGACACAATGCAACTGGCATGCAGAGACTGGTGGAAATGTTTAAACAGAAAATACTGAAATTTCTTTAATATCCAACCCAATGAGCCCAAAAAGCCTGAGAGCGGTTAGAGAGGAACCAAAAGGAAATTCAGGCTAAAACAAAGATTTAATGTTTGGTGAGAACAGAAAACCATGTTTTTTCTTTCCTCTATTTATCCAAGGAAAAACTGAGATAGATCCAAACCTCATTTCCAAAAGGGACTTGGGCAGAAATCTGCAACACATAACGACCTGGTTACACAAAACTAAAACAAATTAAAACTAAATACAAAACAGCTTAAAGCAATGACATTGATTGATATAAATGCATTGCTTGTTTTTAAAACCAATTAAACCAAAAACTGAAGGAAATAAAGAAAGAGAGAGATTTATAAATCAAAGTTAACTCTAAACTAATCATCTCTAAATCAAAATCAGATTTTGATTTAATGGTTTCTAAGCCTAAAAAACTTAAAAGTTATTTAATTCAAAGGGTTTTTAGACTTTTGTTAGTCTAAAATCCTTTACATCAAGGATTATTAGCCTTGATTTAAAGGAACTCAGTGTTTCATCAGGTTTTCTTGAAGTTTGTTCCAAATGCTGGATGCTGTTTAGTTTTATAAGGTAAAGGTGTGTATCATCTGCATATTAATGGTAAATGATTTCTTAAATCTGAATGAAACAAAGAGAATAAATAAACACACACATCCTTCCCCGTTTTCCTATGGAATTAAACACAATCCCAACATTTTAAATGATGATGACATCACTTCAAATTCTTCAAAATGTATTTGAAAAACAAAAATCTGTACAGAAACTCAAAGCAAACAGTGAGAAACGTGGGATCAGTTCACATTCTCATGCAGCCAGTTCCTCCTTGCAGCCAAACCTGCTTGACAAAGCGGCAGGAAGTTCGCCTCAAGGCTGCAGAAGGTTTTTACAGCAGCGCTGCGTAATGTCTGGCCTGAGGAGAACATGATGGGACGCTGAGCTCATTTCATACAACACCTCATTCCCTGTGCCCTGCGGGGTTTTAGCCACAGGCTGAACTACGACACAATCTGTGAAATCTGTGTTTCCCATCAGACGCAGTAATAACCTCTGTGCTTTGTCTGCGTGATCTTATCTACTTTATCTGAGTTTGAATGTCAGGAAGCAGCAGGAGGAGATGCAGTGCATATTATTTTTTTTTACCACATTATATGAAATGGTTGCACACCGTAGAAACGTCCAGGTGCTTCATAAGTGAGAACATCTGACTTTATCACCAGCTTCCTCTGAGCCCCCGGCGTCGCATCGAGAAGGTCTGCAGCCGAGTTATCAGGACAATAACTCAGAATGACCCTGGCCTCATTTACGCTTCAATGTCCTGCCATGTTGCAAAGAAAAAAACATGCAAAAATATTAAAATGAAAAAAATATATAATAAAAATGAATAATAGCCAAAAAAAGAATAACAAAATTAAAATAAAATAAATTCCTGGTAGACTTCTTATGTCAAATTGATCCAAAATATGTAAAAACTGTTTCTGCATAACTTCATGAGTTAGTGACACAAAGCAAACAATTAAATAACTAGATAAATATTTAAAAATTAAAAGAAGATACGTTTTTTAAAAAAAGTAAAAAATAAATTTATAAAAAAACACAAGTAAATAAAATGCAAATATAAGTTGCTCTATCGGAGATGATCAACTTGTTGAAGATGATTGACGGGGATTAAGCAACATGAGGTGATTGGAGGCGAAGGAGCGAAGAACAAGGACAAAGGATTATGCAAAACACGTATTATTATGCAAATAGAGGAGAAAATAGTCTGACGTCACATATTGTGTCATTTATCAGAGTGAAAATACTAGATAGTCCAAATGTATTTTGAAAAACTTTACACCGACTTAGAAAATTATTTCCAACAAATTTTAACAAATGTAAAAGTTTTAAACATTTTAAATATTTTCCTGTCCCACATTTCACCTTTTGCAAACTTATATCATCTTAAACTTACATGTCTGGAACCAAGCTAAAAAAGATTATGTGTAAAATGAAGCTGTAAAAATTAACTGTAAATATGAGAGAATTGGTCAATTTGTTAATTAAAATCAATACTGAAAACGAGGAATGCTATTTTTCATCTTGTTCATCATTTGTTTGAATATTTTGTGATGTTTTCACAGTTTAATACATTTTGCTTCTATAAAGCTGCACAGTGGGAGAAAGTTAACGCTTTTGTCCAACATTATCTGATACTTCTAATAGTTGAAATATGGTTTTATTTTTCTGTGACTAATTCAATATAAGCTGAAATGTGACAATTATACAAAAAATGGTTATACAGTCATACAAATAAACCAAAAGTTAAGAATTTCACTCGTCTGTTAGATCTTCATTAAAACAGAGATTTCTAGCTGCACATATGAAGGATAATTCTGGGGAGCTTTGCATTATTTCTATTAATACGAGAAGCAATTTAAGTTAAAAATGTTTAGAAAAGTTGTTCAAAAATGAAGGTATTACAGTATGAAAATAAAATTTGTTGTTGTCACGTTAATCTTTTTCACTCAAGAAAACTTTAAAGTTTTAAAGAAAACTTTAAAGAAAATCTTTTAGGATCTAAATCCTAAAAGAAGAGAATAAAATCCTGCCATGTCTGAGATAATATCTTTAGAAATATGTGTCCAACATTTCCTTAACATGGAAACACAAAAACATCTCTGAGTCACCATCCCTCCACCGCCGTGCCCAACAGGGTAGAGAAGACATCGGTGAATTTGTTGATACATTTGCTTCTAGAAAGATTGTCATAAATGTTTGTTGGGTTTTTCTTCATCCTGCAGAAAGAACAACAACTGCTTTTGTTTTGCTGATGCTCAGCAGCGACTGGCTGCAACTTTCCCTCTTAAATCTGCTAGAAGCAGCAGAAATTCTGCATCCAAAACACAAACAGAAGAGAGAAGAGACGAGAGTTATTACTATTTGTTCTTGAGGGATGTTTCAAGTAACTGAAAACAAACAAAAAAAAAACCTACAAAGGACAGAGACTTTGAACGAAACAAAAGAAGAAGACATGTATTTCTGCTCTTATATTTGAAAACAAAAATGTTGTGACCTCCTCCTCCTCCTCCTCATGATGTCACTGCCTGCTAAAGCCTGCAGCAGCAGCAGCAGAGCGGCGGGGGGAGCATCAGCCTCTCCGCCAAACAGTTTGGAGGTTTTTCTTGTTCCGTGTCGATCAGAAAGAGAAGCGATGGCACCGGTGCAGGAGACCTGCAACAGGAGCATGCAGCGATCAGATGGTGATGTGAGCAGAAGGTCCAGGAGGAAGAGGAGGAGGAAGAGGAGGAAGAAAGTCAAAGGTTGGTCAAGAATCTAAACTCGCACTGAGTCCAACTGAACATTAAATCTGTCCAGAATGTTTTTATTATTCCAGTTTCTGTTAGAATGAGATTCTGCAGGCAAATCTTTGTCTGTTTGAAACATTTTTATTAAGAAATAATCATGTTTACAATAAACTTAATTACTTAAATGAAACTTTTTCATTTAATCTAAACCCAGACAATGGGACTGATTCTCCCTATGAAGCTGTTAGGTCTCAACTCTGCAAAAACACAAAATCTTATCAAGTATGTTTGGTCAAGTTTCTAGGAAAATATCTTAGTACACTTACAGTAAGAAAACTAATTTACTTTTCAGAATGACAGGAGTTTGTTTTAGGTCAAAATCTCCTTAATTTTGATGAAAAGATTCTCTACCAGTGAACCCAGTACTTTATATCAATATTAAGAAATTATTGACTTAAAACAAACTCTTACTGAAAAGTCACTTCAAAGTTAGTTTTGTCTTATTTCAAATGCACTAAGATCTTTTCACTAGAAAAAAACACTTGGTAAGATTTTGTGTTTTTGCAGTAAATAAAGTCACTTGTTGTGAATTTATTAAAGTCAGACTCAGTTCAGTTTTTGTCTGATTTATAAGCATGTTAGTTTTTCTACAGGATGATGAATATCTACAGCACTATTTTGAGCATCCAGTTTTCTGCATCTATAAACTCATGTTTCACTCTGTCAAATTTAGGTTTGGATGCTGTTGTTAGTTGTTAAAGTTAAGGTACGCAGGAAACATAATTCCAGAGCTATTTTGCTACATTTTATTCATGTTAATGAATAAAAATAAACATGTTTCATTCAGGTTTAACTAAAACAGAAGCCAGGCGACTGTTTTATAAAAAAATGAAGGTGGAAGAAGAGGCAAAAAAAAATCAATCACATTGGCTTCAGGGTTTATTGAAAAGTTTAGCTCAGAAAAATGACATCAGACTTCACAGACGCTGTATGATCAATTAAAAAGAAAAATGGGATTTGTGTGCAATATTCCTTCTCACCAAGACATGCATGCAGAGCTTTGGCAGTGTGCAACGATCTCTATAAAAAAACAGAAAACCTTTCTGTCATGTTGCTCATAAATTGGTGGTAAACTGGTGGTTGAGGTGCAGAAGCCAAAGGGAGGTTTGACCATCTCAGCCAGAGGAAAAATGAGAACTTGGGTCTGTTGAGATGTTTTTAACCCAATGAAACTTTTTGTTGGGAAGAAACTTAAGCAAACTCAGAGAAATTTCAAATAATAGTTTAGAGAAGCAATATCTGATATTTTTCACCACAAACAAGAATAATATAAAGCAATAATTAAATATATCCCTGAACTATTCTGCAGATTGTTAAAAACAATCTAATATTTCACTGTTTAAACCAGGGGTGTCAAACTCAATTTCACCAAGGGCCACTTCAGCATATTGGCCACCCTCAACGGGCCACATTGACGGTATAAATCAGGAGTGCCCAAGTGCAGTCCTCCAGACTGCAACTTTTAGATGCATCCCTGCTAAAACACATCCCAGACTAAAGGTTGACTTCCCTCATTAGCAGCAACTCAGTTCTGTAGAGGCCTAGTGATGAGTCAATGATCCAGGAACGCATCTAAAGTTGCAGAGTGGTAGGTCTGGAAAACTAGACTTGGGCACCCCGAGCATAAATGTATGAAAATACAATGTTAAAAATAAATTAAACAACACCTCATATTGTCAAATAACTCATTTTATGTATTCAAATTTTAAATATTACATTTGAGTTTACACGGATGTAAAGTTACTGCTCAGTTTAAAAAATTACAATACTTAAATCAGTGTTTAAAAGTAAGCAAGCAAATAATAAAAACAAGTTTTGATATTAACTCTCAACTTCATTCACAAAACTTTTTTTGTTATTACACAACCAACATGTATTTTCACATAAGAACAAAACAATTAGGTGATGTTGCCTGTCCTCTTCACCCTGACACCAACTCACACACATCCTCATTCATCGGTCCTGTTCTGTAAATAAACACAAAACACAAGCAAAATCAATAAACTATATGCATATTCTAGTATACTTAGTCTTGGTTTCACATTAATTCTATTTTAATTCAGTTCGTGCTTACCGATGTTTTATGGCCGGATGTCTGGCACCGTTTTCCCTTGGTCAGTTCGTCCATGTCTGGTTTTAGTTCTTGTGCTGTGGCAATCCGCAAAACGGCGTGCAGGTTTTCGTCAGTAATGCGCGATCTGTGTTTGGTCTTGTTTAAATTCATTATTGAAAACATCTGTTCGCACAGATAGGTGCTACCAAACATGGACAAAACACGAGCTGCATGGAGTCGGAGCTGTGGCATCAAATCAGGGGGCAGTAGATGGTAAAAGTCCTCGATTGAAACATCACGGATCTTCGCTCTCAGGCCTCTGTGGCTTTGAAGCTCAATAGCTCCATCTGAAGGCGGTGGGGCGCACTGCAGACATCGGCGGTGAAAGGATTGGTAAAGGTGTGAAAATCAGAGTGATGCAATGTAAAGTCAGAAAAGCGCCGATCAAATTCGTTTATTAACAGTTAGTTTGGTAGTTAACCGAGCACATGAAAAAGCACCGGGAGCCCGAGATGATCTGACAAGCAGGGAAGTGAACGAGATTGTTTTGTAGCACCTGGCGCTTCCATAGGTCGAGTTTGCGCTGGAAAGCTGCGATCATGTCGGACATCTGGGTGATGATTTGTTTACGTCCTTGTAGTTTCTGATTTAGCTGAGCAAGATGCTCGGTGACGTCACATAACATTGCAAAGTCACACAGCCATTTCGGATCGGACAGTTCAGACAAGGGTTTCCTTTGTTCTTCTTGAAGGCTACATTTGGCGAACTTAGCTCGGCGTTTGGTTTCAAAATGCCGACGTATATTGTTTTCTTTCACGACGGACACGGTCCCAGAACACAAAAGACACACTGGTTTTTCACCTTGAAGTACAAACGGGTATTCGTTTTCCCATCGTTCATGAAACAGTCTTCCTCGTAAATCGATTTTTCTTTTCTTAGACATTTTGATGTTAGCTTGTCGATGTCTCAGTTTTATTCGCTGGGAAAATTAATAATGAGCTTGAGGTGACTCTGCTGCACTCTAGTGGAGAGAAGCCGTAATGTTGGCTGGTAACAATCGGAATGCATTATGGGAGATGTAGTTTGTATTCAATTCGTGCTCAAAACCTATTTTAAGTCAATCATGGGCCTATAAAACGGTGGTGGTGGGGGGAGGGCCACATGAAATGACGTGGCGGGCCACATGTGGCCCGCGGGCCTTGAGTTTGACACATGTGGTTTAAACTGATGAGCAGAAGGAGTTCAGAGGTCAAATCTGTTAAGCAAAAGTCTAAATGCTGGATTTTCTATGTGCTGTTTGCATAAACATATTATCTGATGGAGATAAGCTGGAAGCAGAATTAATCACAATTACTGGTCAGCTTGATGAAGCAGCCATTGTTCTGCACATGTTGATCCTCTAAAAGCTGCAGATTACTCTGTCATGACTGCAGTTTCACCTCCAGGTCTTACTTTAAATGCTTTCAGCTTATTCCACTATTATTAAAGACCCACCAACCTTTTTATAAGTGCTTCCTTTAAACAAAACCCTCCAGGAATCGTTACTCTGCATAGTCCTTCAAATTATGTGACTTTTAAACAGCTTCTGTTTGCAAGCAGGTATTTACAAATGATGACATCTTTTTCTCACTGAGGAAAATTACAGTTTTAATGTATTTTCATAGTAAAACCTCCCCAGGATGATTAACTGTGATGGACCATCCACTCTTAATTCTTCATTTATTTAACACCTTCGCTGTGAGCAGGATTTGAACCTGCGCGGGGAAACCCCATTGGATTTCGAGTCCAACGCCTTAACCTCTCAGCCATCACAGCTGGATGTTTTCATGTCTAATCAAGAGGAAACAACTTCATTTGCAAAGTCTGTTGCTAAACAATATAGAAGCTGTATTTTCTGAAATTCTGGAAGATTAAAACAAACAAAGGCATCACACTGAGATTTGGTAAAGGCCGGATAACATCTGTGAAAGTCAACGAACAAGAGTTTGTGTCCACTTTAGTTTAAGATTTTATATCCGCTTTGAGTTCATGTGGAAAACACAAAGTAATATTACTTCAATCTCCGTCTATACGACCGGGTTAAGCATAAAATCGCTGTGAGCAGGATTTGAACCTACGCGGGGAAACCCCATTGGATTTCAAATCCAACGCCTTAACCTCTCGGCCATCACAGCTCGATGTTTTCATCTTTGACGAAGAAGCAACAAATGAATGTATTACTGGAAAATAATGGCATACATGAAATAAATGTGCGATTTTCTTCAACACACATTGATCAAACAAACTGCTCTACATCTGGAGGAAGATCTCAGATATGTTGGTCCCTGTTAGTCTAAAACCGCTGTGAGCAGGATTCGAACCTGCGCGGGGAAACCCCATTGGATTTCGAGTCCAACGCCTTAACCTCTCGGCCATCACAGCTGGATGTTGTAAGAAACAACCAAGGAGCAAAACATGGATGTAACAAGTTACTGGAGTAACAAAGGCAGACATGAACTAAACCAGGAGAGCCCAGAGGTTTTGGATGCTCTCCCTCAATCAACTGTTGAACAACTTCAGGTGTGCTGAATATAAAGTCAGAAACCGCTGTGAGCAGGATTTGAACCTGCGCGGGGAAACCCCATTGGATTTCAAGTCCAACGCCTTAACCTTTGCTAGGGAACTAGTGTCCCTCAAGTGTGACTCAGCAATCGGGAGGTTTTTTGGGATGGCTGAGATTTAAACATCTCAGCCATCACAGCTCGATGTTTAAATAGGTGATCAAGAAGCAAAATATGAATAAACCGAACAAAAATTAAGTCAACCAGTCTTCAAGTTCAGGCCTGAAACTTTTTGATGCATCTCTGCATGAGAGAGATGCATCAAAAAGTCAAATAATGAGATCAGTAACAGGACTCTGCATAAACATATTATCTGATGGAGATAAGCTGGAAGCAGAATTAATCACAATTACTGGTCAGCTTGATGAAGCAGCCATTGTTCTGCACATGTTGATCCTCTAAAAGCTGCAGATTACTCTGTCATGACTGCAGTTTCACCTCCAGGTCTTTAAATGCTTTCAGCTTATTCCACTATTATTAAAGACCCACCAACCTTACAAATGATCTGTTAACGACTTTTACAGAATAAAATCGCTGTGAGCAGGATTTGAACCTGCGTGGGGAAACCCCATTGAATTTCAAGTCCAACGCCTTAACCGCTCGGCCATCACAGCTGGATACTACAACATGTAACCAAGGAGCAAAACATGGATGTAACAACATGAACTAACCCAGGAGATCCCCAGAGGTTTTGGTTGCTCTCCCTCAATCATCTGTTGAACAACTTCAGGTGCGTTGAATTAGTAAAACAGATAAAACATGAAATCATCGTGAGATTTTAAAAAACGTGTTTGGGCTGCAATAAAATCCCCTTCTGCTGCCTTTTAAAGTCAAATGAACGAGCTGCCATTGGCTGATTGTCCCGTTCTCAGGCAGGATTACGAGCCAACAGCTGCTGTCCTCCAGTCCGTCTGCGTTTGGACGTTTCCATGGATGGGATGAGTTTTGGATAAGTGCTCTCCATCGCTGCCTTCAGACCTCTGAGGCATTTCAACGCACATTTCCGCTGATGGACGCTACGATGGCCCTCACTTCTCTTGGAACATTAGCACAATGGTTTTCATGCCCTTTCCACATAATGTCATAATCCTCTGCAGATAATATATTTCTTGCTTGGAAAGGAAGAACTCTGGTCAATTGAAACCTAGAAATCACTCATACTGAATAAGAATAAGGGCATATAACTAGAAATCATTAACAAATAACGTTGGAGAGCAGACATTTACTCCTTATTTGCACCTAAAAAGTGTGACAGTATCGACTCCTCTGAGGTGTGTTGGTACATTATCTGATGTTTATGATGCATCGCTCCAACTATCAGCAATGTTTAAAATCAAGATCTCACTTGATTCAACTTATATGCACAACATATTGTGTTTCTGTGCCATGAAAACACAGAACTGTCTCAGAATACAGAATCATTACTTTAATGAAAAATGGACGACTTGATGCAGCCATAATTTCATAGCCTGGTGAATGAACCAAACATAGAACAGGTCAGATGTTTTAATTACATTCGTTTAGTGAAACTTTCACTAAAAGACGTTCATTTATTGAATGATGCTGTCTACAATGACAACATAATGCTGCAAACGGGTCTTAATCCAAAAGGTTTCCACATCCCTGTGTCCTTGAGGAAGAGCAGTCCAGGTTGCAGGTAGATGAGACAATTTGCTATTAATTGTTGCATGAAAATGAAATTATCCACAGCTGTCAGACCCCAAACAGAGAGCAGGACTTAATCCCACCATGTCTAAGTTAATTAGGCCAAAAAACAGAGTTTAAAAACACAAGCAGAATGAAGAAACCCCCCACTGGATTTCAAATCCAACGCCTTAACTGCTCGGCCATCACAGCTCGATGTTTTCATTTGTAATCAAGAAGCAACAAATGAATGTACTACTGGAAAATAATGGCATACATAAAAGAAAGCTGAGTTTTTCTTCACTACACATTGATCATGCAACCTGCTCTACATCTGGAGGACAATCTCAGATATGTTGGACCCTGAAGTCTAAAGTTGCTGTGAGCAGGATTTGAACCTGCACCGGGAAACCCCATTGGATTTTGAGTCCAACGCCTTAACCTCTCGGCCATCATGAAAATGAACCAAGAAGCAAAACATGGATGTAACAAGTTACTGGAGCAATTAGGGCAAACATGAACTAAACCAGGAGATTTCAGATGCTTTCCCTTGATCAAATGTTGAACGACTTCAGGTGTGTCAAATATAGAGTCAGAACTCGCTGTGAGCAGGATTTGAACCTGCGTGGGGAAACCCCATTGGATTTCAAGTCCAACGCCTTAACCTCTCGGCCATCACAGCTGGATGTTTTCATGTCTAATCGAGAGGAAACAACTGTTTGCAAAGTCTGTTGCTAAACAAAATTAAGAAGCTGTATTTTCTGAAATCCTGCTCATTTTCATGTATTTTGATAGTAAAACCTTCCCAGGATGATTAACAAGTGAGTCGCTGTGAGCAGGATTCTAACATACATACCATTCACACTGACTAAAACCTTAATAACTTTTTACAGTATAAAGTCGCTGTGAGCAGGATTTGAACCTGCGCGGGGAATCCCCATTGGATTTCTAGTCCAACGCCTTAACCGCTCGGCCATCACAGCTGCTTATGGTACATATAAATCTGAATAAAAAATATTTAGGTGGGATTTAAACAGTTGGAAAGGGAGGGAGACGAGGAAAAAAATATCGTTGGAAAGAAGTAATTAATTGGGATGATAAAAAGGTCTTAAAACAGATGAGACAGTCGAATTAGACGGGAGAAAATGATGGTTCTGTAAAAACTAAGAAAGCACAAGTGGAATGAAAAGGGTTGCGAAAAAGGGTAAAGAAGATCCTGATGATACCTGGCAACATGGAGAGTTCAACTTTTTAAAATCTGGTCATCAATTTCAGAAGATTAAAACAAACAACGGGAACAACTGAGATTTGCTAATTGGTGGATAATATCTGTGAAAGTCAACTTTAGCTTAGTAAACCTTCATTTACAAGGCCTAGTGCCGCATAAAATCGCTGTGAGCAAGATTTGAACCTACGTGGGGAAACCCCATTGGATTTCAAGTCCAACGCCTTAACCGCTCGGCCATCACAGCTCGATGTTGTAAAATGTAACCAAGGAGCAAAACATGGATGTGACAAGTTACTGAAGTAATAAAGGCAAACATGAACAAAAACAGGAGATTTCAGATGCTGAACAACATCAGGTGTGTTGAATATAGAGTGAGAAAACGCTGTGAGCAGGATTTGAACCTACGCGGGGAAACCCCATTGGATTTCAAGTCCAACGCCTTAACCTCTCGGCCATCACAGCTCGATGTTTTCATGTGTAACTAAGAGGCAACAAATGAATGTATTACTGGAAAATAATGGCATACATGAAATGAAGCTGAGTTTTTCTTCACTACACATTGATCATACAACCCGCTCTATATCTGGAGGACAATCTCAGATATGTTGGACCCTGTAGTCTAAAATCGCTGTGAGCAGGATTGGAACCTACGCCGGGAAACCCCATTGGATTTCTAGTCCAACGCCTTAACCGCTCAGCCATCACAGCTGGAGATGTAATGATGTGATCAAGAAGCAAAATATAAATAAACCAAGGGAAAATTAATCCAAACAGTCTTCAAGTTCAAGTTTTAGATGCATCTCTGCATGAACACATCTGAGTCACATAATGAGATCAGTAACAGGACTCTGGAGAACCTCACTTAGTCAGTTTGATTCCTGTTGGTTGGTTGGATCAGTGGCTCATCTAAAAGTTGCTGAATGAATGGACAACACAGAAACCAACAGGAAAAGCAACCCTGCACTCTTTCACACCACATGAGAGCAACCAATTATCACACAAACTCTTTCCCGGAGTCAGAGAATAATTTCCTGCAACAATCAGAAATGTGAAACTGGGCAGGAAGCTAATCTGAACTGGACCAAATGGGGTCACTGGTTTAGTGATTTATGAAGGAAGTTGTGTTTGCAGGGTTTTTCTGTCCAGCTCAGTTATAGTAATTGTACTGCAGTACCTTTTCCATGTATCTGTACTTTACTTAAGTAGATTTAATCAAGGATACTTTCTACATTTACCTCACCACATTTTACAGTAAGTATCTGTACTTTCTATTTCACTCCATTTCTACTCGTTACTCGTTACATCCGAGACGCTTTTTTTTTGTTTGTTTGTTTTGTTGTTTTTTTGTTAAAATGTTAAGTTCAGGCACTTAACGTGTTAACCTGTAAAAAAAACCGTGTTAACTTATAAAATCAAAACAATAACGTGACTTATTAATTACCTGTGTCTGTTGTCGCACATTACTTCCTCCTTTCACTGCGCACATGCGCAGTGGTTTCCTCTGAGCGGGAGGAGGCGTCTGTCTAATCGTCAGAAATAAATCCCGCCAAATAAATCTTAAGAAATCCGATGGCGACAGGTAAATTCAGCAGCGCTTCGCTTTCAGGGGAAAACATCTAACTTTCATCGTCGCTTTGAAAGGAAGCTTAGAAAGTTAAGCTCAGTGACGTGAAGTTAGAAAAACTGGCTGTACAGGAATAAATATGCTCCATTTGTGATGAATAAACATTTTCACTGCGCTGAATTATTGTGTGGAGGTATTGACTGACATGTCGCATGTATGGGACAACACTGGGACCAAAACCTGCGATATAGTGACGTGGCATTCATGAACGATCCGACTCTTCTGAACGGATCTTTACTAAGACAGATAGGACTCAAGCCTCACTGAGAGCCGTTCTTTGTTCTTGTGATGCTCTGCATACACTGCAGTTGCTATCATTATTATATTTAATTAAAATATTTATAGATATATTTAATTGGTAAATAAATTAAACAAGAAATTAAGAGCACACAGAGCATGCTCGTTGTTCTTTGGTTGTTTTCGTCACCTGTCATGGCGGCAGACGGGGTGAGAACAGTCATGGTCCTGCTGCTTGGTTACTTCTTGCTTGTTGCTCCTTGGTCAGTGTTCAAAGTTGAGTGTTGTTTACTGTTAACGCATTGCCTTAATTGTCATGTTTAATGGTGCAGACTGTGGTGGTTTCTGACATGGGCAACTGCCCAGGGCGTTAGCTTTTTAGGGATGGCAGGAGACCTCCGCGGATTGTAGCACAGAGATGGAAACAAAGCACAACAAAGAGTCTGAAATGATAATAATAATGATAGTGGTTAAAGTTATTTTATCTAAGTATTTAATATCTTGGTGTTTTTATGGGAATGTGGATCTTTCAGAACAATTTGAGAAGCAATTTTGATCACACTTTGCATTGTATAGTGTCATGTAACGCAGGGCGCTGGTCTGGGTCTTGACTACAACACTACGTGGCTGTCCTAGCGCCTCTGCCTTGGTTGCATGTCCTCTCTTCTTTCCCTCACCTTTCTGTTGAATTTATTTCAAAATAAATGCCAGGAGTGGCAAAAAAGTGAAGTTCATGTTATGTTAGGACAGGAGACGAGATGTTTCCATCCCTGAAATTATGATGAATAAAATCACAAATCTAAATCTACATTTTTTGCCTGTGTGTTTGTACTTTTTCTTAAGCACCTTGTTTGAGTACTTTCTCCTCTACTGCCTCCAAAATAAGAAAAATAAGATTTAGGATGATGATACAGGAGGGAAAATTCTTCACAAATCCTGACTTAACATTTTGATTGTGATTAAAATATATTTAAAAAATCAATTTAATTTATGCAAAGTTTTTAAAGTTAGATGTTCACTACTTTCATGCTTAATGCAGCCGCAGGTAAAGATACACAAAAAGCCTCAAAATAATGTATTTATAATTGGTTCATTTAAAAAATGCCTCCAGTTCACTGGAAAATCCAAATTTACTTTAAAAACCTGCCATGTTTTTGTCTTTCTGGTTCAGGGTGGAGTGATTTGGTATCAACCCTCAACAGACCCTCAAAATGCTGTGAAACTGCTGCAAATCCAGCCGGAGCTGCTGAAAAATCAGGTGAGTTTTTCCTTTTCCTCAGATGAAAAGTCACATTTCTAAATCGATATATTTAGAAATACTTCACAATATATCGATACTCTGTGTTTTTATTTCCCAACAGGGGAGACCAGTTTAGAGGTGAAAGAGAATCGAGAAGTGATTGAGATTGGTGACTTTTTCAGCAGATATCAGCCATCAGCAGTTTGTGCTGCTTCCTCCAAACACGAGCAGAGAAATCTGCCGTTTCTGTTTGGAAAAGGTCGGCCGTGTTTCCAGAAGCCGTCATGTTGTAAAACATCGGCCTGGACAGAGTCTCAGAGGAACGCAGTGGTGCAGCTCAACCAGTTGCGACCCGGTTTGCAGTATGAGGTTGAGTCTAAAAGCGGGCCTCTGCACACCCCGGTGTTCTCTGTGGGAGTGCAGGTTGACAGTTTCCACTTTGAGGGTCAGGGAGCCACGAAGAAGCAGGCGAAGATGAGGGCAGCTGAGCTGACTCTGCAGCCCTTCATCCAGTCCCCAAACTTCTCTCAGACTCACACCGTCATGGAGAACTTTGATTTCACAGCAGATTCTTTCCTGGCAGAGTTCAAACCATCGTTGCTTGAAAACTGTGATTTCCTGCACAACAAGACGGAAATGTTTCCCAACATAAACAAGGACAGAAAAACTCCTAATTTCACCCAGGACTTGGTTTCCTCAGCAAGTCCAAAAAGGCAGCTGAATCCGGTGGCGATGCTCAACGAGCTGCGACCGGGACTCAGATACCTGTGTCAGGTGGAGAGAGTCCACGGTACGCCAGTGAGGAACTTCATCATGGTGGTCAGACTGGAAGGGAAGGTGTTTGAAGGTTGCGCTCACAGTAAAGGTCAGGCCAAGATTCAGGCGGCGGCCGCAGCCCTGCAGGCTCTTTGCGGCATGAACCTGGAACCAGAGCGGAAACTGATCACCCTGCATGGAGGCAGGACCAAATGGCAGCTACCTCAGGTTGGTGCAGCTGAATTTATGTTTCTTTTGCTATTAAAACACAAGGTCTCTGTTAGTAAATCTAAACTGTCGCAAGGAAGGAGCTAGAGTATGTTATGTTAAAAACATAAATTTATTAATTTCAACTTATTTTTGACCTGCCTGCTTTTTTAATTAGTTATGGAAACCAAGTTAAAACATAATAATGTTTGTTATATAATTGCAGTAAATATAACAGCAAATAAATTCTTTATATGGCTCATAACAATCTCAATTATGACAACTGATTGGTGAGTTTACCATTTGTTGTATTCAGTGCTGTGTTTTATTTTGCTCCAGATTAAAGATCAATTTAAATTAAAATAGCAACTTCTATATTTCCTATTTGCAGTTATTTTACTTAAAATATGGTTTAGGAAATTGCAAAGATTTATTTCTTAAAAACAATTAAAAGTAGCAAGGTTGTAGAAGAAACCTCAGGGTGATTCTAAAAAGACAAACATTTCTCAGACTTTATAAACAACCATGAAGAATAAGAAATTTTGATGAAGCCCTGCTACACTGCAAAAACACAAAATCTTACCAAGTATTTTGGTCCAGTTTCTAGTGCAAATATCTTAGTACAGTTGAAATAAGTCAAAACTAACTTACAATTACAGTAAATATTTGCTAAATATTGATGAAAAACTACTAATTCTGTTGGAAGATTATTTCATTTATAACATGGGGAAAATATCATGTTATAAGTTAAATAATCTGCCAATGGAACTAGAACTTTTTCATCAATATTAAGGTATTATTGACTTCAAAACAAGATTCTATATGTTGATTAAACGTTACATGTAAGTTAGTTTAATCTTATTTCAAATTTAGGAAGATGAACTAGAAATAGACAAAACTACTTGGTTCAGATTTTGTGTTTTTGCAGTGTACATCAAAGCATTACGGACACATTTTACTCACCTTGAAGCACAGAATCAGCTTCATGCCATGATGTGAGTTTGACCCTCGTCTCTTCAACGTTCTCCAGTTAAACTGTCCACTTAGATGAGCCTGAGGTCCATCGTACGCCAGCCAGATGGATCATGTTTTGCATCATTTTGGCCCTGAGGATGGTGGACGGTGTCATGTCTGCTCCTCTGCAGCATCTAAACAGCTTCATTATGTGATGAAATGTCCCGGTTCTCATGTTGATTCCCAGAGGCTGAGGTGGAATGTGGCTCAAATGAGCAAAACAATGTCAAAAGTGTGAAATTGGTAACTGTTTATTTGAAGGGGTGTGCACAACATAAACATGAAAGAGTCAGTTTTCACTAAGTGCCATTTGGAAGATCAATGCAACTTTTAACGTAAAGTTGCATTGAAAGAAACGAAAGAAACGAAGGAAACGAATGACACGTCATGACGACATTCATGAAGATTCGTTCATAACTGGTGTGATGCAGAGGTGGGCGTAAAAACTGTTCTCAAGCAACAGCAGCAATAATTCAACATATCTTTACTCCAGTAAACGTAAAGAGTAGTTTTACAAGAATCTACTCAAGTAAGAGTAAAACAATATTTGGCAAAAAAGTAATCGGACCGACCAAAATATAAAGTTAAGTGGAAATTTTGGTATTTTAAGGACAAAAATTACAGTAATTCATATATCAAGTATCAAACAATAAAATCAAGCAAAATAAAATTTTTCAAAATTAATAAAAACCTTATGATAGAAACTGCAGGTGTGAGTCTGACTCTGCTGACTTTTTGGTTAAAACATGTTTTCATTCAGTGGGTAGAAAATCCAGAAATTTTGCTCAAGTAAAAGTAGCGATACTTTATAATAAAATTTCTCAAGTAAAAGTAAAAACTACACCATGGTAAAATACTGCAAAAAGTAAGTTTTTTTCATAAAAGTTACTCAGGCAAATGTAAATGAGTAAATGTAACTAGTTACATGTTGCAAAACATGTTTATGTTGATCTTTTGCACACCACCAAATTTATTTATATTGCTCATTTCCAATGGCTCAAACTGCACAAAGTGCTTCACAAAATAAATGCAAACAAGGAAAATACATAACAGTGGCACAACCAAATATTTTAAAAAGGCAATAAAACAACAGGAGCAAACAAACAACTGTAACATGTATAAAGCCAGTTCATAAAAGTGAGTCTTAAATAGTGATTTAAAAATATCCTGTGTCTGTGCAGATCTAATACTTGAAAACAAAAAAATATAGGAAGCTTATTACAGGCTGAAAGAGATAAAACGGTTTAAATTTAGTGGTCTAAATTATAAAACCTTAAAAAAGCTGCATGCTTTGTGCAGAGCATCCCGAGTCTGTTCTTTCCGCTGCTTCAGTGTCCGTCAGGCAGCGTGACGCATTACTGCAGCGCATTAGGGACGGAGCAGCAGACGCATGTGGGGCAGGAAGACGGTGTGAAGGGCAAAATGATCTTCAGATAATTGTTTATCTGACAGAAAACATTGAGAATCAGAGAAAATGCTGTTTTATTTACTGTCACACTGCAAAAACATAAAATCTTACCAAGTACATTTGGTTGAGTTTTTTCTGCAAATAGCTTAGTAAACTTGGAATAGAAGAAACTCACTAACATAGCTTCAAAAGATATAGTCAATAATTCCTTAATAAAGATGAAAAATGTTTCACTGGTTGATTATTATTATAATAGCAAAACATGTCTTGTAATAAAATCTGTTAGTGGAGATAACACTTTTTCATCAATATTAAAGAATTACTGACCTAAAACAAGCTCCTGTTTCTTCCTCAAAAGTTTTGTATAAGTTAATTTTCCCTTATTTAGATTGTAATAAGACAACTAGAAACTACATAAAATACTTGGTAATATTTTGTGTTTTTGCACAAACCTTTTCAGTTTATGAATTAACTTTTTCCCTGTAAGACGATGAATGGTAAATTATTTAGGAATGACCTTTCAACCCTTCCCAGATTTATTGGCAGCCTCAGTTACGTCTCATATGTATTTGGTTAATTATAATTGGGTTATAATAAATACATATTTGACCTCAAGAAGACAAGAACATGTTTTTTGTGCATGATCCTCTGTCAGCTGTAACATTTCTTCTTCTGCAGTTTTTTGCAGAATCAATCTACTGCCTAGTAAGAGAGAAATACTCCCAGCTCAGTGACGGCTGCTCCTCTTCCTCTCCCGGCCGTCACAAGGTGCTGGCCGGCATCGTAATGACCCGAGGTGAGTGAAAACAAACCCAGGAATCTGAAATCTGATCCTGCAGGAGCTGAGTGGAAGCTCTCACATTAAATTAACAGAATCATTTATAAAAATGTATCTTTAGCTTTTAGCTTCAGGTGGTCTTAGCTTCCATGTTTCTCTTTGGTTCTTAAGATTTGGATTTTTGTTTTTTCTCTTGCAGTAGGTTGCTCTGTCCTCTAGGTGTCGCCAGATGCTCTACAAAAAAACCTCACCTGCAGTTGCTCTTTTTCATCTGATTTTATCAGCTTTGGTTTTTCTTTGCCTCTCTAACCTTTGATCATTAATGTTTTGCTACAGCGTTTGACTTTTTCTGACATTATCATCTTTCAATTTATCAACTGTGACTCACTTCAAATCTGCCAAATTAAATTTTAATACAGATGAAGTATTTAAGTATTTAAAACAATTGCAATTAATATTACAAATCAACTGAAGACATAATCCATCTTCCCACCTGAATAGAGTCCTTTGTCATTATATTTTTGCTAATGCAAATCTTTAAATGATGAGTATTTATATCAGCAGCTTCACAAAAAGAGACCTAAACTTACAGTCACACCTATTGGATGCAGAGAACATCAGTCATCAGTGAACATCAGTTTTCAAGTTTTTCTTCTTTCGTAAGTAGGTCTGGACTTTGACTGGCCCATTTTCAAAAGTTTTTCCCAAGTCATGGGATGAGCAAAGTAGTTTATTTCTCTCTGTCTAGTTTATTTTTTGTAGCATCCAACAGCTTTTCATCCAGAATTAACTCAGTCCATCTTCCCGTCACATTTAACTCTCTCTCAGCCCATCACCTGCATATTGACGCCCATTTTATCTCATTTTCCTCTTTTATTCTCAGGATTTGACCTCAGATCAGCCCAGGTTGTGTCTCTGGCCACAGGGACAAAATGTTTGGACTCGGACAGACTGAATGAAGATGGTTGGACTCTGAGAGATTGCCACGCTGAGGTTCTCAGCAGACGGGCGCTGGTTCGGTTCTTCTACTCTCAGCTGGAGCTGCTGCTTTGGTAAAATCTGTTTCTTCCTGTCAGCTCAACTTTATCAAACATGGAGTTGGTCAAAGGCTTGGATTTGAGCATCAAAAATGTTAATATGATTTAGCAAATCTGTATTATTAGAATTAATTTCTTGCCCTGTCTGTCCAGTTTAACTATTTTAAGAAATTGTGGAGTATTCACATACCAACATAATGCTTTGGCTTTTATGCAGAGAAACTCGTATTAGTTTTTCCAGAGGTTATAAATTATGGAGTACTTATACTCACTCAGCAATCCAGAACAGGAATTAGAACAAACTTAGAATCCACAGAAACTCCTTCCAGAACAGGAACATTTAGTTAATATACTTTAGATCAACATTTAGCAGCATCTACTTCATAGAATCAAACATGGAGAATCAACATGTAGTTTTATGGCTACTTTTTTATTTATTTTTCTCTGTTTGCTCTTTCCTTTGGTGTTTTTATTTCCTTCTAGTTCATGTAAAGCACTTTGAAATGCCTTGTTGCGGAAAATGTTATATATAAATAAAATTACCTTACCTATATTGCCAAAATCAGTTTAAATAATTTGTGCAGCACATTTCAGCAGTGAGGCGGTTCAAAGTGCTTTACATCATAAAAATAGAAATAAAAGCATCACACAGTCACCAATTTGAGAAACAAAGATAATATTTTGTTGAGTGCATCATAAAAATCATCAACACACATCATATATGTTCCAGCAGCTTTACACAGGTCTAATCTTTCACCACTTAAATTTTGTTTAAGGTTGTAAAACGTAAAAGAATAAAAACATCTTTTAGTTTTTGTCCCCAAAGTGAGCGGCCAGAGAGGCGGGACCCGTCGATATTCGTTCCAGATAAAGACTCGACTCACCGTTTCCGACTGCGGGAGGGAATCCGATTCCACATGTACGTCAGCTTGTCGCCTTGTGGAGACGCTCGACTCAACTGCCCGTACGAAACTGCACCCGCATGTGAGAAATCCCATAAAACCCATTAAGAAAAGGAATAAGTCAAGTTTATTTGTCTAGAGTGTTTCAACAACAAGGCAGTTCAAAGTGCTTCATATGATAAAAACAGAAATACAAAGACATCATGTTGGTGTCATTTCTTATGGTCCAGAAGCCAATCTTAACAGGCGGGTTTCTAGTCTCAGTGTTTCAGCAGTTTTCCTTTAAGTGAGGAGAAGGTAGAGGAAATGTTACGTCAGCAGTGGATGAGACCATTTTGCTCTGAACTGGTTTTGTTCTCTGTCAGATCCCAGCAGGAGGTTTCGCTGTCACCTCAGGATGAAGGTGAATGGTGGCGAGGGAACTCTGCCTCTCGTCTCAACCAGAACCAATCAGAAATGGACCGGAACGTCGCTGGGTCAGCATGTCTGCATGGCCAGCATGTCCTGCACAGACAAAATTGCAAAGTAATTATATTCATTGTGTATTTTAATATCCTATTGCACCTAAATGTCCAGTCAAATAAAATAAAAACTGTTTTGATAGATGGAGTGTGGTTGGCCTCCAGGGGGCGCTCCTTTCTCACCTGGTGGAGCCGATTTACCTGCACAGCCTGACAGTGGGCAGGCTGAGCCACACGGGTCACCTGGGCAGAGCCGTGACCCGCCGTCTGGCCCGGGTCAAGCACCTGCCGTCCCTCTACAGACGACAGCAGCTGCTCCTCGGCTGTAGGTTCACCTGAAACCAGCGGTCATTTTTACAACACGCCAAACTCGTTAAACATGACACGTTCTTGAACCACGACAAGTTTCGACAATGGAACTGCAACACCATTGTAGTGCTACAAGGCAGACACACACATAATGTAAAAGCAAGTATATGAAGCCAAAACGTTTGTGTTTCAGCGTAAATTTAAATATGGAAGCCCATTTCTGCCATGAATTTAAAATATAAAAGTCATAAATTCAACTTTCGAAGAGACGGAAAGTCATAAAGTCGTAAATATGAAATTTACATTCATAATGATCAGATAGAAAACGTAATTATGACGTAATTACATTTATAAAACAGAAAGTAATCATTTCAACTTTTCTCATAATTTCAAGCAATGTTTTCTTAGACCTAAGATCAAATTAAAGAGGAATCTTATGGCAAAAAAATAAAAAATATGCATCTCTTTTTTAAAAAATCATCTCCAGTCACCCATCTTATGAGTCATGTATGTTTAACATAATGTGACTATTTCCACTGATTTCTTAAATTTTCAACAGAACTGTGACATAACATTTTTTTTCTTCTGTCTTGAAGATTTGGGCAGCAGAGAGGTTTGCCCGGCTGGAAGGGCAGGCGATGTTTGTGTGACCTGGAGTTTCGGTGAACGAACTCTGGAGGAGATCAGCAGCTCTACAGGGAGGAGCAACGACTCAGGGAGTGGGTCACGAATATGCAGGCGCTTCCTGTTCAGCTGCTGGCTGAGGCTGGAAAACAAGGTGATAACAGAAACTACTGCAGTTTCACTGAATGAACATTTATCTGATGCTCAAGATAACGATTAGACTAAATAAAACAAATAGTGCCTTATTTGGTAATTATGAACTCTTCAGTCTGAAATTTTCTAAAATGTGGAGCATCCGGTATTAAAAAGTGTTTCCTTGTTCCTTATTGTTCAGACTGATAAATTAATAGTGACAGTAGAAAAGCCTTTCGTGACTACAGGACCTGACAGGTTGCATTCTTTGTGATTCATTGGGAAGAGATCAGTTTGTTGATTAGCAAAAAGTCCCACATTGTGACTGTGACTGACAGCAGCAACTGTGTCAGAGGAAAAAGAGGGAAAGTACACGACATCCTGAGAGTCGCGTACAACAGTGTCAGCAAGGCCGGAAGTGGGATTGATTGTAAATTTGGTCACAATGACAAAAACTGGGCTTTACATTATCACTAAAACAGTTTTAAATTTGATCACATTATCCCAACCTTCAGAGTCAAAGTGCAGTGAAATGTGAAATGTGCTTTACAAAGAAACTTGTCTTGACTGGAAGAAGAAGAAGTTAGACTCCTGGCAGCCTGTTACTGCTGGGAAAACAGCTGTTTTCTCTCGAAATTAAGAGGTGCGTTGCACAAGATCTCTCAACATTTTGTGCAACACACAACAAGTCAAGAGCTGACTGGGAGCAGTAGTCAGCTCTTCCTCCCAGTAGCAAGAGCTGACTTGCAGTCAATTAAAATTCTATGAAAGGATAAAGTATGATCCACCACCATTATCGCCCCTTTGAAGCTCTTCTGAGTTAAGCTCAGAAAAATTGTCTAAGTAGATTCAAATACTTGTCTGTAAGACCTGCAGACAAGAAGACAAGTACAGATAAGTACTTGTCCGACACAGAGAAGCTCATGATGAGCCATCTATACTTTATTTCCTCAAGAAGATATAAGCCATCTCTTCCAATTCAAGAGCCAGGTTAGAGCCTCTCACCTATTTCAGGATGTGCTGACTGACCTGGGAGATGTGCGGCTCTATGGCTGCTTCCCCCTTTTCTGTTTGGAGGTTGATATGTTTGAGAGTGAGGCTAACTTCAGAAGATTTTTGAATGATGTTTTTGGAAACTAGCTTTTAGCAACCAGGGTTCAATAACCATCAGTAGTTTCAGAGCATCTTTTGGTCATTTGGTGGTGGGATGAGCAAGATGTACCTGGCTAGTCTACCTGGAAATGGCTTCCTAGGCCATTAGTGATGGCTTTCATGGTCTAGAAAACCTAAATGATGGCCTAGGAAGCCATCATTAAATAAAAATACAAAATATAATTTATCTTAAAATACTTTTCTTACCTTTTGGGTTGATCAGTTGAACAGCAGAATCTGCCATCTTCAAACCCGAAGAAGTTCTAATGCTAACACTGTCAACATTCAAGGGCACATGACTGACTAGATGTTCTCATATTCAACAATATTAATAGTCATCGGTAAGCTACTTTCTTCTTCTTCTTTTACAGCTAAACACTCCTGTTTTGGGTCCTGGAGCCACCACAGCTACTTATCCCGCATCCAAGATGGCTGCTGGGCGCTACCAGAAGGCAATGCAGCAGTTCAGCAATGCTCTGCAGGATGCAGGTCTTGGTTTGTGGCCCAGAAAACCTCAGAAAGTTGGTTACATTAGTGTTAATGTGTAAACCATGCAGCAAAGTCTCACTATGTAGAAAGAATAAGGTTCTGAGAAGCCTGACATGGACATACAAACAAGTATTGTGTTATAATCCACAAAGAGTTAGAAAATAGATGAAGTCGAAGGAAAAAGCTTGACTTGCCTTCAGTGGATGTTACTTTAGTGAAGGTAAGTTTTCCAGCTGTGTTTTAACAAACTGAACAATGTCTCTGGAAAACAATCCAGATCTGTTGTCTTGATGAAAATGACGAGTCATGGTCTTTACAGATTCTCCTGTGTGAAAAGTCTTAGATAAATAGGTTGTGTCCATCAGTCCATTAAAAGTTATTTTGGATGAATGAGTGTTTATATTTTTATTTTGATCTTCAGAGTTCCTCAGTCTTAAACTGAATCTCAGCCCTGAGCTGTTTGTCTGTGTGCCACCCAGGAGGGTAACACAGGAGAGATCGTGTGCAAACCTCTTTCTTCGCTGGCGGAGCAGGGTTGTTTCTGGATCTGCAGGACCTTTGGATATCAAAACTATGCAGGTGGCTGTATTGCACTGATTGGTCAAACAAATAAACCATGGTTTGCTCAGAATTCTGCAGAAGGAACCTTATAACTGCAGGTTCTCTGAGGCTGCTGTTGAAACCACACTGAGGGAGAAGCAGAACTGCTGATGGTTGTAAATAGATATTAAATGGGTTAATCAGTCAAAAGTTGATGTCTTTTGCATTGTGAAGTGTTTATTTTGTCCATGTGCCACTGGCGAAATCTTCCAATGCAATCAAGTATGAAAATACATGTTCATACTGTACTGTGATTTTACTATATATCATTTTAATGGTTATGGCTTTGGTGTGTGAAGAATTCATGGAATATTTTTAGTGTAGTGGTTATGTGGTTATGTAAGCAGCAGCGGTGTGTGAGTCAGTAGATAAAAGAGATAGAGGAAAACACAGAATACATAACATCAGTCAGTCAAGTCAGTTGGTTCAACATGGTTTATTTGTCAATTTCAATGAAATCCCAAAATGTTATCTTAATTCAATGCGAGGCAGGAAACAGATCCGGCAGTCTCAGGTTTCTTTTCAAACCTCCAATCCCAGTTTACCAAGGTCCACATGTCTTATCTTTCCTCTCCGATAAAAACACAAAGAATCCCTGTCCTTCAGGTAAGACTTAAACCTGTCAAGTACTGTACAAATCAACTCTGCAGTCACTTTAATAATATGTTATGGACGACAGTTTCAATTGCTGCACTGAGGTTCAACAGTACCATCACTGTGGTTCTTTCACAGTTTGTATTTATGTGGATCTGATTAAAAACTTTGACTCGGGCCGGGCCGTCTCAGTACTGTGGTGAGCACAGAAACTGAACTGAAAGATGTCAAACCATGTTTCTGTTATTGATATTATGCATAGTGATGAAATCATTAACAATGACAAATTTTTCTGGAGAAGAACGAAAAGACAACCAAAACAGAGGTCAGAATGCAGAGTCAGTCATATCTTTTACTTTTAAATATCAAATCATATTTTGCTCTTTTTTTAATACAGTCTGTGGGGTCGCATCTCAAAGCATCATGCTTCACAAACGGGCAAGACTGTCAGAAGGTCTGGTAAAAACAAACATTATTGAAAAACTTCTCTCTCTTCCGATGAACATGTCTCTCTTTAGCCTTCTCCTCGCAGTACCTCCAGTCTATCCACATTTTTCCTTTAGATTGGATGGTTGAAGGTGGGTGTTACCATTATGCAAATTAGTGTAAGGCTTGAGAGTCTACATTCTTCTGAAGGAATAAATGCTCAGAGCACATTTTCAGGAAATGAAACTCACACTGTCAGTTAGACTGAGAGCAGAAATGGAGCAGAATCAGCTGGACCGAGAAACTTTCTCCTGTTCGATCTGCCTGGATCTACTGAAGGATCCGGTGACGATTCCCTGTGGACACAGTTACTGTATGAACTGTATTAAAAGACACTGGAACGTGGAGGATCTGAAGAGAATATACAGCTGCCCTCAGTGCCGGGAGACATTCACACCAAGGCCTGCTCTGAAGAAAAACATTGTGTTTGCAACTATAGTGGATAACCTGAAGAAGACTGGATTCCAAGCTGCTCCTGCTGATCACTGCTATGCTGGACCTAAAGATGTGTCCTGTGATTTCTGCACTGGAACAAAACTGAAAGCCATCAAATCCTGTTTAGTCTGTCTGGCCTCTTACTGTGAGAATCACCTTCAGCCTCATTATAATTCTGACGTATTTAAGCAACACCACCTGGTGGAGCCGACCAAGAACCTCAAGAAGAACATCTGCTCCAAGCATGATCATGTGATGAAGATATTCTGCCGCACTGACCAGAAGTGTATCTGTAGCTTCTGTTTAATGGATGAGCATCAAGGCCACAACACAGTGTCAGCTTCAGTAGAATGGACTGAGCGGCAGAAAGAGCTGAAGAAGAGACGAGGAAACATCCAGCAGAGAATCCAGGACAGAGAGGAAGATGTGAAGCTGCTTCAACAGGAGGTGGAGGCCATCAATCACTCTGCTGATAAAGCAGTGGAGGACAGTGAGGAGACTTTTACTGAGCTGATCCGTCTCCTCCAGGAAAGAAGCTCTGATGTGAAGCAGCAGATCAGATCCCAGCAGGAAACTGAAGTGAGTCAAGTCAAAGATGTTCAGGAGAAGCTGGAGCAGGAGATCACTGAGCTGAAGAGGAAAGACGCTGAGCTGGAGCAGCTCTCAAAAATAGAGGATCACAACCGGTTTCTCCGCAGTTACACCTCAATGTCAGTATTTAGTGAGTCTACACACTCATCCAGCATCAATATTAATCCTTTGAGATACTTTGAGGACATCATAGCATCTGTGTCAGAGCTCCAAGTTGAACTACAGGACATCCTGAGAGATCCATGGAGAGGAAGCTCACTGAGTCTCAATGAGGTGAATGTTTCACTGTCAGAACAAGAACCAAAAAGCAGAGCCGGATTTTTAAGATATTCAAAGGACCTCACACTAAATCCAAACACTGCAAATGTATGGCTGGCACTATCAAAAGGGGACAGAAAGGCGAAAAGGATGGGTGAACCTCAGTTTCTTTCTAGTCACGCAGAAAGATTCACTCATTGGCGTCAGGTTCTGAGTAGAGAAAGTCTGACTGGATGTTGTTACTGGGAGGTGGAGAGGAAAGGGAGAATTTATGTAGCAGTTGCTTACAACAGTATCATCAGAGCAGGAAGAAGTAATAAAAGTTTATTTGGAGCTAATGACAAATCATGGGCATTAGAATGTCGTTCACACAATTTCAAATTTGGTCATAATGACATCTGGAAATCCGTCTCAGGTCCAGTTTCCTCCAGACTGGGAGTGTACCTGGATCACAGAGCAGGTATTCTGTCCTTCTACAGCGTCTCTGAATCCATGACTCTGATCCACAGAGTCCAGACCACATTCACTGAGCCGCTGCACGCTGGGCTTTGGATTGGTTTTGCATGTCATGCAGAGCTCTGTGAACCCAAATAGACGGAATTCACAAAATTCTGTGAGTTTCAAGCAGATTTTTAATTTTCTTACAGATTTTCTTCATTGTTTCTGTTTTGTGTCTAAACTGATCAGACATCAATAGTCAGAGATTGTCAGGACTTGTGTGTCTTCAAACCTGATGTCTTGGTTCTGTTGAATTTGCTATTTTTTCTACATACATCTCTAAAACAGCTGATTAATACAAGACTATTTGCAATCTTTTACTCCTTGTTGCTTTTAGTGGCAAAGACTGTGAAATCAGTAATAAAATGACAAATTATTCTTCTGGTTGAAACAGTTAAAAATGTTCTTTGATTAAGATTTTGTTTTGATACATTTTGTTGAGTCCTGACAGACAAGACAACAGATGTAGTCTCTGGGGAATTAAGGAGAAACTTCAGGGGTTAAAAGGTGTTGCATGTCTTCACTGGTTAGCTCTGTTAGTGATAGGATGCTGCCCCCTACAGGAGGATTGTGGTTTTACATAGAATTGAATCTATGGTTGTTTAATATTGGTTTATTATTATTGGTTATATGGAAGAGACATGTGTTTTAATCACTGTAAATAAAATTCCAAATTAATTATTTCTGTGGTTGTGTTTTGTGTCTAAGAATACAAAGTCTGATTTAAAAGCTGTTTTTTATTTGGATTGATAATAAAATCTTCATCAGCCATTTCTCCCTGCCATAAAAAAGAACATCAAGTCAGTTTTGCAAGGAAATACAAGAAAAATGTTCCAATATCAGCAATTGTGATGAAGCAGTTAGATGGATTTATATCAAATATCAAAAAATATATAGACAAAATCAGACATAAAACAAAGATATAAAGAGAAATAAAATAGCTGCAGAACAGCTGATAGGCACTGTAAAGAAACATAAAAGAAATTATCAATAGCTCTGGTTGACAAAGCTTCATTGTAAAAATACAGTGACATGGTATGCCATAATACAGCATAATGTTGTAAATTGTACAATTAAGTGTGGCCATTTTGAATTAATTTTCTATGTACCAAATTATTGGTAAAAACATTTTTCAGAGGGAGAACATTTGCAGTCTTACATACAGAGTAAAGAAGAGTTCAAAACACACATTCAGAAATTATTTTTGACTCATTACAAAGTGACATTATCATTTCTGCCAAAACAAAACAATGTAAATTAAAAATGTGCCTTTCTGTGGTTGTGCTAAGATATGTGCAATGTGACTAGTTATTTTTAAGTTATAAAAGTTTCAACAATCAATTCCCACAAACACATTCCGTTTGGTGCTGAATTTAGGCACATCAGTGCTCAAAAAATTGCTTTTCAATTGTAACCGAAAGATGGTCCTGTTATGCTGCATGTAATTCACAATTTCGAATAATACAAAAGATAAATATGATTAATATTTTTAATGTAGCGTCAAAGCTAGATAAAAATAGTACAGTTGTAGACACATTAGTTAAAAAAACAAGTGACAGATATCCTTGGAGAATTAAAAGGTGGAATTAAATACTGTCTCACGTCCCCACAGGTATTATTAGAATGTAACACAATGAGGGTAGTAAAACTCAGAAACAAGCACTGAAACAGCTGAAAATAACTTATTGTAGAAACTATTCTTTGTTAATATCTGCTCCATTAATGAATGTTTTTTTGTTTGTTTTTTGTTTTTGTTTTTGCCACGTTGCGGTTCCACTCCAGTCCAGCAGGGGTGGTAAATGGACCAATCAGCTACTTTGTCTCACTCCCGGCCGAAGTAAAACAAAAAGGCTTCAGCAGCAATTTGTGTGGTTAGGTTAATACATTAAAGTATCTCCTCACTGCATAGGCCGATCTGTACCAGATTTTTTGTGCGTCGTCAGGGAGCTGCTAAACGCATCTGTGCGTATCGCCTGGCAGACGTGTGTGGGAACTGCACAAGAGCGTCTGCAGTGGCTGGCGGGCGTCGTCGACGGAGCTCCCGCGGTCGCCAGGACGCCAGAGCGGCGCTGAGCTGCGAGGGCCGCCCGACCTGCTTGCGGCTTTAATTTACACTTGCAGTCAAACTCATATTATGTTAGGAGTTAAAATGGTAGACTCATTTGATACTAAGTAAACATTCATATTTTTGAAAACTCATAAAATGCACTTTTTAATTTGATTCAGAAATGTCATATTGATCCCAAGGACAACTATGTTGTTGTAATACCTGTTATAGCCTGTAACTGAAGACACTGCTGTTGTATTGCAGTCCCATAGTTAGTCCTGTGAAGACACTGTTGCAGTAATCACGTTTCTCTAGACCTCGCTGGGACACTAGTCCTTTAATCCTGGAAATGTTCTACAGGTGATAGAAGGTTGATTTTATAACGGTCTTTACATGAGTGAAGGTACAGGCCTGAGTCCATCACTACACCCATTTAAGCAATATTGTTAGATTTATTTGACTTTCTCACAGTAGATAATCATCAGGAAAAACCAGACTGGTGCATGAGATGGTCATCAATTTAATTATATTAATGATGTCTTCATTTGCGCCCACAGACCTCCAAAATCCACATGTCTCAATTGAGGAGAAAACTTCTGCCATTCAACAGGTCTGTGTCCAGGAGATGAGGTCCAGTCATGACCAGGAGGAAGCAGAACTTCAGTGGGCTGAAGAGGAACAGATGGAAACAGAACCTCCACTGACTAAACAAGAAGAACAGGACCCAGAGCCTCCACTGATAGAAGATCATTGGAAAATAGGACCTAAAGGGACAAGAGAAGAGGAACCAGAACATCCACATATTTATGAAGAAAATGAGAAACCAGATTACTCACTGCTTAAACATGAACAGCAGGAACTAGAATATTTACCAACTGGAAGGGACCAGAAGGACCTCTGCAGCAGTCAGACAGGAGAGCAACATGTCCAGAAGCAGATTGTTGCTTTTATGGATACTTCTAATTATCAGGAGGGTGATTTGATTAGAGAACCAGAAACTGAACATTACTTTCACATCTCTAATGAAATTGAGAGCAAAGATCAGGAAGGAAGCAGCATCACTGTATCTGAGAGTCAGCCTCATACTGACACAAAGAAAAGGCCTTTCAAATGTAATGTTTGTGGGAAATGTTTTGAAAATCAGCATAATTTTGAAAAACATTTCAGAACCCATATAAGTGAAAGGCCTTTTTCATGTGAAACATGCAGTAAATGCTTCTCTCATATTGGTAATTTAAATGTCCATAAGAGAGTTCATACTGGTGAGAAACCCTTTTCATCCCAAGTATGTAAAAGAACATTCTCTCAAGTTTGTAATTTAAAAGTCCACATGAGAATTCATACTGGTGAGAAACCATTTTCATGCCAAGTATGCAGAAAACAATTCACTCAGATTAATGGTTTAAAACGGCACAAGGACATTCATACAGGTGTGAAACCCTTTTCATGCCAGTCATGCAGAAAAAAATTCACTCAGTTTTGTAGTTTAAAGGCCCACATGAGAATTCATACAGGTGAGAAACCATTTTCATGCCAAGTATGTGGAAAAAAATTCACTCAAATTAGTCCTTGAATTCACACAAGGTAGTTCATACAGGTGAGAGGCCTTTCTCTTGTGAAACATGTGGGAAAAGCTTCTCTCAAAATACTTCTTTAAATGTTCACAAGAGAATTCATTCATGTTAAGGAGCCATTTATTTGCAAAATCTGTGGAAAAGTTTACCCTAAAATTCATCACTTAAATATACACAGAGAAGGCCTTTTTAATGTGAAATGGGTCTGTAACGATTCATCATATGATTCGAGGACCCTGGTCCAACTTTGTCCAAACTGGGTCACCTGCAGGACAAGAAAAGAATAACAGGGTTGGAATAGCCTAGTCCAGGGATCTCCTTCCCTAGTCCTCGATATCTACTGTCCAGCAAGTTTTAGATGTATCCCTGCTCCAACACAGATTAATCAAATGATTGAATCTGTCTTCAGCATATTCATCAGGTGTGTTGGAACAGGGATGCGTCTAAAACCTGCAGGGCAAAAGCTTGGCAAAAGCTCTTCAGGACTTTTTCCCTTGACCCCAGGCCTAGTCAAAGGAAAGACTTCCACAAAGCTGTGCAGAAACAGATTTTTGTAAACAAATAATCTAAAACATAGGTGAAATGAAGATTGTTAGCAACTTTGACTAAATGACATTGAAGCTTAGTTGCCTTTTGTTGAATAGTTTTACATTTATATTTTATAATGTTGAATTTAAACATAAGAGTTTATTTTGAATTAAAATGTTCACTGACTTGAATTTTTAGTTTTTAATCAAACAGAGATGAGAAAAATTCCAATAAGTGGCTGTATGCAGCTTCCATTGAGTGTTATGTTTTTAGAAAATTTTGTTTTAGGGCCTTTGGTGTTTAAATGATAGACAGCAGAGAGGCTCAGGATTGATGGAAAATCAGTGTTTGGTGCTTCAGATTGTTTTCAGATCAGTTCAGAGGTCTGAACACAGTCACCAGTGTCTCCATAGTTATAATTTCAACTTAACCGTGTTTAATAAATGCCAACATTTGACTCAAAATGTTGCAGTGACTAATTTATGGAAGATTTATTTGCTTCCCTGTTAGTATTTTCAACAGTCTGGACCATCCCACTATTTTCTCTGACTACATACAACTAGGCTGTGTCAATCATTCAGAAAATGCTGAAGGAAATCTAGAAATCATTGCTGACTCATAAAGTGATATCATCCACCCTCCCATTTTCTGTACACTCTTGTCCCTAATGGGGTCGGGAGGTGCTGGTGCCTATCTCTAGCGAACTGAGAATTTTGTTGGTGCCTTTGTTGTTGTCGTCATTGATTTATTTGTAATTTAGCTTTAATAATTCCCCACATACTTCATCTGAAGTAGCAAATCGACGTAATAAAAATTATGTCATTTTGTTAGATATTGTAGAGAGGCCTCTAGTCCAGCAGGGGACAGTAAATTGACCAATCAGCTACTTTGTCTCACTCCCGGCGGAAGTAAAACAAAAAGGCTTCAGCAGCAAATTCTGTGTACTTGTATAGGTTTGATGCTCCTAAAAACTGTGATGTGATTCCAATGCATTTTTGGTAAGTTTCTTGTGTTTTGTAGTTTATTGTCCAATACAAAAGTTTGCATGGCTGAAACAAGTTTCGCGACAGGAAAAAAGTTTGCGTGTATGTACGCGGACCTTCACGACACGTTCATTTTTACACATGGAGTCGTGCGTAAGATATTACATCATTAGACTGGTCCATTTTTTTTTTTTTTGCCAATCTGCGGTTCCACTCCAATCCAGCAGGGGGGCAAACGGGCCAATCAGCTGCTTTGTCTCAACGAGATACCAAGCGGAAGTTAAACAAAAAATGGCCTCAGCTGGAAGATGGTTGTGTTATCGTATTTAGACTGAATATTTTAGCAACCATGTCTTCAGTTCAGCATCTCAGAGAGTTTATCAGAGATAGACTAACTGCTGCTGCTCAAGAAATCTTCACAGAGGTTGAAAAAACCATCATTTGCTACGAGGAAGAGCTCGATGCTCAGCGCAGGATGATGGGGATCAACTGGAAACCAGACATTAAGCTACACAGAGTCGGTTCGGAGCTGCGGAGACAAAGTTCTGGTAGGTCTGGATAAAAGTGGGGATGTTTTATCCGTCTGCTGCTCCTGCTAAACATGGATGAACAGTTTTTAGCTGCTTGCTTTGATACTACAAAGTTTTATAGTGTAACTCAGAATAATGTGTTGCAGGACAAGCAGAAAATGTCTGTTAGATGGAGATCATTTAAGCCCCCGTGACTAATGATGGTAATTGAATTATTTTAACAGCAGGAAATTCTTAAATATAAAGATTAGAATTTTCATCAATAAGGATATATGCACGATCTTGAAAATCATAAAGAATGTTCCTATCAGTGTTGACCTGAACATATCTAGCTCATATTAGGGTGCACCATTTTATTGGCCAGACTTTTTTTTTTTTATTTTGGGAGATCGATTATCGATTAGTACTTGCATGTGAAACCGATCTTATCCACAGATATGATCTGCCTCAGCAAAGGTCTTAAAATCAACCACTGTCGTCTTCTGCTCTCCCATGAGAGGTTTGACTTACAGACCAGCCCATCAGGGCATGTCTGCTTATTTGCAGCAAGCAGTAGCTATATTTACTAACATTTAAGACAAAAACAAAATTGGTATTGGTCAAAATAAAAATCAGCAGGTCAGGCTTTTTAGAGATCGTAATCAGCATATCTGATTTCTAATGAACTGCAGTTTGGATGTCTGTCTTTCTGTAAGCTCAGTTGCTTACTTTCTTTTTATTTAAATTTTGCTGTATTTCCAGTGGTGAAAAAACGTTCAGACTCTTGGATCCTCTTTCCACAGATGCAATGTAAACAGAATAAATCATGGCACATAAATTTTTTTCATTAGACTTACAGTCCTTGTTATCCATTTCAAAACATTACACTTAGCCATGATATGTGGGAGGATATGTGTAAATGCACGTATTCAGTAACTGATTGTGTGTGTAAACTCATTACGAACTGTCCCCCTGTATGACATGGATAACTGGGGTTAACTAATGTGAAAATTATGCATAAATGCATGATTTTTCATTAAGCATGTTACAAAGATCTCACCATCTCCATTCAATTCATTCTGTCTGTCTAAGTTCAGAGGTAGCAGCAGTGGGTAACTTCACTGAAACACGAGGTTTGAGCTTTCACAGTGGCTGTAGTTCCCATGTGGTGTGAGCAGAACTCAACAGTTATGAAGTAGAAAGGAACTTGCAGTGGGCTGTAGATATGGGCAAGTTTGGCGAATAAATGTCCTCAAGTTAAATTTGAGGACATTTCTGCTGCTGTTGCAAAAAATATGAATTTAACTAAAATCTTTTGATCATCTTTACCAGGGCTGCCAATGTGTGGATGACACTTAACATTGCAAACGTCACCTTCTCTTCAATTAAGCACTACAAAATAAGTTAAGATGCAAAAAGTGGCACTTACAGTCCAGGATCTTCAGGAACAGCCAGGTAGATACATGAGACAGTGATCAATTCAGTTAGTTTAATGATCACTTCCTTTGTCCCTCCCAGACCTCCAGAAGCCATATGTCTCCAAAGAGAAGGAAACTGTGACTGGTCTTCCTCACCAAGGGAGGAAGACCCGTCACGACGAGGAGAAAGTAGGACATCAGTGGACTGAAAAAGAACAAATGAAACCAGAACCACCACTGATTAACACAGAAAAGGAGAAAACAGATACTTCAGCACTTACCAATGAAAAACCGGAACTAGAACATTTACCATGTAGACATAACCAGAAGGACCTCCATAGCAGCCAGGAGGGACAGCTGCTGGTCCAGAAGCAGATTGTTGCTTTGATGGAGACTTCTACTCTTCAGGCAGATCGCTTGAGTGAAGAGGAACCAAGAACTGAGCAGCTTTCCCTTCATATCTCTCCTGGAGTAGAGAGCAAAGATCAAGAAGAAAGCACCCCCACTGTGTCCAAGAGTCAGTCTTATACTGACACAAAGAAAACTTCTTTCAAATGTGATATTTGTGGGAGAAGTCTTAAAAATCAGTGCAACCTGGTTAAGCATTACCGAACCCACAAAGGTGAGAGCCGTTTTTCTTGTGAAACATGTGGAAAATCGTTTTTAAAGAGAGCGACTTTGAATGTTCACATAAGAACACACACAGGTGAGAGACCTTTTTCATGTGAAACATGCGGTAAATGCTTCTCTCAAATTGGTCATTTAAATGTGCACAAAAAGCTTCATACTGGTGAAAGACCCTTTACATGCAAAACATGTGGGAAAAGTTTTTCTCTAAATTGTAATTTAAATGTACACAAAAAATATCATACAGGTGAGAGGTGTTTTTCATGTCAAACGTGTGGAAAAAGTTTCTCTATAATTCAACATTTAAATGCACACCAGAGAGTCCACACAGGTGAGAAACCCTTTTTATGCCAATTATGTGGGAAAAGTTTCTCTCATATTGTTAATTTAAATTTCCACAAGAAAATACACACAGGTGAGAAGTTTTATTCATGTAAAAAATGTGGAAAAAGTTTCTCCCTAATTCATTATTTAAATGCACATCAGAGAACACACTCAGGTGAGAAACCTTTTTCATGCAAATCATGCGGAAAAAGCTTCTCTCAAATTAGTCATTTAAATCTCCACATGAAAACTCACACAGGTGAAAAGCCTTTTTGTTGTGAAACATGTGGAAAATGTTTTGTAAATGTTTCCAATTTGAATGTTCATAGAAGAAGTCACACAGGCGAGAGGCCTTTTCCTTGTCAAACATGTGGAAAAAGTTTCTCTCATGTTAGTAATTTAAATCTCCACAAGAAAACTCATACAGGTGAGAGGCCTTTTTTATGTGAAACATGTGGAAAAGCTTTCATTAATGCTGGAAAACTGAATCTCCACAAAAAACAAACACACAAATGTGGCAAGTAATCATCTCATATAGACTTAATAATATTTAAACTTTTTATGGTTGTTCTTAGGAAATACATTAGCAAAGCCAAATTCACAAATTCTGTTTAAACATGCTTTTTAATGAAGGTGAGATGTTGGGTTTATCAGAAATTTTTAACCAGGTCTTAGGAAACTTTGCTGAGTGTGAGCGCCAGCAGCTTGGACTTATTTTGGAGCTAGTTTGGAGACTAATTCATGTTTTTTTTTGTTTTTTTTTATAGAGCATATAAAATGTTGTACAGAAAATGCTCATAAGGAAACTAAAATAGATTTAAAATTACTTGACATGCTATAGGCTGGCATTTGCAAAACAGCCAATCCAAAAACACAATTTATTTTTCTTTCTACTGATATGTTGTACCCCCAATAATGGAGGTAAAAAAGAAAACTTTTGATGTTTGCTTTTGTGGTTGTTCTGAGACTATTTACCGAAACAACCGAGAATCAGTTTCTGTTGTTCTGGAACAGTTACTTCTACTACTATACACTTTGGTGATCAAACGCCAAAGTATGTTTGGTGTTTGAAATGTTAAAATAGGCAGTTTTAAGTATTTTGAGAGTCTCATGTATTTGTGGATTTAAGCTATTTGTGAACTGATGTTTGGTTTGTAGAACTGCAGAGAGATCAGTGAACTGATTGTTGCTGAATTCTCTCCTTGTTATAAAAAGTAAAATGAAACTCGGTAATTAAGAATCTCAACTGTCTTTTGAGGACACAATGAGAGAAACAAACTGTCAAAGGCCAAACTTCAACCTTGCTAACATTTGTGCTAAGCATTTTTTCAGTCTAAAGCAGGGAACAAAAGAAGACTGTGTGATGTTATAGCATCATTGCACTATAACAATGAGGCTGTTGAAGCTTTGCAACCTTTTGTTGATCTCTGCAAACTGAACCAAGTTATTTTAAATGTACTTTATGTTCATTTTTATGTGTGTTTTAAATGCATCAAAGTTCCTGGTTTCAGTTTCAAGGTTTGTAACACCCTACTGATGGTTGTTGACATGCATTATGTTTATCGTTTGTTCGTTTTATAGTGCTTCTGTTCACAATACTTCACTTAATTTCACACATGATGGATTCATTTTGGGATTTTTATGGTGAAAATCAAAATGTTAAAATAGTGTAGCACTTCATTTTGTAAAAAAATTAAACATAATCTGAGACATGAAATAAATGTTGAAAACACATGAAGTCAGTTTGCTTTCATTCTAAATGTTTACTGATAGAAAAGTTTCCAGTGAGCATTAGATTTATAGAAAAAGTTGTTTTAGCTTTGGTGTTTAAGATGAGTAGCCAGCTCCATTGTGACTCACTAGAGGTCCTATATAGATAAATTCAGTTGCTTTAGACTGTCTGCAGATGAACACAGTCTCAGTATTGTCTCTATGGATGCAGGCTGTAACTACACTTAATTATGTTAATGTGGGGAGTAGGTGTATGGTGACTGGTTAACCTCTTCTCTCTGGCAACTTTTTTTATTAATATCTTTACAATTATAGTGGCACAAATGAACATTTTACCTGCACAAATGTAGCACAAACGTTCTACACACATTTTGTTTCCACATTAGAATAAAACACATATGAGGATTGTTGGAAAATAAATTTTAAAGAAGCAAATATTCTTGGCTGCTATTCCAGTCCAGACCTCCAGGGGGCGGAAGTGGGCAAATCAGCTTGTTTCTCTCATTGTGACCTCAAACTGAAGTAAAACAAAAAGGCAGCAGCTTGTATTGACTTAGCTAAAAGACAATTGTGTTGTTTCTCATCTGAATATTTCAGTAACAATGTCTTCAGCTCAGCATCTCAGAGAGTTTATCAGGGATCGACTAACAGCTGCTGCTCAAGAAATCTTCACAGAGGTTGAAAAAACCCATCATTTTTACGAGGACGAGCTCGATGTTCAGTGAATAATAATGAGGATTAACTGGAAACCACGAATAAAACTCAACCGAGTCGGTTCTGGTAGGTCGAAATAAAGGTTCCGATTTGTTCACTGCAGACCGAGATCCGTTGGTGTCGATAGTTCTGTAGCCTCTGTTTTTAGCTTCTAGCTCTGATGCTACAAAGGTTGATAGCTTTGTAGCTCAGGCTAAAATGTTGCAGCACAAATAGAAAATTTGTTAGTCTCTGAAAAACCAGATGGAGTTCAATCATATCCACTGATTAAACATATCAATGCTACCAATGGTCATAGGAGTGTTTTCAGACAAACGTTTATCATCAAAATTTAAACTCAGGATAAATTGTATCTGCATGTATGTATAGTAATATATGTGCATTGTGAGTCTTACTGCATTTGGTCATTTTGTATGTGTTTCAGAGAAAGTATGTGTAATATAGTGATGTGTGACCAGCTGTACCTTCAAAAATGTTTACTGGCCACTGCTTTAAAGAGATGACAGCTATCTTGCTGCTACCTGGCTGCAGTCACATGTACAGCTTTTTGATTCACATCAATTTTTCTGTTGTGGACACGTGACAGTTGCTGGGAGTACAGTTCTTCATGTACACAATCAGACTGATGAATGAAACAGTCATCAATTTAATTATATTAATGATATCATCCATTATCCCCACAGACCACATAGCCACATATCTCCACTGAGGAGGAAATGTCTGCCATCCCCCAGGTATGTCACAACAGGAGGAGATCCAGTCATGACCAGGAAGAAGCAGAACCTAAACAGATTAAAGAGGAAGAGGTCGACCCAGAACAATTGGAGGTTAAACCATCAGTATTAGGGCATCCATGTAATAAAGAGAAAGAGGACGAATCAGGTCTTCCACTTATTGAACAATGGGAAGATTCTGAGTTGATTAAAAAAGAAGAGGATGACACAGAATCTCCACTGGTAAATGAAGGAAATAAGGAACCAGATTTTTCAGTCGTTCAACATGAACAGCAGCCACCAAAACATTTACCAACTGGACAGGACCAGAAAGATCTCTGCAGAAATCAGGAGGGAGAGCAGCTTGTCCAGAAGCAGATTGTTGCTTTGATTGAGACTTCCACTCTGCAGGAAGGTAATTTTATTAAAGAACCAAAACTTGAGGAGCTTTCTTGTCATATATCTCCTGTAATTGAGAGCAAAGATCAGGAAGTAAGCAGCTCTTCTGTATCAGGGAGTCAGTCTCATATTGACTCAAAGAAAAGGTCTTTCAAATGTAACATATGTGGAAGATGGTATAAACATCAGGCTAACTTAAAAAATCATTACAGAACCCACACTGGTGAATGGCCTTTTTCATGTGATTTGTGTAGTAAAGGTTTCCCTAAAATTAGTGCTTTAAAACGGCACAAGAAAATTCATAGCGGTGAGGAGCCTTTTTTGTGTCAGTCATGTGGAAAAAGTTTTACTCGAATTGGTGATTTAAATGTCCACAAGAGAACTCATACAGGTGACAAGCCTTTTTCATGCGAGTCTTGTGGAAAATGTTTCTCTCGAATTGGTAATTTAAATGTCCACAAAAGAACTCATACAGGTGAGAAACCTTTTTCTTGTCAAACATGTGGAAAAAGTTTCTCTCACATGTGTAGTTTAACCATTCATAAGAGAATTCATACAGGTGAGAAGCCTTTCTCTTGTCAAACTTGTGGACAGAGTTTCTTTCAAATTAGTAGTTTAATCACTCATGAGAGAAATCATACAGGTGAGAGACCTTTTTTATGTAAAGCATGTGGAAAAACTTTCACTCGAATTGATCATTTAAATGTACATTTGAAAATTCACACAGGAGAGAAATCTTTTTCTTGCAACATATGTGGAAAATGTTTTAAAACAAGTTCAAATTTGAATGATCACAGAAGAATTCACACAGGTGAGAAACCTTATACATGTGAAACATGTGGAAAAACCTTCATTAATGTTTGGAAATTGAATTTCCACATTAAACAAAAACACTTGACTGTCACATAGATTAACTATTATAAATACTTTAACTTTTCCTGGTAGTAGTTATCTTTGCTAAGTACATTAGAAAAAAAATGACTAAACCAGGTTATAGGAAACCTATCCAAGTCTGTAAATAGCAGCAACTTGGACCTGATGTACAAACGCCTGTTTGATACTGTGTTTTACTGGTTCACCCCTGCTATTAAGAATAGGAGCATATCTACAATATCAAAAAATGCAACTTAGGGACCTGAGTTTGCCATCAAGTTTGGAAATAAAATGTCATAGCCATGTGGATGGCTCATAGATGTAGTTCAGCATGGTAGTGGAGGTCTGATGATGTGGGCTTGTTTTAAAGTCATTAGTTCAATATGAAGTCTTCTTTGTATTAAGCTCTTCTATAAAAAATGTTGGTAGATCTGTCCAGTAGCTGAAGCTTGTTCGAAACTGGGTCAACAACAGGATAACAAAATAATTATTGGGTTGGAATGTCCTAGACAAAGACCAAACTTGAACCTTACAGAGATAATGATGTTTGGAAAGCTGTGCTGAAAGAGATTTCTGCAAACCCAAGTGATCTAAAGCAGGGCTCTAATAAAGACAGTGAAAATTGCTCCATAGTAATGATGTTTTAGCTTTTATACCTTTTGTTCATATCTATAAACTGAACTTCAATACATTTTATTTTATGTATGTGTATTTTAAATGGATCAAAGTTTCTGCTTTTAATTTGGATGTTTATAAGAGACTATTGATTGATAGTTGATTTTATTTTCCCAAAGGGATAATTTTTCATGTCATTATATTTTCCAAGTGGAATATATAGATGTGTCACAAAAAGTGCATCATCACAAACATAAACAGCAACAAACATTTTCCCGCCATTACCCTCATACAGTCACACACAAACAGATGTAATATGAATAGCACACATTCCTCCTTCCCCCTGTTCTCCTAATTAGACATATCAAGAAACATCACATCGCTGAAAGCAGTAGGAAATGGATGATTGTCACAGATGTTTGCTTTGTGCAATGTGCAACTTTTCTTAAAGGGACAGTATTATGTAATAAAGACTTTTTGTTTTACATCATGTTATAATGTTATCCACTCATCAAAGATGTACCTGGAATGTTACCTTGATTCTTTCATGCATGTTCAAAAGTTTCTGCAGAATGCTCTGTGGTATCCAAATAAACCTAAGAATTTCATGAGTTCCTTTTTAGTTGTTGGTGGTGGACACTTTTCAGTAGCCTCTACTTTTCCATGAACAGGACATACTTTGCCTTGACTCACTTAATGACCAAGACAAGAGTTGAGAAGAGCTTGAGCAAGGTCTTATTTGGCTGCATTCGCTGGAGCTATGCATCTGCCAGAAGGTCAAACAATGTTGTTCCAGAGAAGACCCGGTACCTGAATACACAACAATGTCATCCAAATACACAGCACAACCCTCTAAATGCCCAACAACTTTATTCATCCAAAGTTGTTGGTCCATTCCTCAACCAAAGAGCATAACGTATGAATTCAAATCACGAGATGTAAAGAAGGCAAATGTTTTTTGTGTCCTTTTAGATAAAGGGACCTGCCAATCACCCTTTAGTAGGTCTATCTTACTGGTGAATTTAGCACTACCAGTTTGGTCAACACAGTCATACATAAGAGGCAGAGGGTATGAAACCAGGTTTAGTTATGTTATTGACTTTTCTGAAATCAGAACAAAACCAAAATGTTTTGTCTGATTTTGGAACCAACAAACAAGTTTTGTTTCCTGGTTCAAATTTGCAAGAGATGGGTTTAAAACATTCTGTGACTGGGAAACAGATAAGTTACATTATTTTTGTTTCATGGGGAAATACCAGTTTATTGTTCAAGGAAATAAAACTCACACAGTCTGTTAGTGGCAGAGGTGTGTCTGAAGTCTTGAGATAAACTACACGACACGCAGTTTATCTCATGTCGTGTAGTTTATCAAGTCGACAGGGGACAAAAAGTCCACTGATGGCACTTAGATGGATGTTTTACTGTCAGCGCCAGAACCAAATAGCAGAGCTGGATTCTTAAAATGTTTGTGTGAAATCACCTGCAAGCCAAGAGTTGCAGGAATTTAGTTAATTTTTCAAAGTCAAGTTTAACATGGTGAAAATCAAGTGGGCTTAAACTGGTTGCTGTGACATCATAGGAAGGAGGAGAGAAAGTTTTACAGGTTTTATTAGCAATGTTCACAGCAAAAAACTGCTTATGCTGAATAATAAGGTGTTGCAAATGAATTGCATTAAAAAAATAAACAACAAAAAATTATGAGTTGTACCTTAGCTGCAAAAGTGAAAAGAACGGTGAGACAAAATATTATCCTGGACCTCTTGGGCAGCAGCAGAACAGAACTGTAGTTTCCTCTCACTCCAGTCCAAAAAATTGCACTTGACTTAATTTCTGAACAATGACCAACTTCATTTTTGGCAGACTGAAAGAAAATGGTTTTAAGTTTTGTCACAACAACATCTGAACCACCCTCTCAGGCCCAGTTTCCTCCAGAGTCGGAGTGTACCTGGATTGGATTTTTTGTTGGATTTTCAGAACGGATTTTCTGTCGTTCTACAACATTTTTAAAACCGTGACTCTGATCCACAGAGTCCAGACCAGATTCACTCAGCCACTACTGGCTAGACTTTGGTTCAGTTTATATTTAGTGCAAGCAACCCAAACAAACAAAATCCACTGTGAGTTGCTTCTTTTTCAGTGTCTGATTTTGGGTATAAATGGGTGAATCACTGAATGTAGTGTAAAGTGCTGGATTATATAAGCATTATGCAAGTACAAGCAATTCCTGAGAATTGTGTTCTATTTTTAGAAATAGATGGGAAAGAAGTAATTAAAAGATGCACATTCTATCAGCTAAAATTTGTTTTGGCATGAAAGTCTGTCTTTTAAATTCTTGACATTGTTCATAGGTGAGGCAATCACAGCCGTGTTGTCATAGAGCCAGTACAATATTCTGTCTCAACAGTCATCTCCAAACAAAAGTCCAAATTGTGTGTTTTATGGGTTTGCCTCCGCGTTTGTTCACATTTTCACATTTAGCAGCCTGCACTTTGAAGTAAACACCAAATCTCTCTGCTTCACCTGACTCCAATATTAGCTCAGTAGCAGAGGTCTGTAGAACTCAACTGCATGATAGTGAGACAGTTTAGCAATTTAATTGAAGTATATAGGACAAGGAACACATCTAAAAGTTGAAGAACGCTAGCCCTCAAGGGATGCATTTTGAGACCACTGCTTTTGATCAATCTGTTGTTAGATATTTAATATTTGCATTTGGTTATTCTTTTTGCCATTGGAAGTATGTTTTGACTGTCAACTCCTCCTTGATTATTCTTATTCTTCAATTGGATTTTAATGGTGGTTGGCAAACAACAACATGGTGCAGTACAGCCATCAACCAGTGAAGAGTGTGAATCACTCCTTCTTGCTCCTCTGTGCCCTCTATCTTTCTCAGCCAGTTTGCCTGGTCCCCTTGCTCACCTTCACCCGTTTACAAATCTGCCATCTGTTCCTTGTCAGTAATCAAGCTCCTTTGAATCACTGCTGGACTCTTCCTTTGGTTCATGTTCAGTGGTTTACATCTGTTTGTCCCAGTCACTCAATTTTTTGTATGGAATTATGCCCTTGTTTCCTTGCTTGTAAGTTTGTTATGTACAAACTTACAGGCCTCTACATCGTCCTGTAGTGGGGGTACATCTACCACACTTTTTATAACAAAGAAAAGAAGAACATCCAAACCACACAGTGCCAGAGAAGGCCATGAGGCTGGTGGGCTGAACAATTTTGGTCAACACCGTGATCCCCTGCTCTGTCCTCGAACGACCCTGACTTCATCCAGAGACGGGGCCAACGAGAGCAGCCCCAGTACCAAACAGTTCAAACTTCTCAACATATTCCAGACTCAACTCCATTAACTCCAACTATTCCCCACAAAGACACCCCCAACCAGCACTCAAACACAAACCCCCAAATGCAAATGCCATGAATCCCTTCCACACAGTGTGCACTCTGCATCACAAAACGCACTGCAATGGCAAGGCCCTGCACAATGCTATCCCAGCCAGATTAAGACAGAAACCTCAGCATAAAATAACTGCAAGCAGAGCCTAATCATATATTTTTCTCTTAAACTGCAGTGGTCCAAACCTAAAGAATTGAAGGTTTACACTCAAAGTTAAAAAAAGCCAACTTTTCTTTGGAAAACAATAAATGAAAAGTAGCTTTTAGAATATGTTAAAGATGCTAACCCTCTCAAAATAAATACAATGACAAGTTTCTGTTTTAGTTAGCCTCTTCTTTCTAAAGGCAGCAGATCCAGTCTGTCAAAAATGTTTCCTTGTTCTTTCGTGTTCAGATTGGCAGATAAGAGGCTGGTGTAAGAAAACATTTTGTGACTGGGAGAACAAGCCAGTTTTATCAAAAATATCAGTTATGGAAATAAAATGCACACTGGCAGCAGCTGTGTCCGAGATAAACTGCAGGACATCTTGGGAGACACGAGGACAAAAACCTCAGCAAAACTCACTGAGGTGGATGTCTTTAAGGTCAGAACGAACAGAGTTTATTCAGAGACACTTATTCTTCTCTGAGTTTGTTGGAGTGAGAAAAAAACATATAAAATGAATGAAATCATCAACCAATTTATTCCAATAAATGCAAAGATATATTTTTGGAGATCACACTTACAGAGAGAAACACCATCTCAGCTCGGCTGCAAAGTGATCTCATCAAACGGGGACTTCACCTGTTAATATATTGTTCCCCACACCCCAGCTGTATAACAGAAAGGTTCTTGAAGATGCTCATGTGACTAATATGGAGTTCTTTATCCTATCTTACAGACTGCAGTTGGTGGAGGAGAAGGAATCACTGTGAACAGTGAGACCTGTTAACCTTTACCTGCACACCCTATATATAAAATCAATAAAATCGTACAATCAATCCACAATTATTTCCCCTTTTGATCTCCACTAAGAGATCACCTCAACCTGATGTGAATAATGTGTCAAATGAATTAAACACCTTTGAAATCTCCTCTGGCTCCCTGTGCTCCAATATTGTTTTTTTGTAAGTTTTTGTTCTTGTTTCTTCATTAAATCTTCAAATCAGCTTTCTTCAAATATTTCCCTCGTTAATCAGCTCTTCTCAGCAGCTCCAGTCTATTTAAATTCTTCCCGCAGAACCAGAGGTTGGATGGGCGTTACAACCCTGTAAATAAGTGTAAGACCTGCAAGACTACATTCTTCTGAAGAAAAAAAAGCTCACAACACTTTTTCTCAAAGGAAGAATCACACAGTCTCTTTAGCTGAGAAGAAAAATGGAGGAGAATAAGCTGGACCAAGAAACCCTGTTCGATCTGTCTGGATCTACTGAAGAATCCAGTAACTATTCCCTGTGGGCACACCCCATTGAGATAAATAGGATCAGAAAGGGATCTACAGCTGCCCTCAATGCAGGGAGACATTCACACCAAGGCCTGTTTCAAAGAAAAACATTGTCTTTGCAGCATTAGTGGATCAGGTGAAGAAGACTGGACTCCAAGCTGCTCCTGCTGATCACCACTATGCTGGACATGAAGATGTGACCTCTGATCTCTGTACTGGGAGAAAACTGAAAGCCATCAAGTCCTGTTTATTCTGTCTGGCCTCTTACTGGGAGAATCACCTTCAGCCTCATTATGATGTGGCTCCTTTAAAGAAACACAAGCTGGTGGAGCCGAACAAGAACCTGCAGGAGAACATCTGCTCTGTGGATGAACAAAAAGGCCACGACACAGTGTCAGCTGCAGCAGAAAGAGCTGAGAGGCAGAGAGAGCTGGAGGAGAGACGAGGAAACATCCAGCAGAGAATCCAGGACAGAGAGAAAGATGTGAAGCTGCTTCAACAGGAGGTGGAGGCCATCAATCACTCTGCTGATAAAACAGTGGAGGACAGTGAGAAGATCTTCACCCAGCTGATCCGTCTCCTCCAGGAAAGAAGCTCTGATGTGAAGCAGCAGATCAGATCCCAGCAGGAAACTGAAGTGAGTCGAGTCAAAGATGTTCAGGAGAAGCTGGAGCAGGAGATCACTGAGCTGAAGAGGAAAGACGCTGAGCTGGAGCAGCTCTCACACACAGAGGATCACAACCAGTTTCTCCTCAACTACCCCTCACTGCCAGCACTCAGTGAGTCTACAGGCTCATCCAGCATCAACATCCGTCCTCTGAGACACTTTGAGGACGTGACAGCAGCTGTGTCAGAGCTCAGAGAGAAACTACAGGACGTCCTGAGAGACTCATGGACAAACATCTCACTGATGGTCACTGAGGTGGATGTTCTACTGTCAGAACTAGAACCAAAGAGCAGAGCTGGATACTTAAAATATTCATGTAAAATCTCTCTGGATCCAAACACGGCTCACAGATGGCTGGTGTTGTCAAGGGAAAACAGGAAGGCGACAAGAAAGGCTCAGCATCAGTCTTATTCTACTCATCCAGAAAGATTCACTCACTGGCGACAGGTTCTGAGTCGCGAGACTCTGACTGGACGTTGTTACTGGGAGGTGGAAAAAAGAGGGAACGTTTAGTAGCCATCACAGACAAGAATATCAGCAGAGCAGGACATGGGAATGAATGTTTATTTGGAGGTAATGACAAATCTTGGGTTTTAGATTGTCACCAAAACCGTTTCAAATTTGGTCACAACAACATCTGGACCTCCATCCAAGGTCCAGTTTCCTCCAGAGTGGGAGTGTACCTGGATCACATAGCAGGTATTCTGTCCTTCTACAGCGTCTCTGAAACTATGACTCTGATCCACAGAGTCCAGACCAGATTCACTGAGCCGCTGCTGGCTGGAGTTTGGGTTGGGTTTGCATGCCATGCAGAGCTCTGTGAACCCAAATAGAGAGCCCACTGAAGGTTCAGTGGGTTTGATTCAGAATCTTAATCCTGCATCAGATTTGTTCTTTATTGTTGTTATTTTGATCCTAAACTACATGTAAATCAATAGGTTAGACATTGTCAGCACTGGTTTGTGTTAAAGTCTGATGTTCTTCTCTAAAACATCAGCACAAGAATATTTACTGTTTCCATTTTCAGGCTTTGAACTTAGAAATAAAACAACATATTACTCCTCAAGTTAAAAAAGTGAAATTAGTGCTTTGATAATGTTGTTGTTGTAGCTCATTTACCAATTAATATGACCAATTCTAATATTTCTAATTACCAACAAATTGATAATATATATATTTTTTACCTATTAAATTAATATTTACCAATGAGACAACAGATATTGTCTTATTGTGGACTTAAGCTGATTTCATGTTTTGTTGATTCTTGGGTGGAACAAATTCAGAAAAAAAAATGATCATGTTGCTTCACTGTTTATCTCTATTGGTAATGGGATGCTGCCCCCTACAGGAATGATTTGTTCTTACATGACAATGGGTCCTGGGAATGTTTCTTTTTGTTTCATTAATATATGTATATTTTACAGTTGAGGTTGACATGTCATTCAACATGGGGTGAATTTACGAGTTTATCTGCTGTGGGGAGATTTAAATATTTGGAAGTTGATGGGTATGAGACGGGTTCTTTTTTTTAAAAAAATGTAATAATGATTGCAATGGGCATGATCATGTGTTTTATTATTTTTCCCTGTTTTTATTTTTTGTCTCTTCGAAATAAATAAATATATAAAACTGTGTTGCCATGGCAGCCAGAGCTATAGAAACACAGACAGACAAATGGAGGCTAGTGTTTCAGGTGGACTTTTTTGTTTCCTGATTGACTGGAAACACTCAATCAATCAGTGTTGAAAACAGGTTATTATTGAAAACCTGTTCTCAATAACAACCTGAAAATTGTGCTGTTTTGCTGCATCTCATTCACAGTCAGTGGAAACATTATTCCAAGCAGCGTCAAAGATAAATATGAATAATGTTTAACTAAAGCTTAAAAGCCATCAAGTAAATGTAAAAGGACAGTTAAGAACAAGAAATAACAGTTATACAGGGAACTACAAGCTAAGAAAAAGCGGGTTTTGTATGCTTATTAGAATGTAACACAACTGGATGGAAGGAAGACTGAAACATGCACAAAAGGTCCAGTTCAGCTGTTTTGCTGACAAGCTGCGGTTCCACTCCAGCCCAGTAAGGGGTGGTAAATGGAGCATTCAGCTTTTTGTCTCAGTGTGACCCGAGCGGAAGTAAAAATAAAAAATAAAATAAAAAACACAAAAAAGAAAAAAGAAAGAAAGAAAACAGCTCCAGTCGCAGCTTTTGTTAACTCGTCAGAAATACTATTGCATTGTCCCATCTCAGCTAATATTTCAGCAACCATGTCTTCAGTTCAGCATCTCAGAGAGTTTATCAGAGAGAGACTAACTGCTGCTGCTCAAGAAATCTTCACAGAGGTTGAAAAAACCATTATTTGCTACGAGGAAGAGCTCGATGCTCAGCGCAGGATGATGGGGATCAACTTGCAGCAACAAATAAAGCTCAACAGAACCGGTTCGGAGCTGCAGAGACAAAGTTCTGGTAGGTCTGGGTAAAGTAGATCAGCGATCAGGGCTGAACACGGAACTGTTTTTAGCTGCTAGCTCCGATGCTACACAGGCTTATCGTTTTGTAGCCCAGAACAATTAGAAAATGTTTGTTCGAGTCTCTGAAAACCATTTAAGCCACATAATTAATTATGTTAATGCAAATAATAGTAAATATTTTCAGACTAACACTGATCAATTAATAGGAAAAATTCAGACCGTTATTAACTTATACTGATATGTATGTTTACTATCACGTCAGTCACACTGCTTGTGTTCATCATGTATGTCAACATGTGTCCCAGAGAGAAGGGGGTTAGGTTCCTGCTGCTTTCTGATTCACTTTAAGCCTGATGGAGATTTTATATTCAGCCTGAGCTGAATCTGACTCAACCTGGGCTTCTGTGAGGCATTTTAATAAGCCTATAACATAGCATAGATAATACTAAGTGCGAATGCACAATGTAATTTATTTTTAGCTATTTATGAAAGGCTAAATAGAAAAGTAAGTACTATATCTTGTTGAATTAAAAAGAAAAGCAATGCAGAAGTTAAATAGATTGTAACAAGCGCAGTGCATTACACGACTAATGCACTGCGCTTGTTAGATGGCCAGCAAAATAAGTATTTCGGCCATGTACAGGAAGTTCTGTAAATTCAAAATTAATAGGCTCATTCAAGACCTTGTAGATCCTGAAGAATGTTGTTGCTTCAGTCATCAACCATGCCATAAATGTCATATTTACACTCTAAAGAATAATATGCTTTACTAAAAAAATTTCTACACTGTCTGGTCAACTTTAAAAATTGAGGTTTTAAATACTTCAGTTATTTTTATTTTGTAGGAACTGTTTGTGGCGTCAGTAATTGTAACAAAGTTCACCAATGAATAAATGTCTTAAAATTAGAGGTTTGATTGTTCTTTTTACTGTAATACAATCAGAATTCATCTTACAGTTTTAAACATCTGTTCCAGGGCTGCCAATTAGTGTGAACAGTTTTTTCTGAAAATAAATAAGCCCTACAAACTAAGTTTAGATTAACTGTGTGACGCCAACAATCTCGGATATCCAAGAACAACCAGGCTGATGCATAAAGCAGTCATCAATTAAATTATATTAATGATCTCTTCCTTTATCCCCACAGACCTCCAACAGCCACATTTCCCCATTGAGGAGCAAACTTTTGCCATCCAACAGGTTTATAACCAGGGGAGGAGGTCCAGTCATGACCAGGAGGAATCAGGACATAAATGGATTGGAGAACTAAGGGAACCACGACCTCCATGTATTAAAGAGGAAGATGAGGACCCCAAATCACCACTGATTGATGAACAGAACATTCAAGGAAATAAATGGATTAAGGAAGAGGAAGAATCAGAACCTCAGCTGATAATTGTAGAAAAGAAGGAACCAGATTATTCAGAGCTTCAACATGAACAGCATGGACCAGAATATTTACCAACCAGGCAGGACCAGAATGACCTATCCAGCAGTCAGGAGGGACAACATCTTGTCCAAAAGCTGTTTGTTGCTTTGATGGATACTTCTACTCTTCAGGATGATGACATGAGTGATGGAAGACCACAAACTGAGCAGCTCTCCTTTCAGATCTTTCCTGTAGTTGAGAGCAAAGGCAAGGAAGGAAGCAGCTCCACTGTTTCAGAGAGTCATTCTCATAATGAGGCACAGGCACAGTTTTACAGAACCCACACATGTGGAAAGCCTTTTTTATGTGAAACGTGTGGAAAAAGTTTCACTCGAATAGATCATCTAAATTTTCACAAGAAAATTCATACAGGTGAGAAACCTTTTTCATGTGAAACATGTGGAAAACGTTTCTCTCGAATAAGTCATTTAAGGCTTCACAAGAAAATTCATACAGGTGATAGGCCTTTTTTTTGTGACACATGTGGAAAATCTTTTATTCAGAGCTCGGACTTAAATGTCCACAGACGAATCCACACAAATGAGAGGCCATTCTCTTGTCAGACATGTGGAAAAAGTTTCACTCGAAAAAGTAATTTGAATGTTCACAGGAAAACTCACACACAACAAAAAAGTTTTTCATGCCAGACATGCGGACAACAGTTTCTCCGTCCTGGTAATCTGATTTCTCACATGAAACTAAAACATAACAGTGAGAGGGAGACATTTGACTCTCACACAGAGTTAACACTATAAATATTAAAAAAAATTTTTTTGCAGTTTTCAATTTGCAAAAATAAAATTGAAGTAATTTTGGGGCGTTTCTGAGTAGTGCCCCAGAAGTGCAGCTAAATAGCCAATCGTTAGTGGTTGCTTGTTGTTGTGATTTCATCTGAACCTGGTTTAGTCTTCCGGTTTTCATGGCTTTGTTTGTAGCCATGATTATTTCGTTATATACCAGTGTGTTTTATTTTGTTTAGCTTGAAAGGCCTCTGCTGTCTGGTGTCATTAGTTTATTCTCAAAAACTTTGTTTTGATAGAATTTAGACTGCTTTAAACTGACTTAGATAAATTGTTAGTTTAGTATTCCTAAATACTATATATTTTGTAAGTCAAGGAAGAGAACTTTAATTTGTTGCTAATTTTGCCCTCCATGTTATTTTGCCAATTGAAGAATATTATATCATTGTGGAGTTGTACTCATTTTTTGATCGTTTATTTGAGTCTTTATTCTGGATTAGGAAGGGAAATAATTTTCTTTTCTCCAGCTTAAGAATAACAGTGAAATAATTGGTTCGTCAGAACTTTTTTTTGCCAGGTCTTAAGAGACTTCTATATCTGTGAACAGCAGCAGAATTTATGGACAAATGTCATATTTTGTGCTACAGTCCACTCATGCTGTTCAGGTTATGCCCATTTACAGATTCTTTTTTTTCATAGGGAGTATCTATGAAATATTTAAAAGAAAATGCTGCATGGAAGGCTCAAATTCTTTGACAAACTAAGACTTGACACACTATTTGCTGGTATTTGCAAAGCAGCCACTGTATAAGCACCATTTATTTTCCTTGCTGCTGATTGGCTGTACTCTTAATAGTGGAGATAATGTTGGCTGATGTTGGCTTCAAAAGCCAACATCAGAGGGTCCCACACTGTCCTTGCAGTGTGGGACCCCCACAGGACAGCGACTCAGTCACTGGCGTATATTTTCAGCTATGGCTTTTGAGTCATCTCCTCTGTATATTTCAGTGCATATTAAGGTGTACATCATGTTTAAACCTTTTAAATTTTTGATGTGAAAAGCTGCAGAAAGCTTTGAGAAATGTTTGCTTGAGGAAAACAAATGCTTCGTAGATGTTATCCTGCACGGTGGTGGAAGCTGATGATGTGGGCTTGTTGATTGGTCCAACAATTGTCTTTGTCCCAAACTCTTCTTGAACCAAATGTGGGTCCATCTGTCAAACTGCTGAAGCTTGGTCCAATCTGGGTAATCAACAGGACTACAACAAAATAGTAGTAGAGTTCAAATGGCCTAGTCAAAGGCCAGACTTTAACGTTACTGAACTCTTGATTTCCACAGAACTGTACTGAGCTGATTTTGTTTTTTGAGCCTAAATGATCCAAAGCATGGCTCTAAAGAAGACTGAGTGAAGTTGATCTCCAACAGTGTTGTTTGAGCTAAGTTACCTTTTGTTGATTTTGTTTTTAATTTTTGTAGATTTTAAATGTATCAATGTTTCTGCTTTCAGTTTTGAGGTTTGTAACAAACTACTGATTGTTGTCGATGTTTTTTAAATTTACAAAGTGTGTTATTTGATTTGCAAATGTTTTCAAAATTTTTAACTTTTTCACATATTTGAAACATTTGTTTTAGACTTGTGAAAACTAAAATGTTAGAATAGTTTAGTTTTTCATGTTACTGTAAAAAATAATCAAGTTAAACTTTTTCAAGTAATGTTGAATTTAAATACATGAATACTGTTTGTTTTCATCAAAATTTTTCTGGCATGAACCAATAAATCTTTAGTTTTTGCTTGATTTTCATGTCCCTCCAAATCTCTGTCTAACATTTCTACCATTGAACTTACTTTTTCTGGTTTAATTTCAACCGGAGAAAATGGCAAACAGAACGAGCGGTTGCATTGTTTTAGAATTGTAGTTTTGAAATGGGAACGGAGGATGTAAACAAAGCCGTTCAGCCCGTGTTGGCCACTCTTCCAGACGTTAGCCATTGGGTAAAATCAGATCCTATTCTTTTAAACTTCATCACAGTTCACAACTCCAGCAAGCAATCACTTCTCATTAGCCGAGATCAGAGACTCTACGAAACAAGGCCCAGAACGAGGGGATGGTTATTATCAGGCACTTCACAATGATCTAGGTTCTAATTCTTCAAGTTATTTTTGCAAAGGTAGTAAGGTAAAATTAAAATTTGTCCGGGGTTGAACACTTGGCATTGTCTCTATGGGTACAAGCTTTAACTAAGCTCTGCTTACTAGATAAAAATCCAGATATGATTGCTGATTACTTACAAAGTGACAGCATTTTTTCTAATGTAATGTCTCATCAATTTGCTGAAACAGAAATTAATAACTGTTTGGTCAATTCATTCTCAATCTATTGATTGAGTGATGTATGTAATTTAGTATGCTGGAATGCAAAGAATGTGAATTTAGAGTGGGTTTCCCTTTACAAGTTGGCGGCTTAAACTCACGGAAACAAACTGATGCTTTGCTCTTCTAACCAATCTTTTAAGTCCAAAGCACAGTAAATACTTTTTCATGGTTGTTTTTATGGTTGTTTTTTTTTTTAACAAGGACAAATGCATTCAACATTGACTCTTAAATAGACCTAGATACTATGGACACATGTTTATAGCAATAGCTAATTTGCTACTGAGTCATGTCCCTGAGTGGCCTTCCAGAAAGACAGATTTAAAAATGCATAGAGGATTAAAGATACTGTAGAAAATTTTACTGTAGAAAACAGCATTGATTAAAATGAGAAAGACATTTTAGAAATAAGTTTAGAAAGAAACTTCAGTTTAGAAAAGTTTTGGACTACGTTCAAAGAATGTAGTTTGTTTTTACTGCCAAAATGTTATTCCAGTTCAGTCCAGCAGGGGGCGGAAATTGACCAATCAGCTTATTTGTCTCAGTGTGAATAAACCCCTAGTCCTTTTTGCTTTTGTGTTAAGCAAGGAGGACACAACTGAAAGGCGGTTGTGTTGTCGTATCTCAGCTGAATATTTCAATAGTTTCAGCAACCATGTCTTCAGTTCAGCATCTCAGAGAGTTTATCAGAGAGAGACTAACTGCTGCTACTGAAGAAATCTTCACAGAGGTTGAAAAAACCATCGTCCGCTACGAAGAAGACATCAAACTGCTAGAAATCTGCTGGAAACCTCAGATAAAACTCAACCGAATCGGTAAGAAGCGACGGACCCAGGCTGGTCCAGGCTCCGAAAATCAAAGCGATTTAAAATCAAGTTCTTGGTTGAGAGTTTTGTGTTATTATGGCAGCTGGTCTGCGACAGACTGGCGACCTGTCCCGGGTTGAGCCCGCTACTCGCCCAGAACGTTCTCTGGAGATCGGAACCAGCACCGAGACCCCATTAGGGTCAGGGGTGTAAGAAACTGTTTGGTAGCTGTTGCTTCGCGTCCTGCTGTGGACTTTACTAAAGTTTGTATATAGTATCTAGAGAGGTTAAAGGCCTATTATGTTGCATTTAACGACACTGGACTTGTGTTGGACAGTAAAAACAATTTCAGTAATAATTTATGGAGCAACAAAAAGTCAACAATAACTTCAATGTTAAGAATTACAATCCAATAAAAGACAATAGGCACCGGATGTGTGTGTGGCCCACATCCTGGATGTTATCCAGGATGTGATATAGAATATCAATATCATGAATATCAATATTCATGATTTACAGATGTTTATAAGACTGAGAAGAATAAAAACTGCGGTGTGAACTTGATTTGTTTTGTTTTCTACACTGATATATTTGCTATTTTACTGCAGGTTGTGTTTTTGCATCAATGTAATGCTGATTGAGATAGTTTTGTTATTCATTCATAAATGTCTGCTATTCTGAAGTGACTTGAGTATTGTTTCATATTTTTTTGAAAATAAATCTGAGTAATTATGACTATCTTGTCACTCCTTTTAATGTATTTGTTCTCTACATTTGTAGTAAAAATAATTGTTTTTGGAACTGAATTTCTGAATTATTTGATATTATTACCTAAATACTTATTCTATTTGTGGAAACATATAAAATGTGCTCGTGGTGGGAATTTGTTGTGAATCTCAAACTTTATTTTATTTTGCTTAAAGTTCTTATTCTAAAAATATAGTTCAGCACTGAGCTTTAATCTGAGCTTATAGTTACATGTGAGCTCTAAATTAATATCACCGTCACATCCTGATGTATCTCAGTTTGAGCATCTTGTGGATAACAAGATCTTCATCTTGACATTTTAACCTTTTAATGCTAACCTCTATAGATGTTGCCATGGTAACCAGTAAAAAGGGCAGCTGTTCAATCTAGGAGACTCCATAGGTTCAGATGTTGTTCAGTGGATTTTGTTCCAATTTAGAGAAACCTCAAGATTTGTTCCTCCATGAATGTTTCACCAAACATTCTTAACTGTCTGGATCTTTTTTTCTGAATACAGTCCAGCCAAAGCAACATGTCAGCATCAAAGAGGAAGTTCTGTCTGAGCCACAGATCTGGAACCAGCAGAAGAGCTCCATTCAGGAGTCAGAACCTTTACAGACTAAACAGCCAGAACCTCCAAAGATACAAGAGGTTAAGGAGGGACCTGAGCATCTTCAGATTAAAGAAGACACAGAGGAACCAGAACTTGGAGCTACTGTGGTCTGGTACCAGGAGGAACCCAGACTGCTGAACATCTCCTGGAATTCCCACACTAATCGCAACAGAAAGGGTATGAAACTCTGAGCTACCAGTGAAACTTTGGTTCTACGCAGGTTTGAACATTAGCAGAATGTAGATGATTCTGCTGGTTCTGCAGTCAGCGGCTGATTTGAGGCATATAGTAAAAACCAATAAATGGCTTGAATTTGCAGGTTTTGGTCCTGATCGTGCCCTGCGACAGACTGGCAACCTGTCCAGGGTGACCCCACCAGAACGTTAGCTGGAGATAGGCACCAGCACCCCCTGATGCCCCCAGGGACAAGGGTGTAAGAAAACGGACAGACCACAACAATACCTGCTGCTAGGTTTTACTCAGTTGAGATCTAGAAATACATTTCTATGCAGCAGACTGGGAGCAGATTCTAGAAATGATCTTAAATCTCAAATGAAAACAGAATAAATCTTTTGCATCATTCTAAAAATCAAGTGCAAATGTTTCCATTTGGGTCAAAGTAGTCTTAATTCCAAGTGAAGATACCTGAGCAACAGTGACAGTGATTCAGTGAATATGTTGAGTAGATGTAGGGGAGTGAAAAATGACAAATAACTAAGATTAATCTTCACATTGGACTCAGTTTCTATCTGTTTTATCTGGGCCAGATAAAGCTGAAAGAGTTCTTAGGGTGTTGGAGAGTTAAATTCCATCGTCACTCAAATCTCTCAGACTGTCACATAGAGTCGGGCGTATTTACGCCCGAGCCTGTCTGCCTTGTGTGTGTGTGTTTGTGTGTGTAGTTCTTCACTCCATTCTTTAGCTGACCCAAATCTCTTGCTGGAGTCCAGTGAACGTTTCCAGGAAATGTCCACAGCTGGGATATTTCAAAATTGTTTACTGCACTTTTGTGATTGCTCTTTCCAAATCTCTCCAAATCTGAATTGCTTCCTGACTTTTCAGGTCAGGGTGGTTTGCTGTTACAGAAACACATTCTTTCCAGATCAGAATGATCTGAAACATTTCACTGATTACACGTATTATAGCTGAAACTGCACAGCTATAATTATTAATTAATAACATAATTATTATCCCACAAATGGAAACTAAGCCACGTTGCCTAGCCCTCCTGTTCCACTTCTAATAAAGACTTTCATACATCTTATTAAAGCTAAAAATGTTTTCAATGGTAATCTGTATTACCATTGAATACAGATTAGATCTAGTTTTACTCAAAATAAAACTAGATGCTTCTGTAAGAAGTGAAAAATATGGCAAAAAAAGATTCTCAAACAGGACTCGGTTTCTGTCTGCTTTAATGGCCAATGTTGGACGTACCTACTCTCAAAATACAAGTTACATATCACACAAATCTCAGAGAGCCTTCAGCTTTCCATACTGAGTGGGGCATGTTTGTCCCTGAGCTTGTCTTATACTGTGGGTGTATGTGTGCGTGTGTGTTTTTGTAATTCTCGACCAATGGAGTCCTTTGTTTGGCTTACACAGATCTCTTGTTGGACGCCTATGAGATTTTTCTTGGAATAACATCTGTTTCCTATCAGCCAACATGACTGCTTAAACACAACTAAATAATCTTTCTTCTTGCCAAGTGCTGAATTCCTTCCTGACTCTCAGGTCAGAGTGGCCCAGTAAATACACACCTCCACTCACACCCACACACACACACCCACACACACACACACACACACACACATTTCTTCAAATTATCTACATTCTGCCTTCAACGGTCAGGCAACCCCAGTTCTCTCAATGCCCCGTCTTTATGGCGACTCAAGCGCCTGAAGATCTCCTTTCTGTGATTTTACAATTTCTTGTTCATTTTTGCTCAAGGTTTACATGCAACAAAAATGCTAAGTACCACCTCATTGACTGTATTAAAATATTTTCATACTCTTAATTCTTTTTAATTAAAAGGGGGATTTGTCAGATCTCAGCTATTTTGTCCTTGTGGTCCCTCATTGTGATGTACAGTTAGTCTCTGCAATTTAGAGAATATTCTGATTAAAACTGTATAAATCAAAATATGTGTTTAGGCATAAGAAACGTGAGAAGACTCAGATGTGGTTTTAAATACTTCAGTTACATTTATTTTATAAGAATTTGTGGTGACAACAGCTATGGCAGTGGTGATTTTGTTAAAGGTTGTGGTGTGAGTTTCCCACTGAATAAATACTCTCAAGTTACAGGTTTAGTCGTTCAATATTTTTTAGGTATGAAATTTTGGTCCTGGAATAAAATCAGGATTTATTTAAATCTTTTAAGGATCTCTACCAGAGCTGCCATTTAGTGTGGATGACACATTAACCTGCAAACTTCTCCTGTCTTTCAATTAAACAGTACAAACTAATTTTGAACTAACCATCTCATACCTACAGCAAGAGATCAAGGAACAAGCAGGCTGATGAATGAGACAGTCATCAATTTAATTATATCAATGCTGTCTTTATTCCCCCCCCGCAGACCTCCAAAAGCCACAAGTTCCAATTGAGGAAAAAGCTTCAACCATCCACCATGTCTGTCACCAGTGGCAGAGGTCCAGTCATGACCAGGAGGAAGCAGAAGCTCCAGTGATTGAAGAAAGGGAACCAGAACATCCATTGATTAAAGAAGAGAAGGAATCAGAATCTCTATTGATAGAAGAACATTGGAAACCACAACATCCACAGAATAAAGAGGAAAAGAAGGACCCAGAACTGGTTCAAGAATGGAAAGATCCAGAAACGAAACAGATTAAGGAAGAGAAAGAACCAGAATCTTTGTGGATGCACCAAAAAAATGAGGAAGCAGATATTTCAGTACTTAAACGTGAACATAATATTTGCCAGGTAGACAGGGCCAGAAGCACCTCTACGAACCTCTGCAGCAGTCAGGAGGGAAAGCTGCTTGTCCAGAAGCAGGAAGTTTCTGTAATGGAAACATCCGCTCTTCAGGAAGGCAATTTCAGTGAACAAGAAAAAACAACTGAGCAGCCTTCCTTTCAAATTTCTCCTGGAGTTGAAAGCAATCATCAGGAAGGAAGCAGCTCCTCTGTGTCAGGGAGTCTGTCCAGTACTAACAAAAAGCAAAGGTCTTTCACATGTGATCTTTGTGGGAGAAGTCTTACAAGTCAGTGCAGCTTGGAAAGGCATTACAGAGCCCATAAAGGTGAGAAGCCTTTTTCTTGTCAAACATGTGGAAAAAGTTTCAGTCAAATGTATAGCTTAAAAGGCCACAAGAGAAGCCACACAGGTGAAAGACCTTTTTCTTGTCAAAAATGTGGAAAAACTTTTGCTCGAATGGAATGTTTAACCGTTCATAAGAGAATTCATACAGGTGAGAGGAGTTTTTCATGCGATATATGTGGGAAAACTTTCTCTGACAATTTTTATTTTAAGCTGCACAAGAGACTTCATACGGGTGGGAAGCCTTTTTCATGTGATACATGTGGAAAATGCTTTACAATTGGTGCAAATTTGAATGTTCACAAAAGAATCCACACAGGTGAGAAGCCTTTTTCATGTCAAAAATGTGGAAAACGGTTCTCTCGAATTGATCATTTACAAAAACACCGGAGCATCCATACAGGTGAGAAACCTTTTCCATGTCTAACATGCGGAAAAAGCTTCTCTCGGCCTCATCATTTAAACACACACATGAAAATACACACAAGTAAGAGGGATTTTCCATGTGAAATTTGCGGAAAGAAGTTCATGTATGCTAGTAAACTGGATTACCACAAGAAAAAAAAACACAAAAGTGAGAAGTAATCATTTATCTCACAGATTGACTATTATACATATTAAAGTTTTTCTTTGCTGTTTTTTCTTTGTAAAATACATCAGAAAAGAAAAGACAGAAATTCTATTTAAACATGGTTAGGAGTGAGTGTGGGATATTTGGTTTATCACACCTTTTGGACCAGGTCTTAGGAAACATCTCTGAGTCTGTGAACATCAGCCATTTGGACCTAATGGACAAAGATCTTTGTGTACCACCGTCAACCCCTGAGTAGTTGGGAGACACCTATTAATGTTCGTTTTCCATAGCGCATATCAATAAAATATTCAAAAGAAAATATTAGACGGGAAACTGAAACACATAAGTGAGATGCTACTTGATACTCTATAAATCTGATGTTTGCAAAGCAGCCAATCCATAAGTGTCATTAATTTTCCTTTCCGTGAATTTTCTGTATCCCCAATAGCCGAAATGAGAAAGACCTTGGATGTTGGGTACTGAAGTCATGCCAAGACTTGTTTACACTTAAGGTACATTTGGTGTTTAACTATCAAAATAGGCAGTTTCATGTGTTTCAAAGTGTCAAGTATTTGTGGATTTCAGTTGCAGTATTTGCAAACTCATGTTTGATATGAAGAGCTGAAGAGAGCTATGTAAAGTGATGTTTGTTGGGCTCTCTCCTTCTTATAACAAGTAAAATGAAACTCCTCATAACCATTATGCAATCAACTGGCCAGAGAAGTGTGAAAGTGAATGGATAAAATCAGGGATGCATTGGTGATCAGCCGATACTTATCTAAAAGGTCTAAAAATCAACCACTGTCCTCTTCCGCTCTGCTGTGAGAGAAGTTTGACTGATAAACCGGCTCACCAGTGTCATGTCTGCACCTTTCCAGTTAACAATAGTCACGCCTTTGCTGCCAATTCAGCGACATTTCAGACAAAAAAAATTGGTATCGGCCAAAATTGGAATCGGTAGGTCTGGCTTTTTAAAAGTTGGTAATTTGCAATCTGTCAAACTGGAATTGATGCAGTTTTTTTTATCTACATCACGTAGTTAAAATACATCTCAGTTCTGACATTTTAAATTTGGTTACTTAAGGCCAAATTAAGTGTAGGTAGTGCTTTGGTCCGGATCCAGACCGGTCCATGAAGTGCATTAGTTTTTGGATTGTGTTGCAATTTTTCTGCATAATGCCATCTGCTTTTCTGTAATCACATCTTTGAAGCAAATTAGCAAATTTTGATAGAGAAGTTAACACTAATTCCCCATACAGCACAGTTGAATGAGCGCTGTTTGGGTGAAGCTTAATGAGTGAATTTATGCCAGGCCTTCATTTGCTGTTTTTCACTCTGTGCTGTTCTTAGCGGCAAAGAATGTGAACTCAGTTGTAAATACCAAATGATTTGTCAAGTTGAAAAAGTAAAACTAGTTTTTTTTTTTAATCATGCTTGAACATATTTTGTTGAGTTCTGACACATTAAATAACAGATGTTTTATTGTGGACGTGAGCCAATTTCATGAATTGTTGACACATGAAATTGGCCATTATGTTGCTTCCATGTACGTGTCAGACTTCTTGGATGTATCCTAAGTTTTCCTCCCTGTATGCAAGCTAATGTACCTGCACTGAAATTTAGCATCTGTGCACATAAGGTTAAAGTGTTCCTTTTTAAAATATATTGCAGCACGTTTTATGTAGCTCATATGTGGTGTGACTACATTAAATATATAATGCAGAAACTGCAAGTAGCCAGTCAGGATGCTTTCAGAATCCTCCTAAAATTTCCACAATGAACATCTTCAAGTCAAATGTTTGTCAAGAGTAGCATACCAACTTTTTATGGTTTGCAGAGGAATTTCATGTATAAATTCATGTGCTGCTTGTATGGAACAAACAATTTAATAAAACCTCAGACAACTGCAACATATATTAAATATATTTCTAGCTTTTTTAACTATTGGAATAATTGTTAATCTGTTTTGTGATGGGGTTTTTTTTGTTGTTGTTTTTTACTTAATGATGGGTGCATTTTTTTTCTAAAAGGCATATACTACTTTTTGTCTTAAAATAAAGATTCATGAACTAATACAAAGATGTTTTTTTCTTCCCTACTCATCACCATCCACACTCCAGTTCAGTTGGGGGCGGTATTGCACCAATTTCGTTCTACATCAACCGCAAAGAAAACATCGAAGAAAAAGAAGCCCGCATGGCCTAAGATAGATAGCTGTAGTGTTGTCCCATCTCAGCTAATATTTCAGCAACCATGTCTTCAGTTCAGCATCTCAGAGAGTTTATCAGAGATAGACTAACTGCTGCTGCTCAAGAAATCTTCACAGAGGTTGAAAAAACCATCATTTGCTACGAGGAAGAGCTCGATGCTCAGCGCAGGATGATGGGGATCAACTGGACACCAGACATTAAGCTACACAGAGTCGGTTCGGAGCTGCAGAGACAAAGTTCTGGTAGGTCTGGATAAAAGTGGGGATGTTTTCACAGCAGACAGAGGTCCGTCAGCGGCGATAGTTGCTGCAGCTCCAGCTGCTGCTGAACGGGGCTGAACAGGAACTGTGTTAGCTGCTAGCTCTGATGCTACAGAGGCTAGCACAAACGTGTTTATGAGTCAAGCCCCATGACTTAATATATAACTCCAATTGTTATTAGTGCTGGAAATCTGGAATACAAAGTGTACATTCTTAATTTGTGAGCTCATACGTGTTTCTGTAAATCAGAGCAGTGGAGAATATTGTTATTATTATTTCTTTGTGTTATGTCTCCCAGACATCCAGTTTTCATGACTGTAATGACTGATGGTTTCTGTGGAGACCTGATGATGCCACAATATTTCTCTTGGCTGCAATTCTCCTACGGGGAGACTTGAAGATGTGTTGACCTGCTCCACCATCCTCCTCAGTGTATGGTGTTGAGATAAACTCGTCCAGTATCGTCTGACACATTCAGTCCCTAAGCTAAATGTACAGTCAGAGCAATAATGAATAAGTTCCAATTTTAGGCCAGATTTTTTAAAATCTTGCATCCACTTCCTTTCGAACATCAACACATCTATCTTACTTAAGAAAATGATGTCTTCTCTTTCTTTTTTAATCGTAGCTTAGAGAAACGAGTCCCTGTGTCATCATATTTACAACCAGAATATCATGTTTTACTAAATTAAATTCATACACAGTCTGGTCAACTTTTAAAAAGTGCAGCTAGACATAAGGTTACAAGTGAGATTAAAACATATTGTCTTAATGTATTTTGAGCTCTTCACTGTATGAATGCTCTACAATTAAACACTCAGTTGTAAATAAAAAATCTGCATGAAACTGTTCTTCTAGATTAAAATCTGAATGTATTCTAAATGTTTTTAACATTTTTGCCATGGCAACAAATTAATATGGAAGGCACTTAGCCTTCTTTTTAGTTAAAATCTACAAACTAATTTTAGATTAACCATATGATTCCCACAAACTTGAATCTGCAGGGAAAACCAAGCTGATCCATGAGACAGTTATCAATTAAATTATATTAGTGATGTCATTCTTTGTTCATACAGACCTCCCACAGCCAAGTGTGTCCAATGAGGAGGAAGCTTCTTCCAACCAACAAGTCTGTAGCCTGGCAAGTAGGTCCAGTCTGGACCAGAAAGAAGCAGAACATCAGTGGACTGGAGAGGAACAGATAGAACCAGAACCTAAATGGATTAAAAAAGAAGAGGAGGAAATCTGGAATACAAAATGGGAACCTACACTGCTCAAACATGAGGAAATAGAATATCCACTAACACATGTAAAAAAAGAAGAGCTCGATTCTTCAGTGCTTCAACATGGACAGCCTGGTCCTGTCGATTTACCAACTGGACAGGACCAGAAGGACCTCTGCAGCAGTCAGGAGGGAGAGCAGCAAACTGTGCAGAAGCAGTTTGCTTCTATGATTGAGACTTTTACTCTGCAAGAAGATATGATTAAAAAAGAAGTAAAAACAGAGCAGCTTTCCCTTCATATTTCTCCAATGGTGGAGAGCAAAGATCAGGAAGGAAGCAGCTCCTCTATGTCAGAGAGTCAGTCTGTTAACGGCACAAAGAAAAAATCTTTCAAATGTGACATTTGTGGGAGATGTTACTCACAACAATATGACTTGAAATACCATTACAGAACCCACACTGGTGATAGACTTTTTTCATGTGAAACATGCAGAAAAAGTTTCTCTCTAATAAGAGATTTAAATCGTCACAAGAGAATTCATACAGGTGAGAGGCCTTTTGCATGCTCATCATGCGGAAAACGTTTTTCTCAAATTAGTAATTTATATCGTCATAAGAGAACTCATACAGGTGAGAGGCCTTTCTCATGCCCATCGTGCGGAAAGAATTTTTCGCGACTTAGTCACTTAGATCGTCACACCAAAAGTCATACAGGGGAGAGGCCTTTTTCATGCCAGTTATGCGGAAAGAATTTCTCTCAAATTTGTCATTTAAATCGTCACAAGAGCAGTCATACCATTGAGAAGGGTTTTCATGATAACTAATAAATCAATCAACAGTAAATAAATATGAGCTTAATAATGAAATTATGTTTTTCATCATTTTGTTGTCTATCCATCTACAAAGAGACTGGATGAAAAAAAGTTTCTCTCCCGTGCCTCATGTTATTCCCTCCCCTCTCGTTTTCTTGGTAACGGTTAAACACACAGGGAGTTAAAAGAATAAATTTTCTTCCAACCCGTCTGAACCCAACACATGGCACACAATAGTAATGAAAACAACATAAGATGAAAAGTTTTGAACTTTCTTGCATAGTGTCTATAACCCCCATGCGTATGAGCTAGAAATGTCACATGCACGGATGATGTCTTTTGCTTGGTTGGATGAGAGCTAGCGACTGTCGCCTCACTGCGTAATCTCAGTGGAACGGAGAAGCGCTGTCTCCTGTCACCGTGTCACCATTACTTCAGTCTCTGACCACGGAGTTTAGCATAAATCCTGGTGAGGAGGAGCAAGCAGTCTGAGAGCGTGTTGGATTCAAACTACAGTCTATCCACGTCGCTTGAAGACAAACTGGCTTATAAAGAGATACCCTTTCATTTCTCTTTTTCTTATCTTTGAATACCTAAATGTTCTTTTCTTGACTGCATAACTCAACTCTCACAGTTGTAGTCTCTGCCTGCTGCTGAACATTGTTACCTTCAAGTTCACTAAGTAGGAGCAAACCATTTAATGCAGATCCACAGGGCTATTCAGTAAATATGGATCTTTGCTTTTTGATCTGGGGATGGTAACTTAATTTTTACTGATAAAAACAAGTAAAACAAAAACTGATATTGACAATGGGCCTATTTTTTCTATATAAATAAAAATTAACCCCTATTGGTCAAGGGCCTTTGAGATTATCTTAACTTTTCCTTCCTGTATGCAAGCTAAAGTATTGACACTGAAAATCAGCGTGTCTGCAGATAAGGTTAAACTGTTCCTTTTTGAAACATGTTGCACTGCCATATATAGCTCACCTATGGTGTAACATCACAACATAAGCTCTCTGACAACTGCAACATATCTGCCTTGTGATGTATTTTTACTTGACGGTTTGTGTATTTATTTTTTTCTACGTTGCTTGGACTAGTTTTTGTCTTGTAATAAAGATTTATGAATTTATACGAAGTCACCTGTTTTTCGGCTGTCCACACTCCAATTCAGTAGGGGGCGATAATTCACCAATTTCTTTGTTTGGCAATTGCACAATAAAATTGAAGTCTGCACGGCATAAACGACGAAACTGCTGCATTGTCCCATCTCAGCTAATATTTCAGCAACCATGTCTTCAGTTCAGCATCTCAGAGAGTTTATCAGAGATAGACTAACTGCTGCTGCTCAAGAAATCTTCACAGAGGTTGAAAAAACCATCATTTGCTATGATAAAGAGCTCGATGCTCAGCGCAGGATGATGGGGATCAACTGGAAACCAGACATTAAGCTACACAGAGTCGGTTCGGAGCTGCAGAGACAAAGTTCTGGTAGGTCTGGATAAAAGTGGGGATGTTTTCACAGCAGACAGAGGTCCGTCAGCGGCGATAGTTGCTGCAGCTCCAGCTGCTGCTGAACGGGGCTGAACAGGAACTGTGTTAGCTGCTAGCTCTGATGCTACAGAGGCTAGCACAAACGTGGTAGCACAAACAGAAAACCTGGCTGAGTTAAGCCCCCTGACTAAATATATGACTCAAATTGTTATTGGTGCTGGAAATTTGGAGTACAAAGCGGAAATTCTTCATTTATAATCTCATACGTAATTTTCTAAATCTTTTGAAAATAGGTAGATGCTGTCCGTCCACACTGCGGAGCCCCGTAGGGGACATGGGTTAGTATTTATTTTTTTTGCATTACCTCGCAATAATCAGTTCATGCGGCATAATTGAATACGGTAAGCCTTTCTTACGGTGTCCATCGTTCTTTCTGCTATAATATGAGGCTTTTTTGAGGTTTTTCGGTGTATGTTGTATCTCGTTGTGAAGTATCTGAAGTTTTATAATATTTTTCTTAAGGATAGAAATGCACCACAAACCTATGACATAAGCAGAAACTTTCCTTAACCCTCTGATTCGTGAATGAGTGACTATACAGTGTTTGAATTAATGTGTTTTAATGCTACTTTTGTCATTTTAATTCAAAATAATGTTTTGCATAATGCTTTCTGCTGTTTTTTATTTCACACAAGAATTATTTGTTGTTTGAAATATTTTCATTTGTAGAACATTTTAAAATAAAATGGCAATTTTACAAAAGCAATGGGATAATGTCGACATCCATTATATGTATGTGTGTGAGCATGGGGGATACATGTCTGAGAGGTCATTTTCTAGTGAGCATTTCTGCTACCTATATCACACGTATGTGCATATGTATCTGTGTGCATTTATTTGTCCATCCATCCATCCATCCATCCATCCATCCATCTTCTTCTGCTTATGGGATCAGGTTGTGGGATCAGCAGCCTAAGTAGGGAGGTCCAGACTTCGCTCTCCCCAGCCACTTGTTCCAGCTCCTCTGGGGAAATCCAAGACATTTCCAGGCCAGCTGGGAAATACACTGCTCAAAAAAATAAAGGGAACACTCAAATAACACATCCTAGATGGACAGTTTGATTTCACAGAAGTTTGATTTACTTGGAGTTATATTGTGTTGTTTAAGTGTTCCCATTATTTTTTTGAGCAGTATATAATCGTGTCCTGGTTCTTCCCTGGAGCCTCCTCCTAATGAGTGGGGGCCCAGAACACCTCACCAGGGAGGCATCCTAACCTGATGCCCGAACCACCTCAACTGGCTCCCCTCAACATGAAGGAGCAGCGGCTCCACTCTGATAACTGAGCTTTTCACCCCATCTCTAAGAGAGAGCCCAGACATCCAATGGAGAAGACTCATTTCAGCCGTTTGTATCTGTGACCTCGTTCTTTTGTACATGACCCAAAGCTCATGACCATAAATGAGGGTAGGAACTTAGATCGACTGGTAAATCAAGTGCTTTACCAGTTGGCTCAGCTCTCTCTTCACCATGACGAACTGGTACAGCATCCGCTTTACAGCAGATGCTGCACCAATCCACCTGTTGATCTCCCGCTCCATTTTTCCTTCATTTGTGAACAATATCCCAAGATACCTAAACTCCTCTACTTGGGGCAGAACATCCCCCCTGCCCCCCACGACCTGGAGAAGGGCTTGTTTATTTATGCATTTATTTATATAGCTATGAATTTTTATTTTATTTATTGAGATGATAAAAGAAAGAACCTTGAACACATTGATCAACAGGTTTTGCTTGTCATTCAACACATTATGTCTCTCTTTTGGGTTTCTTATCCAGGGCATCAGACACACACATACAAATAATACACATAAAATATTGGCAGTAATGTTACCTAGCTTGGTTAGATAACGAGTGTTAACTAACTTTAAAAAAGGCTAATATGTGGATTCGGGACAATAACACTGTCAGTATTTATTATTGACACGCACACACACATTTGTGACGAAAAAAAAATAAAGAGATGTAAAAGTTCTTGCTGTGTAAAGTATCATTACTCAGGGGTTGAAGAACATTTTTAGCCACTCCATTCATCCAACCAAAATTTTAGGCTGTTACTTGACCTGCTTTTCGGTTAAACTCTACAAAACTGGCCAGCATCTCCAGGACAAACCAGGTTGATTCATGAGAGAATCACCAATTAAATCATATTTATCGTGTTTGTTTTGTTCCCACAGACCTCCAGCAGCCAATAGTCTCCAATGAGGAGGAAGCTTCTGCCATCCAACAAGTCTGGAGCCTGGCAAATGGCTCCAATCAGGACCAGAAAGAAGCAGAACATCAGTGGACTGAAGTGGAACAGATTGAACCAGAACCAAAATGGATTTTAAAAAAAGAGGAGGAGCCAGAACCTGCACTGCTCAAACATGAGGAAATAGAATATCCAGTAATATACGTAAGAAAGGAGGAGCTAGATTTTTCAGTGCTTAAACATGAACAGCAGCCACCAGAACATTTACCAGTTGGACAGGACCAGAAGGACCTCTGCAGCAGTCAGGAGGGAGAGCAGCTTGTCCAGAAGCAAGCTCAGCGCAGAATGATGGGGATCAACTGGAAACCACAAATACAGCTACACAAAATTGGATTGGAGCTTCAGTGGCAAAGATCTGGTAGGTCTGGAGAAAGGTGTTGATGCTTTTGCTGCAGACAGAGATATTTGCTGCAGCTCCAGCTGCTGCTAAATGGGGCTGAACTGGAACTGTTTTTAGCTGCTAGCTCTGATGCTACAAATGTTGATAGTTTCTTAGCTCAGCATAAACAGAAAATGTGTTTACGAGTAAAGCTCCTTGACTAAATATATTACTCCTATGTTTATAATGCTTGAAATCTTGTATATAAGATGTAAAGTCTTCATTTGTAAGCTCATATGTTGTTTTGTAAATCTTAAAAAAAAAAAATGATTGCATTCTGTCCATCCACACACATCCAGATCAGACAAGAGCAGTTTAGGTTATTAGGAAGGAGAGGGGGAGATGCAGGATGAGAGGTGTTGTTTTTCATAGAGGTACAGAACAAATAGAATAATCAAATAAAGGCAATAATTAATTGTTTCTTGTAATAACTGAGCCACAGAGGCACTTACAGATCTGGAGCTGCAGGTTGTACAGCCCTGATCTAGCAGATCAAACCAGTAGTCCTATCTGTCAAGGGGGGAAATCCCATTCCATTATTGGGGGGGACCATAAACAGGGTGAGTTCCTAGACCAGTTTTTTCTATCTTTTCTTGGATCAATCTCATTTTTAATATCAACACATCTGCCTTGTTTGTGGAAATGATGTGAGATTAAACGGATATATAATGCAGGTCCAGTTTGTCACTGTATAAACACCCAAAAACTCAACGTTTAATTGTAAAAGAAAATTAAAATCTGTATGAAACTGTCCATTGGATTAAAATCTGAATGTATTTGAAATCTTTTTAACATTTTGCCCACAGATCCAATTTAGTGAGGAAAATAACCTGATTTTTAGTTACTCTATAAACTAATTGTAGATGGACAGAAGGATGCCTAGTCCAGAATCTCCAGAAAAACAAAGTTGACTCATGAGAGAATCATCAATTAAATTACATTAATGATGTCATCTTTTGTTCCCATAGACCTCCAACAGCCAAGTGCCTCCAATGAGGAGAAAGCTCCTGCCATCCAACAAGTCTGGAGCCTGGCAAGTAGGTTCAGCCAGGACAAGAAAGAAGCAGAACTTCAGTGGACTGGAGAGGAACAGAGGGAACCAGAACCTACACTGCTCAAATATGAGGAAATGGAATATCCACGATTCTGTGTAAAAAGAGAAGAGGTAGATTCTTCAATGCTTCAACATGAGCAGCAGCCACCGGAACATTTACCAACTGGACAGGATCAGGAGGGAGAGCAGCAAACTGTCCAGAAGCAGCTTGTTGCTTTGATTGAGAGTTCTACTCTTCAGGAAAATAACATGAATGAAGAAGAGACAAGAACAGAGCAGCTTTCCCTTCATATCTCTCCAGTGGTTGAGAGCAAAGATCAGAAAAGAAGCAGGTCCTCTGTGTCAAAGAGTGAGTCTGGTACAAGAACAAAGAAAAAAAATTTCAGTTGTGACATTTGTGGGATATGTTACACACAACAGTGGCATTTGAAAAAACATTACAGAACCCACACTGGTGAGAGAGATTTTTTATGTGAAACATGCGGAAAAAGTTTCTCACAAATTTACTATTTATATCGCCACAGGAACATTTATGCAGGTGAGAAGCCTTTGTCATGCGAATAATGCGGAAAACGTTTCTCTAAATTAAGTAGCTTAAAAGCCCACATGAAAATTCATACAGGTGAGAGGCGTTTTTAAAGCAAAACTTATGGAAAAGTTCTCTGCGAAATTGAAAATTTAGATATAGTTAGGAGAACCCACATGGGTGAGGTGAGTTTTTCACATAAAATATGGGGTGGGGGTGTCTGTCATGATGGTAAGCTGAATTTCCACATCAAACAAATATAAAAGAAGTACATAAGAATGATTGAGTTAGAATTGCCTAGTCCAGAACTCACCAACCCTATTCTTCGTTTCTTAATGTCTTGAAGGTTTTAGATTCATACCTGTTCTTAGGGGTGCTGCTATAAATTTTGGGCCCCATAATTAAAAATAAAATCGGTTACCCCTGCGCAGTTGTCACAATATTTTGAGCCTTTCTAACCCATTAAAACTGTAACTGTAAATCCTTGAAACTTCCTTGATTTCTTTGGTCCAGTATTGATATCACCACAATATTTACTGCTCATGAATTATACATGCAACAATGCAGTGCTCTATTTGAAGAAACATTAACAGGAGTAAAAGTAACGGTAACACTTTATTTGATGGGTTGTGAATAAAACTGTCATGACACCATCTTAAACATGACCTAGACCTGTCATGAACACGAGTAAGTCTTAATGAATATTTATAACTGTTGTCATAAAGTGTCTTAAGGAAAATCATGACACTTTTAATTAAGTGTCATAACAAAATGTATTTATGACAACTTGATGTCATAAATGTCATGTCAAGAGGTTACATTGACAATAACCAAGAAACTATCCGACATAAATTTGTTCTAACAGTATTACTGTTTAAACTTTAGATTTAAAGCTAAAGTTTGATCAGTAATAACTTTTATAACATTTAATGGATGTAATGTTGCTACACACTCGTGTCCAATGGGTGGCGGCATAGCTTAAAGTTGCTTTTGCTCCGCCTGATAGAGAAGAAGAAGCCTGCACACGCTAAGCTACAAAATTGCTGCATTGTCCCATCTCAGCTAATATTTCAGCAACCATGTCTTCAGTTCAGCATCTCAGAGAGTTTATCAGAGATAGACTAACTGCTGCTGCTCAAGAAATCTTCACAGAGGTTGAAAAAACCATCATTTGCTACGAGGAAGAGCTCGATGCTCAGCGCAGGATGATGGGGATCAACTGGAAACCAGACATTAAGCTACACAGAGTCGGTTCGGAGCTGCAGAGACAAAGTTCTGGTAGGTCTGGATAAAAGTAGGGATGTTTTCGCAGCAGACAGAGATCCGTCAGCGGCGATAGTTGCTGCAGCTCCAGCTGCTGCTGAACATGAACTGTGTTAGCTGCTAGCTCTGATGCTACAGAGGCTAGCACAAACGTGGTAGCACAAACAAAACCTGGCTGAGTTAAGCCCCCTGACTAAATATATGACTCATATTCCAGATTTCCAGCACTAATACCAATGAAATCTGTAAATTCTTTAGGAGCTTTTTTAGCTGCTATATCTGATGCTACAGAGGTTGATAATTTTGTAGCTCAGGACAAAATGTTGCAACAGAAAATTTGTTTATGAGTCTCTGAAAACCAGATGGAGATCATTCAAGCCTCGTGACAAAATATATTATGCCAAGTATTATCAGTGCTGGAAATTCTGGAATATAGTTTTATTTACTTACAAGCTCATACGTGATTTTGTAAATCCTAAAATAAGTAATTGGCTGCTGTTCACAACGTCAAGGACTGAATACTGCAATGAAGATTATGAGGAAGGAAGGGGAGAATGATGAGCTGTTTAGTTTTTTTCATAGGGGTACAGAACAAACGTATGAAACACAAAATGGGCAATATATCATTGTTTCTTATAATTAAGGCACAGCACCAAGTGCAGATAACTGTTGTTGAGATGGCCTCATCCCTCACACTTCCAGTTACTAATCTATATCTAGAGTCGGAGCAGTAATGAATAAGTTTGCATTTCAGGCAAGTCTTTTCAGTATTTTCTTGGATCCACTTCCTTTTGAACATCAACACATTTGCCTTATTAAAGAAAGTGCTCTCTTCTTTTGAACAGTAGATCAGTGAAACAAGTCTCGCTGTCTCATCACATTTATAACCCAGAGAGCCAGAATGCCATGTTTTACTGATTTAAGTTTCTACACAGTCTGATCAATTTTAAGAAGTGAGGTTACAAGTGCAATTAAGAAAATATTGTGTTAATCTAGGATGAGTTCTTCACTGTATGAATTCCCTAAAATAAAACATTTATTTGTATTTTTTTTAAAAAATTGTATGAAACTGTACTTCTGCATTAAAATCTTTAGAACATTTTTGCCACAGCCGTAATTTAATGTGGAGGACACGTTACCTGCTTTTCCGTTGAACTACACAAACTGATTTTAGATTAACCGTATGATGCCTGCAGACCAAAATCTCCAGGAAAAACCAGGTTGACCTTTGACAGAGTCATCAATTAAATTATACTAATGATATTATTTGTCTCCACAGACTTCCAACAGCCAAATGTCTCCAATAAGGAGAAAGCTTCTGCCATCCATCAAGTCAGGAGACTGGCAAGTAGGTCTATTCAGGACCAGAAAGAACATCAGTGGACTGAAGAGGAACAGATGGAACCAAAGCCAAAATGGATTAAAAAAGAAGAGCAGGAGACAGAACTGACACTGTTCAAACATGAGGAAATAGAATACCCACTAATATTCGTAAAAAAAGAAGAGCTAGATTCTTTGGTGCATCAACATGAACAGCAGCCACCAGAACATTTACCAACTGGACAGGACCAGAAGGACCTCTGCAGCAGTCAGGAGCGAGAGCAGCAAACTGTCCAGAAGCAGTTTGATGCGTTGCTTGAGACTTCTACTCTTCAGGAAAATGATTTGAATGAAGAAGAGACAAGAACAGAGCAACTTTCCCTTCGTATCTGTCCAGTTGTTGAGAGCAAAGATCAGGAAGGAAGCAGCTCCTCTGTGTCAGAGAGTCAGTTGGTTATCGGCACAAAGAAAAGATCTTTCAAATGTGACATTTGTGGGAGATGTTACACACAACAGTGTAAATTGAAAAAACATTACAAAACCCACACTGGTAAGAGATCTTTTTCATGTGAAACATGCGGAAAAAGTTTTTCTCGAAATTATGTTTTAAATCGTCACAAGACAATTCATACGGGTGAGAGGCCTTTTTCATGCCAGTCATGTGGAAAAAGTTTCTGTCAAATTAGTATTTTAAATCGTCACAAGACGATTCATACGAGTGAGAAGCCTTTTTCTTGTCAAACATGTGGGAGAAGATTCAATCGTAGGGATAATTTGAGCATTCACCTGAGAACTCATGCAGGTCGGGGGCTGCTTTGAAGCCAACTTGTGAAAAAAAATTTGAAATTTTATTACTTATTCTCTTTAGAAGCCACGTGGGGGAGATCTGTTTTCCAAATAATAAATGGGGGCAAAAGTGAATTTTCACATAACACAAATACACAAAAGTGACAATTCGTCATTTAACTTGCACAGATTCACTGTAATAAATATTAAACAATGTCTTGGACTGTTTTCACTTTGCAAAACACATTTAGATCTTCACCTATTTTTAGATGCACATTAATGGATTTTTTTTTTATTGTGAAACATATCTGAAAAAAAATTTCATTTATAAATGTATGTGCTGCTTGGATGTATCAACAACTTAAGAGCTCTGACAATTGCAAAATACAGTGATATTAGAGATACTTTTAGCTTTTTTATATATATATTGCAATAACTTGATGTGATTAGTGGTGGATGTGTAATTTATACCTACTTGATGATTTGTGTAATTTATTTAGTTATCTTTTTATAAATGATATGAACTACTTTTTGTCTGGAAATAAAGACATTAATAAATATGGAGTACTTTTTTTCCCTGTTTATTGCCTGTCCACACATTCCAGTTCATTCGGGGGTGCTGTTGCACCAATTTGCGGTCCATTGTGTTTTTGTATTAAAAAATGTTATATCAACAGGAAATATAAAAATATTACTGGGTAATTATGTTACTGGAAGACATTGCCAACAATACAGAGTTTTACAGTGAAAATAATGCCTATTAATAGAGACTGAAGAGTCTCCAATAGAAATTAGATGAATAAAATGATCTAGCATATTGAAAGAAAATGTAACTTCAACAATTTTACAAAACTGTTGGGAATACAGTATTCAAAATACCAGATTAATGGCTTCAGATGGATTGTAGATAAATAGGATAAAATGTGTGGATTAGAGAACAAGAAAATAGTGCAGTTTAAATCGATTAGTGTTGTTCCTCCTGGACTATTTCCTGAGGTAAATATAGACATGAGACTTTATAAATGAAAAATGATTGGAATTTAAATGAAGTAGTGGTGAAGACAGATATTCAAGAAACTCACATTGTGATTACCTTAGAATATATTCAGACGGGTTTTAAAAATATTTAAGGATGTGTGGGAACAGGAATGTATATTCCAGACTTTAACATATATATTTGCAGACAATTATCAGACCAATTAGCTGTTTTTACAGCAGAAATGGTGGCAGGTATACTAAACTTGCAGAAGGTTAAGAAAGGGAGAGATTGATATTGGGAAATGAAGAAAACATAATGGATATTCACAGATTAAGGAAAGCATTATTTATTTCTCTTCAGAATACAAAATAATAAAAAACAGAATTTAATGGACGTAATGTTGCTACACACTCATGTACAGTAGGTGGCGGCATAGCTTAATGAGGTTTGCGATCCGCCATAATAGAAAAGAAGAAGAAGCCTGCACACGCTAAGCTACAAAATTGTTGCGTTGTCCCATCTCAGCTAATATTTCAGCAACCATGTCTTCAGTTCAGCATCTCAGAGAGTTTATCAGAGATAGACTAACTGCTGCTGCTCAAGAAATCTTCACAGAGGTTGAAAAAACCATCATTTGCTACGAGGAAGAGCTCGATGCTCAGCGCAGGATGATGGGGATCAACTGGAAACCAGACATTAAGCTACACAGAGTCGGTTCGGAGCTGCAGAGACAAAGTTCTGGTAGGTCTGGATAAAAGTGGGGATGTTTTCACAGCAGACAGAGATCCGTCAGCGGCGATAGTTGCTGCAGCTCCAGCTGCTGCTGAACGGGGCTGAACAGGAACTGTGTTAGCTGCTAGCTCTGATGCTACAGAGGCTAGCACAAACAGAAAACCTGGCTAAGTTAAGCCCCCTGACTAAACATATGACTCAAATTCCAGATTTCCAGCACTAAAACCAATGAACTCTGTAAATTCTTTAGGAACTGTGTTTGCTGCTACCTCTGATGCTACAGAGGGTGATGGGTTTTGTAGCTCAGGACAAAATGTTACCACAGAAAATTTGTGTACGAGTACATCATTGTTTCTTATATTAAGTGAGACATAGCGCTGCAGACGTTGCACAGCCCTGATCTCGCAGAGCAAAGCTGTAATCCTGTCTCAGTCCAGCTGAAGTTAAAAGTGCAAAATCCCAAAGACTGCTAAATTGAATATTAATACATTTTAATATAATTTTTTTTGCCATTTTGGAAATATGGCAATGTTCACAGAGCAAGCTCTGTCTGTTGCAAAAGGGGGGGGGGGGAGTCACACTTCCAGTTACTAATCTAAATGCACAGTTGGAGCAGTAATGAATAGGTTTACATTTTAGGCCAGTCTTTTCAGTATTTTCTTGGATCCACTTCCTTTTGAACATCAACACAGCTGCCTTATTAAAGAAAATGCTCACTTGTCTTTCTTCTTTGAACAGTAGATTAGTGAAACAAGTCTCTCTGTCTCATCACATTTATAATCCAGAGAACCAGAATGCCATGTTTTACTGATTTAAGTTTCTCCATAGTCTGATCAACTTTAAAAAGTGAGGTTACAAGAAAATTAGAAACCTATTGCCTTAAGGCAGCACTTCTCAATTCCAGTCCCCAGGCCCCCTGCTCTGCATGTTTTAGATGTACCTCTATTCTAGAACAGCTGATTCAAATGATTGCATGATCATCAAGTGCTACAGAAGCCTGTTAATCACCCACATATTCAATCTAGGTGTGTGGCATAAGGGAAACACCTAAAACATGTAGGGCAGGGGGGGTGAGGACCGGAATTGAGAAACACTGCCTTAAGGTAAGATGGGTTCTTTACTGTATGAATGCCCTGAAGTTAAACATACAATTGTAAAAAAATAAAATAAATAAATATCAGTATGAAACTGGATTAATATATTTAGAACAGTTTTGGCGCAGGTGTAATTTAGTGTGAAGGACACTTTACCTGTTTTTCCATTAAACTCTACAAACTTTATTTGTGATTAACCGTTTGATGCCTACGAACCAGAATCTCCAGGAAAAACAAGACTGACATACGAGAGAGTCATCAATTAAATTATATTAATGATGTCATCCTTTGTTCCCACAGGCCTCCAACAGCCAAGGGTCTCCAATGAAGAGGAAGCTTCTGCCAACCAACAAGATTTTAGCCTGGCAAGTAGGTCCAATCATGACCAGAAAGAAGTACAACATCAATGGACTGACGAGGAACAGATTGAACCAGAAACAAAATGGATTAAAAAAGAAGAGGAGGAGGAACCAGAACCTGCACTGCTCAAACATGAGGAAATAGAATATCCACTAACATGCGTAAGAAAAGAGGAGCTTGAATCTTTCATGCTTCAACATGAACAGCAGCCACCAGAACATTTACCAACTGGACAGGACCAGAAGGACCTCTGCAGCAGTCAGGAGGGAAAGCAGCAAAATGTCCAGAAGCAGTTTGTTGCTTTGACTGAGATTTCTACTCTTCAGGAAAATGACATGAATGAAGAAGAGACAAGAAGAGAGCAGGTTTCCCTTCATGTCTCTCCAGTGGTTGACAGCAAAGATCAGGAAGGAAGCAACTGCTCTGTGTCAGAGAGTCAGTCTGATAACTGCACAAAGAAAAACTCTTTCAAATGTGACATTTGTGGGAGATGTTACACACAACAGTGTAAATTGAAAAACCATTACAAAACCCATACTGCTGAGAGACCGTTTTCATGTGAAACATGTGGAAAAAGTTTCTCTCTAAGTTATGTTTTAAATCGTCACAAGACAATTCATACGGGTGAGAGGCCTTTTTTATGCCAGTTATGCGGTAAGGGATTCTCTCGACTTGGTAATTTAAAGGACCACAAAAGAACTCATACAGGTGAGAAGCCTTTTTCATGCCAGTCATGTGGAAAGAGTTTCTGTCAAATGAGTATTTTAAATCGTCACAAGACGATCCATACAGGTGAGAAGCCTTTTTCATGCCAGTCATGTGGAAAAAGTTTCTGTCAAATGAGTATTTTAAATCGTCACAAGACGATTCATGCCAGCGAGAAGCCTTTTCCTTGTCAAACATGTGGGAGAAGATTCAATCGTAAGGATAATTTGAGCAATCACATGAAAACGCATACAGGTCAGGGGCTGCTTTGAAGCCAAACTTGTGAAAAAATTTGCTTTGAAATTTATTACTTATTCTTTTCAGAACCCACATGGATGAGATGTGTTTTCCTCATAAAATATGGTGGGGAAATTGTTCTTTCAGTGATGTAGTACTTGAGACCATTTTTGACAGTCAGTCTCGGGCACCGAGGACCCAGGATTTTATTTCAAGACCACAACTGTGAAAATATCACTAAACTTATAGCATACTGTCCAGTTTATTTGTTCACATGCTTGTTTTCTTTGGATGCAAAATGCACCAATTAAAAGCTCAGCAATAATGTGACTTACCAATTACATGTTTCTGTTACTCCCTCTTGCCCACCTTTCACTGGCACACGGCGCTCAAGGACATGCGCAGTGGTATTCTTTGAGCGGCAGAAGATGTCTGTTTCAGCTCTAAGTATTTAATATCTAGGTATTTTTATGGGAATGCGAGTCTTTCAGATCAATTTGATTAGCAATTTTGATCATATTTTACATTTTATTGCGTCATGAAGAGCGGGTGCTGGTCTGGGTCTTGACCAGCACCCCAGCACTCGGTCTCGATACACTCTGGTCTTGGTCTCGAGTTAGGTGGTCTTGACTGCAACACTGTGTTCTTTGATGATAGTAAACTGAATTTCCACATAACACAAATGCACAAAAGGGTTCTGCGCAGTATCTTGGCTGTGCTTAGAACTGCATATTTCTGGACTGAGATGTCTGATGTTGTTCCTGGGATCTGTTGTAGCCACTGCTCCAGTTTGGGGGTGACTGCCCCAAGGGCCCTGATGACCACAGGCACCACTGTGGTCTTCACCTTCCAGGCCCTCTCCAGTTCCTCCCTGAGGCCCTGGTATTTCTCCAGTTTCTTGAAAATACAGTGATATTTGAGATACTTTTAGCTTTTTTATATATTGGAATAACTGTTTATGTGATTAGTGGTGGATGTGTAATTTATACCTACTTGATGATTTGTGTATTTTATTTAGTTGTCTTTTTATAAATGATATGAACTGCCTGGAAATAAAGACATTAATAAATATGGAGTACTTTTTTTCCTGTTTATTGCCTGTCCACACACTCCAGTTCATTCGGGGGTGCTGTTGCACCAATTTGCGGTCCATTGTGTTTTTGTATTAAAAAATGTTATATCAACAGGAAATTAAAAATATTACTGGGTAATTATGTTACTGGAAGACATTGCCAACAATACAGAGTTTTACAGTAAAAATAATGCCTATTAATAGAGACTGAAGAGTCTCCAATAGAAATTAGATGAATAAAATGATCTAGCATATTGAAAGAAAACATAACTTCAACAATTTTACAAAGCTGTTGGGAATACAGTATTCAAAATTCCAGATTAATGGATTCAGATGGATCATAGATAAATGGGCTAAAACGTATGGATTAGAGAACAAGAAAATAGTGCAGTTTAAATCGATAATGTTGTTCCTCCTGGGCTATTTCCTGATGTAAATATAGATGTGACTTCATAAATGAAAAATGATTGGAATTGAAATGAAGTAGGGGTGAAGACATATATTTAAGAAGCTCACATTGTGATTACCTTCGAATATATTCAGACGGTTCTAAGAATCTAAAAGGATGTGTGGGAAAAGGAACGTATATACCAGATTTTAAAATATATATTTCCAAACAATTATGAGACCAACTATCTGTTTTTCTAGCAGAAATGATGGCAGTTGTGCTAAACGTGCAGCAGGTGGAGGAGGTTCAACCAGATAGGGAGGTGATATGCATGGATTCCAAAGAGGTAACATAAAGCAAGCTGGGAAAACAAAATAATAAAAAAGTTTGAATATTAGAAATTCAGCGTAGTTTATTTAGGGGTGGCACTGATGTCTGGTTCTTTTGGGTACCAGCACACAAAGGTGTAAAACTCATGAAAAGGCAGAAAAATGAGCAAAAAGGGCTTTTTAGTGGGCAATTATGTTATGGGCAATAACAATTACAATTCCTTCCCTTCCTCTGTTGGAAAAGAGGAAGGGAAATGAGTTGAGAGTAAAAACATAAAAATGTAGCAAAAAATGGAATGAAGATAAGAATGAAAGGTGTTTATATAAAATAAAAAATTCAGTATTAATTAAAAAGTATTGAGAGAAACAGAAAGAAGAAATAATTATGATGAGATTAATAGTCGGTCATATCTATCTAAATTACATTTTATGTTGAATATAGGGGGGAAAATAATGATAAAAGTGAAGGATGTGGAGAGAAAGAAAATGTAGAACATGTATTGATGAATTGTAAAACATATGAGCCTGAAAGGGAGAGATTGAGAAGAATGGGTAGAAGGACAGGAATGGAGTCTTAAAGGAATATTGGGAAATGAAGAAAAGATAGTGGATATTTATAGATTAAGGAAAGCATCTCCAGGACACAACTTTTAAATTAAAAAGCAGAAATTAATGGATGTAATGTTGCTACACACTCATGTCCAAAGGTGGCGGCATAGCTTAAAGTTGCTTTTGATCCGCCTTAAGAGAAAAGAAGAAGCCAGCACACGCTAAGATACAGAACTGCTGCATTGTCCCATCTCAGCTAATATTTCAGCAACCATGTCTTCAGTTCAGCATCTCAGAGAGTTTATCAGAGATAGACTAACTGCTGCTGCTCAAGAAATCTTCACAGAGGTTGAAAAAACCATCATTTGCTACGAGGAAGAGCTCGATGCTCAGCGCAGGATGATGGGGATCAACTGGACACCAGACATTAAGCTACACAGAGTCGGTTCGGAGCTGCAGAGACAAAGTTCTGGTAGGTCTGGATAAAAGTGGGGATGTTTTCACAGCAGACAGAGATCCGTCAGCGGCGATAGTTGCTGCAGCTCCAGCTGCTGCTGAACGGGGCTGAACAGGAATTGTGTTACCTGCTAGCTCTGATGCTACAGAGGCTGATAGTTTTGTAGCTCAGGACAAAATGTTGCAGCACAAACAGAAAACGTTTGTGTTGCAACTCCAATTGTTATAATGTTATAAGGCTGAAAATCTGGAATATAAGGTGAAATTTCTTCATTTGTAAGCTAAAACATAATAGCAATAGCATTCTGTCTGTCCACACACCTCCAGTTCTGAAGAGAGCAGTGGAGGTTATTAGGAAGTAAAGAGGGAGACGCAGGATGAGCTGTGTTGTTTTTCATAGTGGCACAGAACAAACGGATGAAACAAATAAGAACAATACCGTAATTTAATGTTTCTTATATTAAGTGAGACACAGAGCCACTTACAGGTATGAAGCTGGAGATTGAACAGCCCTGATCGAGCTGAAGCTGAAGTGCTACATCTTCATTTTAAGTCATTGTTAAAGGTAAAAATTCGTCTGAAGCACCAGTTGGTGGTAAAAGAAAGAAACAATCATTTTGTTTATTCCCTTCAGTTCAGGGGCCCAGACCAGTTCTACAGGGACAATGGCAAACTTTGTCAAAGTACAAATGCAAATGGTTTTCTGCAGATCTCAGGATTTCCCTCAGTGAATTATAAGCCTGGCGGCTCACCATGCTTTACTACTCAGATACTGTTCCCCCAGAGATTACTCAGGAGGAAAGTCTGATGGGTGATTTTTAGCCATCAGATTTTTGCCTAGTTTAACATGGGGCAGGGGGATAGATTAAAATCTGTATGCAGTTGAGATCCTTTGAACATGTTTACCATAACTGTAATTTAGTGTGGCGGACACCTTGCCTGCTTTTCCGTTAAACTGTAGAAACTAATTTTAGATTAAGCGTATGATGCCTACAGTCCAGAATGTTTAGGAAAAAACAGGCTGACCCATGAGAGAGTCATCAATGAAATTACATTAATGATGCCATCCTTTATTCCCACAGACCTCCAACAGCCAAGTGTCTACAATGAGGAGGAAGCTTCTGCCATCCAACAAGTCTGTAACCTGGTAAGTAGGTCCAGTCAGGGCCAGAAAGAAAAAGAACATCAGTGGACTGAAGAGGAACAGATGGAACCAGAACCTAAATGGATTAAAAAAGAAGAGGAGGAACCAGAACCTACACTGCTCAAACACGAGGAAATAGATTATCCACTAACATACAAAAAAAAAGAAGAGCTAGATTCTTCAGTGCGTCAACATGAACAGAAGCCACCAGAACATTTACCAACTGGACAGGACCAGAAGGACCTTTGCAGCAGACAGGAGGGAAAGCAGCAAACTGTCCAGAAGCAGATTTTTACTTTGATTGAGAGTTCTACTCTTCAGGAAGATGATATGAATGAAGAAGAGACAAGAAGAGACCAGGTTTCCCTTCATATCTCTCCAGTGGTTGAGAGCAAAGATCAGGAAGGAAGCAGATCCTCTGTGTCAGAGAGTCAGTCTCATACCGGCACAAAGAAAAACTCTTTCAAATGTGACATTTGTGGGAGATGTTACACACAACAGTGGAAGTTCAAAAATCATTACAGAACCCACACTGGTGAGAGACCTTTTTCATGTGAAACATGTGGGAAAAGTTTCTCTCTAATGAATGTTTTAAATCGTCACAAGACAATTCATACAGGCGAGAAACCTTTTTCATGTCAATCATGTGGAAAGAGTTTCTCTCGAATTAGTAATTTAAATGTCCACAAGAAAATTCATACAGGCGAGAAACCTTTTTCATGCCAGTCATGTGGAAAAACTTTTTCTCAAATTAGCTATTTAAATCAACACAGGAGAATTTATGCAGGTGAGAAGCGTTTTGCTTGTCAAACATGTGGGGAAAGATTCTCTCAGATTTGTGATTTAAATTGTCACAAGAAAATTCATACAGCTGAGAGACCTTTTTCATGCAAGTCATGTGAAAAGCGTTTCTCTCGAATGAAGGCCTTAAATCATCACAAGAGAATTCATTCAGACGAGAGGCCTTTTTTATGCAAGTTATGCGGAAAAAGATTCTTGCGAATTGGTGATTTAAATCGTCACAAGAAAATTCATACAGGTGAGAAGCCTTTTTCATGCCAATCTTGTGGAAAAAGCTTCTCTCGAAGGGATAATTTGAGGATTCACATGAAAACTCATACAGGTGAGAAACCTGTATGAGTTCAGCTTAAAAACACCATTTTTAAGCTGAACTTGTGGAAAAGTTGTCTGTGAAATTGATAATTTACCCCACATGGATGAGATGTGTTTTTCACATTAAATATGGGGTGAAGTGTCTTTCATTATGGTTAACTGAATTTTCACATCAAGCAAATGTATAACAAGTTCATAAGAATGACGGAGTTGGAATTGCCTAGTCCAGAACTCTCCAACCCAATTCCTCAGCATTTAATGTCCTGCAGGCTTTAAATTCATCCCAGTTCCTGGGGGCGCTACCAGGAATTTTGGGTCCCATGACAAAAAATAAAATTGCTTTCCCCCTGAGCACTTGTTTTCACTATTTTTTGAGTCTCTGACCCATTTAAAGCGCAACTGTAAATCCTGGCAACTGCTTTGTTCTCTTTGGTCCAATACTGATACCATCACAGTATTTACTGCTTGTGAATTATAAGTGCAACAGTCTGCATACAGTACGCAACAGTATTAAATAGAAATGCTCTATTCAAAGCAAGATTAAAAGCAGGAAAAGTAGAAAAAAGCCAAATATTAGTTGCTTTCTTCCAAATGGAAAAAAATATTCTAAGCGTTCTTGACATTAACAAAAAAACCAAGACACTTAAATATACATTAACTACAATAAAACAAAATTAGAACTTCTAACATGTATAACTCTACTCTGGAATTATGCTGTTCATGTTTTAATTTGAGAGTATTGCACATGGCAGATTTCTGAACAAAATAATTTTCATCAGTTTCAGCTTACTGAAAGGTCTCACCCCACCAGTAACAGGCAATGTGAAAATATACATAGAGAAATCCAGACTTCTCTCAACATGCTATGTAATTGTATTTTGTTCATTTCATTTAGGAGATAAAAAAGGGACAAGTTAGCAGGGAAAGTGGCAAGATAATCTATAACTTGTATTCAAATCAAAGGAAGTTATTCGCTGTTCAAACTGCCCAGACTTCAGTCTATATAGGAGGCTGTTTTTCTAATCATTTCGGATTTTTTTCTTTACATTTCTGTCAGTAATAAATATTGCAGTTTTTTTGTGTAATTGTAGAAAGAACAGAGAAAACAAAATTCCTATGGACTCCCTGGAATTACGTTAACTTGCCTAGCATGTCACAAGAGTGCTGCCCACCTTTTCCGCATGGACAGGGAGAGGATAGCCATGTCTGGGGAGTTGGGACTGCTGCTGACTGACTCATCTGTTAATGGTGGTAAAAGGTACAGGGACAAGTTAAATATAGGATTATATTTGTACATAGGAATAAATGTACATACCAGATTTTAAAATGTATATTTCCAAACGATTTTGAGACCAACTGTCTGTTTTTACAGCAGAAATGGTGGCAGTTGTGCTAAACTTGCAGTAGGTTGAGGAGGGTCAACCAGATAGGGAGGTGGTATGCATGGATTCCAAAGAGGTAATATGAGAAAAACATAATAGAAAGGATTTGATATTAGAAATGCAGCAATTTATTTAGGGTGGCACTGATGTTTGTTTCTGTTGGGTACCAGCAAACAAAGGTGTAAATGGTAATGAAAAGGCAGACAAATTAGCAAAAAGGGCTTTAGCAGATTAAAATTCCTTATGGAAACGAGGGAGGTAAATCAGTTAAGAGTAAAGAAATAGAAGTATGACAAAAAAGATGGAATGAAGATAAGAAAGAAAGGTGTTTATATGAAATACAGAAGTCAGTTGTAATTAAAAATATGTCACCAAAAATATTAGAGAAACGAAAGGAAATAAATAATGATGAGATAGAGAGTAGGACATAGTTGTCTAAATGAACTTTTATGTTTAATAGGGAGGAAAAATGATAAAAGTGAACTCAATCAATCTCTCCCTGAAAGACTGATTGGGAGAGATTGAGAAGAATGGTTAGGAGGAAAGGAATGGAGTCTTAAAGGAATATTGGGAAATGAAGGAAACATAGTGGATATTTACAAACTAAGGAAAGCATTATTTAGTTATCTTCAAAATACAAAATAAAAAAACAGAATTTAATGGCTGTAATGTTGCTACACACTCATGTCCAGTAGGTGGTCGCATAGCTTAAAGTTGCTTGCGATCCGCCATAAGAGAAAAGAAGAAGAAGCCTGCATACGCTAAGATACAGAACTGCTGCATTGTCCCATCTCAGCTAATATTTCAGCAATCATGTCTTCAGTTCAGCATCTCAGAGAGTTTATCAGAGATAGACTAACTGCTGCTGCTCAAGAAATCTTCAAGAAAAAAACCAATCATCATTGGTTTTTTCAGCCAATGATGGTTGAAAAAAAATAATAAATTTTTATTTTATAAAAAGACTGGATGGCAATGTCCTCGTTACGGCCTGGTTCAGATGACCGCAACAAGAAACTAGGAGGACATGACAGCAAGAACCATTTTAAGCTCTTTAATGGCATTTATTATTAAAATGATTGTTTAGGGGTAGTGGGCAGAAGCCCAAGAACCGCTAAACCTCCGTGTGTTCCCTTCAGCCAGGTCCTGCGACTGGTGCAGCTCTCCCTCAGTCATGGACTGGTTGGCGCCCACAGGTCTCAGCCTCTGCTCCCAGGTCTGGTCAAGTGACACCTCCACTGTGGTCCATCCAAATCACAACCGTTCACCTACACCAACCAGATCAAGCGACCGATGCGCCCCATGACCATAAGCACCTCTCGTCTCCAAGGCCTTCATTGAAGAACAGTTAACCGGCTATAATGCAACACAGCAGGAGGCTGTCACACCCCCACCCATACAAAGCAGGTTCTTATCGGGAACCCTGCTTTAGCCTAAATTCACCACAATGTGTGAAGCAAACCCAGCCACCATTAGCATGTTGCTCTTTTCCACAAGTTATACTTATACTCATGTGCGCGCTTTGTTAATCGCACCGTAATATAGTTAGAAAGCCAATACTATAATAGCTTTGTCATAATGACCTGAAATAAATTCAATGTCAATGTATTGTCCAGTGTATGCTTTCCTCATTCTTTGTATGAGTCAAAATACAACAAAAGCTTCTCTGTCCTTTCTAGGTGGTAATGAACAAGCATTGGTTGGATGGATGGTCAGCATTGAAGGCCATATTGCTTTGAAGGGGTCCATCCAACATTTCTGACAGGACTTGCAGCAGTGTTTACCACCTTCTACATCGTCAACCTCCAAAATCAAGATGAAGCATCCAAGACTTTGGAGTTCATTCAATGGTAAAACCATTCCTATGATTTTTTTTATTTTTCAGTGAGAGGCCTTTTTCAGTCAATTTCTTAAAAAAAAAAAAACTGGTCAAATATGGAAAATATTCTGTTAAGGTGACCTCTGGTCCCATGACAAAAAATAAAATTGGTTGCCCCCTGCACACTTGTCATTATTTTTTGAGTCTGTCTGATCCATTAAAACTGTAACTGTAAATCCTTGCAACTGCCTTCTTTTCTTTGGTGCAATAATGATACCATCACAATATTTACTGCAAGTGAATTATACATGAAACAGTTTGCAGACAGTTTGCAATACTCTATTCAACACAAGATTGAAAGGAGGAAAAGTAGTAAGTAAGATTGGAGAACAAGGAAATAGCACAGTTTAAACCCATTAGTGTTGTTCCTCCATGTCTATGTCCTGAGGTAAATATAGACATGAGACTTCATAACATTTTTCATAAAATAAAATTATTGGAATTTAACTGAAGTAGGGGTAAAGACACACATATATTTAAGAAACTCACATTGTGATTACCTTAAAATATATTCAGATGGTTCTAAGAATCTAAAAGGATGTGTGGAAATAGGAATGTATATGCCAGATTTTAATATATATATTTCCAAATGAGTATCAGACCAATTATCTTCTTGTACAGCGGAAATGGTGGCAGCTATACTAAACTTGCAGCAGGTTGAGGAGGTTCGACCAGATAGGGAGGTGGTATGCATGGATTTAAAAGCAGTAATAGAAATTATTTCAGGAAAACAAAATAATAGAAAAAACTGAATATTAGAAATTCTGCACAGTTTCTTTAGGGGTGGCACTGATGCCTGGTATTGTTGGGTACCTGCACACGAAGGTGTAAAAGGCAATGAAAAGGCTGACAAATTAGCAAAAGGGCTTTTTAGGGGGCCATAATGATTACAATTTCTTTAGGGAAAGGGGGAGAGAAATCAGTTATTAACAGTTATTAAAACCATAGAAATATGGCAAAAAAATGGAATGAAGATAACAAGGGAAAGAGTTTATATAAAATACAAAAGTCAGTATTAATTAAACAAATGTTGAAAGAAACAGAAAGGAATGAATAATAATGATGAGATTAAGAGTCGGTCTTACCTATCTAAATGACATTTTATGTCTAATAAGGAGAAAAAATAATAATAAAAGTGAACAATGTGGAGAGAAAGATAATGTAGAACATGTGTTGATGAATTGTAAAACATGAGCCTGAAAGGGAGAGATTGAGAAGAATGGGTAGAAGGACAGGAATGGAGTCTTAACGGAATATTGGGAAATGAAGAAAACATAGAGGAAATTTACAGATTAAGGAAGCCATTATTTATTTATCTTCAGAATACAAAATTATAAAAAAACAGAATTTAATGGATGTAATGTTGCTACACACTCATGTCCAATAGGTGGCGGCATAGCTTAAAGTTGCTTGCGATCCGCCATAAGAGAAAAGAAGAAGCCAGCACACGCTAAGATACAGAACTGCTGCATTGTCCCATCTCAGCTAATATTTCAGCAACCATGTCTTCAGTTCAGCATCTCAGAGAGTTTATCAGAGATAGACTAACTGCTGCTGCTCAAGAAATCTTCACAGAGGTTGAAAAAACCATCATTTGCTACGAGGAAGAGCTCGATGCTCAGCGCAGGATGATGGGGATCAACTGGACACCAGACATTAAGCTACACAGAGTCGGTTCGGAGCTGCGGAGACAAAGTTCTGGTAGGTCTGGATAAAAGTGGGGATGTTTTCACAGCAGACAGAGGTCCGTCAGCGGCGATAGTTGCTGCAGCTCCAGCTGCTGCTGAACGGGGCTGAACAGGAACTGTGTTAGCTGCTAGCTCTGATGCTACAGAGGCTAGCACAAACGTGGTAGCACAAACAGAAAACCTGGCTGAGTTAAGCCCCCTGACAAAACATATGACTCATATTCCAGATTTCCATCACTAACACCAATTAAATCTGTAAATTCTTTAGGAACTATTTTAGCTGCTAGCTCTGATGCTACAGAGGTTTATAGTTTTGTAGCCCAGGACAAAATGTTACCACTGAAAATTTGTTTTCGATACTCTGAAAACCAGATGGAGGTCATTTATCCCCGTGACTAAATATATTATGCCAGGTATTATCAGTGCTGGAAATTCTGGAATATAGTGTGTAAATTCTTTATTTTCAAGCTCATACGTGATCTCACAGATCAAAACTGTTATCATGTCTCAATCCAGCTGAAGTTCAAAGTGTAAAATCCTGAAAACTGTTAAATTGAATATTAATACATTTTAAGATGCATTTTTTTGTTGCCATTTTGGAAATATGGCAATGTTCACAGAGCAACCAGTGTCTGTTGCAAAAGTGAAAGAAAAAAAATTTTAACAGTAAAGTATTGAAATAATTTTTACTTAAATTTGCAGAATGTGTGATTAAATCAAATTTTGCTCTGTATTCAACAAGTCATAACAAGACATATATGAACAGTCAAATATCTCAAGCAATGAATTTGGAAGGCATAAATACCTATACTGTACATTTAAAATCAATTTTTGTTGTTGTTGTGTTTTAGCAGCAAAAATACCTAAACAATGACTCGTCCCGCCATTTTGAATGGCGAAGTTGGGACACATGTGCGAAGAGACCTAATTTTCTTCACACTCGAACACTTATGTGCTCTTCGACTGAGTCCACAGAGCCAATACCCCGGCTGTAGGGTGCAGCCAGGGTATTGGGACTAGGCAAGGGAGACCTGGACTGGTTTTGACCCACATCACGGTCCTCCTCAGTGTGTGGTGTTGAGAGAACTCATCCAGCCTCATCTCTCACTCTTCCTGTTGTTTGCCTACATTAACAGACTGAGAAATAATGAATAGGTTTTCATTTTAGGCCAGTCTTCTCAATATTTTCTTGGATCCACTTCCTTTTGAACATCAAGACATCTGCGTTATTAAATTAAATGCTCCGTCTTTCTTTTTTTGAATGGTGGCGTAGAGAAACAAGGTCTTGCGTCTCATCACATTTATAATCCAGAGAACCTCAATGCCCTGTTTTACTGATTACATTTTCTACACAATCTGATCAAATTTAAAAAGTGAGTTTACAGGTGAAATTAAAAACATATTGTCTTGATGTAGGATAAGTTCTTCACTGTATGAATGCTCTAAAATTAAATGTTTATTTTTTAAAAATGGTATAAAACTGTACTTGTGGATTAAAGTCTTTTGAAAATTTTTGCCATGACTGCAAATTAGTGTGATGGACACTTTAGCTGCTTTTCATTCAAACTCCACAAACTAATTTTAGATTAACCATATGATGCCAAAGGTCAAGAATCTACCGTGAAAACCAGGCTGATCCATGAGATAGTTATCAATTAAATTATATTAATGATGTTATTCCTTGTTCCCACAGACCTCCAAAAGCCAAGTGTATCCAATGAGGTGGAAGTTTCTGCCACCCAACAAGTTTCCAGCCTGGCAATTTGGTCCAGTGATAACCAGATGCATGAAGAACATCAGTGGACTGAAGAGGAACAGATGGGACCAGAGCCTGCACTGCTCAAACATGAGGAAATAGAATATCCACTAACATGCGTTATAAAAGAGGAGCAAGATTCTTCAGTGCGTCAAAATGAACAGCAGCCACCAGAACATTTACCAACTGGACAGGACCAGAAGGACCTCTGCAGCAGTCAGGAGAGAAAGAAGCTTGTCCAAAACCCATTTGGTGCTTTGATTGAGACTTCTATTCTTCAGGACGATGATATAAATGAAGATGAGACAAGAACAGAGCAGGTTTCCCTTCATATCGCTCCACTAACTGAGAGCAACGACCAGGAAGGAAGCAGCTGTTCTGTGTCAGAGAGTCGGTCTGATACAAACACAAAGAAAAAGTCTTTCAAATGTGACATTTGTGGGAAAATCTACCAACAACAGTGTAACTTGAAAGACCATTACAGAACCCACACTGATGAGAGACCTTTTTCATGCGAATTATGCAGAAAAAGTTTCTCACGAATTAGGAATTTAAAAGTCCACAAGAAAATTCATACAGGTGAGAGGCCTTTTTCATGTGAATCATGCGGAAAAGGTTTCTCACGAAATGCAGATCTAATCGTCCACAAGAGAATTCATACAGGTGAAAGGCCTTTTTCATGTGAATCATGTGGGAAAAGTTTCTCACGCAATAGAGATTTAAAAGTCCACAAGAGAATTCACACAGGTGAGAGGCCTTTTTCATGTGAATCATGTGGGAAAAGTTTCTCACGCCATAGAGATTTAAATGACCACAAGAGAATTCATACAGGTGAGAAACCTTTTTCATGTGAATCTTGCAAAAAAAGTTTTTCTCGAATTAGTAATTTAAAGTACCATAAGAGAATTCATACAGGTGAGAAACCTTTTTCATGTGAATCTTGCAAAAAAAGTTTTTCTCGAATTAGTAATTTAAAGTACCATAAGAGAATTCATACAGGTGAGAAACCTTTTTCATGTGAATCATGTGGAAAAAGTTTCTCACGAAATAGAGATTTAAATGACCACAAGAGAATTCATACAGGTGAGAGGCCTTTTTCATGCGAATCATGCGGAAAACGTTTCTCACGAAATAGAGTTTTAAATGACCACAAGAGAATTCATACAGGTGAGAAACCTTTTTCATGCATATCATGTGGAAAAAGCTTCAGACGAATTAGAGATTTAAAAATCCACAAGAAGATTCATGCAAGTGAGAGGCCTTTTCATGTGAATCGTATGGAAAAAGTTTCCGTCGAATTAGTCTCTTAAACATCCAAGAGACAAGAGAAGTCATACAGGTGAGACTTAGTGAGAAACAAGATTTTTTCACAAGAAAAAATCTTCTTTCCAACCTTTGCTTCTCTGAAAGCAAAGGTTATGGCTTTGCTTTGCTCATAGGTTATTGTCCATAGCAATAACCTATGCTCATAGGTTATTGAGACAAGTGTGCAGGGGGCAAGCAATTTTATTTTTTGTCATGGGTCTAGAGGTCACGTTAACAGAATATTTTTCGTATTTGACTTCATAGGTCAAATACGACCTATGAGGTCAAATACGTATTTCACTTTTTCCGCATGACTTGCATGAAAAAGGCCTCTCACCTGTATGAAGGTAAAATACAGAAAATATTCTGTTAACGCGACCTCTGGTCCCATGACAAAAAATAAAGTTTCTTGCCCCCTGCACAGTTGTCAATATTTTTTGAATCTGTCTGATCCATTAAAACTGTAACTGTAAATCCTTGCAACTGCCTTCTTTTCTTGGGTCCAATACTGATATCGTCACAGTATTTACTTGGTTAATTGTACGGTCAACAGTCTGCATACAGTTTGCAATACACTATTCGAAGCAAGATTGAAAGGAGGAAAAGTAGTAAGTAAGATTGGAGAACAAGGAAATAGTGCAGTTTAAACCGATTATTGTCCCTGCATGGCTATTTGCTGAGGTAAATATAGGCATGAGACTTCATAAAATTAAAAATAATTGGAATTTAACTGAAGTAGGGGTAAAGACAGACATAAATTTAAGAAACACACATTGTGATTACCTTAAAATATATTCAGACGGTCCTAAGAATATAAAAGGATGTTTGTGAATAGGAATATATTTACCATATTTTAAAATATTTATTTCCAAATGACTATCAGACCAATTAACTTCTTCTACAGCGGAAATGGTGGCAGCTATACTTGTAGTAGATTGAGGAGGTTCGACCAAATAGGGAGGTGGTATGAATGGATTATAAAACAGTAATAGAAATTATTTCAGGAAAACGATATAATAGAAATGACTGAATATTAGAAATTCAGTATAGTTTATTTAGGGGTGGCACTGATGCCTGGTTATGTTGGGTACCTGCACACGAAGGTGTAAAAGGTAATGAAAAGGCTGACAAATTAGCAAAAGGGCTTTTTATGGGGCCATAATGATTACAATTTCTTTAGGGAAAGGGGGAGAGAAATCTGTTAAGATTAAAACCTTAGAAATATGGCAAAAAAAGATGGAATTAAGATAACAAGGGAAAGAGTTTATATAAAATACAAAAGTCAGTATTAATTAAAAAATATTATTGAAAGAAACAGAAGGGAATGAATAATAATGATGAGATTAAGAGTCGGTCTTACCTATCTAAATGACATTTTATGTCTAATAGGGAGGAAAAATAATGATAAAAGTGAACAATGTGGAGAGAAAGAAAATGTAGAACATGTGTTGATGAATTGTAAAACATGAGCCTCAAAGGGAGAGATGGAGAAGAATGGGTAGAAGGACAGGAATGGAGTCTTAACGGAATATTGGGAAATGAAGAAAACATAGTGGATAATTACAGATTAAGGAAGCCATTGTTTATTTATCTTCAGGACATGTTACTACACACTCGTGTCCAATAGGTGGCGGCATAGCTTAATGTTGCTTGCGATCCGTCATATTAGAAAAGAAGAAGCCAGCACACGCTAAGATACAGAACTGCTGCATTGTCCCATCTCAGCTAATATTTTAGCAACCATGTCTTCAGTTCAGCATCTCAGAGAGTTTATCAGAGATAGACTAACTGCTGCTGCTCAAGAAATCTTCACAGAGGTTGAAAAAACCATCATTTGCTACGAGGAAGAGCTCGATGCTCAGCGCAGGATGATGGGGATCAACTGGACACCAGACATTAAGCTACACAGAGTCGGTTCGGAGCTGCAGAGACAAAGTTCTGGTAGGTCTGGATAAAAGTGGGGATGTTTTCACAGCAGACAGAGGTCCGTCAGCGGCGATAGTTGCTGCAGCTCCAGCTGCTGCTGAACGGGGCTGAACAGGAACTGTGTTAGCTGCTAGCTCTGATGCTACAGAGACTCATCCAGCCTCATCTCTCACACTTCCATTTACTCATCTACATTTACAATCTCAGCAATAATGAATAGGTTTTCATTTTAGGCCAGTCTTTTCAATATTTTCTTCGATCCACTTCCTTTTGAACACGAATACATGTGCCTAATTAAAGAAAATGCTCTGTCTTTCTTTTTTTGAACAGTGGCTTAGAGAAACAAGAGTCAGTGTCTCATTTTTTGATAATCCAGAGAACCAGAATGCCATGTTTTACTAATATAAGTTTCTATACAGTCTGATTAACTTTAAAAAGTGAGGTTACAAGTAAAATTATAAACATATTGTCTTAATGTAGGATGAGTTCTTCACTGTAATAATAAAATTATTACTTTATTACTCAGATGCATTTAAGCTATTTAAGCAAAATAGCTTAAATGCATTTGAGCAGCATCAGACCCGCATAACAAACAGGTGTTCGATATGCAAGTTTTTCCAAATTTTCTACATAGTTTTTTTTTTTCTCCTGTGATCCAGAGAGTTTAAAATGTTTCAACTGGCCAAAACCTCCACACCGCTTGCATTTGGTTACAAGACTATGAATGGATAGTGTTACACTTATCCCTAGTATAACACTAGGGATAAGTGTTGCACCCTTATTCCTAGTGGGGTACGTTTTGGGCGAGAGGCGGGGTAACCCTGGACAGGTCGCCAGTCTGTCGCAGAGCAACACAGAGACAGACAGGACAAACAACCATGCACACACACACACACTCATACCTAGGGAGAATTTAGAGAGACCAATTCACCCAGCAGTCATGGTTTTGGACTATGGGAGGAAGCCAGAGTACCCGGAAAGAACCCACGCATACACAGAAGATGCTAAATCCATGCAGAAAAACCCCGGGCCGGGAAACGTACCCAGGACCTTCTTGCTGCAAGGCAGCAGTTCCACCAACTGCTCCACTGTGCAGAAAATTAAACATTTAATTGTAAACTGAAAGGTTTTAATTTTTACAATTAAAATTAAACTTTAATTGCAAAAAATAAAAAAAATTGTATGAAACTGTATTTGTGGATTAAAATCTTGAATACTTTTCCCATGGCTTCAAATTAGTGTGGAGGACACCTACCTGCTTTTCTGTAAAACTCTACAAGCTAATTTTAGATGAACCGTATGAGGCCTACAGACCAGAATCTCCTGGAAAAACCAGGCTGATCCATGAGACAGTTATCAATTCAATTATATTAATGATGTCATCCTTTGTTCCCACAGACCTCCAACAGCCAAGTGTCTCCAATGAGGAGGAAGCTCTTGCCATCCAACAAGTCTGTAGCCTGGCAAGTCGATCCAGTCAGGACCAGAAAGAACATCAGTGGACTGAAGAGGAACAGATTGAATCAAAACTGAAATGGATTAAAAAAGAAGAGGAAGAACCAAAACCTACACTGCTCAAACATGAGGAAATAGAATATTCACTAATATACGTAAGAAAAGATGGAATAAAGTCCACAGTGCTTCAACATGAACAGCAGCCACCAGAGCATTTACCAACTGGACAGGACCAGAAGGACCTCTGCAGCAGTCAGGAGGAAGAGCAGCAAACCATCCAGAAGCAGTTTGCTGCTTTGATTGAGACTCCTACTCTTCAGGAAGATTATATGAATGAAGAAGAGACAAGAACAGAGAAGCTTTCCCTTCATCTCTCTCCAGTGGTTGAGAGCAAAGGTCAGGAAGGACCTTTGCCCTCCTCTGTGTCAGAGAGTCCGACTGATAATAGCACAAAGAAAAAGTCTTTCAAATGTGACATTTGTGGGAGATGTTACACACACCAGTATAACTTGAAAAACCATTACAAAACCCACACTGGTGAGAGACCTTTTTCATGTGAAACATGTGGAAAAAGTTTCTCTTTAAGTTATGTTTTAAAAAGTCACAAGAAAACTCATACAGGAGAGAAACCATTTTCATGCCAGTTATGTGGAAAGAGTTTCTCTCGACTTGATAATCTAAAGGACCACAAAAGAATTCATACAGGAGAGAAGCCTTTTTCGTGCCAGTTATGTGGAAAGAGTTTCTATCAAATGAGTATTTTAAATCGTCACAAGCTGAGTCATACAGGAGAGAAACCATTTTCATGCCAGTCATGTGGAAAGAGTTTCTCCCGAATTGGTAATTTAAAGACCCACAAAAGAATTCATACAGGAGAGAAGCCTTTTTCGTGCCAGTTATGTGGAAAGAGTTTCTGTCAATTGAGTATTTTAAATCGTCACAGGCTGAGTCATACAGGAGAGAAACCATTTTCATGCCAGTCATGTGGAAAGAGTTTCTCTCGAATTGGTAATTTAAAGACCCACAAAAGAATTCATACAGGAGAGAAGCCTTTTCCGTGCCAGTTATGTGGAAAGAGTTTCTGTCAATTGAGTATTTTAAATCGTCACAGGCTAAGTCATACAGGTGAGAGGCCTTTTTCATGCGAATCATGCGGAAGGAGTTACTCTCGAATTAGCTATTTAAATTACCACAAAAAGAATTCACACAGGTGAGAGGCCTTGTACATGTTAGTCATGCGGAAAGCTTTTTTCTCGAATTAGTTATTTGAGCCATCACAAGACAAGTCACACAGGTGAGAAGCTTTGTTCATACCAGTCTTGTGAAAAAAGCTTCAATCGAAGGGATAATTTGATGGTTCACATGAAACCGATAGAGGTCAAGGGCCGCTTTGAAACCAAACCTGTGAAAGAATTCTCTTTAGAATTGGTTACTTAATTATTCTCATTAGAACCCACATGGATGAGATGGATTTTTCACATGAAATATGGAGACAAAAATGTTCTTTCATGCTGGTACAGTGAATTTCCATATAACACAAATGTGAGAATTAGTCATTAACTCTCACAGATTCACTGTAGTAAATATTAAACCCTGTCTTGGATTGTTTCTCTTTGCAAAACATTAGACCTTCACCTCTTTTTTGTTGCCTATTTATGGATTTTTTAGCAAATTTTGTGACATTTTTTAAAGAATATTTAGAATATTTGTCATAATTTCAACTGGTTTAGAAGTGGAAATATTGAAGGACTCTGCTACTTGACATGCTACTGGCTTACTTTTGCAAAGTAGCCAATCAGGACACTTTCAGAGTTCTCAAATTTCCACGATGAACATCTGAAAGTCAAATGTTTGTCATGAGTAATATACAAGCTTTACATGCTTTGCTGAAAATTTCATGTATCAATTTATGTGCTTCTTGGATGTATCAAACGCCTTAATAAAAGCTCTGACAACTGCAAGATGTCTGATATTACTCAGTAGCAATATCAGACATAGATATTTTAACGATTGGAATAATTGTTTATCTGCTTTGTGATTTTTTTTTTTTTTTTTTTACTTAATGAATTGCGTATTTTATGTTTTCAAAATGGTACAAACTACTTTTTGTCTAGAAAGAAAGACTTATGTATAATATGAAGTTGTATTTCAGCTAAAACACATCTGGTTAAATTAGACAAATTATTCAATATTGGGCTTTAAGATTATGTACTGGAGCATTTAAAACCACATCAACATCAGGAGAAATAGGAGTAATGCAGTTAGATTTAAGAAGCCAAAAGTAGAAGTCCAGCAGTGAGACTGACCTGAAGTGCTCTGCCAGACGTAGGTCAGACTGCAGGTCAATAAGCTCCATCTGAACATCGCTTGGTACATTGTCCACACTGCAGTTGAAGGGAGAAGAGTGCATTTCACTCTCAATAGTTTTGAAATCTGGGTCAGAATGTTGTCCTTCACTGGGCTTGAGAGAAGCTGCAACTTTCTCATGAAAGCCTTCACTGCACTGTATATCTCACGCACAAAAAGTCCTCTTTAAAAGTCCAACATTTTTCTTGATCTGGCTTGTCTGTTATTCCAGATGAAGTTATTTGGGATTGTTTGAATTTTTGTAAAAAAAAAAAAAAAAATTCAGGAGGATTAAGAGGGATAGCCTGGAAAAGATAGGAATTTTGGGAGTACATTCATTTTGAGAATATTTATACTGTATGGCCAATCATAGATATATGTCATTTTCTACTTGAAATCTGTACTTAACTTTTTTTCTAAATTGCATTTAGAATTTAGAAAAATTCTAAATGTCTTTATTTTAGTCTCGAAATAAAGACTTATGAATTAATACGAAGTTGTTTTTCGGCTGTCCACTCTCCAGTTCAGTCGGGGGCGGTAATTCACCAATTTCCTAGTTTGCCAACCACCAAAACAAAACATCGAAGAAGAAGACGCCTGCATGGACTAAACTACAAAACTGCTGCATTGTCCCATCTCAGCTAATATTTCAGCAACCATGTCTTCAGTTCAGCATCTCAGAGAGTTTATCAGAGATAGACTAACTGCTGCTGCTCAAGAAATCTTCACAGAGGTTGAAAAAACCATCATTTGCTACGAGGAAGAGCTCGATGCTCAGCGCAGGATGATGGGAATCAACTGGACACCAGACATTAAGCTACACAGAGTCGGTTCGGAGCTGCAGAGACAAAGTTCTGGTAGGTCTGGATAAAAGTGGGGATGTTTTCACAGCAGACAGAGATCCGTCAGCGGCGATAGTTGCTGCAGCTCCAGCTGCTGCTGAACAGGAACTGTGTTAGCTGCTAGCTCTGATGCTACAGAGGCTAGCACAAAAGTGTTAATGAGTCAAGCCCCATGACTAATATCTTACTCCAATTGTTATTAGCTGTGGAAAACTGTGATCATATCTCTCTTCAGCTGATGCTAAAGTGCTACATCATTTTAATTTATTGCTCAAGGTAAAAAAAAAAAAAAACTACTGGATTAAACTCTTTTGAATATTTTTGGCACAGCTCCAAATTAGTGTTGCGGACACTACCAACTTTTCAGTTCAATACTTCAATCTAATTTTAATCTGTATAATTCCTACAGACCAAAATCTGCAGGGAAAACCAGGTTGATCCATGAGATAGTCATCAATTAAGTTATATTAATGATGCCATCCTTTGTTTCCACAGAGCTCCAACAGCTAAGTGTCTCCAATCAGGAGGAAGCTCTTGCCATCCAACAAGTCTGGAGCCTGGCAAGTAGGTCCGACCAGGACCAGAAAGAACCAGAACAAAAGTGGACTGAAGAGGGACAGAGGGAACCAGAACCTACACTGCTCAAACATGAGGAAATAGAATATCCACTAAAATGCGCAAGAAAGGAGAAGCTAGATTCTTCAGTGCTTCAACATGAACAGCAGCCACCAGAACATTTACTAACTGGACAGGCCCAGAAGGACCTCTGCAGCAGTCAGGAGGGAGAGCAGCAAACCGTTCAGAAGCAGTTTGCTGCTTTGATTGAGACTTCTACTCTTCAGGAAAATGATATGAATGAAGATACAAGAACAGAGCAGCTTTCTCTTCATATCTCTCCAGTGGTTGAGGGCAAAGATCAGGAAGGAAGCAGCTCCTCTGTGTCAGAAAGTCAGTCTTACACCGGCACAAAGAAAAAGCCTTTCAAATGTGAGATCTGTGGGAGATGTTACACACAATATAACTTGAAAATCCATTACAGAATTCACACTGGTGAGAGACTCTTTTCATGTGAAACATGCGGAAAAGTTTTCTGTACAATGAAACACTTAAATCGTCATAAGAAAACTCATACAGGAGAGAAACCATTTTCATGCCAGTCATGTGGAAAGAGTTTCTCTCGAATTGATCATTTAAAGAACCACAAAAGAATCCATACAGGAGAGAAGCCTTTTTCGTGCGAATCTTGCGGAAAACGTTTCTCACAAATTGGTAATTTAAATCGTCACCTGAAAACCCATGCAGGTCAGCGGCTGCTTTGAAGTCAAACCTGTGAAAAAATTTTCTTTAGAATTGATCACTTAATTATTCTCATTAGAACCCACATTGGTGAGCTGGATTTTCACATGAAATATGGAGAAAAAAGTGTTGTTTCATGCTGGTACACTGAATTTCCACATAAAACAAATACACAAAAGTGAGAATTAGTCATTTAACTCATAGATTTACTGTAATAAATATCAAATCCTTTCTTGGATTGTTTTCACTTTGCAAAAGATGTTAGAGCCTCACCTATTTTTGGTTGAGCATTTATGGATTTTTTTTTATTGTGGTGCAAATCTATGAAATTTGTTATAGTATATTTAGAATATTCAAAAACCACTTCAACTGGTTTGAAAGCGGAAATGTTGAAGGACTCTGCTACTTGACATGCTACTGGCTTACTTTTGCAAATTCGCCAATCAGGACACTTTCAGAGTCCTCAGATTTCCACGATGAACATCTGCAAGTCAAATGTTTGCAATGAGTAGCATACCAACTTTTCATGCTTTGCTGAAGAATTTCATGTGTAAATTTATGTTCCACTTGGTTGTATCAAACAACTTTAAAAAAAAAAGTTCTGACAATTACATCATATAGCGATATTAGATATACTTCTAGATTTTATGTCATTTTGTACTAGAAATGTGTACTTTTTTTTCTAAATTGCATTCTGAATTTAGAAAAATTCTAAATGTCTTTATTTTAGTCTCGAAATAAAGACTTATGAATTAATACGAAGTTGTTTTTCGGCTGTCCACTCTCCAGTTCAGTCGGGGGCGGTAATTCACCAATTTCCTAGTTTGCCAACCACCAAAACAAAACATCGAAGAAGAAGACGCCTGCATGGACTAAACTACAAAACTGCTGCATTGTCCCATCTCAGCTAATATTTCAGCAACCATGTCTTCAGTTCAGCATCTCAGAGAGTTTATCAGAGATAGACTAACTGCTGCTGCTCAAGAAATCTTCACAGAGGTTGAAAAAACCATCATTTGCTACGAGGAAGAGCTCGATGCTCAGCGCAGGATGATGGGGATCAACTGGAAACCAGACATTAAGCTACACAGAGTCGGTTCGGAGCTGCGGAGACAAAGTTCTGGTAGGTCTGGATAAAAGTGGGGATGTTTTCACAGCAGACAGAGGTCCGTCAGCGGCGATAGTTGCTGCAGCTCCAGCTGCTGCTGAACGGGGCTGAACAGGAACTGTGTTAGCTGCTAGCTCTGATGCTACAGAGGCTAGCACAAAAGTGTTAATGAGTCAAGCCCCATGACTAATATCTTACTCCAATTGTTATTAGCTGTGGAAAACTGTGATCATATCTCTCTTCAGCTGATGCTAAAGTGCTACATCATTTTAATTTATTGCTCAAGGTAAAAAAAAAAAAAAAAACTATACTTCTGGATTAAACTCTTTTGAATATTTTTGGCACAGCTCCAAATTAGTGTTGCGGACACTACCAACTTTTCAGTTCAATACTTCAATCTAATTTTAATCTGTATAATTCCTACAGACCAAAATCTGCAGGGAAAACCAGGTTGATCCATGAGATAGTCATCAATTAAGTTATATTAATGATGCCATCCTTTGTTTCCACAGAGCTCCAACAGCTAAGTGTCTCCAATCAGGAGGAAGCTCTTGCCATCCAACAAGTCTGGAGCCTGGCAAGTAGGTCCAACCAGGACCAGAAAGAACCAGAACAAAAGTGGACTGAAGAGGGACAGAGGGAACCAGAACCTACACTGCTCAAACATGAGGAAATAGAATATCCACTAAAATGCGCAAGAAAGGAGAAGCTAGATTCTTCAGTGCTTCAACATGAACAGCAGCCACCAGAACATTTACTAACTGGACAGGACCAGAAGGACCTCTGCAGCAGTCAGGAGGGAGAGCAGCAAACCGTTCAGAAGCAGTTTGCTGCTTTGATTGAGACTTCTACTCTTCAGGAAAATGATATGAATGAAGAGACAAGAACAGAGCAGCTTTCTATTCATATCTCTCCAGTGGTTGAGGGCAAAGATCAGGAAGGAAGCAGCTCCTCTGTGTCAGAAAGTCAGTCTAACACCGGCACAAAGAAAAAGTCTTTCAAATGTGAGATCTGTGGGAGATGTTACACACAATATAACTTGAAAATCCATTACAGAATTCACACTGGTGAGAGACTCTTTTCATGTGAAACATGCGGAAAAGTTTTCTGTATAATGAAACACTTAAATCGTCATAAGAAAACTCATACAGGAGAGAAACCATTTTCATGCCAGTCATGTGGAAAGAGTTTCTCTCGAATTGATCATTTAAAGGACCACAAAAGAATCCATACAGGAGATAAGCCTTTTTCGTGCGAATCTTGCGGAAAACGTTTCTCACAAATTGGTAATTTAAATCGTCACCTGAAAACCCATGCAGGTCAGCAGCTGCTTTGAAGTCAAACCTGTGAAAAAATTTTCTTTAGAATTGATCACTTAATTATTCTCATTAGAACCCACATTGGTGAGCTGGATTTTCACATGAAATATGGAGAAAAAAGTGTTGTTTCATGCTGGTACACTGAATTTCCACATAAAACAAATACACAAAAGTGAGAATTAGTCATTTAACTCATAGATTTACTGTAATAAATATCAAATTCTTTCTTGGATTGTTTTCACTTTGCAAAAGATGTTAGAGCCTCACCTATTTTTGGTTGAGCATTTATGGATTTTTTTTTTATTGTGGTGCAAATCTATGAAATTTGTTATAGTATATTTAGAATATTCAAAAACCACTTCAACTGGTTTGAAAGTGGAAATGTTGAAGGACTCTGCTACTTGACATGCTACTGGCTTACTTTTGCAAATTCGCCAATCAGGACACTTTCAGAGTCCTCAGATTTCCACGATGAACATCTGCAAGTCAAATGTTTGCAATGAGTAGCATACCAACTTTTCATGCTTTGCTGAAGAATTTCATGTGTAAATTTATGTTCCACTTGGTTGTATCAAACAACTTTAAAAAAAAAGTTCTGACAATTACATCATATAGCGATATTAGATATACTTCTAGATTTTATGTCATTTTGTACTAGAAATGTGTACTTTTTTTTCCTAAATTGCATTCTGAATTTAGAAAAATTCTAAATGTCTTTATTTTAGTCTCGAAATAAAGACTTATGAATTAATACGAAGTTGTTTTTCGGCTGTCCACTCTCCAGTTCAGTCGGGGGCGGTAATTCACCAATTTCCTAGTTTGCCAACCACCAAAACAAAACATCGAAGAAGAAGAAGACGCCTGCATGGACTAAACTACAAAACTGCTGCATTGTCCCATCTCAGCTAATATTTCAGCAACCATGTCTTCAGTTCAGCATCTCAGAGAGTTTATCAGAGATAGACTAACTGCTGCTGCTCAAGAAATCTTCACAGAGGTTGAAAAAACCATCATTTGCTACGAGGAAGAGCTCGATGCTCAGCGCAGGATGATGGGGATCAACTGGAAACCAGACATTAAGCTACACAGAGTCGGTTCGGAGCTGCGGAGACAAAGTTCTGGTAGGTCTGGATAAAAGTGGGGATGTTTTCACAGCAGACAGAGGTCCGTCAGCGGCGATAGTTGCTGCAGCTCCAGCTGCTGCTGAACGGGGCTGAACAGGAACTGTGTTAGCTGCTAGCTCTGATGCTACAGAGACTAGCAGCTCTGTACTCCAGTAATTGTTATTATTGGAGTAATAACAATTACTCCAATTGTTATTAGTGCTGGAAATCTGGAATACAAGGTGTACATTTTTAATTTGTGAGCTCATACATGATTTTGTAAATCAGAGCAGTGGAGAGTATTTTGAAGGAGACGCAGGATGAGTCGTGTTATTGTTTCATAGGGGCACAGAACAAACGGCTGAAACAAATAAGGCAAATATTGTTTCTTATATTAAGTGAACCACAGACCCACTTGCAGGTGTGGAGCTGCAGATTGCAAAGCCCTGTTGTAGCAGATAAAAACTGTGATCCTATCTCTCTTCAGCTGACGCTAAAGTGCTACATCTTCATTTTAATTTATTGTTCAAGGTTTAAAAAAATTGGTCAAAAGCATCAGTTAATTATGATTAAAAACAATCAAATAAAAATAAGTTCCATGTTATCCCTTCAGATCAGGGGCCCAGACCAGTTCTACAGGGACACTGGCGAACTGCCAAAGTAGAAACATGGAAATGGGTTTTCTGAAAATCTCCATTTCTCAAATGTGTTTAATGAAATGTCTGTCACTGCACTTTTGTTCTGTGGGACATGCTCAAGTTAAATGGATCAGGTGTTTCCAACTTTGATGATAGGAAGTGATTCTTTGTGTCTCCCAAACATGTTCCTGTTTCCTGCAGTTTTCTTACAGAGAGACCTGGATATGTGTTGACTGCTCATTCATCCTCCTATGTGTGGTGTTGAGAGAAACTTGTCCAGCCTGATCTCTCACACACTTTACCAACTTTTCAGTTCAACACTACAAGCTAATTTTAGATAGTTTGTATGATGCCTACAAACCAGAATCTGCAGGGGAAACCTTGCTGATCCATAAGATAGTCATCAATTAAATTATATTAATGATATCATCTTTTGCTCTCGCAGACCTCCCACAGCCAAGTGTCTACAATGAGGAGGAAGCTCTTGCCATCCAACAAGTCTGGAGCCTTGCAAGTAGGTCCAGTCAGAAAGAAGCAGAACGTCAGTGGGCTGAAGAGCACCAGATGGAACATGAACCTGCACTGCTCAAACAAGAGGAAATAGAATATCCACTAACGTATGTAAAAAAAGAGGAGCTAGATTCTTCAGTGCTTCAACATGAACAGCAGCCACCAGAACATTTACCAACTGGACAGGCCCAGAAGGACCTCTGCAGCAGTCAGGAGGGAGAGGAGCAAACTATCCAGAAGCAGTTTGATGCTTTGATTGAGATTTCTTCTCTTCAGGAAGATGATCTGAGTGAAGAAGAGACAAGAACTGAGCAGCTTCATATCCCTGCAGTGATTGAGAGCAAAAATCAGGAAGGAAGCAGCTGCTCTGTGATACAGAGTCAGTCTGGTACCCGTACAAAGAAAAGATCTAGGTCTTTCAAATGTGACATTTGTGGGCGATGTTACCCACAACATTATAACTTGAAAAACCATTACAGAACCCATACTGGTGAGAGACCTTTTTCATGTGAAACATGTGCAAAAAGTTTCTCTCTAATTAGTCATTTAAATCGTCACAAGAGAACTCATACAGGTGAGAGACCTTTTTCATGTGAAACATGCGGACAGAGGTTCTCGCAAATTAGTCATTTAAATCGTCACAAGAGAACTCATACAGGCGAGAGGCCTTTTTCATGCCAGTCTTGTGAAAAAAGCTTCTATCGAAGGGATAATTTTAGCAGTCACATGAAAACTCATAGAGAGCAGAGGCCGTGCCTTGAATTGCCTTGCTGCTGAAATAAACAAATAAAATTTGATTGATTGAAGCCAAACTTGTGGAACAATGTTCTTTGAAATTGATTATTTAGAGACCACATGGGCATATCTGTTGTTTGAATTGTTAAAATAGACTTTTGTACACCATTTTAGTTTCCCAAGTACTCTCAGCTATTAAAGAATGATGGGCAGTAGCTCTCGAAGACTTGTTTAGGAGAACCTGGCCTAGTCAAAGGCCAGACTTCACCCTTACTGAAATCCAGATTTTTTTGTCAGACAGCTGTGGAAAAATATTTTGTAAATCTAAATGAACTGCTTCAGGGTTAAAAAAAACAAAACTTAGTGAACGTTGCTCCACAAACATGATGTTGAAGCTTTACAGTTAAATTTGTTTGACTTCTGTACAGATTCTTTTTTTGAATTAGTTTAATTTTTTGTGAATTTTAAATGGAACAAAGTTTCTGTTTTGAGGTATGACCCCCAACTTCTGTTTCCTTCACGTCATTTCCCTCACTGCAGGGGGTCAGGCTGATTGTAATTCTTTATCTAAATCCATTGTAGTTGCACTGATATATTTTTCTTGTTTTAATTAATTATATTTTAAGTTATTTTTCAGTATCCCACTTCCTTTTATCATATTTCATTAATTTGATTTGATCCTCAGTTTATCACTCAACGTGTTTTCCATCAGTAGCAGTTCGAGAAAAGTTATTTTTTTGGATAATTCAGCTGTAGTATTTGTCTATTTTGTTAATAAACTCTCAGACTTGATTGGAAACAAGCGTTTCTGTGATCATTCCTTTTAGCTTGAAGAGTTTCTTCTGTTGGTAGTTTGAATTAATTCCTTCAGAGGTAACTTTCAGGTTTGACTTATGATTCCAGGGATACTGGAATTCATACTGTGATTCAACTAAATAAATTTCATTTGTAAAAAACCTTTTTTTAATCATAGTTAATATTGGTGCTAATTTTGATTCCCAAAATTGCTACTTTGATGATTCTCAGCGATGACTTAACGCCCAACCAACTGCAGAGCCTAATATGAGAATCAAACACATTATTATTTGAATAAATAATGTGATCTGTTGAAGGAAATGATAACATTTGGCATTTTTTATTGTTTGTATTGTTTTGTAGTCTTTCTGCATTTTGCAAACCAGAAAGACTACAAGTAAATTCCTTGTATGATCAAATATATTATTGATCAACATCTAGAGGGGCTAAACTTAATGACGTAGATGCTTACAGCACATTTTAACAAGGTTGACTCTGTGGACTGATGCTGCCTCTTGTGGCATCATTTGGTTTTAAACCACCAGTAAGTTTCTGTTTCCAGTAAACACAAAGTTACGTCATCCAGATGCATGTGTAACAAAAAAACTGAAGTTTATCAAGCGTGTCTCATTGGATGCTGGAGAAGGTAAGATCTCTGGTTTCACTTCTGTTTACAAAAGAGAAACATTTCTGAACAGTGAAGTTTGAAAAATTCCTTTTGAATTTCTGAGATGTATGAGACAATTTTCAAGCTGGAAAAAGTTGACAACGCTCCCTCTTCTTCCTGCTCAAACATGCGTGAAGCTGGGTGGAACCAACAGCTGCTGTAGGTGAAAGCTGATTGGCTGCAGCCTCTCCAATGACACATGAGTCATAGATCAGAACTCAACCCTGTTTTTGGTTTCAGGAAATGAAACTCACAGTCACTGTGACTGAGAGCAGAAATGGAGCAGAATCAGCTGGACCGAGAAACTTTCTCCTGTTCGATCTGTTTGGATCTACTGAAGGATCCGGTGACGATTCCCTGTGGACACAGTTACTGTATGAACTGTATTAAAAGCTTCTGGGACAAAGGTGAGCAGAAGAAAAGCTACCACTGCCCTCATTGCAGGCACACCTTCACACAGAAGCCTTTCCTGCAGAAGAACATCATGCTAGCAGCTTTAGTGGAGCAGCTGCAGAAGACTGGACTCCAAGCTGCTCCTGCTGACCACTGCTATGCTGGACCTGCAGATGTGTCCTGTGATTTCTGTACTGGGAGAAAACTGAAAGCCATCAACTCTTGTTTAGTCTGTCTGGCCTCTTACTGTGAGAATCACCTTCAGCCTCATTATGATGAGCCTCAGTTAAAGAAACACAAGCTGGTGGAGCTGAACAAGAACCTGCAGGAGAACATCTGCTCTAAACATGATGAGGTGATAACATGTTCTGCCGCACTGATCAGAAGTGTATCTGCTATCTCTGCTCTGTGGATGAACATAAAGGTCATGACACAGTGTCAGCTGCAGCAGAAAGAGCTGAGAGGCAGAGAGAGCTGGAGGAGAGACGAGGAAACATCCAGCAGAGAATCCAGGACAGAGAGGAAGATGTGAAGCTGCTTCACCAGGAGGTGGAGGCCATCAATCACTCTGCTGATAAAACAGTGGAGGACAGTGAGAAGATCTTCACCCAGCTGATCCGTCTCCTCCAGGAAAGAAGCTCTGATGTGAAGCAGCAGATCAGATCCCAGCAGGAAACTGAAGTGAGTCGAGTCAAAGATGTTCAGGAGAAGCTGGAGCAGGAGATCACTGAGCTGAAGAGGAAAGACGCTGAGCTGGAGCAGCTCTCACACACAGAGGATCACAACCAGTTTCTCCTCAACTACCCCTCACTGCCAGCACTCAGTGAGTCTACAGGCTCATCCAGCATCAACATCCGTCCTCTGAGACACTTTGAGGACGTGACAGCAGCTGTGTCAGAGCTCAGAGAGAAACTACAGGACGTCCTGAGAGACTCAGGGACAAACATCTCACTGATGGTCACTGAGGTGGATGTTCTACTGTCAGAACCAGAACCAGGACCAGAACCAACAACAAGGGCTGGATTTTTAAAATACTCATGTAAAATCACACTGGATCCAGATACAGCTCACATTAAACTGATACTATCAGAGGGGAACAGGAAGGTGACTTGGATGGATCAACCTCAGTCTTATCCAAGTCATCCAGGCAGATTCACTGTTTATCATCAGGTCCTGAGTAAAGAGAGTCTGACTGGTCGTTGTTACTGGGAGGTGGATTGGAGAGGGACAGTTTATGTAGCCGTCACATACAAGAATATCAGCAGAGCAGGACATGGGAATGACTGTGGATTTGGAGGTAATGACAAATCTTGGACATTAAATTGTTGCCAAAACAGTTTTAAATTTGGTCACAACAACATCTGGACCTCCATCTCATGTCCAGTTTCCTCCAGAGTGGGAGTGTACCTGGACCACAGAGCAGGTATTCTGTCCTTCTACAGCGTCTCTGAATCCATGACTCTGATCCACAGAGTCCAGACCAGATTCACTGAGCCGCTGCACGCTGGGGTTTTGGTTGTGGGTTCAGCAGAGTTCTGTAAACCCAAATAGACAGAATCCACTGAAGCTTCTGTAAATTTGATTCAGATTTTAATCCACCAACATATTTTTTTTTTGTTTGTTTTCGTTTTTTGTCTAAACTCCTCAGAAATCATTATTCAGAGATATCCAGGTTTTGTTTTTCTTCATATATGATATTCCTGTTCTGATTAATTTGTTCATTTTTCAACACTATTCTCTAAAACTGGTGAGAGTAAACCCAGGCTTTCGATACACTGGGATAAAACCTGCAATAAATGACTGAAAAAATATTTCTACGTCCAACGAATCTTGATTTCAGCTGCCGCATTCCTAGTGGGGTCAGAATTTGGCATTGCAACATGCAAAGGTTGAGTCTCTCTCCCTCTCTCTCTGTCTCTCACACAAATCTGGTCTATTTATACATATAAAAAAATAAGAAAAATCATGACATGCATAACCTGTTTTAACAAAGAATGATTACCTTTGACTTCATTTAGTTATTTCATCAATGAGGCAAAGTTAAGTGAAAATGCTAGTATGAACAAATCTGCATCTAAGAGGACATTCCCCCTGTTCCACCAGCCCAAGCACAGGACCTTTGCCTTGTCCTAAACTAGTTTCAGGCATGGCGTCAGTTTGTAGTGGTCATTCAGTGCATTGGCCACACAGTGTGGAAAGGTTTTGGCTTTTGGGGGGTGGAAAGGGAGAGGGGTTCAGCTGTGGGAATGACTGTGATGTACAAGACATCATTTTGAGGTTCCTTCAGGCCTAGAAGATCTAAGGCATCTTAGTTTAAGCTGTGTGGCAACAGCAAGGCATATAGAATAAACAGCAAAGCTATGGACACACAGCATAGTGCTGTCTGATTATGCTAGCGGCAACAATTGTTGCCATGCTTACATTCACTCTTCTTATGATCAAAATGTGGATGAAGGGATACAATTTCCCTTATATGTCAGTAGAAGACCAAGAACATATGGACAAAATATTTTATTTATATTTTTTCATTAAAGTATTTTACTGACTTCCTCTTTTACAGGTTGTGTAAATGTGACAGGAAGTAAGCATCAAGTGTGACCTTTCACACTTTATGCATGAAATTGATATTGCTTAGAGTAGACACTCTATCATTTCATTTAAAAAACTTCAATTAGCTGCCAAAAGTCAAAACAATTCTTTTAGAGGTTCCAGAAGTTAGAAAAAATGTCTGGCAACAATTGTTGCCGGTGGGATTAACGGGTTAATGTGACTCTGAAGGTTCAGGTCAGAATCTGTCGCTATTCCCAGGTTTTGGGCCTGATGGCTGGATTTTATTCTGTGCATTGACTCTAGATCGTTCCTCTTTAGGTCCAAAGATACCTTCAGTTTTGTTTCTGTTCAGCTGGAGAAAGTTTTGGCACATCCACACATTTATCTGTTCTAAGCATTTATTCAGTGATTGGATGGGTTGATATCGTAATGTAGAGCTGTGTATCGTCCGCGTTGTTATGGTAACAAATCTTATTTTCTGTTATAACCTGAGCTAGAGGGAGTACATAGATATTGACTGAGCCTTGGGGTAAATGGGATTTGTATTCGCTTCGAAGAGAAATTACCTATTGAAACAAAGAAATCCCTGTTCTTTATGTCAGACTGGAACCAGTAGAGTACTGGACCGGAGGGTCCTACCCAACTCTCCATTCGTTTCAGTAATATGTCAGCTGCACTGAGGTTCAACAGAACCAGTACTGTAGTTCTTCCACAGTCTGTGTTTATATGTTTGGAAACAGACACAGCTAAACTGCAAAAAACCAGCAGAAAAATCAGCAACTTTTCTGCAAAAATGAGCTTGCAGTTACTAACAGGGCAAGTGTTAGAGCTAGTCCTAGCCTTGTTATGAGGAGAGTCTCGTGTTTCTGCAAGGTTTTTTTTTTTTACTGAGTTATCAAGAACACTCCTTACATTTACTGGAGAGAAAAATCTCATAAAAGTTTGAAATTATCTTCTGAGATGCATCAACAAAACCTAAATTAACTTTGAGAAAATAATAAAATGGAGATAAGAAGTTTTACAGAGGAGCGTTGGTAAATATTTAACAAACTTTCTTGTAAATGAGGAGACAAAGGTTAGATTTGAAGCTCTGCTCCTCGTTTTTCAGGCTGGAAAAATTTGGTAACTATCTCTTCTTCCTGCTCTTAAACAAACCCTGTAGCTTGGTGGAAACGCCAAATGCTGAAGCTGATTGGCTGCAGCCTCTGCAATGAGATAAGAATTATATATCAGAGCTCAACCCTGTTTCTGTTTTCAGGAAATGAAACTTATACAGTCACAGTGTCTGACAGGAAAGGTGGAGCAGAATTAGTTTCATTTGTCTGGATCTACTGAAGAATCTGGTGACGATTCCCTGTGGACGGGTTAATGTCACTCTGAAAGTTCAGGTCAGAATCCGTCACTATTTCCAGGTTTCGGGCCTGATCGCTGGATTTTATTCTGTATGAACTGTATTAAAAGCTTCTGGGATCAAAAAAATCAGGAAGTTTAGTCTGTGCTGACTACAGTCCTTAGTGCAGAAAAAACTTCTCTATCGAGGTCTTACCTGGAGAAAAACACCATGTTGGGAGCATTATTAGAGCAGTTGATGAAGATTGGGCTCCAAGGATGCTCCTGCTGACCACCGCTATGCTGGACCTGAAGATGTGGCCTGTGATTTCTGCACTGGAAGAAAACTGAAAGCCATCAACTCTTGTTTAGTCTGTCTGGCCTCTTACTGTGAGAATCACATTCAGCCTCATTATGATGTGGCTCCTTTAAAGAAACACAAGCTGTTGGAGCCGAACAAGAACCTGCAGGAGAACATCTGCTCTAAGCATGAGGTGATGAAGATGTTCTGCCGCACTGATCAGAAGTCTATCTGTTATGTCTGCCCAGTGGATGAACATAAAGGCCACGACACAGTGTCAGCTGCAGTAGAAAGGACTGAGAGGCAGAGAGAGCTGGAGGAGAGACGAGGAAACATCCAGCAGAGAATCCAGGACAGAGAGAAAGATGTGAAGCTGCTTCAACAGGAGGTGGAGGCCATCAATCACTCTGCTGATAAAACAGTGGAGGACAGTGAGAAGATCTTCACCCAGCTGATCCGTCTCCTCCAGGAAAGAAGCTCTGATGTGAAGCAGCAGATCAGATCCCAGCAGGAAACTGAAGTGAGTCGAGTCAAAGATGTTCAGGAGAAGCTGGAGCAGGAGATCACTGAGCTGAAGAGGAAAGACGCTGAGCTGGAGCAGCTCTCACACACAGAGGATCACAACCAGTTTCTCCTCAACTACCCCTCACTGCCAGCACTCAGTGAGTCTACAGGCTCATCCAGCATCAACATCCGTCCTCTGAGACACTTTGAGGACGTGACAGCAGCTGTGTCAGAGCTCAGAGAGAACTACAAGACGTCCTGAGAGACTCAGGGACAAACATCTCACTGAAAATCACAGAGGTGGGTGTTTTACTGCCAGAACCAGAACCAAAGAGCAGAGCTGATTTCTTAAAATATTCATGTAAAATCACAATGAATCCAAACACAGCTCAAATGCATGTGGTGCTATCAGAGGGCAAAAGCAAGGTGACATGGGTGGATCAACCTCAGTCTTATTCCAGTCATCCAGACAGATTTACTGATTACTGGCAGGTTCTGAGTAAAGAGAGTCTGACTGGACGTTGTTACTGGGAGGTGGAGTGGGGAGGGATACAGGTTTTTATAGCAGTTGCATACAAAAATATCAGCAGAAGAGGGGATGAATCTTCATTTGGTGATGATGAGAAATCCTGGGCATTAGAATGTCGCAAAAATGGTTATAAATTTTATCATGACAGCATCTCGACCGCCGTCTCAGGTCCAGTTTCCTCCAGAGTGGGAGTGTACCTGGATCACAGAGCAGGTATTCTGTCCTTCTACAGAGTCTCTAAAACCATGACTCTGATCCACAGAGTCCAGATGAGATTCACTCAGCCGCTACACGCTGGAGTTTATGTATCATTGGAGTCTACTGTTAATTCTGCAAACCCAAATAGAGAGAATCCAATTAATTCTCACGTGGATTTAGTTCTGATTATTGTTTTATGTCTAAAACTGTTCAGAAATCATTAGTCAGAGATTGTCTGTGATTGTTTTTCTTCAATTATTATTTTCTAGTTTTGTTGAATTTATTCATTTTTCTACATCCATCTCTAAATCATTTGATCTGCGCAAGAATATCTGCCGTCTCATCCCCTTTTTGCTTTTAGGTGCAAAGACGGTGAATTTGGTAATAAAATGACAAATGATTCCTCATGTTGAAAAAGTGACACCACTTCTTCAATCACTGTCTTGTTTCAACACCTTTTGTTGAGTCCTGACACAAACAAGACAACAGATATCGTCTCATTGTGAATCTAAGCCGATTTTTAGGAGAAATTTCAGAATAAAACTTTCATTTTGTCCGACTGTTTAGCTGTTGGTGATGAGACGCCGCCCCCTGCAGGAAGTTTGTGTCATGACATGGATTCCAGGAATTGCTTATCATTGCTTAATTTTCATCAATTGTATAAAATGAATGTGTTTAATCACTGAAAATAAAATTGTTTATTTCTGTATTTTTGTGTTTTGTGTCCTCTAGCTTTTATTCATGATAAATTATTTTTAAAATAGTCAACCTTAAAAATACCAACAAAATACCCCAAAACTAATTACAGTATTTCAGTAAAACATGACAAAGCAAATAAACATGATTTTATTTAAATATTAAAATTTACTGGATGCAAAACCTGTGACAAAGGCAGAAATATAATATGGACTAAGGATGTTTTATAGAATTAGGCAGATTAGAGTTACACTGTAAATATAAAACTAATATGTTTGAAGTATATTGTTGTCTTGACAAAGATTTGAAATACTGAATATATGGTTTATTTTAAGGGGAATTTACTGTGTTTTTACTAGTTTACCTTTAAAATGTTTTTCTTTTCTAATTTCAGTTTTTTTCCCATATTTTACCAGACAGGCTTATTTAAGTCAGATTTTTTTATCCATATGTTTTAAATTTGTCTGCATTTGCAGATTGTATTGATTTCATTTTAATTCAGTCTATTTTAAACTCTTTTTGTTATTGGAAACATTTGTCTATCATTTGTAAAAACATGCAATACTTTGTGTTATTCCATCTAATAAAATCCCAACAAAACACTCTGTAGTTGAAGATTTTAATAAGTTTGAGGGATATGAATACTTTTGCACATCAGGAAACAACTCATCCATAGTCAATATATGACCACAAGTTAAACAGTAAAGAAGAATTTTCCCTTAAAAAATAAAATCTGTAACAGACATTTTAAACAAACAAAAACAAGGTGCATAAAGTTTCTGCAGAGATTGAGAACCTCTGAAGAGAAAACTGCCTAAATAATCATAAATCTGTTGCTGATCTGATCTACCTTCTGCCTGTCTGCAAGAGGAAAACATGGCTCTAAATTTATACAGAAAAAAACTTAAGAGATAACAGGAATTATGTGCAACACCAAACCACAAAAATTCACAGATGTTTCCTTTAATCTGCCACCTGAAGCAAACATTAGATCTGGAGTTTTGGAGCTAAAAGCAGCAGGAAGCAGCAGAGAAACATGTTAACTTGCAGTAAGCAGGAGCTTCTGTACATTGTTTGTGCTTTCATCAGTGAGTGGTTCAGAGGTTTGCCTTTGTTGCTAACAGTGACGGAAAGTGAGACAGATGATTTTCAAGCCCCTCAACCCGGAGAAAGTCTGATCTGAGGAACTTCAACAATCCTAAGGCTTTAAAGACCGACTCCATGGAGTCACTCTAACATCTAAACTAAACTGCTTACATCTGTCAAGACACAAACACACGCTGTGGGTGAGGTTTCACTCTGTGTGCTAACAACGTGAAGAAGAAGAAGAAGAAGAAGAAGAAGAAGAAGAAGAAGAGAGAAGAAGAAGAAGAAGAGGAGGTTATTTTTCCTGCAGCAGAGCCGGGATGTTGATGTTCCAGCCGATGGCCTGCCTGTCGAAGCCGCAGGTAAACAGGTTGCAGGCGGTGTTGTCCTCACACCAGGCGGAGCAGCAAACCATCCGACGGTGACCCTGAACAAGATCCACCAATAATCACCTCTGGTCCAACAATAATCACTAAAATTCAATCAAAAGTTTCTTCAGACATCACTGGGCTCTGACGTGTTTTCTCAGAAAACCATCAGCTCTAGAGCAATCCTGATGAGATTTTATGAAACCCGAAAGACGGCGCTATATCATGACCAAACATCATGACTGAAGTTCAGCGTTTCTCAAACTTTTTCAGGCTGAGAACCATTTAACAAACACTTGAAATTACCCCCAAAATAACACGACATCTGAACTCACTTACTGTTGTCGTCTTTGTTCACCGTACTGAGAAGGGCAGCCTTGTTTTGTAAATAAAACCATGAACACATTGGAAGTGGTTTGACTGATTTCCAGATTCTCAGTGTTTGGATTCTAAGCTTTCCAATGATGTCAAATGGAAATCAAGTTGTTCTTTACTGAGAGTTGTGTGTATTAGCACCATTTTAGGGCTGTTAGTAATTCAGAAACATAATAAAAGACAAATAGACCTCAAAGAGAATCCTTTGGTAAACTAAATGCATGCGTTGCACTTTAAGCTAACGTGATGGCAAATACACATTTGTCTAAAACAGTTCCTCTCTGAAATCGGACTTTTCCGTCGAACTTTGCAGCATTTCGAGGAAAGGTCAAATCAAGAAACCGTCTTCACCTCTAAACAGACCACAGATTTACCTACAAACTGACAGCTAAATAGTAGAAACTATGATGACAGAAAATCCTCTAAAGTTGTGGATTTTCAGGATTTTTCCAACTCCATCCATTCCTAGGGTATTTTTGGAGTGTCGCCATGGCAACAAATAATTTCCCACATCTTTAGATTGAGCTGCACATTTTGGTGTAAATTATGGGGCTGCACCTGAAGACAGTACATTACAGCTGGTACAAATGCTGCAGCACGACTTTCAGTTTTATCGTCTCTTCACTGGCTTCCTGTTGAATTTTGAATCTGTTTTTAATTTTTTTAAATGGTTTAACTATTACGAAGTGAAAGCTTCTTTGTTTATGATGCTGAGGAAAGGTGAATATTTTACTTACCTTGCTTTGCTATGGCAGAACCAAACTACCATGAATGCAAAATCCTGATCAGTTTGGACTATACCAAATATTTTAAAATTTTATTTTATTCATCTACTTGTCTGTAAAATTTATCACCCTTAAAGAAACTAAAACCAAAAGTCCATCTGGAGTTCACGTCCTGCCGACTGACCTGTCTGTTGCTCCGCGGCAGCCGAGCCAGTCGCACTCCGGACATGTCGAACAGTCGGACCTGCCGATTGTCGTGAGGAAGGGCGATGATCTTCTGGCTCACCGACACGCTGATCCTGATGGGAAACAGGAAGTAGAATAATTATTCCTAACTTCCTGCTGCACTTGTGACAAAGAAAACAGAACAGATGTTGGTGATGAAGTTACTGGATGAAAATGTGAGGACAGATTATTTCCCACAGCTGACCGCAGCCTCCAGAAATCAATAATTCTGACTTTGTGAATGGATTATCTTTTGTTTGGTGGTAAAAATGTATTTTAAGAAGAAAGGATTTAAAGAAGAAACAAAGTAGTATGAATAAAATGTAAAACTAGAACTCATCCTATAAACGGCTGTTTTCACATTTATTTTATGCAAACCCCCAAAACAGGTAACCAGTTGGACTTTACAATTAAGAAAAAGTTTTATTTTCCAAAGTTTTTCTAAATTACTCTTGTGGAACGAAGTATCCATTTTGAGCACGTGAAACAAGTTTTGCAGTTTTTACCGATTTAAAAATGAATGCATTGTTGTGCAAATGCACCAAGTGACTGAGAAAAACCATAAAAACCAAAATTTCTCACAGTCTGTGGAACATTTTCACATTAAGTTACATTATTTTACATTAACAGAATTTCCCTGAGTCACGTTGGAAACAGGACTGATGCAACAAGCTGAACATGAGATTATTTCTCATCTCTTTGGTGCTTTTGTATTTGGGATTTACATGATTTTCATTTGTTCAAATCAGTTTAGCTTCAACAGTTCAGGTGAGACGATGTGTCGCTGCATTTTTTGTCTGCAGCTGTAAAGAAAAGGTTTCTTTTCCTCTCTATGGGATTCTTCGAGCCTCCAGTCTGTGTGCGCAGTGAGACCGACCTGAGCGCACATATGTATGTACATAAACAATAATTTAAGGTGTGTTTGAATTTCGCACCTTCAAAAAGGAGATCTTTCCTAAAGCAAAATGGTTACTTTTGCATTAAATCCGATACATGCTTTTAGTTTTAATATGTTGTTATTGTGATTGCCATGATGATTTTTCTCACACACCTGTTGACAGCAGAGTCGGTGCGAATGGTTGCTATGGGCGACCGCATGTTCTTCAGGTCCCACACTTTGACGGTGCGGTCATCGCTGCCCGACACCACGTTGTCTCCCACGGTGAAGACAGCGGACGTCACCGTGCTGCAGAGGACGAGGGCACAGCTTTTATACGTTTGTTTTCATTCAGGAAACCTGCAGAATTTTAGTTGTTTTCTAGGTTTTGAAATGCTTGTTTGCGTCAGACTGACTCTGTGTGTCCCTGGAAGACGTTGACGGAGTGGATGGACGGGTCTCTGAAGTCCCACAGCCTGAAGGTGGTGTCTCTGGAGGAAGTGACCACCAGGCGCTGGTTGGGGTGGGTGCAGCAGTGGGTCAGCTCCTGATCATGACCTTCACAGACACATTTGTTTCAAAGCTTTGATGTGTCCGTTGTCCTACACACTTGAGTGAAATGGTGAAACTGCCTCACTGGCCTCTACAGAGCTCTGCTGAAGAGCGAATACTGGAGCCAGGTGCTAAAGATTACAGGTGTTTGAGACGTAAAGAACAGGTAAGGACAGATTTATACAAATCATGTCCATTACTTTTTTTTCTTGCATAAAAACTTTCTTAGATAATGAGATTTTAGACCGTCTCTAATTCTGCCTATTTTGATCTGTTTTTGTGCATTTTTTCACTTTAAATCCACATAAGCTGCTACTAGCCAAGCCCCCCAACTCAACATTCATATAGTAGCAATTATACAACCGTACATCTTTGAAAAGCATTAGTAAAGCCTCCCGCACAACCAACAAGAATGAAGCAAGTGGTTTCTGGATGGTAAATCAAGAACAAAACACTTATAATAACAATATTGATAATAATAGATTTTATTTATAATGGACTTTATATTTCTAGATGTCAAAGAGCAAAACAAAAAGAAAACAAGTAATTGCAATGGATAAAGAGATTAAAGCCAACATCTAAACAGCAGCAGCCACTGTACAGGGCTTACCGGGGGAAAACCAGCTGGAAACAGCGTGGGTTGCTAGGTAACAAGCAGGGCTTGACTGGGGTTGCTAGGTAACAGACTGGACTTCTGATTTGTGACCTTACATTCAGGAGAATTTTTTAAATAGCTTGTTTTCAAGACACCCATAAACATTAACTTACTGCCTAAAACTGACTGGATGTTTGTTTTTAAGAAGCAGCTGAGATCCAAATACAAGAACAAAACATGCTAAATTTAGTATAACTTTAAACTGAACCCCACTCTAACCCTGGAGCATCCTACCAGTGAGCGAGTGGACCAACTCCGAGGTCTCCACGTCGTACAGGTTGGCGGCTCGGTCCCAGGAGGCCGTCACCACCTGTTTGCCCCCCACCAGCCAATCGGCAGCGATCACCACGCCCTGATGGCTGCGCAGCGTTGTGGTCGGTACGCGGACCGAAGGGCAGTCGTTCGGGCCCTCCGCGTCGCCGTCGGCGTCGTCTTTATCTGAGGAGTCCACGTCGTCTTCACAGGGCGTCTGCAGGACGGACAGGGGAGTGAATCGGAAATAAAATCTGCTGGAGTCGCTGTGATGAGCGAACAGCTGCAGACCAGGCTTACCGTGGTGTCAGCGACGGGCTGAGGAGTGGGAAGCTGCACCATGTACCTCCAGATGTGAGCCGTCTGATCTCCAGAGGCTGCAGGGGAGAGACAGAGGGTTTAACGAGCGTATAAACTGAGCTGGAGTCGAATAAATATCTGAATGATGGAAGTGTGGATGGTTACCAGTCAGAGCCATCTGTTCACTGGGGTGGAACTTAATGGAGTTAACTGAGGAAAAACAGACCAAACATCAATGAAACCTGCTGTTTCTATACTGTCCCACAACACTACAACACATTATGATCAAATCATTTGGATGCTACCTGAACCCTGGTGGCCCAGGTACTTGAGGAGGCACTTTCCGGTCTCAATGCTCCACAGCATGGCAGTGTGGTCTGTCGGGATAAATTCAACAGTCTGAGGTTTTTCATAGTGCATAATGAACAAATCCTTGGACTTTTCTGCAGGTTTATTTCAAATTTTGAGCAAAAATACCCAAAACACCTGTGGGTGGCAGTGTTTCCTACTACTACTCACTCAGGGGTCACCTGAACAAAATATTCTTGTTTCTTATCGTTTTTTCTTAAATGGTGATGGAAAAATCTACAGATTGCAATTCACACACTTGATGGAGACATTTTTAACGTTACACACAGATTACATATACTTGTATCCATTGTAATTGGTTTGTTTTTATTTTGTCCTTTGAGATCTAAACATATAAAGGGCATTACAAATAAAATCCACTATTACTATTATTTTTATTATTTTAACAAATTCATCAAAAGTCCATTTTTTATTCTTTATGTAGATTTTGGACATAAGGAATCAATATTGTATATTTATTGCAAATATTTCTAAAGTAGAATCACACAGATTTGATTTTGATTGCAAAAAAAATAATATTAAAAATAATTGTGAAATTCTGCATTGTAGATGCATATTTATAGTTTTAAACTGTGAAGCTAAACCATCTATATTAAAAAAGTAAATGTAAGAAATGTTAGGAAAACAAAAAATCTAGAAAGAGAAAACAAACACCAATAACACAATTATTTGACACTGACAATAAATCTGTCCAGGCAGTACAGGAAAAAAAGCAAAACAGGAAAAACATGCAAGTTGTATTTAAAAAACAAAAGAAGGTGAGTGCGTACCTGCAGACGCGGTGCCGAGCACCACAGGCTGGGCCCGCGTGGCGCTCAGGTCCCAGATGCCGTCCCTGTGGCCAACATACTCCTTCACCAGCTGGCAAACCGCTCTGGACGTGGTCGCTTTGAAGCTGGACACAATCTGACACCGACGCCACACCAACGTTACAACAGAACGGCGAAAATGCAACGGCAGGGTTCCTGAACGCAGCTTCTTAAAATGGAATCACCACTTTTGGTTTTCTTTCTATTCTCAGGGATTCTTTTACCTTTATTGGCACCTTTTTAGTCAAATAAAGCTCGTTTTCTTTAACTTTATTTGATTAATTAGGCTGATCTCACTTTGTTTAGCTTTATCTGATCCCATTTTATGTTTTCAGAGCTGTGCAGGAATCCTGTTCTTAGGGAGGAAGCAGGTCAGGAGGAGATGCTCTGCAGGGTCCTTGTAGTACGCCAGGGCTAAGAAGCTCTAAGTTTACTTTACATATTAGTCTGAGGCCATTTATTAATTTAATAACCTTTTGTACGGTTTGAAATCAACTGAAGTAGGTATAAACCCTGCAAACCTTTTGCTGAAAAAAAACATCGGCTAATAGCAAAAACAGATCTGCAACATAAAGATCAAATCAACATAAATGGGTTAAATTATTCTGGATCAGTAGATAAAAAGGTGATTTTATCAAAACAGCTCAACGGATAAATAAAAACAGGGTGAAAGCTGGTGGGACAAGAAACAGGTTATCATTAATGTATCAGTTGAATCAAGGTTTGATGGAGGTGTTTACATTAAAGATGGGAATGATGCAAACAGGAGTCCTGGTGCGTTTTGGACACAAACTGCTAAATAAGTTCAGACTGAAACGAAGGAGGAGAAAAAAGGCATCATTCATCTGAAAGGAAGTTCAGTTTTCCTGTTTAACAGAAACAGTCTAAAAATATTTATTTCTTCAAATGACTCAAGCAGATGGAAAATTCTGCTGCTGATTGTTAGTGAGTAAAAGACTCCAGCAGCAGAAAACCGAAGGGACTTTATGGGACAGTGAAGTAAATGACTGTTTTTCCACCTATCTGTGATGGATCCAGAAATGATTCCAGTTCAGTACTGATGCATGATGATGCAGTTAAAGTAAAGCAGCAACAGCAGCAGGGACTGAGGGGAGTTTATGGTTTTAGCACTGCAGAGTAAAGCTGTGAGCACTGAGTCTGAAGCACCCAGCTGTTAGTTAGTGAGCTACAGTTTGCACAGCAAAAACTCAAAACCTTACCAAGTATGTTTGGTTTAGTTTCTGGTGCAAATTTCTTAGTACTCTTAAAATAAAACAAAACTAACTTGCAAGTATTTTTTCAGCAATAGACAGGAGCTTGTTGTAAGCCAATAATTCCTTAAATTTGATGAAAAAGGGCTTGTTTCATTGGCCGATTATTTCACTTATAGAAAGACATTTTCTTGTGTTATAAGCAAAATAATCTGCTAATGGAAGCAGAAGTTTTACAGCAAAATTAGGAAATTATTGACTTATAACAAGTACCTACTTTCTGCTGAAACAGTATGTATAAGTAAGTTTTGTGTTATTCCAAGTGTACTAAAATATTTGCAAAAGAAACTAAACAAAAACACTTATTAAGATTTTGTGTTTTTGCAGATTGAGGTGTGCAGCCTGCTGCAGCCAAACACTGATTCAAACCCAAACGTAGAGCGGCGAGCAGAACGTGAAGTCTGTCGGAAAAGAAACGGATCCAGACCGTGCAGGGACCATTTACAGATGTAAATGGTCCCTGCACGGTCTGGGGAGGTTTTCTAAAGGAAGCTGAGTGAGAGAGCTGCAGAGCTGTCAGCTGGACTCTGGATAGATGTGACCGCTTTTTTCTGTTACTTGTTCTCCCTTTAGTTAGCAGGATGTGTGTTTGCAACATGTGGCACTCAGAGAGAGTATTTAAAACAGCTCTAAGGTGTTTGCCGCTGTCTCTGTCGCGCTGCCAGGAAGGTAACAGTATAAACAGTTTATGTCCAGGATGTGTGTGGTCTGCATAGCTGCTCGCTGCCTTTTTCCTGAACCCAAACCTGTCCTGTTCTGTGGCTGAGTCAAATCACACAGTATCTGAATTTTCATAACAAATGTGTGGAAAACACCGTCAATATTCCACTAATGTCAAAAAACGCAATATGGCAACTGTGGTGTTTCCATTAAATAAGAAACACAATAAAAATCACGGGAATAAGTTTGTACATCATCAAACACTTTCTGTCGTCTTCTTTGTGGTTTCCACCAATAGAAGCATCCGGTTGTTATCATGTGATACAAAAAAAGTGTTCCAACTGCAGTTTGGTGAAATAAACAAACTTAGATAGACATAAAAATAAAATAAAAGAATAACACCTCATCCTAGCGCCAAAATGATCTGTCCGGTGGTTGTAACTCTTCAAAAACTCTTCAGAGAGTGAAAACATGATGGGCTGAGCAGACTGCACACTGGATTTCAACTGAGCAACAGCCTAAGTCAGCATCTGAATCCCCCTTCTGGGTGAATCTCCTACTTTTGGCGTAAGAAGCGTTTGTAAATAACAGCTGCTTTATGCTAAAGACGTCTCCACAGTGTACCATTATGTGAATGCCAAAAAGAAGCTAAATCAAAGCCAAAGAGATGCAACTGAAAACAAGCCTGTTAGTGAGATAAGAGGAGTTTTATCTCACGCAGAAACTGAGAGAAAAGCTCAAACTCCTACATTTGAATGACCAAGTCTCGTGGGGAGGAAGTGTCGACCCCTTGGCTGGGCTGTTCATGCATATTGGCACACAAGGGGGGAGAAATTTTACAAGTTACCCATGAGTCTCCACCCCACAACTCCCAACTGGTTACGTTGAAGTTGCGGGATCCGCCTACTACTCTGGCATGGCAAGAATTTGAACGCGGCTATGAGTGAAAAAAGGGTGAAAAGACAGCAGTTCCTCTCTTTAACATTCACACATCAATTCATATTTCACTCAAGAACGCACAGTTCTCTTCTACCCATATGTAAATTAAACATTATAACATTTTATTTAACCTTATTTATTCTGTTAACAGAACAATAACATAAAATGAAAAATTCAATTAATTGTTAGTGAAGTCTGTACCTTGCTTGTGGACGCCTTGTAGGTTGTTTTCAGTTTCTGAGACAGCTGGCTGGTGCTGTGACTCGCTGCGCATCAAAACAGATAAAGACAAAGAAATCAGGAGAGATTCAGCCGCAAGCTCCAAACTCATCTCATCTTTCACACGTCAGTAAAAGACAAAAACTAAACTAAACTGCGATATTGAAAAGAAAATTAGTATATAATTGTTATTGCAGCTGGCAAACAAAAATGATCTTAAACAGGAAAGGTTTAGCCTAGTTTATAATAAGATGGGGATAAAATGAAAGGTTTTGTGCATTTTTATACATTCATTAACTATGTCTGATAAAATGACTCACCTTTTGTTTTCAGAGCTCCTTTTGCTAAATCTGCTCCTTCGCCTGCTTGTCCGTCTGCAGTCAAGCGATCGTTCAGGGATTCGATTTCTCTGCGGACTGAAAGTCACAGGATGCTTCGGTTAGCAGTTTCAGTGCCTACAGAAGGAGGTCTTGCAAAGTTTTGCTGTTTGCACAAAGTCACAAATAGATCTTTACTCACAGTGATTAGAATCTATGTAGAAAAGCTCTGGACAAGCTGGGTCAAATCTAAAACATTTAATTTCAGTTCACTTAAAAAATTACCTTAAAAAACAAGAATGTGAAGAGTGTGAAGCTTTTCCATCTAACAAACCTTCAAGTTGCTCATAGAAATTATTTTCAAACAACTGTAACTATAAAACTGCAGCAGGAGAAATAAAAAAGTCAAAATGATTACTTTTAGTGAAGCTAAATATTAGCCTACCTACATTACATGGAACCATTTTCATTTCATTTGAGGTTGGATTTCAAATTAAACTTATATCAAGACATATTTTAAACCTCTGCATTGGTGTTCATTTTGTTGCTAAATTGTTATTTTTATTGAAGAGGATTGACAATAAATTGATTATGTAGACAGAACCTAAGCTAAGCTAACAACAGATAGAGCTTCTTCTGAATATCCAAACCGCCCCACTGATGTTGAGTTAGATAACAGATTTAGGAGCTGCTTGAAGACTTTTAGAGCCAAAACCTACAACTAAAATATTAGAAAAGACTTAGCAAATATTACAATCACACCAAAATCTTCCAGCAGGTTTGGTAAACTTACGTTCGATATTTTCCAGATAAAGGTTTTCAAACTCTCTCTCGATCTGATTGAACAGATCCAACAGGTTGGTCCTCAGGGACAGAGGCAGTTTGGAGTCCTGCAAGACCAAAGAAATGCTAATATAAGAACAACTGGAACCAAATAAAAGACATTTTGTTCCTCACTGTCTGAAGCTAACCAGACAAAACATTTCTTGTTTTTAGGTCATTTAGAATCACTACAATTTTGTAAATTGCAGAAAGCTGGGTGACCCCAAAAGGTTCGGCCAAAGTCATCCAGTTAAAAGAGAATTATCCCTGATATCGTAAACTTCTGAATTCAAAAAGAAATGTAAAATATTTCTTGCTAAGTTTTCTGGCATTAAACGAATAGAGATAATTTTGGTGATTCTAATTGACCTAAAATGAGAGATGTTTGGTCCGAAAAAATGAGTCTGTGTATGTAAATATATGGCTTCTACTGTATTTCAAGACTGGTTGTAAAAATAATTTGAAAGTTGTGCAAAACTTTTAGTTGCAGCTCAATTTCAAACATGTCCATAAGACCTCCAAGATGAATCAAACACCTGCTGACTGGCATTTAAAACAGAAAATCCTGATCCAAGAAGAAATTGTACAATAAATTCTGGTATCTGAGGAAAGAAGGAAATCAAAATGAACAGAGCAGGTTTGTTTCCTTCACAGAATATAAAATCAAATCAAGCTCAGACATGCTGGTTCACAACCATTATGAGCTCATGTTATAAAAATGTTTTGCAAGTCTGATGTAAAAGTAGTTTCTCTCCGTCTCTCTGCCAGTTTTCACCTCTATCCAAACAGATTTATATGTCTTTTCTGCTTTAACATGAATTATCCCTCAATCTGTTTTAGCAGCTTAAATCATGAGCACAGATTAAATCCTGCATCGTTTACAGCTGCAGCTCAGCAGAAACAACACAGCTGCATTTCCTGGGCGAAGCAGAGAGCAGATCTCTGTTTCAGCTGAACTGATTCTTGCTGCGATGTTTTCAAAGAAAACCAGTCGAGTGTGACGAGCCTGAAGCCGACGGCGGAGAGCTCAGTGCCACGGCACAAACTCTGGGCAGAAATGAAAGGCTTTGCAGGAATCACGGCGCGGCGGCGTTCTATCAAATGAGACGTGATTAATTTACAGAAGACAGCAATGATGGAGCAGATTTCTCAAGCCCTGTATTCAATAACTTTGATTTATTTTTAGTTATGATCATTTTAAAAAGACCAATATAAAACTTAAATATAATTAGGAACAATTTACTGATAGTTGACCGAAACAAAGATCATTATTTTCAAAAAGAGGATGGTGGAAATATTCATAAACAGTAGAGAAACAAGAAAGTTTCTTGCCAGGACTAATCTGATAACTGGTGTGAGTATTAATAATTACAAACACTTAATTTAAATGTTTGGTTGCAAACTAGAAAAAGAAAAGGTGAGGCTGCTTTTATCCTTTGCCACAAATCAAAATAAACCGCCTGCTAAAATCTATCTATCTATCTATCTATCTATCTATCTATCTATCTATCTATCTATCTATCTATCTATCTATCTATCTATCTATCTATCTATCTATCTATCTATCTATAATATTCAGAGGTGGACAGAGAAGCACTACTTCAACATATTTTTATTCAAATAAATATAAAAATTAGCCATCCAAGAAGTTACTCAAGAAAGAATAAAAAAGCATTTTGTGAAAAGTTTACTCAAATACTGAGTAACTAATCAAATTATCAATCACTTAATATTTAAAAATTACATCTTCAGATGGACCATATTATAAAGTTAGGAGGAAACTTTGGTATTTTAAGGACAAAAATTCATATAGGCAACAAAAAAAAAAAGAAAAAAAAGAGAAAGAAAAGAAAAGAATGTAAAAGAACAATTTTACAAATCAGTTTCTTTCAATATCAGATCAAATTCACCATCATGTTATTTTCAGTTGTAATTCTAAAGTTGGCCACTTGGTGTCACTGTGTGTACGAAGTTATCAATGTCGGACGGATTATTGATCTGTGAATCCGAAACAACATCAGCTGATTCCAGAAAGCAGGTGGATCAAATGAATGAGATCATTAAAGACGAGCAGAAGATCATGAGAAAAAGTTACTAGGAGGAGAAAATTCTCCTAATTTCTCCTTTTAAACACCAACATCCCAGAACTGGATTTACCAGAACTACTTACTAAATAACTGCCAGAATCACTTCAGATACACACCTACTCTCTCAGCTCTAACAACCTACCCTAAACTATCGGGGCTGTTGGCTACTGCAACTTACCTCCATTCTCCCAAAGGAGTCCAGATTATCAGAGGACTGAAACCAGAAGGAACCAGAGTGAAAACAAAAAGTCGAGAGGAAAAGATCACAACAAACGCTTACAGGGGTTCAAATCCCAAAATATTCATCTACTGTGTCTTCAGAATCTCAAATATTACACAAAAAAATTCCCACAATAAAATGTTTATTCAAAGCTAAAATAATATCAGGTGTTCAGTTTTAACCTTCCACTGGTAAATAACTGGAAACCATTATAATAAAGACAACTGCAGACTCTTGATGTTCAGATTTCCCATTAAACCAGTAAGACGGATATTATATTAAAAACTGAGAAGCTAAAAGTCTAAAACCATTTCTATGAACTAAAAATATTGCAAAATAGAAATATTAATCCTGATAGTGCTATTTTCCAGTTCCAGAAATAAAAAAAGTTACGTGATGATGCAGAAAAATAAAGAAATAAAAAAATGTAAACATGAAAGAAAATTTTAAAGCTTTTAACCAAATATCTGAATCTAAAAATAACTATTTTATGCAATGACAAAGAGTTCAACTACAAAACAAACAGAGTGAACCTGCCTTCGGTTTGGAAAAACAAAACTAATTCAACGATTCAGCTAATTTCACTCCAAAATAGACTTTATCAAAACCCTGATCAATCAGCATAATTGACTGATTGATAATTAGCAGGGCAAATACCAATTACATTGTCATAAAATGCATTAAAAAAGACTAAGAAAGTTGGAGAGATGTGAACTTTAAGGCAAATATTTTTGTAATTTCTTCATTTTCTTTATCATTGTGTCACTAGAAAATCAATCAATGGAACAACAAATCAACCAAGTGATTGTTGTTTTGAGAGTTTTTAAGTAATATATAATGATAATAACAGAATGAGGCAAGAACTCATTCTCAAAGATTAATAAACTTTAAATTCTAAGAAACTAAAGCTGGAACTGGAAGACATTTTAAATATCCAAACAAAATAAATAAACAAAACAAATAGAAACAACAGATGACATGAATCATGAAGTCTCTGTTAACTAAACTGTCCTTCAAAATAAGAGCTAGTTGAAACCAAACTGAAGACTTTTATCATCCAGGTTTTGGAAGAAAAAAAGATAATAAATCATACAAATAGAAATTACTGCGCTTGTTTAAATTGATCATGTGAGTGATTCATTGCTGATTGCAACAGACCTGGTCATCAAGTTTAATAAAATGCCCCAGTTAAACTCAAAGATTTGTTTTTTGTTCCCACAACAACATAAAACAACATTTCTGCCTAATAAAAGAAAACAGCTGACAAATGAATGTGTCAAACAAATTCACATAGAGAAGTTACTCTACCCTTTTCAACACTACCGTGACTCTTTCTTTCTCACTGCTTTTCTGTGTGTTCTGAAGGTAAATATAGATAAATCTGATTTATTCTGCATCCAACAGCTTTAATTCCTGTCAAACTGAAGCAAAATCAGCCTCTATCCAAGCGATTCTCCTAATCCAGCTGTTCTCAGCTAAATGAAAATAACCTTACATCAATAATGCAGTAATTGCTGCATGCGTAAGCCAGCAATAATGTCCTCTAAACAGCTGCATTAAAAGCTAATTGGCTTAGGCTTACGGGTGCAGCCAGCAGGACGGCGGGCTAACAGCGACAGGCAGCAGTTTGACATTTAAACAAGAACAGCAGGAGGTTTCTGAGGCGTTTGAGCCTCAGGTGATCACCTGTCCCTCCAGCAGCTCCCTCTGCAGGCCCGAGCGGTCCTGCTCCGTGCTGTTGGTCCGGCGGATGGACAGGCTGTGGGACTTCCTCTTCTGCTTGGCCTGGCGGGAGCTGGCGCTGCTGCTATTCTCCACAGGCATGGCTCTGTTGTTCGGCGCTCTGAAGGAACGCAGAGAGGCGGATTGGACTTGGCAGCCTGGCTGGTGTGAAGGTGTTAACCGGCGAGATGAATGGAGCGTGAAAACAGGATTGGAGAGCGTATTTAGTCAGTGGGTAGCATAAGGTAGAAACAAAAGACACTAAATGACAAAGCAGAAATATCACGATGAGACTGAGACATGAAAAATATCTGCAGATGCATTTCTTTATGTCAACTCTTCAAATTGGAAAAATGCAATTATGATAATATGTATTCTTTTTATTACTGATTACTGCACATCTTAAGTCTATTTGTTCTTTTGCACATTAATATCATTTATCATAAATTAATTAATATTTAAAAATCAGATGGACTATAATATAAAATTCAGTGGAACGTAGGGTATTTTAAGGACCTGAAGAAAGTTCAGTGGAGCAAAAATACTCCTAAAAGTACATTTTGTTTAAAAAATGTAACTAGTTACTACTCAACTCTGGCTATAGGTAACTTTTCAGGAATCTTGTTTTAAGTCAATAATTCCTTAATATTAAGAGTTCTGGTTCTATCGGAAGATTGTTTCACTTATAAGATGGTAAAAATGTCATGTCATAAGTGAAATAATCTACCAGTGGAATTAGTAGTTTTTCCATCAACATTAAAGAATTATTGACTCTAAACAAGCTCCTAAAATCTCCTGACAAATAACTTGTAAGTTTATTTTGTCTTATTTCACGTTTACTAAGATATTTGCAATATAAACTAAACCAAAAATATTTGGTAATTTTTTGTGTTTCCATTATATTATTTGAAAATGGTCACAAAATAACAATACTATTATAAATTGCAATAACATATGGGGCGATTTAGCACTAGAAGTATGATCACCAGCCAAATATTGCATCCAACAAGCTGATATTGATGCTGCAGCAACAACTGTAATTCAATATATTGTAGCACTGTAAACAAAACTCCAGGAAGCAGCAATTGTTTGCATGTTTGGCTTTTCTATCCAACTAATCTGGCAATAAAATCTGACACCTTGTTGTCCTTTTATGCTCACAGTAAATATTAGTGGAGATATTGGAGCTAAAATAAACTGTTGAATGTCATGATGGTAGAAAACAAAAGATGAAGCAAAATTGAAATGTGGAATATTGTAGATCAAGGACATTGTCATATTCGATAAATTAGAATATGTGACAAATATTTGAGAAATATAAAACTTTAAACAGGTATTAAACATACAGTCTGTATTTGAAAATATGCGTTTATTGATCTCGTGTAACATTCTAAATTTAAAAATCATGTTTTCATTCATTTTAATTGGAAAATCATCATAATTTATATAAATAAGGGCCTAAACACGTCAGTTTTTGTGTAATTAATCTAAATAATGTGTTTGATTTTCTGAAATAATTTAACTTTTCTATCCTTTGCTTCAAAATAGTTCATATTTTTATATAAAATTGTTGCAACTGCCGTCTTATTTTAGCTTTTATATGACAAGAAATAATCAATAAAGCTCTTTTTTGATGCACAACGTTTTTTGTAAGAACAAGCTGTCAAAGATTGATCAACACGCCCTTTATTGTCTTTCATTTCTGGGGAAAGTCTGAGGATGTTGATGGCAGATTTAAAGCTAAACCCAGCTGACTCGATGCTTTCATTTGCCCTTGAACTAACAGAAGGTCTGAGGACACTCAGAAATAAAACATCTGTCCTTCTGTCTCCAGTTTTCCAGCAGACACTGCTCCTCTCTTCTCCAGCAGAATAAAACACCTTTGTCTGGCTTACCAGACAGTCTGCTGGGCTCCTTTTGTTCACGTAACAAAAATAAAAACACAACGATAACACACTGAATGCTGAAAATCTGTCATTTAGTGTAAAATAAGACACGTTTAAGACGCAGCTTAAGTTAAAACCAGAGCCATTTCTCTGGACTCCTAACACGTTAAGTCAAGCTAACGTTATCCTCCCGCTATTAGCAGCTAATAGGCTAACGGAAAAAGACGACCGGCCAAAACACTACAGCAAACTTACCGGAAAGTCCGCTAATGCTGCTTTTTGTTCCGGGGTGTGGTTCCTGTTTCTGTTCCGTTTGTCATTGTTTTTATTTGTGTGTTTGTGCGAAAGGTTTGCTGTTTAAATCCGTGTTGACAGCTTCACAGAACCGTTACAAATACGCGAGAAACGATAACGAAGCCAATTCCGGCCCGGAGCTTTTCACAATAAAAGCACGAACATTTAAATCAGAATAACGGCAATTTTCTTCAAGATTACAGTTTGTCCCTGCTGAGCATTTATGTATAGATACATAAATATATTTATACATGTATTTATGTAAAAATGTATAAATACATTTATATATTCATACATAAATACAAATGTATATTTCTAGAACATGCATTTTAAAATGTAAGAACAAATGTATATTTTTAGAATCCCTAAAATCAATATACGGAAAAAATACTCCTGAAATAAATTTGTGATAATTATAATTCTTACTAGGACAGTCGCCCAGGGCTCCAATTTTTGGAGGGCACCCCAAAAATTTTTATCTTCTTTTTTATATATATATATAGATGCAAACGTACATTATGTAAAACTCATACAATCAAAATTTAGCGAGTTGCATTAATATGTTTTTTTTTTTTTTTAACAAATACAAACTATATTCAAGTAGGCTATTTGAAAAATTACAAAGCTAAAGTACATTTCTTTGGGAACAACATGGCATTAGGGAACATATCAAACCTATGTTTTCCAAACATAGAAATGTATATAAAACTCATACGGTCAAAATTAGATGAGCTGTATAAGTCAATATTTTCTGATTTTTACAAATATAAACAATATTCAAGTTAGTGGATGAATTAAACCTAACTTGCATCAACTCATACCTGCTGATGCGTAGGATTACAACTAATTTACTGTAACTTACATAAGTAAAATTATTTTTTCTTAATGAAAAACGGGACCCATATCCTTGTAAATACGGCCCTTGCTAAAGTAATTATTCAAAGACAATATTATTTTTGATTGAAAGTCAGTTATAAAAAGTGAAAAATCATTCAGTTTTGCTTTTTAAAATCATAATTATAATTCATTACTATGATTTTACAATTCAAAGTCTTATTAGACTAAACTCTACAAAGCGATAATTACAAATTTGTACCTCATAACTTTAAAAAATACATCAAATATGGTGAAAATATCCTTTTCTTTAGGTGCACAAATGAGCTGGGAAACAAAGGTTTCCCCTGAAGAGAAAGCAGCACATGAACTAAGGTAGTGAGCCAGTGGTGAGGTGTGCATTGATGTTTGTTTACATTGAGATCAGTTTTGAGCTGTTTTAATTGATGTGTGCAGAGGTATGAAACCTAAACAAGGCGTTGTTCAGGTATTTGTTTATTTGGCTTCCTTGTTACAGAGTATTTAATAAGAGAAGACCGTACAGAAAACATCGTCATCGCTTTATCCGAAGAGCCACAAACAAAGCACGAGGTTATTTTGGACAACAATTCAGCAACTCAATGATATCTGAAATCAGTGTCTAACTCTGATCATTTCATTTCTGAGTGCATCCTAAAAATATGGCTAATATAGTTGGGTTGTTTTATTTCAGTCCAGAAAAATCAGTTTTTTATCTGCGATCTTTGGTGCCTGACTTCCTCTTCCCGGACAGCAGATGTTTGGGTTTGAGGTCGAACACGTGTCTGTCGGACTCTCCTTTCCGGGCCTGGCGGTTCATGTCTCTCTGGGAGTTCTTCATCATCTTCTTCGCCTTCTTCACCATCTGGAAAACACACGACACGACGCCAACAGTCGATTTTAATTTTCAGATAATAAAAGGATAAGTTGATACACGATGAGGTAATAAACGCATCGTCACGCACCTTGACATCCCGTAAGCCCGACTGGTCTCGTGGAGGACGGGAAGCGCTCTGGCTGCGGGTTTTGGAGGTCGGCGGCGCCGAAGCTTCACGTTTACGTTTCCTGGTGGCGCTGCGGGAGCGCCGGGCCTGCAGAGCGTAGTGGCTCTGAAAATATAACAACCAAAACATTTTTTAAATTGCCTAAACATGTTCTTCATCAGCATTCATAATCAAATAAACAACAATACGCAATAAAAAATTATAATTCTACATCACATAAACAGTTTAAAATGTGTTTGTTTAAAAGTGCTATGCTTTCTTCGTTTCTTTTTTTTCTTGTTTTCTCAATTTTAGGTACATTTTTTTTATGTATTCCATTAATATGAAAAATTTTCAATGTTCATTTACACAAAACAAGAATTAGAAGTAAAAAAAATAGGTTTAATATGATGGCAAAGAAAATAAAAAGCCTAAAAAAATTCCTATTTGTTTTCAGGCTTAAAATTCACACTGAAAAACATTCAGAAAAATCCAACTTCTAATTTCAGTTCATTTATTAATGAACTGAAATTTAATCTGTTGTTAAATCAAGTTTTTAATCACCTACGGATTTTAGCAAAAATCAAATCTTATTTTTGTTTTAAGGACTTTGAAGGACATATCCATGCCTTCATTACAACTGGTTTGGATTATTGCAATTCTTTATACAGTGGCATGGATAAATCACAGATGCATCGACTTCACATGATACAGAATGCAGCGGCATGGCTTATTACAGGAACCAGGAAGCGTGACCATATAAGGCCAATACTGGCCAATTTACACTGGCTGCCCGTCACTTATCGAATAGATTTTAAGATTCTTTTATTGACTTTTAAAGTTTTAAATGGGTTAGCTCCTCGTTATCTTCAAGACCTTTTAAAATTCCAGTCTGTGTGCAGAACCCTACGATCAAACAATCAGCTATTACTTACAGTTCCTCGGACCAGACTAAAGAGGAAAGGAGATCGGGCTTTTTCTGTTGTTGCTCCTAATCTATGGAACAATTTACCTTTCCAGATTACATCTGCTAACAGCCTGGAACATTTTAAATCGCTTCTTAAAACTCATTTTTATTCTTTGGCTTTTAATTGAAGCAATGTTTCATACTCTGTTTTTATCAACTTGTGTTATTGTTGTTCCTGTGCAGCACTTTGGTGCAGTTTTATACTTGTTTTTAAAGTGCTATATAAATAAATTTGACATTGACATTATTAAAGGCAAAAAAATCCAGATAGATTGCTGACGGCTTTAATACAAGTCATTTAAAAATTTTATATTGCTGAATAAATATAAAAAAAGGAAAAATTGGATTTTTCTACATTTTTCAGAGTAAGAAAATAACCTAAAATTTATTTTAACAGGCTTTTTTTTAGTATTTATTGCAACATTTAATAATAATAATAAAAAAAAAAACATAATTTCAAACTGCAGGATGTAATATTTTTACTAAAGCATATTTTTTTCTTTTTGTCTTTTGAACAGAATAATAATATTTCTATTCTTTCGAACTCATTTGCGTTTTTTTTTTTTTTTTTAAAGAACTGCAACAATTAAACAATTAAATCGTTTTTAATTCCCGTGTAAAAAGCATAAAATAATTTATTTTACCTTGTAATTATGTTTTTTAAATGAAGAACTTACATCATTCTTGTCGTTCATGTCCAGACCGAGGTTACTCATCTCCTTCTCCAGCTTCTTCTTCTCAACCTTTGCAAAAACAAAAACAAACATGCAAGTTATTTAAATATTTCGAAGACACAAAGCGTCTCTCGCCCCAGGTAGCAGCAGCCGTTGCCATGGAGACCCTCCTCCCACCTTGGTGGCGGTCCTGGGCATGCGCGGCCCGTGGACGTCCTTTTCTTTGGACTCCAGCACCAGGAGCTGCTTCTTCTCCCGGATCTGCTTGGCCAGGGAGCGGATCTCCTGCATCTCCTCGTCCTCGCTCTCCTCGTCCGACTCGTACTCCCCGGCTCGCTCCTTCAGCTCCTCCTCCTTCTCCAGATCCTCCAGTTTCTGCAACGCAAAATGGAAATTTGATCAATATCAAGTGAAATAGTTAGAAATATGAATCCAGTTTGGGTTTTAAAGTCTGAACTGACTAAGAATCAAGTAAAAATATAAACTTAAGCTGCTACTAATGTTTAAATAGTGTGAAAACTGTGTGTCCCAGGTATGAGTCCACAAATTAAATAATCATCAGAAAGAGGAACCTTTTTAGAGACTTACCCTCATGATGTCGGGGTCGATGTAATCTGCAACGTTGTGGCCTTCCCACACTTCAGGGATCTTATCGTGCTTCTCATCCTCGTTCATCAGATCCCAGTATTCTTTAAAACAATTAGAATAATCAGTAAAACATAGAAAAAAGGCAGCTGCCACTTCTAAGTTTACCAGAAGTGCAAGTTTTCTCACTCTGCAGGTCCAGAACGTAATCGTCACCGAGCTCCATCTCCAGGTCTCTCTCCTGAAACATGAAAAGTTTAAGAGCCACTTAATAAATCTGCTTATAAATCACAATATGTTCATAAATTTTTCACCCGGAAAGCTCCATCTAACAGACTGAAATTCCTTCTGTTGTATAAAAACTAAATTTTTGATGTTTAATGTGCAATAATTCGGGATTTGTATGAACTTTCAGGGATGTTATTTTTAATCTGAGTGCAGCAGGTGGCACTCAGATTAATGCAAACATTATAAAGATAATTCATGAACAAATGCAGGTTTACTTATTATTACTATGCTCAGATTTATGAAGAAGAATGAAGCAAAAATAAATGCTGAATAATTACAGGTTACCATTTATTTCATTTTTATTTGTTGTCCCACATTTATTTCTGCAGTCAATATAAACTGTAAGCTACTTTTGCAGGTGAGCGTGTCGCCGTAATGTTTACATACCAGTTTGCGTTTAGGTGTGTCAACCTCCATGGCTTTCCTCCGGTTCAGAGCTCCTTCTGGGATGAACGGCGGTCTATCCTGGGAACCATCAGAAACCCGTTTTAACCTGAACTCCTCAGAGATGCTGTTTGGCTTTAACTTCAGAAATGTCGTTCTCCATTAGATTAAAATGTTCAGATTAATTTTGACAGCTTCAGGCCTAACCGACCTTCTCGTCCCTCTTGGAAGGCATGGCCAGGTGGAGCCTGTTGAGGACATCATGGACCTTCTTGCCCTTTATCTTGGTGTTGACGCGTTGAGCCAGGAGTCGATCGCAGGCCTGATGAATGCAGCGGCGTTAAAAAAAAAGACCCGATAATAATCCCACCACAGCGTCAGAACAAGCCCGCCTGCTGTCGGATCTCACCTCGGTTTTCACCTTGATGACGCCCTCCTCCGTCAGCGTGCTCGTCTCGATGACCGGGATTTCCTCAGCGGAGAGATCTGCGAAGATTTTCTGGTAACAGATAAAACTTTGAGCTTAGAGAGGCTCCGAAAATGATGAGCAGAGGAGCTGAAAACCGATGAAAACCGACCTGGTTCTCCTCCGACAGCTCGCTGATCTTCTTCACGTCACATTTGTTTGCAACAACAATGAGAGGCTGCAGGAGTGAGAAACAATTAGATGTTTTTGGTTTGATGTCACAGGAAAAAGTAAAAGTATAAAACAGGATTCATATTTTAAAATATTCCCAACAGAATAAGTTAAGCAAAGTTTATGAAATAAACTGAAACAAAAACACAAAGATGAGGAAAAATTTGCCAGAAAATCTTTTGTTGGTTTCTCTCCGACCTCTAGAGGGAGCCAAAGTTCACTGAAGAAAACAGACGTTCAGTTTTACTGCCTTACAGTAAATATTTCTGGGATTTTTATGTGATAAAACAGATAGAAGTCTGAAAAGTGTGGCATGCATTTGCTGACTGCAACTCTCACTGGAGTTCAGATTTACACATCTGCAAACATTTTTATATTGGATGGAAGGCATTAACATCAATTTTCATCTTTCCACAGACTGAAAAATAGTGTGAGGTTTGGACTTTGACTAGGCCATTTTAAAACCATTTTATTGCAGCTCCAGAAGGATCTTCACATCTTCTCTCCAATATGGTGTGCTTAGATTCCTCCATGAAATTGGGATTTAAATATTAACCATGTTCATTTTTTATTTTGTGGCAAAGGTTGTGTGCAGCAATTTAAGCTTTTTAAAGATCCAGTTATGGCAAAAATAAGGCTTAAAAATATGCAACTTTTTGACAAAGTTGCTGATAATTAGGTCATTTTAGACCAGAACATCCAGGACGGACTGACTTATAAATCAAAGCTGTGTTTTATTTGAAGGTATAAGAGTAAATGGGGCTGAATGAAAATCAAACACTTTGCAGGTTGTTTTCTGTTAAAATTGTGGACACAAGATGAATCCTCGTCCTTCTATTTCATATCCATGTCCTCTGTGTTTGTTTCTATGAAATTAAATTATAAAATTCCAAGAAAACAAAAACTTGTTTTTAATGTGAGTAAATTCAAGGGATGTTAACTTATTTTAGAGTTATTCTGTTTTCATGTCTGAGGAGGGTTCTTGGTATTTTAAGGGTAAAAGAGAAGCAAGGAAGACTAAGAACATGTTGCTTCATCAGTAAATATCCAGAATGGTGGCAGGAAAACAGATAATCTTTTCCTCTTTGTTTCTAATATGTCAGGTGTGGAGGTCGCACCTTGTTGGCGAAGAGCGGCCGGATGTTGTTGAAGAGCTCCAGCTGCTCCTGCAGCGTGTGTCCGCACTGCTCCGACGGATCCATGACGTAAAGCACCGCCGCCCGCAGGTGAGCCAGAGCCGTGATGGCCTGCATCTCGATGGTGTTCCTCTCCTCCAGAGGGTGGTCCAGGATGCCGGGCGTGTCCACCACCTGCAACCAAACACCATGCTCAGCTCCTCCGCAGCAGCGGCAGCGGCGATCTGCAGCAGAAGAGTGGTACCTGCCAGCGGAGGTATCTGTAGTCCATGTGACCCACGAACAGAGACTTGGTGGTGAATGCGTACGGCTGCACGTCGACATCTGCTCTAGTGACCTGAGGGGAAAGGTCATTTTTCAAAATTCCTACGTCAGCAGCCTATTTCTGGCAATTAATGGGTTATTCAATTGACTACTCTGGTGATTAATTGATTACTCAAATTATTATGTGAATTTTTTGATTTACCGATTAATAACTCAATAAGCTTTTAAAGAATTTGAACCAGCAGAAACCAAACCTGCCACTTGAGAGTTTTGAACAGATTTATTATTTTAAATTAAAACAGTTAATATTTTTCGTACATATTTAGCTTTATTACAGTTCTGAGTTGTTGTTCTTTCAGCAGATGGCCTTATTTGGAGGCTGTACACCCCAGTTAACGACAAACCGATTACTAAAACAGTTGACGATTATTTAAATCTTTGATTAATCGTTTCTGTGCTGCTCACCTTGTTGATAAAGCTGGACTTCCCAACGTTGGGGTAGCCACACAGCAGCAGGGTCCTGGTGTTCGGGTCGATGCTCGGCAGACGGGACAGATGCTGACGAACTGTTTTGGGATCAGAACCAGAAGATTTAACTAAAGATCCACCTGAGCGGATGGCGGGTCATCACTCGCCTCTCACCTTGCTCCAGGTATTCCAGACTGGACTTCTGCCTTTTCAGGATGGTGCACATCCGACCCAGAGCGGCTCTCTTCAGCTGTTTGCACCGGTACATGGAGTCTCCGTACTTCATCAGACGCACGTAATCTTTGGCAACACTGGATGAGTTAAAAAGAGACACCTTCAAAATAAAAGCCTTGGGAATCTCCTGCAGGTTGGTAATTTATGCATGAATGTATTTTTGATTATATATAGACTGATGGGATTTAATATAGTGTTGAACGAATGAATTGTTTTAAATACATGCTCCAAATATCTTCTCCTTTTGTTTGTCTCACAAGTTAAAAAGAATATCAAAAATTGGAAAGATTTACATCTCTACTAATGAATGTCAGCCATGACAGTCACATCAGATATCAGTTTCTTATTAATCAATTTCGAATCTGCAGAAGTTTCTAATCCCAAAAAACAAATTCAAAACACGCTGATCACCACATCTGTGACTTTAATAGATTTTCACTGTCAATAATGAGCAATAATGTAACTCAATTGCATTCAGTGAAGTTTTTTTAAATTTACTTTTAGGAGTATTTCTACTATGCTGTACTTTCTACTTTTACTAGAGTAATTTTATTTATACTGGTCAGTCTGATGATGTAATTTTTAACTATTAGATGATCGATAACTTGATTAGTAACTCAGTACTGGAATGGATTTTTTACCAAATACTTTTTTACTCTTACTTGAGTAATTTCTTGGACTTACTTGTCGATCAGGTTCCTGGCGATGTTTATCTGTCCTAAGGCCAATTTGTAGTGGTCTTTATCATACAGCACATTCATCAAATCAGCATAAAATGGATGGATGTCCTGGAAAAATAAGAGCTGATCACAACCTGCCTGCAGAAGCCAGATCAGAACAACAAAAAGACTCAAATCTGGGGTCTTACGTCGAGTTTGGGGAAGTCGGTGAGGATCTGCGTGAGTCGGTCGTGGTAGTTCTGCTGCGTGAATTTCACCTTCCGCATGTAGAAGTGCCGGATGCGGTGGATCTGGTAATGTTTGTGTATCACCGTCGGCGTCTTCCTTTGCGTTTTGGATAAAGTGACGTCAATGAATTCCTGCGGGGATGGAGATGAAGGCGGGACTCGCAGGTTAGAGAACACAAACAAAACGCCGGCGGTTTGGTTTTTCAGACAATTTCTGAACATTTATAGTTATTAACATATTGTTATTGATATTAACATATCAACATTTATAGTTGTTAGAGCAGAAAAAATATATGGACAACAACAAGAACCCCGAATCTGAGCTGACATGCAACAGATCAGCAATTAGGAAACTGTTCCCTACGTTGTTTTAAGAGTTCAACTTCAGAAATGAAATGCTTTGATTTTCTTTGTCATGATCAAATTCTGCAGCAAGAAAGCTAATCAAAAATACTCATTGCTTCTTATTTAAAAGTCTCTAAGAACTATTTTATTATATCAATGCTAATATAAAGAAAGCCTTGCCCAGTCAGTCAATCAAGTTTTCAGAAACCAAAAGAAAATATTAAAAAATTGTACTTTTGATTTCCCACTTAAGTATGAAATTAACAGTAAATTTACAGTTTAAATGTCCAGCAACCTCCTGTTTTCTCTCCCATTTTCACCATAAATACAAGGACTGCTATTGATTTTTCTAATATTCAGTTAAATGCCATTTCCTAATTATTTTTTTGTCATAAGTGTTAACAGAACATTTTCAGCTTCAAGGTACAGGAAGCCCATTTTCTCACTAATTTCCACCCAGTTTTCTGTTGATTTCTAAAATTTACACCAGAAATGTCCAGTTAGCTGCGGTTTCCTTTAGATTTCCACCATAAGTGTCCGGATGGCTGACATTTCCTCACTTATTTTAACCACAAATGTCCAGATTTCCAGTTTAAAGTTCCAGAAACTTGATGTTTTCTCAACCATTTCCACCATAAATGCCCAGATTTATGTCGATTTCACTAATCTTCACCACAAATTTACAGCTAACTGTGTATTTTAAGCCTAAAGACCCAATGATCTCCTGTTTTAGCAACGTTTTCCACCATAAATATCCATTTAGCTGCCATTTCCTGACCTATTTTCAACAACAACAAAAAACTTTCAAGATTTCCAATTTAAAGATCCAGTAACCTCTTGAATTTTCTATTATTTTGACCATAAATAATATCTTTGTCTGGATTTCTCTAATTTTAACCAAAAATATCCAGCAAACCGCAGATTTCCAGTTTAAAGGTCCACTAACCTCCGGTTTTCTAATTTCCTCCATAAATATCTAATTAGTTGTTAATATCTCACGTTATTTCACAGTATTACCTATAAATTGGCCGTCTTTCATCAAATTCCCACCACAAATCTCCTGTAAAAGTTAATTTGGCCCCTAGTTTGTTTTTTAAAAGCACACAGGCTCCTGCAGTAAACACGTGTTTCCTTCGGTGTTTTCTTTCCTGTCTTTTGATCATTTCTCACAACGACTTGAGCGGAAATCGGTTTAAACTGCGAAATTTGTGAAATAAAACTTACCTTGGCGGTGGGAACCACCATAATCTTTTTAAAGTTATAAAGTGCCATTTTGTCGGGACACGTTTAGGTCCACTGACGGCACGGAGAAGGGAAGGGAACCGGAAAACACGTTACAAATGGTTTGGTTGGTTTTCTGTCTAGTTATCGCCCTCTGGCGACAGGAGGGAGGAACAGCAGGACGAATTTTATTAAAATCTGATAGTAATATTTATTGATTGATTTGAGGCAGTTTAATGCAGCAAAAATTACATTATCCATGTAACAAAATAAAAAAATGTCAAACTAAGCAACGTCGTTCAACCCCATCCATATAATCTTGTAAATAAATGTTTTTAGACCATGCACTTACTAATGCTGGACATAACAGACTTACTCATAATGCTCAAAATAACAGATTTCTTTATTCTCTGGTTTAAATGCAATAATTTATGTATTTTTTTTAAACAAGACTTTTATCAAAGCATTATGAAGCGTTAACTGAAGTAATAATAATAATAATAATTTCAAAAAGATTTTTTTTGACTAAACAACATAATTGAGACCTATCCTTATCATCTTAGAATTAAATGTTTTTAAACGATCCATTTATTAATTTGGGAGCTAATAAACGTAATAATACTAAATAAAATCCTGATTTTAACTTCTCAGATATAAATTCAATCATTTGTCTGTTGCCTTTTTTTAAACGCAATTTTTCTTAAAGCGTTACGCTAAACTAAACAAAAAATACAAGAGAAGGAAAAAAACACTCCGACTTGTTGTGATCCGCGCTAATCAGAAATTACCCAATCAGAAAGCGTCACTGTTCCAGAGCGTCTGGAACAGCCCCTGGAACTTCAGTCGTCACGACTGAAGTTCGCGTGTGCCCTCTGGCCGTCTGGACCAATCAGGACGGCCCGCTGTGTGCAAAAACATTTTTTGCAAAACTGAGAAGGTTTTTTAAATATTGACATTTCCATCAAACTTTTCTAATTTGATACTTCAAAATGTGCATAAAAACTAGACTAATGCAAGTTTTTTTTATGCAGCCTCACAGTTTAGGTTGAAGTGAGACTTCCTGTTTCTGCACCAGCTTTGTTCTGATGCTGTTTTCTATCTGCTGAGCCTGATAGCCTAAAATGTATGAACACATTACGCACTACTAGCATTAGTTTAATTAATTTTAAACAAAAACTAATAATTTGGAAAAGTTTTTTAAGCTTTGAAATTTTAGAAATTAATTATATTGTATTTTGTCTTAAAAATACGCTTATACTACAATTTTTATGTATTTCTAATGATATCATTTGTTTATAAAAATACTTTTGCTGTCAATTTTTCTCTTACTTGAGTAAATTTTTGAATGGTAAATTTTTACTTTTATCTAAGTACAAATACTCTTACTTTAGCACAATTTTTGACTACTGTTTTGAAAGTCTTTTTTCAGATGAGATGAAATTGGGAGAAAACCTGTTTCCTGCTTTCCCCCATAAAACCTTCTGCTTTGATCAAATACAATGGACTACACCTGATTGTGGTAATTTCCAGGTACAAGTTAAAATTTCAGAGGCAGACTTAATGTAGCATTTGGAACCACTGACTTTTCACATTATAACTCCAAAATCTTTTTTAGTTAATTTTTTCCTATTTGTGGCTTTTATTTTGGTTAAAATAAATAAATAGTTGTACCACATTTCCAACAACTTTTATAACATTTAATTGGAATATGATTAGTTTGGGTTTGATATAATCACTTCAGTCTGATTTCTTAAAGTCAAAATTCTGATTGTCATCTCAGAATGCTGACTTTTCCAAATTCTGAGTTTAATTCTCAGATTTAAATTGGAATCGTAACCTTATGGTTGTAATCCTCCAAAGTATTTTTCACATTTATTTTTCTATATGAAATTTCCATACATGTATATATTCATTCATTCTTTCAAGGCTCACAAGTTCTTAATCAGAATTGCAACTTTCTTAATTTTGAGGGGAAAACACAATATTTTGAGATTTAATTTTTAATCCATAGATGAAAGTGAGAGTTCTTGGACTAAAATCTGAATTCTGAGATTAAACTTAGAATTCAGATTTTTCTTCTCATAATTTTGAGGAGAAAAAACACAAATTCTGAGATTATATTTTTAATTAGGAGATAAAAGTCAGAAAATTAAATTTCTTCCTTAGATTTTTGAGATGAAAATCTCAATTTTCATCTCATAAATCTAGTTTTTTTCTTTCTTAAAAATTCTGATATTAAATTGGTATCTGGACTTTTCTTCACAGAATTATGAGGAAAAAACAAATTCTGAGGTTAAGTGTATAATTCTGAGATTAAAGTCAGAATTGTGACTTTTCTCCAGAAATCTGAGATTAAAATCTGAATTTTGTGAGTAAAGTCAGAATTATTTTTATTTTAGTGGCCATAATTCTCTTCAGTATTTTTTCCATTTTTGTTTTCCTTTTGAAATTTCCACGCATTCATTCTGTTAATGCAAAATGAGCGATATCCATAGTTTAATCATGAGAATGACATTTTAATTCTCAGAAATGTTCTATTTTGTCTCCAAACTCGTTGGAGTGACTCCTCTGCGGACCAATAGACGATCTTAGTGCTGCACACGAAAGGGAAAGGAAACGCCGACTTCTCCATTCCAAAATCCCCTCTGCCTCATCTTTTAGCACCAACGGCTTGTTTGATCGATTTGAAGCTTTGAGACGCTCTCTCTTTGGCTTCAGGGCTTCTTTCGGTCACTTTTCGACTGCCTCTTTGCGCAGAGCCCGCTGTTGGCCTGGAGAAATCCATCACCGCTTGAGATTTGAGGCGCCAGATTTATTGAGCCCGAGTGCACAAAGTTGATAGTTAGCCACCTAGCTAACTGTTAGCTCGCAGCCTTTTTTTGGTTCCAGCTTCGGGGGCGTCGTTTTGCGCTACATTTGGCTCCCGACAGCTAGCAGCTACACCTGAATGCTCCTTTCGGTGAGGTTTAGAGCTGCTGTCGGTAGAGAAGGCGCTCCATATTGGCTGCTCGCTGATAAGTCAGCGTAAAAAGCCCGGAAGGAAGCCAAAGTGAAGGCCCGAGTCCAGCAACACCAAGAGCCGCCTCCGTCAGTGTTTGTACCGCCGCGCAGTGAGAGTTGACAGGTGAGTGAGAAACGGCCTTTACCATGCAGTGGGGGTGGGAATGGATTGACATCCACGTTTTCTGTTATTATAACTATATATTGATGTTATCTGTAACAGTTGAGGGGTTGGGAATTTCGCGGAATCACGCCATCTTTCCAGTTATAGTTAGCCGCGGTTGCTACTTTCTTAGCTCAGTTAACTTTACAGCAGTGCTTTTTAACAGCTGGGTTATGTTGGTGTTTAAACGGTCATATTCGGACCGAACCGACCTCTTATTAGGTCTTTATAGTACCCCCCCTCCACCTTTCGACCACAGGCCGGTCATGGCCGTGGCCTTTAGCCCGGGAGCTGCAGTGTTTCTCGGCTCAGAGTCTGCATTGCGTCTGTGGTGGAAGTTGCTGTGTTAACTTGGAAAGTTGATCCAAACAAACATGGCTGTTGTGTTGGGAGGCGTCATTATTTATAGCTACATTTTCACTATTTCTACCCTAAAGATGGATGCTTCATACTTTTTGTCTCAAAGTTTTATGTGTTTTTATTATTTTTTGAATATTTACAAAAATACAGCGTGTTGCATTATGTCAAATCTTTTGTTTTGCAAATCCAAGGGAATGGGTGAAAGTATAATCTTGTCTATGTAACAAGTATTACATGTCTAATACAAATATATAACATTCAAACATGCATTTATTAGTTAACCCATCAATATAGTATCTATTTACATTTAATTACAGCAGCAAGAACAAACTTTAAAAAAAATGTGACTAGAAACAACAAGCATCAACAACAAAAACACAAATAATAATAATATTTATGTTTGTGTGATAATTAAAGCAAATTCAATATTCAAATTATTTCACACTTTAATGCCAAATGCTGAAGTTATTTTTTTCAGGTAGTTCTGAATTAGTAATTGTTAATTTTTGGCTTTGTAAAGAATTGGAACTGTCTGTAGTTTAACTATCAATGAATCTGAATAATTAAGGTTTACGAATAGTTTGTAGGCCTGTCTCAAGAAATAAATTAATCTCACAAACCCAACATTCTCCATTTGAATGATTTATCTTTTTTTTCTCTCTTTCTACCAAAACCTGGATAACAAAAGTCTTCAGTCTGTTGATTTGGTCCAAACTAGCTCTTTTTTTTGAAGGACAATTTTTGTTAGAGACTTCATAATTCATTTTATTTGTTGTTTTGTTTATTCATTTTTGTTATTTAAAATGTATTCCAGCTCCAGAGTTAAATGTTTGTTGGAATGTAAAGTTTATTAATATTTGAGAATGTGTTCTTGAAAATGATGTCAAACCAACAATATTATAATTTATTGCAATAACTTCTAATTTACAATTTATCAGTTTATCATTCAAATTTGTTCTCGTGGCAGGCCTATGGTTGGGTTGCTGAGAACCTCCGAAATTCCCTTGAGACACGTCTTTTCTGTCAATGTTTGTGTTTTGGGTAAAAATTGCACGAAATTTAAGTGGTTATATTGATCCACTTAAATTATATGTTTGCTTTGCCACATTCCAGCTGAATTTTTTAACATTTTGTCAGGATTTTTTAATTTTCTTTTTGACCGAATATTTACCCATTTAAACAAGTGAAGAACAATTTTAACCACCTTTTTGGACTTTAGATGAATGATATTAAAGTAGAACCAGACCAAAAATTAAACTGGCACTGATTAAAATGCCAAACATGGCTGTAAAATAAGTTTTTAAAATGTTTAAAATCTTTCCACATATCTGTTTTTTGGTCTTAGTGATTTCTAAAATAGTTTTGATATTTTTGTCTTCATTGAAACATTAGAAGAATAAGATGTGAAAGATTTATCTTCCTGTTGCTCTTATTTGTGTTGATAAGATCTAGAGTTGTTGCAAAACATTAACATAGTAACAAATTCACCAATATTCACAAAACATCACAATATAAACATTTCATATCTATAATTATTGATTTGTTTAATGTTTTAAACATCTGAAATACTAAAACTGGTGGTGGGACCTTTCCTGTTTTATTCAGTTTTCACTTCACATCGAAGTCATAAACTCTGAAGCAGTTATGAGGCACAACCTGAAACTGATGCTGCACAAGTTAGTAAGCAAGTTGTTGCTAGGTAACCAAAGAGTGAGCGAGTTGCTAGACAACCAAAGAGTGAGCCAGTTAGTTGATTCCACCAAACTAGCTTAGCTAGCTGTGGGAGACTTTCCTCTGCCTACATCCCACAGAATGCTGTGTACAAGAGTTCAGTGAACATTCTAAATATTGGATATTATATCACATGTATTATCTATTGATATTGATCACATGTTTATTGCAATATATATATATAGTTATTGATTTTTTTGTTAAGAGATGCTTGAATCAGTTTATTGCAGATTGCTTTGGCTTTAGGTCGTCATGATTGCTGACACTTCTGACTGTTTTAACTACTGAAAGCTTAATAATTGGTTAATATTTTAAGTGGAATCTCTAAAGGCAACTTATTGTAATTGAATTTTTGCATTTGAGTTTTTAAGGCAGTTTTCTGCAGTTACGGCAAATTTTTCAAGGCAACTTTTAACTGTACAAATTTTGATAAGCAAAATTTTGAAAGTAATTTTTTTTTCTGCTGAATTTTAGGTAAAAGAAACAAAACTGATAAACATATTTGCAGAAGATTAAAATTCAGTGTTATAAATTAAAAGCTTAAAAAGTCATCAGATTCTAATGAATCTACATATTTTCCGTAACAACCTTTTGTCAATTAATATGCTTATTTCCCAGAGTTTTTGTTTTTTATTGTAGTGAACATGTTTTAACTACTGAATCTTAAGGACAAATTTAGCCAAAGATCTTACAGCTTAACTAACTATAATTATTGATAATTGTTTCTTTAATAAACACTTTCGAAGTTTAATATATTTTTTCTAGTTTTTCTCGCCTCACATGCAGCTTCTGTTAAATCCAAACTCGGTTATACTGCTGGAGAATCTCTGATTAATTCTTGAGTATCAGATTTAATTCTTCATCTTAGTAGACTTCTGTTCGCTCTTAAGAAGCCAATTAAATCTGCGTTCCAAGACTCTGAAACAGAACCACTTGTTTGCCTGTAAAAAAGTCAGACTGGAAACATACTTGGTGGACCACTGCGGCTTTTTGCGCCATATTTGTTTCAGAGAACCACGGGGTCATAAATTACTCCGTAAAATTACATAGAAGGAAAACAAAGGTGTGGAAAAAGGCGGGAGGGTGGAGGATGTTTTGGTTCAGGATTGTCTAGACAATGAGTCTGACTCACTGCCCTACTGTTCATTTGTTTTAACCCGGGTCAGGGTTTCTGTTATGTTATTATTTTTAAGCTGGTTTGTCTTGGAAATCACTGCTTCAACATGTTTTTACTCAAATTAAAGTAAAAAGAAATTATTCAAGGGGGAATTATGTTTAACAAAAAGGCTTTTCAAGTACTGAGTAACTGATTATGATATATAATTTAATATTTTAAAATACTAGACTGAAAAATATATGACTTCATGTGCAAATTATTGTACTTTAAAGACTAAAATGGAAAACGTATATAAATACACAAATTGGTAACAAAATAATAAATTCAGACAGAAACCTGAGGTGATAAATTCAGAAATACTTTGTTGATCCCAAATGGAAATTCAATTTTGTTGTAACTCGTATTAAGTCAGATTCTTCAAAGAGTTATTATAGATGTGATTTAAAAAATTACAATAAATAATATAGGAATAATTACTAAAGGTTTTGATCCTAAAATGGCTATTCTTGTTTTTATAGAATTTTTTTTCTGGGCTTCATTCATATCTGTGGAATGACACACTGGCTGTGTATCATCGTCATTGTGTGGTTCAAAGGTCACCAGCTTTACAGCCATGCCATTCTCTCTCTGCTTTGTCTGCAAACACAATCAGAGCCCGTGTCACAGGCAGGCACCGATTGTTGGGCCGGATTATCAGCGCTTCACACACAGCTTCAGCAGAACGGCAGAAAATACGTGTTTCCACCTCTCAGGAGTCGAGTTTTAAAAATGAGACTGTCAGCTGAGAGTGAGAAAACTAGAGAAATGGTAACAGGGCCTATAAAAAGTATTCGCCTCTTTTATTGATGTTACAAATCAATCAAGAACAAAATTATTTGTTTTTTACTAAAAAAAAAGAAAAAAAACATTTAATATCAAAATGAAAATGTATTTTTTCTACCAAAATACATTTTAATTAAAAATATAAATGATTACATAAATATTTAAAGTCACTGAGTTAATTCAACAGAGGTTTAGTCAAGTGGTGCTAGTCGTCTCGCAAGAAGTAAAAGATAACTTGAGTGCAGTGATCGGTCTGTAAAAACACCTGGTCTTTTTACTAATCAAACCCATGCTAAGTGTTTGCCTTTTAATACAAAACACAAAGCAAATAAATAGAAAGAGAAAGATACTTTTACATTTTTATTATGTTTTGTGGAATTAAATGTCAATTGTTTTTGCAGCTCCACAAACAGAAATACAGTTTAAAAATAAAAGGTTGGCCATGCTAATCACGTTAGATTCACTTCTGTTGGCCACATCTTTCTCTCCTAAGTAACTGCCGGCCACTGACCTTTGACCCGCTCCGTCCACCCACACGTCACAGCTGATATTTGCTAAACATCCGCGTTCAAAGCTAACGTGTTTTCGTCTCCGTCTGCTCCCTCCGAAGCTTACTTGGTGACACAGAGACTTCTCCCTGAGGAGCCAAGAAGCAGACGGCTCATGACTTCTGACCAGGACACGAAAGTTGTAGCTGAACCACAGGTGCAGCAAGTACAAGAGGCAAAAGAGAACTCTCATTTGGTGAGTTTTGTGTTTTTTCTTTTGACATTTCTCAGTGTTTCTGTTTTGGTTTGCAGCAACTTAAGCAAAGCGGTGTGACTTTTGCCACCTCTGATGGCTCAAATTGTTGCTCTCTATCTAATAAGCCGACATGTGGCCTGACAATGGTATTGTGTTGAGGTATTGCTGGCTGATTTCCCACACTGATTGTGTTTTATGAAGAAGAAATTGTTGGTGAATGATAGGAAAACGTCTCCTGTAACTAAACATCCAACAACCTGCTTTTATTTCTCTCCTTTCATGAGTTTAGGACAAATAAAAACCCAAACAAACTGGAAATGTGCAGGATTGTTTGTGTGACCACTGGAGAAACAGAACTATTTATATACATTTTTGATCAATTTCATATTGATTTACGTTTTAAATTGTGTATTTATAATTCTGGAGAATATAATTTGAGACTAACTTTGAGTTTATGTTCTTATTTTGTCAACAGTCAAATAGGAATCCAGCAAGAAACAAATAGAATAGTGAATTATAGTGGGCCATTTTGGGGGTATTTTGTTTGTCAATTCAGTTAAATTTGGAGTATGTAACTTTTATGAATGTGTTTTAGTCTCATATTTGTTAAAACTGTTAGCTTGTCATTACAGTATAATACGAGGCAGATAATCTGTGAAAAGATCAATCTCCTCTTTGAGCTGAAGAAATGCACAAAAAATAACCAATAAGAGCCTGGATGAGGGTCTTAGTGCTGCCAATCATTCTCATGTAGTTGCTGCTAAATGTTCTAATGGTGGAGAAACGACTTACTGCTAAAAGATAACAGCTTATCCGGCTTCTACGGTGACTATGCTAACTAGCCTCAGCATTCACGACATGCTATGCTAGCTGCGGTGACACACAAAACAGTGCTTCATGGTGTTAAGACGTGGCTCTGATTGGTTGTTTCTGTTAACCCATAGGGATTAACATTTGTAATATATTTTGTATTACAATTGTGCCCAAGTTAAAAATAATTTGTTTGAAAAACATTTTTCATTTTAACATTTGAAACGTGGGGTTATGCTGAAAACTTAATTTCTTAATTCAAGGTAACAATTGAATGCAACAGGTTTCTAAGTGTTAATGACATGGTGTCTGTTTTTGTAAAGCAGAAAATATTTTTTTTTCCTGGTTTTTGCATCTTTTTAAGAAGTTCTGATGAAAAGTGCATCATGTGAAATCGGCTGTCTGTTGGGTGGTGGGTGTGTCTGAAGGGCCCAGTGTGTTGATCCTCATGAAAATGCAGGTCTTTCATCACAGTGATGGAGGTGACGCCTCAGCCTGTTATTATTTCAGAAACCTTTCTTCGAAAGCGTTGCATCAGGACCTGTGGATAGTTCATCACCCTGATCCAACAACACATGGCTGCAGCCATCAGTCGCTTCCCTCACTTTGTTCCCAGATGTTGAGGAAATGGCTTCCTCGGTTAGAAACACGATTTATGTGTTGAAGTGATTCATATGAACCGCCTCTGTAATGTGAGCTGCGGCCTGTTTTTATTTTTGGGGATGATTGGTTTCATTGTACAGCAGGGATTAAATTCCGACCCATCTTCTATCTTTCTCCCCAGTTTTGAGTAAAATAATAATTATTATCATTATAGGCAAACTGTAGCACGATGGTTAAATGTGGTACTTTATTAACATTTATTACATCAACACAGAGGCCCTTCAATTAATGCAGAGGATTTTTATTTGTTAGAATATCTATTCCCATGAGGCTCATTTGTAAGATTAAAAATAACCTCTAAGCAGTTCAGTTTTCATTAAGACCACATTTCTGTATTTTCTTTCTAATTGAGCTGATTTAATATTCTAATCTTAAATGTCAAGTTTATTACCTGTAGCAGAAAATTATCATAATAGAAATGAGTATTTAAAATATACACTGTTTCACTAAAGTTACTTTAATTATTAATAATGTTGTTGACATACATTTGACTCTACTTGCGTTAATTTCGAGTAATTAATTGCATAGGTTTTAATGCGCCCAAAATTTTAACTCCATCACTTTTTTACATAAAGACGTTCCTGCTGGAACCGATGCATTCACGTGTTTCTGTCATGCCCGTAAACGTGACGCACAAGCGACATCCGCTAAAGCTCAGTTCACTGGAGATTAATTTCTGCTTCAAAAACCGATCTGATTGGATGTTGGAAAAGACTATCGTTGTGTTCACGTTTTGCTAAAAGGAGTTAGCCGGTCATTGAAGCTATCCTAGCCTAAAATGGCATCTCAATGCTAAACATGTAGCAGCAGCTCAGATGCTAACGCTGATGCTAGCATCCACTGTCTACATTTCTAAAGAAAGTCCATGAATAACCAGGAGTTCCTGAAACGCAGGAAAACTGAACTGTGTACCAGTCTGATGGTTTATTCATCTAAATAATAGATTAAAAACATTAGATATCTTTTTGTTTGTTCTTTAGCTTATATGTCTATTTAGTGAATAATTTACCTGTAGAACAGTTTGTGAATTGAAATTCTTTATTTTGTCTATACTTTGATTAAAAAGCTATCAGTTAATCACAGACCCTGCAATTAGCAAGATAAAAAAATCTGAGTCTCACCAACAATTAAATTATAAATTTGGACTGATTTACATCTGTTTTTGTACCAAAAGATTGTTTTTGCTGTAAAATGAAATGCAAATGCAACATTGATTCAAAAAAATACACATTTTAGTTTCCATTGAAAAAATCTGATGCCTTCAGGTCTTATGATTGAATTTGTGATACCAACTTCACCAGTTTTTCTAAAATCTCATATCCAGAGTTGGAAAAATCAATCTGATTTAAATTACCCGATTAGTTTTATAATAAACACAGCATTTACTGTTTGTGTACATGTTTTGAAGTAGCTGTGGTTGCTGATCTGCTCATGTAGCTTCACAACAAAAATGACGTAACTTCAGGATGAGAAATCTTTCCAAAGAGAAATGGTGGCTCCTAGAGATAAGACATCCAGACTCTGCAGCCTGTCTCCAAATTCAGGGAGCGGAACTGAAACCTAAACATCCAGAGGTTTTAAAGAACTGAAAAAACGCTCATGCCAAAGCGATGCAGGCTGTGTTTTACTTTTCAACTCTTCCGCCTGGCGTCTCAAAAGTCTCCTGGAGGCATTCAGACAGCTTGCATGGCGTATTATTCCTCCATGGAGTTGCTTGGACCTGCAGGGTTGATTGATGGAAACACATGGTTGACTTCTGCAGTGACTGTTTGGGCTAAATGTGGTCACTAGGCGGGAAGCCCCAACAATATACAACCAAATAAAGTCCAACAATTTGGTCTGATTTATGATTTTACCTTAGAGTGTGTTTTTGATGTTAAAGCTGCAGAAGGCAACTTTTATAAAATTATTTTTTATATATATTTGTTAGAACTGTCACCATGTTGTGACAGTATATGATGATACATGTAATTGCATGATAAATGAAAACAAATACAATAATTTCCATTTGTATGATTTATCGTTTTTCTCTCTTTCTACAAAAAACTGGATGACTATAGTCTTTAGTCTGGTGCGTTGGTCTCAAGTAGACCTGCTTTTGAAGGGCAATTTTGTTAGAGAGACTTTATAATTCATTTTATTTGTATTTTGTTTATATATGTCGGATATTTAAAATTTCTTCCAGCTCCAGTCTTAAATCTTCATTAGAATTTAAAGTTTACTCATCTTTGAGAAAGTGTTCTTGCATTATATTGCTTGAAAATAGTCTGAAAACAATTTTATCACTTACATCACAATAACTTCTGGGACAATATATTGTTCAGCAAAATTTGTTATTGTGACAGGCCTATATAAATAAACTGTCAAAAGATCAATCTCCTCTTTAAGCTGCTATTGCCGTCTGAAGAAATAGACAGCTCCCAATCAAAAACAACCAATCAGAGCCAGGAGGCGGGTCTTAGCGCTGTAAGTCATGCTTGTGTACTCTGCTGAATATGAAGAGTCCGTTTGTAGAAAAACAACTTACAGCTACAAAAAAACCCAGTTTATCTACTGTAATAAATGTCAGGCTATGCTAGCTGCAACAAGGGGAATGAGCAGCGCCACATGATGTTGTTATTGTCAGCGCTAAGACCAGCTTCCTGGCTCTCATTGGTTGTTTATAATTAGCTCGATTATCTGCCTGATATGGATAAATATGTAAAAGCACACAAATATAAAGGTTACATTCTGCAGCTTTAAATGGGTTAAAATGTAGTGTGATGCCTTCAGGCATTGGAAGGTGCTTTTACTCTGTAAGCTGCAAAATTCGGAAAAGGAAAGATCACGATAAAGACTGGAAAACGGATAAGAAGCAGCGGATATGGAAAGGGGACAAACTGATGCCCTGATGGCGTCTGGTGGGGTAACGCTTCAGGCTGTAGGTCTCATTAAAGCTGCTGGTGGTGGAAAAGCAATCAGTGAACCAAATGACGGCTTCCAGCGTTTTTAGCATATTCAGTTGAGGGAGATCCAGCTCCACTGCAAACAGAGAGGAAAATCTTTCCATGTTGGGAATAAAGGGACATGCAGGAACTATTTCTACATCACAGAATCTGATTAAAATAGCTGAAACTAAATCATTATGGTAATTTTATTGATTTATCTCAAAAGTTAAGCATAGAGCTCAATATATGCACTATCTGAAAGTAGTTTTTTCAACTTTTAGCATTTCCTGCCAATAGTTTCATATCCGTCTGCATTTTAAGCAGCTGAAATCTGTTTTTCCAGGCCAAACAAACCTGACTGCCCATATGTTGAGCACATATGTGTTCAGAACACATTGGATATTGACCTATTTTATAGCTGCAAATGTTCAAGTCAAGGCATTTATAATTCAGATCAGACATGAAGAAAGGCAAAGACTGTAGTGAATCTGTTAGAAAAGAGAGCACCAGTTGTTTGGTTGGTTTTTCTCCAGTCGATAACATGGATTAACACAGTTATTATCCAAGAAGTGGTCATCAGGTTCATTTCAGTTTGACAGATGGTAGAAATCGTCTTAATGGAAGAACTTTTAATCCTGAGTGTCCGTTTGAGGAAAAGGTTTTTCTTTATTTCAAAACTTAAAATTAGAAGGAAAAAAAGCCATGTTTCTTTAAAAATGACAGAATATTTCCAAGTGTGATTTATAAAACAGTATAACTTCTTATTTTATTTGTACATCACAACTAAACTAACATAAATGGGAGAAAAGAAAAAGTGCAATTAAACAAAAAAATCAAGCGTTTGGACTTTTGTTTTCATTTGTTTTCTGCAAACTTTGATTTCTTTACAGTTTTGGCTTAATTACTGCTCTGACTATGTTGGTCTTTCAACAAATTGCCTCTTTTGAGTATATTTTCTAGTTGATTACTAAATTAGCTGATGATTATTTGAAAAATAACTTAATTCAATTTATCTTTTCAGCCGTAGTTGACTGTTTTCACTCTGATTCCATCAGATGTTTGTTCTAGTATTATATGTAATAAAAATAACTACCCTGGTGTTTCTCAGTTCATATCGAGCCTCTGATTGCTCCTGATGTTTGCACACCAGCAGATTAGTCCAGATTCAGCTGTTTGCAGTCGCTGCTCTGCTCTTGGCGGTGCTTCATCAGCTGCTCTGGGATGACACCGGCAGTAACTCGCCTCTGAATCACTCCAACAGAAACAGAACCGTCTCTCTCTCTGTCATCACGCCAGCCAACCTTTTCGCCCTCGTCGAGGAATAGGAACATTTAAAATCTCTAAAGGTCAAGCAATGCCCTGTTGAAAACCCCCAGGCCCCAAAAAATGCATCCGGTGATGTCAGCGGGGGGTTTCTATGGCAGCCGACTCGGACGAAGCTTTAGCACAGCCTGCTGTGTGTGTCTGCCTGGCCTGGATCTGCCGGTGCAGCTTCCAGTTGGACTCGTCTGTCTATGAATCTTTCTTGTTTTGAGTTGTTACTCCTCCTGTAACTGGGAACAGGTTTCACTGTATTTTTGTTTTACTCCCAGCAGCTAATTAGCAAAGTTAGTCCATTAAAAGACTCATGAGGGTTGAGCCTTAGTATTCGCAAAGGCTTCAGGTGAGCGCCTCAAAGCCCCATGGACGTCTCCGCTGTTCTCCTAGAGAATGACTCAGTGCAACGGTGACAAAAACAAAAGCAGACACGGATGCTGAACAGGAGGAGGCAGCCACTCAGCTTGTGCAACGTCAGCCTTGCCCACCAGGGCAGCGGAGCCTCTCTGCTGTCATCAGATTTGTTGAATCGACGGAGCAGCTCGGAGGAGACGGAGTCAGACTAGTCCGGCTAAAACTCGAAATCACACGGGAATGATCGGAGGTCTCATTCTGCCTGCATGTGGGAGCGTGTTTTTGCTGAGTTATAATCATGGATTGGATGGAGTGGAGCTTTTTACCACCTTCTACAGGAAGCTTTTGGCCTCCAGTGCCTGAGGAGTTAAATGATGCGCTGGCTCTCACCACAGCTCTGGGTTACGGTCTGTTTGCCTGCGAGGCGTGCAGGCTGAACTATTCCTTTAATCCTGTGAGTATTTCCAGTGGGTTCAGGCCAACAAGACCCTCAGAAATACTTTCATTTCCGCTTGTAGAAAGTGAATGGTTTCTAGCAATATAAAAGTTCTTCACTCATTTAGAACCTAAATACAACTTTAAAACAGCATTTAGGTTTCTAAGTCAGTATAATATTTCTATTAATTTCTGTGATAAAAAAATAGTTCAGGATCGAACAAGAAGTTGCAGAAGAGTGCGTCTATTCACCTGAAATCTGGAACAAACTTCCTTAAAACTGCAAAACAGAGTTAACTTATTAAATTGAGATTTAAAAACCCTCCTGTTCAGAGTTGCGTTTCAACCATAACATCTGAAAATTGAATAACGTATTTGATGTGTATCAAGGATTTTAAAAATTGATATCCAATATTAAGACCAATGTTATCCGATATTATGCCTGTCACGATAACAAATTATGCTCAACAATTTAATAGTTCCAGAAATTATTGTGATAACTGATAAAATTGTTGTTTTGAAACCATTTCCAAGTATATATAATAATAATAATGTAAATACAATCTCTGGAGCTGTTGATACCGATGTATCGTGCATCTCTAATTGTTACTCTGAATATTATCGTTAAGAGTTAATGTTCAGAAATAAATATCTTTTACTTCTTCTTACAAAATCACACTAGAATACTTTATATTTGACTTGCAGCGATTGGGCAAGTCTCATATTCGTCCACATAATCTGAGTTTTACTTGTGAGAATTAGGCGTTTAGAACAGATCAATCAGGCTACGCAGATGTTGGCGCTGCATGAACAGGAAGTCCCCTTTAGCCTTCACCTTTAACTTCTTTTTCAGAAAAACCAAAAACCATTGCACACATTTCTTTGCGAAACTATGGAAGTTATTTTGAATTTTGCTTGTACCCAGCTGCCTCTGGTTGTGTGGTCTGTTTCATTCTGGTCTGGTAACGCATGTGTGGGATCAGTCTCTGCAGGTAGAGTGGTTGGTTAAATTTCCTCTGAATCAAGAGTGACACCTCCTTAATCAGTTTTTCTGTTTCTTTTCTCTGTTGGATTATTTGTCACTAAACAGTCTTGGAAAAATTGCCTGTGCCAGTGAACGATAAATCAGTCCATGATGCCTCCCTTTCTTTGATTTATGTTTTATTCACCATTGGTTGCTGAGAATGAAACCCTAAATCAAGCTGGAATGTTTTTAAAATAAATGCTAATGGCAATAGTGTGAAGCGTTTAGGTACAATATAAATGTCTGTCACAATGTTTTTCCTCCTTCGTTTGTAGAGAAAATGGGTGAAAATATTGTGAATGAAGTAGGCCTGAAGTAATTGTGATTATTGTAATCTATTGTTACAATAATCATTAACTAATTTACCTCTCCATCTCCAGTCATTAACTGGAGTACACTCTAAAACATGCTATTTGCTGAAAGAACATCATCAGTTAAACCAAAACTGTACAAAAAATATAAACATTTTGCATTTAAGTTAAAAACTAACATTTTCTGAAAATATTTTCTACCCAGAACTCCTCAGGTAGCAGTTTTAGCTTCATTCAGCTCAAAAAAACGTTTATGAAGCATGTTTTACTATCTCATTATTGATAAATTAATCCCGAAAATAATCAACAGATCAGCCCTGCACCGTATTGATGTGAGATCAATCAGAGAGGGTTGAGCTTTTCACATGATGGCTGTGGCCTCAGGCAGCCATCTACCCATGCCTTATGTTGTTGGTTTTTAATTTTTGATTCTTTGGATGAGCTCTACTGAAACAAATTTTGTTCTGCTCCTTTGCAATGACAATAAAGGCAAATTCTGATGTTAGGAACTTTTTTTCGCTGCAGATGCATCCTTTGCTATAAATGATCAAGTGTACGCTAGCGGAATGCTGTTATTGCATTAGGCAATGCAATATTTATATTCTTAATTGTTTATGTGCCTATTTTGAACTTTGAATTAGAATGGGTTAAGTGCTTAAATAAAAAAATATCAGAATGTGCCATTTTTTGATTCGATCACTTGTCAGAATAAGTTGATGACTAAAATAATTGTCAATTGCAGCATTAGAATGGAGATTTTCCTGTTTCAGCCAGCAGCTCTGTTTGTGCGTCTGTGGTTTGATGTTCCCTCTGCTCTTGTGCCATTTCCTTTATATTGTGGGAGGGTTTTTCCTTTTAAATTTATTTCCAAATCTGAGCTTTCCTGAGTGCCTTTCATCAGTTTTATTGTTAATTTCAGAAACAATCTTCACTATTGAGAACTAGAGCAGGCAAACCACAGATCTATGTTGCTTCAGCAGAAACCTTGGCTTTTCTGACCGGACTGTGTTGTTGTTTTTCTCCCAGGAATCAGTCAAGGTTTCAGACCTCAACCCCAATGCGAAAGCATGGGCCAACCACATGTTTAGCCTGGACACCAGCGGGACTGCTGACACCACCACTGCTGCCCTGCAGCCATGGAAGGAAGGCTGCGATAGTTCGGCCGACCCCGGCCCAGAAGGTCAGTCGTCCGTTTGGGACACACAGATGCAGACCACTTCTAATCTTACAATCAGCTCTTTTAGCTACCATGATATGGAAGATCAAAACTAACATAATTAAAAATAAAACCTTAAATGCATATTTAAGGAAAAGGATAAACAAGATGTATATACAAAAGAATAGAAAATACTCAAATTCCTGTAAAATAGAATTGAAATATCCCTTATTGTTCCACACTGGGGAAATTCAGTTCACACAAAACATCCAAAAGTGTTTTCCAGAAAAATAAACATCTTACTCGCGATCCAAGGGATGTACAACTCATTAGGATTAGGCCTGTTTCAATAAACAATAAATCAATTGCATGGGAAATTAAAACAAACTCAATAGTTTCTATTTGCACGATTTATTGATTTTCTCTTTTCTCTCTTTCTACCAAAAACTGGATGACAAAACTCTTCAGTTAAGAAGAGTGTAAACTGCACTGTTTACAATGCAGTACATCAGTGCAGACAAACAGATGTGTAATAACGGCAAAAATGTGATTTTAAAAATGAGCAAAAAGACATTAAATTGTTCAAATACCAGCAGGGATGCCTTTGAGTTTGTTGGTAGCAGTGATGGTTATAAAGTCTGATAAACGCTGGGAGGAAGGATCTGCGTTAACACTCCTTTGTGCTCAAAGGACGCAACAATCTGTCACTGAAAAACAGACACTGAAAAACTTCAAATGTTTTTGAAGTGAAATTACAGCAATAGCTTCAGATTGGTTAGGAAATTAAACAAGCTAAACCATTTATGGCAGAATCTTATAGCAGAGCCCAAACAGGCTACAATTTCTGATAAGTAAAAAAAAACCTCCTTCAGGTTTATTAAAGACTTTTCCTTCAGGCTGCTTCCTTGGAGCTATTTTTAGGTGTCAGTTGGAAGCATTTTAAAGGTGTGTCATTGAACACTGAGGGCGATTCTTTTAATCTCGAAACTGTGTCACTTCATTTGCATGTGGGTATTAAAGCTACACTACCAGCTCATTCACAACAAGTTATTTTTACTCTCCTGTTTGCCGCACGTCACATTTTTCATGAGTGAAACACATCTTTAATCATTCATACCCAATTTAATGTGATGCATTAATATATTCTAGCCACTGTTCCCTGAATGTAACTGATTAACATCCGGCGCAGAAGCAACAAGGATATGGTTTGGAAACCGAAAGCATCGATTAGCTCTGCTCCCACTTTATTTCATGCAAATGAGGATATTTTATGGAAAATTTAATCCAACTGACAGTGCATTTGTGATGGTTCATGCGTCTTTAAAAAACTTAGAAAGTAAAATAATAGCTGTTCGTGAACCTTTATATTGGAGATTTAGTTTCAAAAAGGAACTAAGGAGTAAATTTAAAGAACTGAAGTGAGTCTTAGCCACACCCTGATATCACAGCTTTGCCACCAATATAAAGCAGGCTGAAGTCATTGTTTCCATGTTGCTCAGCTTCTGCCTGTCTACTTATTGACTTGTTTTTGTGGCTCGTTAAAAATCATCCTGTTCCAGACATTTAAATAATTTTCTTCAGTTCACAGAATAAAGTTTCTGCATGGTTTTAAACGTAAATGCTGCTCTTTTATGGGCTATAAAAGCATGAGCAGTGGTTTACCTTTAATGGCTGAACTGCTGCTGCAAAGCAGGTAATTGCAGGTTTATTACCTGTAAAAACCAGTATGTTGTTTGCAGGCACAGTGCATTTACCTCAACCATTACTTGCCAATCGAATGATGTGGGTGGCACTTTAATGCCAGGGTTGATTTTTGTTTGTGAAGGGCTGCTGTGTGGCGGATGACGTTTGAGACGGCTTGTGATGTTTTTATGTATTAGAATAGAAAAGAAATATGTTTATTGTCAGCAAAGTGACAGCCGAGTATAAACGCTTAGATTTACACAAAAATAAAAATATAAAACATGGAACCAAGAATAACCTACCATACAGGAAGGGCAAATTGACTGCATTAGAAAATATTGTGCAGCTATTAAAAGTAGCATTTTCAGAGTCTAAAAAATGTGGAACTGAGTAGCATAATTTAAAAATGTAACACATGATCTTGTATATTTGTGCAAAAAAACAACAGATTTTTTACGAGAAGTGAAACAGCACTTGTAAGTGGAACGTTTGAAATGTTTGAAATGCGGAAAAACTGCAAATACAAGCAGGGCTTTAAACATTGAGTTTGTTGGGAGTATTGTTGGTTTTAGAGTCGTAGCAACTGCTGTGAGGAAGGATTTACAATTTATGCTATTTTGTGCATCTAGGATGCAGTAGATCGAGACCGAAGGAGGGTTGGGGACTCATTAATTAACAGGCAATATTTCAATATTTTATAGGTTATTTTTTATATACACATTCAAAGTGAAGCAATCTAGATTGAACTTTAAATTAAATCCTGCTGCTTTTATTCTTATCAACATGTTTTGGTGTCCCAAGCTGATCTAAAACAGAAATGGGAAAAAGGTTATGTGGCCAGTTTGTGAAACGTCTGGAAAATAGTAATGTTGAAAATTGAACAATAATAATTACTGTTCTTCTTTTCAATATGCTGGTCCTAGACGACATGCTTTTTGTACCAAGTTGATTGCCTGTTAGCTTAGGTTTCAAAACCAGATTTCTTATCCCAAATTAGCTGCCTTTTAGTCCTTCACTGTTTTACTTAAGATCTCTGTAGAGGGAGAATGAGTTAGAGCTGGACAATGTGGCTGAAAATGTATCACAATATAAGTCTTTCATATTGGTCAATATCAATAATTATTGATTAATCTTTTTGTTTTAAATATTTAAAACACTGCCAAACTAGTGGCCTCACATTTTCTATTCTTATTCTACTCTGTTGTTTATTATTTTTAAGCAGTTAACCTTACACTGCTGCTGCGCTTGCTACTCAGCAGGTTGTTGCTAAGCAACCAAAGAGTGAGAGAGCTAGTTGAAGCCACTAACCTAGTTTAGAGGTTGAGCAACTGAAGTATTTCCTCTGCCTACATCTCCCAGAATGCTGTGCGGTTCTGGATCGGAGTTCAATGAAATCATTGACTATTCTATCAGATGTATTATCCATTGATTGATCACATGTCTGTTGCCATGTATATTGTTATTGATTTATTGTCCAGCTCTACATTGAGTTTAAAGAAGTGTATTAAAGTGAATTCAGTGTATGATTTATAGATTGATAATGGAGTTTTAAGGGATTTGATGGTTAATAGTAAATATTTTTCAGTGTTTCACCTGATCAGAACCAAACAAGGGAAATCTTCTCTTCATCTTTTAATTTGTTTGTTACTCATGTATTATTTGTTCTCATGTTATGTAATTTTTCATCTTTTTATTTATTTTTTTAGGCAAAGGATAGAACAATTAGCTTATGTGCCAGAGTGAAGCTGATGGAGCTCAGATGCAAACAGGCTGGTGATGAATCATTAACTTATTGCCTGTGTTGTCAATAATTGCTGCCCTTGTTGATTGCCAGGCTTTGAAGCCAGTGAGGACAAAGCTTACAAGGAGCCTGAGCTAGCTGACCCAGATGAGCCTCCACCAGAACCAGTAATGCTGGCAGAGCCGGCCCCGGTTGCCACCGTCACACTGGAGGGCCCCGAGCCCGCCTACCCAGGGTACCCCGACCCTGGGCAGCCTGGGCACACAGGTGGGCTGGCTAGTGACTGGGCGGTTTGTGGGCTTTCCACAGGTTACTTTACGTAGAACCAGTTTGGAGTTAAAACCAGCAGGTGAATGTGTGTTTATTATTGTGAGGATTTAAGAGGCAATTATGCAGGGAAACGACCCGGGTTGTTGACGTGGACTCGGCCCGCTTTGCTCTGGCGGATAAATCATGAAGTAATTAGAGGTGAATCACCTGTTCAGCCGTACCTGCAGTAGAGTTTTAATTCTGGGAATGAGATGGCTTCATCCAAGTAGAGCTCATCCTCCACTGGTTTTCATTTTCTGAGGAGGCAAGTAGCCACTTTAAAAGGTTTAATTCACAGCACCATTAAGATTTGATGATCCGTTCCAGCAAGGATCTGCCACCAGACTTTTATCTCTAAGTGCTCTGTTTGAAATAAACACAACAGTAACAGAGCCAAAAATGTTCTGCAGATCACTTTGGGCGTTGATTGACAATAGATTCAAACTGTAAGCTAACTTAACGGAACTGAAGAAACTGATTATATGTTTCCTTCCTGGCTGTATAGGCTTATAAAGGCAGCAGTAGGAAAGATTTTGCCAATTTCCTTTTGCTTATTTCTGCATTAAATATTCATTGTTCTATTTTTCCTCCATTTATCTCACTTTTTGTTCAGTTTATTCATTTTGCACCAAGTTTTTAAAGATGGATGTATCACTTCTTGCTATTAATTTTTCTTTCCTGTCTTATCAACAGGCAGTGATTCTCCGCCTGACAACACCCAGGAGGGTTTAAGAGAGAACCTGAAGAAAACCCTGGAGTTCTGCCTCTCCCGGTGAGTCCCAACTTCTCCTCCATCACCAATTTTTGATTTTTGACAGGTTCTATAAACTTGAGTTTCTGAGCATCCTTAACTAATTGCTTAAAGTGTCTTAAATTCATTTAAAAAATGTAAGTTGGCCTAAATAAGTTAATCACAGGTCTTAAATGTTGTTGCAGCAGGAGAATTTAATCTCATATGATACTATTTAGTTTTCTTTCTTGTTGACCTTTACTGCTTTGCAAATCTTTAAGTATGACCTCACTGCTTTCTGTGACTCAAGGTGGTTTTGTCTACCTGTAAGTAGCTGCTAATATAGCTTTAGTAGATATTTATCTTATAAGATATTGGCTTTATATTGTCCATTACGTGAAAATTTATTGGCAGTTCGCTTACTTCTGTTGCTAACCCATACGATTTGAGATTTTTGTTTGTGCATTACTGTCTTGATGAAAGTTTTAAATACCATTTATAACAATCTTACAAAGTCTTCTTTTTGATTTGGTGAAACTCTGGAGTACGTGATCCTTTTCCATGACTTCCTTGTTAGAAGAGAACACACAGGCGTGTTAGCAGCGTTAGCTCTACAAGTTGCTTCATCTTGGGGAGAAACTCAGCTGAACCAATGAGCTTTGAGTCTTAAGTCTGGCCATGAACCAAACTAGTGAAGTCAGAAATGGGTTTATGGGCTCTGTGGAAAGTATCTGCTTGAAGTGAAGCTGTATGCTGCATTGACCCGCTTAAAATCTGTGGCAGGTGATAATAAAACCCAACAGGAAGATGCGAGGCGGTGAGCTCATGTTGTTTCTCTAATGTTAAATTGATTCTACTGTTTATTGGTTAAATGCATCAGTTAGACCATAACTAGTGTTAGCGCTAGTAAGTGTTTAGTTGGCCTCTTCAGCCCCTGGTGAAAGCCATTCTTTCTCTTCGGCCAATCTAACAGTTGATGCTCAGATAGCATCAATTTATCGGTACCAGAGTTTGTGGTTGAATCAGAAAGAAGCGTTGCTAAGCTAACTTTAGCACCAGTTTACCACTGGCCCCCATCTGGAAGAAAAGAAGATCTATTGGTCAACATCAAGATTGATACAGTCATGACATATGTGTTCATAAAACTTATATTCCTCTGAGTCCTCTACCAGCAGCTCAGTTGTGTAAAGATATGTTTTGATCAGGGCAGGAATTAATAGGGGAGGAACGTTAATGTTTTAATTTTGATTAATTAATTAATTAGATTTTCATGTATTAAAAACTTTACTGCAACTATTGATTTATTCATTTTAAATATATATGTACCAAAGTTCCGGCTGGAACCTTTCTATTTCAGTGTTTCTGGTACGCCCATAAATCTGATGCACAAACACCTGCAAAGCAGGTCCACTTGAGGTTAATTTTTAACCTCAAAAATGAATATTGTTTTTATAAAAGAAACTGGCTGACCAGTGAAGCTAATCAAGCCTAAAACAGCATCTTAATGCTAAACATGTTGCAGCTAACGTCAGGGTCCACAGCCCACATTTCTAAAAAAGGTGCATGAAAAACTGAAAGCTGAATGGATAGAATAGCGATGATGGTTGAATAACAGATTAAAACAATAAATATCTTTGTTGTTGAGCTAAAAATGTCTATTTATGCAATAATTTAGCAACAAAAAACAGTTTTTGAATTGAAAATGTTGATTATTGAAGTTTGATTAAAATATGATTAATTAATCACACACCCTGCTAATTCAATTAAAATTGTAATTAATTTGGTTAATGTTCCTAATTAAAAACATCTATTTTTCTCACTATCCACACAAAAACTGATCACTGAATGTCGTCCACCTGTTTTCCTGTTGGAGTTTCGACGCTGAGCCGGTAGCTGTGGATGATTCATGAACCTCGAGAACAGCAGCTTTCGTGGTCCACAGCGGGATCCTGTCGGCTTCTTTCCTTCTTGTGAAACTCTGTGGATTCGTGTTGCCAGCACCACAACACGACTGCATTCCTACACAACAGTGTTTTTCCCCTGGTGGTTAACCCTCCGGGGGCCTCTGTGGTCTGCGAGATGTAAAGGTTATCAGCTGCTTGTGGCCTCCAGGGAGTACATCTGCTGGCAGCTCACAATACGTGCCGCCTGGCCGGACGCATGCATCAACACAAACAGAAACCCCGAAAATAGAAACGGATCTACGCCACTGTATGCGTTAGAGCGTTTACGTCTACCTTCATTCAAAAACTCCACACTGAAGCTTAGCAAGATGATTTAAGTCGGTGCCACTACAGATTTCTCTGCAAATTTGATGGAAGATTTAGGATGAATCAAGTCAGAATGTTCTCAAGTGTTAAAACTAACTTAAAATACCATACATCGTTCCGATTGTCTGAACGAACCAAATATGATCTTTTCTCCCTTAAAAAAAAATCTGAATTATTCCATCTTCATACGTGCTTCTAAATTATAAACTGGTATAAAAAGCTGCAATTTTTTAACAATTAAACTTCAAGATCAGACGCTATAACCACTTCAATTGGTTTCGACATCAGGTATTAGTTGTCCCTCTAAAGTAAAACATTTGCATACCTGCCACTGGTCTACATTCGCATCAAATTACATTTAAATTCCTTCTGGATGTTCAGCTTTGTTCATGGTCAGAGAGAGCTTTAAGTTGCCATGCCATGATAAGTTCTGCTTTCACCAATCGTTATGAGTTATTTATTTAGGCCTGAGTCTGGCCCCAACTGAGGCCGGACTCTGTTTAGGCATCTGGTTGTCATTGTTCCTCTGTGGGCGTCGGGCATGGTCTGAAAGAAAGGCCCGTTTCAGAGCCTTTAAACGCCTCTGCAGTGCTGCTGCTCTCAAGTCAATACCTTACAAATTTAGACTGTTTTCCTCTTTTCTCATTATTCTGCACACTTCTATTTATTTGTATACTTTGTTTTTATAATGTTTATGGATGGACAGTTGCATGTTTGGACAGTTATTCCCTCTGGTTCTGGATGCTGTGCAGCTGGAAGGATTTTTGTTTTACTTTCTTACTTTCAGACAGTTGTTGTGGTGCGTAGCCATGGCAACAAGGGGCTGCGTTTACAACCGGGAGCAGCTGATTAGCATTTCAAATCATTGTAACTACTCTGATCGTACAGCCAGACAAAGAGGAGTAGCAAAAGAAAATGAGGCGGATTAGCAGAGCAAGCCAGCAACTGATGGTGTCATAGAGGACATTTTTCTCTGAAATCTCCTCTTAGCTGCCTGGAAATTGAGCTGTTTGCCTGTCATGGCAGTCATGTGATAAAGCAACAGTCTTCAGTCATTTCAGACATTTCTCCACATTTTAAGAAAATAAAGTCTTTTGTTAACCTCATATTCTGCTTTATTAAGATTCTTTTTCAAAACTCTTGACAGAAACCAGATGTGCGCTGCTTGGTTATCAAATAGTGGGGAATGATTTATGCAGAAACTGAGAATTCCTGAGAAATCACTTTCTGATTCCAGTCCTAACCCATTTCCTCTCTCTCCGTCAGGGAGAACCTGGCCAGTGACATGTACCTCATCTCCCAGATGGACAGCGACCAGTACGTGCCAATCGTGACGGTGGCCAACCTGGACCACGTCAAGAAGCTCAGCACTGACGTGGAGCTGATAGTGGACATTTTACGATGTGAGTAAAGCGCTGTTGTCGCATCGCTCACCTCCATGTTTAACCACCAGCTTTAAAACAAACAGCGTGACGTCAGTCAGCTGCAGCAGCCGCTCAGGAAGTAGTTCACACTGATTTAGCTGGACTGATTATGAAGGTGCATTTGATTTAAATGCAGACTTAATTTGCAGCCTAATATGAAGCTACTTGCTTTGTTTTGTTGCTCAATCATGTCCTTCCAACAGCTTGGATTTAAATTTTAATTTAAATTGGAGAGCTGTTGCTGCTAAAGAGTTAAAATTAAATAAAATTTATTTCTTAAAGAAGAAATATATTGTTTTTAAAAATGTTTATCATGCCGTCTGCCTGTCCATGTTCATTCATGTCTGAGCCAAGATCTGCAAAACTAATCAGATTAAAAACAATTTTTCTATGATTCAATTTTCTTTTCAATAATTAGACATATGATATTTTAACTAAATAAGCTAGTCAGACATTTTTAAAGAAAATAAATTAATTTAAGTGAAAAAACCCCAAAAAACTCTCAGACATTAACCTTAAATAAAAACATTTTTTTGCACTATCAAAATGCTTGGTGCTGAAACTTCGGTCTGGTGCCACTGAAAAATATTTGTTCCTGGCAACAATCCCACAGAAAATATTGATGGAGATTTTTTTTCCCACCAAAAAAATATCAGCTTCAAAATAATTAGAAACACCACGAGGAAGGTTTAGAACCAGAACCTACAAGTTACTCAGAAAAGACTTGAGATTCAGACCAGAGACTTTCTTGCTACAGGCCATTTAGTCCAAAGCAACAGAGGATTTAAAAAAATGTCTGATTGATTTTTAAAACTTCTCTGTCGTCCTGCAGCGTTGCCATTGGTCCAGGTGGACGAGAAGGGGGAGAAGGTGCGACCCAATCAGAACCGCTGCATCGTGATCCTCCGAGAGGTTCCAGAGAGCACGCCTATAGAGGTCAGTGTCAGCTAGATTAAACACAGCCTGAAGGAATATTTTCATTATTCACACTGATCTCTTTCTGTCTGTTTACAATATTTTCATGATCTTCATTGTTTTTACTCTGGCTCACTGTGTTTTTCTGCTTTGGTTCTCCTTGGCGTGAATAACGTTCCCTCGTTGTTTCTCCAGGAAGTGGAAGCCCTTTTCAAAGGGAACAACTTACCCAAGTTTATCAACTGTGAATTTGCCTACAACGACAACTGGTTCATCACCTTTGAGTCAGAAGCAGATGCACAGCAGGTAGCCAGCGTTTTCTCTCCAACCTGGGTCAGATCGATAAAGTCCTAAGAAAAACTGGGAATACAACCATCTATCTGTCTGATTCTCTCTAAAACATCTAAAACTGATTTATTTTTTCTTCTCCTAAGGCATATCAGTATCTTCGTGAAGAAGTGAAGACCTTCCAAGGGAAGCCAATTAAGGTATCTAGCCGGCCACATACAGCCTCTGAGCTGTTGTCACCTCTGCTTTTCACTCATTACTTCATGTTTTTAATTGTGGAAGCAGAACACAGTCACTCTGAGCCTTTCTGTTGTTTTCTTTTTATTTAAAAGGATTCCTAGCTGTCAGTCCTGTTATGTAATTAATTAGTTCTGTTTATTCAGAAATAAGCTCATCTCCACTGAGCAGTGAGCTGACTGGCTTCAATAAATCCTTTGATTTAAAAAAGCTGACATCTGTTTTAGATCTTCATCAACTTTTCATGCAGCATGTTTGCAGCAGAGTAAGCATCCATATTTAATAACCAGAGATGCTGTTAGGAGAAATCACTGCAGATAGGAGTGCTTGTACTTTTATTTTCAGTTGATCTAAACAGATTTTTTTTAATTTTCTGCACACGTCTTCAGCGGTTTAGGAAATATTATGTCGATTTAAATTTGTCCACATACAGTGGTGTGGAAAAGTTTGTCTCCTTCATTTCCTATTTATTTATTTATTTATTTTATTTATTTATTTTTTTACAATTCAGCGTTTTAGGGCATCAGAACAATTTATATTTATCAGCTGATTGATATTTAAATTGTTTTAATCTTCTGAAACACTGAACATTGCAAAAATATAGATATGAGCTTGTTGTAAGTCAACAATTATTTAATATTGATGAAAAAGTGCTAGTTCCATTGCCAGATTATTTCACTTATAATATGGAAAAATGTCTTGTTATAAGTGAAATAATCTGCCAATGGAACTAGTACCTTTTCATCAATACTATGACTGAGCAGAAAAATTCACACTATGAATTTTTCGCTTACATTGTTCAGTAAAGAAATATTAAATAGAAACTTCTCTGAAGCTGAATTTTATTACAGCTCTCAACAAAAATTAAACCTGATTCAATCCAATCACCTTTAAATTCAATAAATACAGATATAAATTACCATTCAGATCAATTCAAGGTCAAATTCAGTTCAAAATCAACTTTCATTGTGATTACTGAAGTTTCTTGTTGTCTAAATCTAAGACTTTTATCCCCACCAGGCGAGGATAAAGGCGAAGGCAATCGCTATCAACACTTTCATGCCAAAGAACGGTTACCGGCCAGTGGAGGTGAATCCCTACGCTCAGCAGCAGCAGCAGCAGCAGCGCTACACGTCCTACTACATCCCACCTGTTTACAGCCCGCAGCAGTTCCCTCTGTACAGCCTCATCACGCCGCAGGCCTGGTCCACCACGCACAGCTTCATCGACCCAGCGCTGGTACGCTTCGCAACACACACTGGACTTGCACACTATGGGCTTAAAGTGGGTAACTCAAGTAAAATCTGTACCAGGATGATGATTTATTGGAACAATGTGAGGGGAAACGATTATTCCAGACAGAATAATTCAGTTTTTATGGTTTGAGTTGTTTCGAATAGTGTGAATTTTTCTGCTCAAAAGTTCAGAAACGACTCCGTCCAGTTCTGGATCAATAAAATTAATCATGATTTATTGATTATTAAAATAATTGTCAACTAATTTAGTAACCGATTAATCGTTAACTTGAGTGTACAGACTAAAAAAAGCTAATTGTCAAAGGAGTAATTAAGCCAAAACAGCTCCAAACAAAAAAAAAAAAAAAAACATTTAAAACAAAATGAAACATTTGACTGTAAAGATTTTCTACCCAGAACTCCTGAAGTGGCAGTTTTAGCTTCACTTGGCTCAAATTTGGTAAAATTTCTCCTATCAAGCCCCAACTTCAACAATTAATCCAAAAAAATAATAGATTAACCATGCACTGTATTAATGTTAAATCAAGCTGGAAGAATGGTTCTTTTATCTTAAATGGAAAATTTTTTGGCGTGATTATGTTGTTGTTTCAGCAAATGACCTTTTTGAGTCTGTATTCTCCAGTTAATGATGAATCAATCACTAAATTTAGTTGACTGTTATTTCAACAATAAATTAATCGAGACTAATTGTTTCCGCTCTTAAGAGGTTAAATGAAAAAAAAAAAACTGCAGAATTTGGCAACTTTTTAACCGAATAATCAGTTAATCATCAGGACAATCGATTAATCAATTACTAAAAGTAGTTGTTAGCTGCAGCTTTAACACACTTCCTGTTCATGAAGCTGATGAATGAATGAATCTTCCAGGTCACCCCCTTTCACAACAACCAGTTCATCAACGGATTCACCACGTCACACAGCTTCAAACCAGCAACGTCGCCGCTCACCGTCAGACACTTCTCCCCCAGGAACAGGTTGGTCGTTCTCTCCGACGCCCAAAACAAAAAAAACGTTTTCAGCACCAGAGCTGTGAAATCATCACCTTCAACCTGATGTTTTCTACTCAGGAATCACAGCAAACCCCACGTGAGGCCGAGCATCCCCACGGCGGACCGCAGCTCCGGCCTCCTGGACAGCCCCAGCCTCTTCCCCGGCTTCGCCAGCGAGAGACTGAACGGGGTCCGCAGCAGCCCGCCGGCCCGGCTCCCCTCCAGCCAGCCCAGAACCAGGCTGCCCTCCACCGCCGCCTTCCCCCGCCGCGACGCCGCCGGCACCGGCCGCGTCACCGAGCCGCTAATCCCAGATTATTCCCTCGGAGTCGGCCGGGGAAGGTAAGTTTGTTGTTCCGCAGTCCAGTGTGATGTTTGCTTTATTTCAAAGATTAAATCTTCAAAAACTAAAAATGTGATTAACTAATAAAATGTAACTAATTGCTAAGATTTTATTCATTGGTAAAATTTCTAAAAAATTGATTAATCAGGCCAGGTTCTCAGGTAGAAGTGAAGTTTTGTAAATTCAGATGTTCCCTTTGTTAAAGGAAAACTCTTTCTTCTTCCAGGAAAAAGAGGGATGAAAAGTTTACGGTAAGTGTTCCTCCTTCCTGTCGCCCATCAGAAAGGTTCTGACGTCGATGTCTCCGGTTCTGAGTTCCTGTCCATCTCCGTGCAGAGAGCGACGCCCCAGTCGCCGCCGCCTCCCAAGCCCCCGTCTCCCAGCTTCGAGCTCGGCCTGTCCAGCTTCCCGCCGCTCCCGGGCGCCGCTGGGCAGCTGAAGGCGGACGAGGCGTTTGACAGCCGGCTGGCGAGCAGCGTGGTGCTGGGACCCTCGAAGGAGCGGGTGAGAACCGGACCTGCTAACAGGGTTCTGTCAGGTTTTATCCTGACTAACGGAGGACCAGCAGTGGGTCCGCTTGCTGACAGGAACGCCGCCGTATATAAAAGATGGAGGCGTTTCTCAGGGTTCACTATTTAAAACCCTGGAAAAGTTTGGAATCTGATTTAAGGTTTTTCATTCCTTAATTGTTTTCTCCCCTCTTTCCTTCACTATTTACTTCTTTCCTTATTTACTTTTTTATATCCTTCATTTGTTCTTTTTTGCTATTGCCTTCCTTCCATCCTTTTTTCATTTTTTTTATTCTTCCTTGTATCCTCTCTTCCTTCCGTCCTGTTTCTGCTGTTTCTAGAATATTTAAATCTAGATCTAGAAATATGGTCCATAGATTGAACTGAAAAGTCAAATGTGGGAAAATCAAATCTGGAGTTTTTCTTATGAAAGAAATGTCGGAACCCTGACTCCCTACTCCAGTTTTTGACCTGAAACACCGTAAACATGGTGAACCGCGCAGCCTGAAGGTTTCTTATAGACTCTGATGTTTTCCAGGAACTGTTCCTTTAACCAGATCTTCTTCTCCTCCTTGTTTTTCTTCTTGTTCCAGACTGTGAATCCGGACCCCAGCGGCGGCACTGTTCCTCCAGCCGGTCCCAAAGAGCCTCTCCGATCCTCCGCCTCCCCTCTGCCTCCAAGCTTCCAGCCCTCCCCCTCGACCCCGACCGCCCCCCCGACCTCCACGTCGACCCCCGGCACGCCGCTGAGCCCCGCCCCCTCGGCCTCGCTGTAAGAACCGCAGCGACGAAAACAACGGAGACGATTCTGAAGTCCAGACTTTATAAACTCTCAGCCTCCTGTTTCTGTTTTCCAGGGAGGTGAGGGAGGTGAAGGCGGCGGCGGCGGAGGCAGTGAAGCCGAAAGAGGCGCCGCCATCGGTGGAGCGCGTTTCCGGCACGCTGTCCACCGCCAGCAAATCGATTCAAGTCAACGGCGCCGCCACGGTCAGTAAAGACAATACGTTTTAAGTTTCGGATTTATTTATTAAATTGTATGAAAAAATAAAATCAGAAAAAAGAAGAATTTTCCAGATTATTTTCTTTCAATAAAAAACTTTTAGAACTTTAATATAAACTGCAGGTGTGTATCTGTCTGGTGAATTTTTGGTTAAAACATGATTGTTTCTAATTTACTGGGTAGAAAATCCATAAATTTCACTCAAGAAAGAAAAAAAGGACTGCAGTAACTGCAGTTACTCTCCAGCGTTCTGCCCCCAACGGTTTTTTGGTCTTAAATTTAATTCCATGTATCACAAGATTTTTTTTAAAAAGTCTTAAATCAGATTTGCTGAAACCTTTTTTCCGGCCGTCAGGAGCTGAGGAAGCCATCCTACGCAGAGATCTGCCAGCGAGCGAAGGACGCCCCCACGCCGCTTCATTCAGCCCCCCCAAAGGAAGCCAAGCCAAGCTGCGCTGCCCCCGCAGGCGAGGAGAGGAAGTGCAGCGACACCTCCTCCGCGCCGTCAGGGGAGCACAAACCCAGAGAGACTTACCACCCGCCCTCCAAAGCCGGGGCCGCCTCCACAGCCCGGCCCCTGAAGGAGGGTCGGAGGCCGACGGGGCGCTGGGCCTCGCCGCCCCCCCACCCAGGGAAACCCTCCAGCAGAGACGCCCACCACACCCCACCCAAATCGCCGCAGTGAGGCGGGCCCTCCTCCACTATGCTCCACAGAAGTCTAAAAAACGAGTCAGGGCTACTCCACTTCTCCCCCAGTATCACCAGTCAGCAACAAGCATAGAGGACGCCTTCTTGTCTGGATCAGGGCTTGCAGACATAAAGCACTTTACTGTGCATGTAGAGCACTGTCTCTTCTTTTTCTTCTGCTTCTTCTTTTTTTTTTTTAAGTTTATTTATTTGATTTTTTTCTTTATTTTCCCTCGTTTCTCTGCAGCTGTCTGCCATTACAGCGACGCGGCCCAAACGGACTTCGTTCTGGGATTTCATCATCGTTAAATTTCCCGACTTATTTACACTAACTTTCATTACTTTTCCATGGGCAGTTACAGTTATCTGCCACCAGGTGTCACCCTCTTTTCTTCTTTCTGCCCGGCTTGTAACGGCGGCAAACTCTGATTCATACTTTTCTGCTGGAAAAAACTGGGAGAAATCTGTCGAAAATCCATTGGTTTTGATCCGAGATGTCAGAAAACCACCTGGGAAAACTGTAACACTAGCTACCACTCAGGTGTTGGCAATTAATCGGAATATTCGGAAGACGGTGCTAGATTCCTGGTGTCAGTCACTGCTATTTTTCTCAGTTTACATCTACAGATCTTTAACTAACATAAAAGAAGCAGGAGGGAATTTGGTCTTGATAGTTTTCCGGACGGCATTCCCAGCATTCAGTTGTTGTTTTGACGACTTCCTGAGGATTATTTGTTTTCTCCCCTTGAGTTGGTTGTTGCTAGTGAAGCGCTGGTTAGCGTATGGTGAATCCAGAAAGTGCAAAAAGCTTGAATGAATCTGGGATATTTTCAGGGAAGCGGAAGAGATTTGTGTTTGCTTGCATGTTGAAGAGGCAGAAGCAGGTCGGTTCGGTTTCGGGTCGGTTTCTCCTGATTTCGATTCATTAGAATGGGAAGACTTAAATATCAACTTAAGCACACACAGTTTGATTTTTTTTTTTTTTCTGGCTTCTTCTCTCTGGTTTTCCTCAAAAAGGAGCTGGAATTTAAGCACAGAGGGAATTTTTGGGATTTTCAGTCACTGTAGCAGCCACTCTGGCAAAATCAAATTCAAATTTTCATGAGAAAATAAATATTTTTGTCATTGCGTTCCTGTCCGGAAATGAGAACCGCATCTCGATCAAGTCTTCCTCCAACACAAAATCCCACTAAAGGAAAACCGGAGCCCGTTTGAAAAAGGGAAAACCTTCTTTTTCATTAGTTTTTATGCTGCTTTTCATTTGGATACCTACTTTTTTTTCCTCCTGTTTTTGTTTTGAAGGACTGAGATGCACTCGGATGGATTGATTTCTTTTTTTCCTTATTGGTGGAAAATGATAAAAAAGTTTCCATATCCAGTTATTTATAAAGCAGAGCTGTTTTCTTTTTAAGCAAGAAGATTTGGGGAATGAAAATCCATGTTGAAGACTCTGTACACATAAAACGTTTAAAAAAAAAAAAAATCCATCCAGTGTTTGAAAAACTTGAATTTTATTTAAACTTGAAAAATAACTTTGCCTTAACTTTTCTACAAGACGAGCATCGAGTTTTTATTTCTCCTCAAGAGGGAAAAAAAAAAAAAAATCCCCCCCGGATGTTAACGAAGCGACGCTGTGGAAAATATTTAGTCTTACTTTAGACAGAAAATCTGGCAGCGTTTACTTTTCTTTTCACTGATTTCTGTAAAAAATTGTACGAAAGACAAAAGATTTTGTTCTTACTTTAGTTCCAGGTTGTTTCTGTTTGTTTGGTTTCTTTTTGGGGGGGAAACGTTCTAAACCTTGTAAAAATGCAACTAGTCCAAACTGTATTAAAATGTGCACTTTGAAGTATGTGCTTTGCTTGTACAGTTGTAAATACTCAGAAAACTATAAGAGGTACCTTAAAATGATTATAAAAATATATTGATCCTTGTTAACTATAATGTCGCTGGATGTAGGATATAAAAAAAACACGAAACAAACAAAAGTGTTGTTGTGCTTTTGGAAAATAATTCTTTTTTTTAAATAATTAGTTTGCAGAGTTTGATTTCTGCTGAAATGTTTTGTTTTTCGTTGGGTTTTTGTCGTCTGGCATTCCATCTTTGTTGTCACCTTCGCCCTCCTCTCCCTCCTCTCAGGCCGGCTTCTCTTTCACCGCATTCAGCTTCAGATTTTTTCAAAAATCTTTCAGATTTTTTTTTTTCAGATTTTTTCTGTTTTTAACAAAAAAAATCTCCAACAAAAAAAAAGCACTACATATTTATTCTTTTTTAATGCATCAACTGGAGCCACTAATGCAGAATCTGTCTAATCCAATATAATTAGATTTAATTTAGAAGAAAAAAGCATGATGGCATCTGAACACTAAGACAACAAACTGATTTTCTATATAATGGTAGGTTTGCCATCCGTAAAGAATGAGTTTTAGGTGCAGAAATTATCTGAAATGTACAATTTGCTTGGAAATAAAAAAAATGTGTTGGAAGCTTCATAGAAAACATGGATACTAATCATCTAATTGTTTAAAACATTAATAAGATGCAGTTTTTGCTGATTGATGAATAAATTAAAGCATTACCTGAGTTGATTCATCTGGATCTGAGGGAAGTTTTTTTTTTTGTCATATTTTCACATCCTGAAATTTTCCCGGGAACTGTCGGGAATGTTACGGGAAGAACAGAAATTGTGAATCTGGTGAAAGAGAAACCCAACTCTTGGCTTTTAAAGAGTGATGCTTGATCCCCAAATCAAATTTTTTATGTTTGTTAAATTTTTTTACACCATCTGTTTGTACAGCAGGTGGCGCTGCGGAGTCAATTCAGAAGTTCTTGGGTTCTGATTTGCTGAAGGATAAAAACTTGCGCGACACAGAGAAAAACATCCAACTTTTTGTGCGTTTTCTGGAGTTTTTCTCCTCCTTTCTCGTTCTGACAAATGTACAAAAAGATTTAATTTTCAGGCTTCAAGGCTCAACTGGAATCACTGATTAATTGTTTGTTTTTGGTTTATTTTCTTCACCGGTGCCATCACACAGGCCTGCTGTTCATTTCCTGACTGAGCTGAAAACGTCTCACGATGATTATGTTGATGAGCCGAGGAGCGTCTGGTTGCATGTTTCGGAGAACAAAACCAGAGGAATACGGATTGATGAGGGAAAAAAACTCTGGACCTGAAAGAAAAAAAAAAGCTTCATATCGATCTTCTCATCTCTGTTCTCACGGTGCCATTCTTCGGTTGGTTTCTCTCAACGCTCTGTGGTTGCATATCTGACTTTATCAAAGACGCGACAAAGAGAACGCAACGTCGGACTGCTTAATCGGCTCACTGTGGTATAACTCATTAACTCTTCCTGAGCTAACAGCTGTGGACAATCGGGGGCTCGGGACTGTTACCCCAGCGGGTCAAAGGTCGCAGCAAAGAGGGCTTCTTTCTTTTTGTTCTATTTTTATTTTCTGGGGTTTGTGTTGGTTTTTTTTTTTTGTTGTTTTTTTTTTTTTTGTTCCATTGAGACTGGAATCAAGCGTACATGTCGGCTCTAGATAATTTAAGTTACTCTTGTGTCATGATGTAAAATGTCTAATTTGGAGAAAAAAAATGTAGCTTACTGAAAAATAAAGATTTAGGCACTGTTGAAGAGCCAATGTCGTCGTCGTCTTCTCTGCAGAACCGGTTTTAAAAACGGGTTGAAAAAATCAGATTTGCTCTGAAAATAAGAAGGTGCATAACGAATAGTAAGGTGCAAGGAAAGAAACCACTATTTAAAATGTTTTAATAAATAAAAACCTGAAAAGTGCGGCTTGCATCTGTATTCAACCCCATTGGATGAATTGTCTTGGAGTAAATCTCTGAAACTTGCTTCTATTCTTTAAAAAATTAATTGAGATTGAATGCAGGGTTCATTTTCAAATCTGGACTTTGACTAGTCCAAATTTGAAAATTTGGAATTTGTGTTGTCTTTCTAACACAAAGATGCTTTGAGCTAAATGTCTATAGTTTTATATTTTTTGTTTGAAAGATGTGAGGCTTGCCTAATTTAAATGGAAGCATCCAGTTTTCAAATTTATTTAGATAGAAAATTGTGAGCAATATCAATTCGTAACAAAATGAGAAGATCTTATTATTTATATTTATATTTAATCATGTCAAGTAGAATAAAAAAATTGAAATATTCACTCCGAACTCAGATTATTGTAAATGTCTTCCCCCGTCCTCAACTCCCTCAAAATTTGGGGAGTTTTAGTTCAAGTGACAATTTATTAATTTAATGAAAATACTGTAAATAATAAAAAAAGGAAAATAAATTAAAATGCACTGATTTTGAATTAGAAAAACGTCACTTTACAGCATTAAGTCTTTATATTCTCTGACTTCTCTAAAAAAAATTAATCGGTTTGGTGTGAAATACCCCGAGTCGCCACGAGATGGCAGCAGCCTCTCAGGACAGATTTACTTTTTTCAGGTTTTAAATGATGTTTAAATCAAATCAACCCTATAAACTACAAAACAGCGCATGGATGACAGGATGTAAATTATAGGTTTACGTTGAGTGATTTGATAAATTATTCCTACTATGATAGGAAAAGTCGATGGTAAAAACATACTTTCAACTGCACATATTAAGTTTTGGTTATAACACCAAAAACAGTGTTTACTTAATAGTTTTGTCCAATTTATTGTTCATTTGTAGATTTTCTTTTCTTAAAGCAGTAGTAAAATTAATGCTAATTAATTGAATGAATGACCAAGCGTTAGAAATTAGCTTATCTTAGCTTGGCATTTTTGCAGAACCAGGTCAAATAGTTACATCTTTCATGGTTCCCACTTTAAATGGTAACATGTTTATTTTCTCTTCAACAACCACACTGTCTGAAGTTTGTTCCTGTTTTTAGTTTTATATTTATTCATAAATATTCAAAACTGGGAAGCAACTAGGATAAAACATCAGCCCATTTTATCTTTAGGTATTTTGGGAATACCAAACATACTGATTTCTCATATGCGATGAATAAATAAATGTGGCAGAATTAGTCAATTAGAAGTAAGTAGAAATGTTCATTTGTTCCATGTATCCATGTTATTTATTCTCTTTAATGACCTACAGACATGCAGTTTGTAGATTATTAAATGTCATGGGTAGTGTGGCCATTACCTTATGAATAATAATAATTAGAATATCTGTAGTTTTGTTGATGAAAACTGTAAACAGTTTGAAAAAAGAAAAGTTGACCTCTGGTGCCCCCTGGTGGTTCATTTTCCACTCCATTTATCGGGTGTATTTTTTTCCACATCGTTTCTCTTGGAAACACAAACACACACTAAACATATTCTCCCCTTAAATTGGAAAAACAAAGATACAACATCTAATAATTCTGTTCATAGTCTCTCTAGTCCTTTAAATTATACATGCAAGTAACACAAAGTTAGGAATAATTTACAAGAAACTAAACAGGAAATGCAATCTAATTTCAATCTCAAATTAAAAGCACAAGGAGCGGATTTATTTATTTTATTATTATTGTTGTTGTTTCATGATTTTGTCTTTTACATCATCAGATAAGGAAGAACATTACAAAAAGAAAGAATTTGTTAGCAATAAAAACATCAATATGTCAAATAAATTTCATTCATTATTGTTAATATATTTATTAACATTTTTACTTATTTTATTTAATGTAATATATTTTGCAAAACATTTTTACATTTGCTAATAGTTGACTAAAGGGTTAATTTAACCGTTTTTTTTAATGCTTTACTTATGTTTATAATATTTTATCCACACACAAAAAATAAAGTTATGTGATGTAATGATGTGAATTAAACTTAACAATCACACTGTTGTCCTTGTGTAAACTTAATAAACGAAATTCGGGATTTGCCAGAAGAGCTACAGGTGTCTGACTGCTGCCGCTCTTATTTTGAAAGCCAGCTCACCGGAAGTCTCTCCAGCCTCGCGCTAGCTTGGCGTTTGTTTTGCGGAGTCTCCGCTGCCGCACACGGAGCCACACGCTCAACGCGGACTCGGACCGACTTTGGATTTCTGCTTCTTTTTTTTTCGCGGGGAGTTATTCGGTGGAAAAAAATCCTGGAGGGACAAAACAAGGAGTAAAGAGCCGGAAAACAGAGCTTAAAGTCGGCTTGTGTCGGAGGAATGGCGGACCGGGACCCGGTGCCGCTTCCTGCGGAGGTTCGGGCCAAACTGGCCGAGCTGGAGCTGGAGTTATCGGAGGGTGAGTAGGGGGATTCCCCCCGCTGAGCTCGGTTCTGGTTCTGGTTCTGCTGTTCTGATGGGTTGACAGCTGAGAAGGTTTTTCTGCTGTGGGTTGGAAAAGTAAGAAGTTCATGTCCGGCTTAATGAATTCACACATGGCGCTGATTGATGGAGGGATGCAGAGGATGTGCTGGCGAAGCTGTTGGGCTGCATTTGTTTGCAAAAACAATATTTACTGCGGCTTGAAATCAGTGATTAATGAATGTTTTTGGAATATGAATTAAACCCCAACTTTTTAATTCACGTTTTCTGCTTGTTTTGGAGAAATAATCAGCTGAATATGATCTAAAACAGGAGTGGACAAACTTTTTAAAACAATTTTAAAAAATAAAATCACCAAAGATGTTGCAATTTTAAAACAACAACAACAACAAAAAAACTCAACAATAAATTCGTTTTAACTTTTGATATTCCACTTCCGCTAATTTGCGTATTGGCTAAATATTTAACTTGCACCTAAATATTTAGTTATCATTATTTATTGTTAATGTTTGATTGGCAATTAAATGTTTGAAACTAGATATTTAGTTTGTTAACCTAATATTTATTTTGAAAGTTAAATATTTAAACAATTTGGCTACAAAGTTAAATATTTAGCTCCGTAACCAAGCTAAATAGTTCGCTAGTTAGCTTTGTTACCTTCCTAACTAAAGCTAATTATTTAGCTCAGACTTAAGTATTTTAGTTAGGAAGCTAAATATTTAGCTACCTACTTAGCTAGTTAGAAAGCTAACTACAGACTTGTTTAGTTTGACTAAATATAGAGTTTGCAAACTAAACAGTTAGCTTGTGAATTAGATATTTTGTTTGGAAACATTTATGAATGTTTGCATAACATTGTAAAAATATGACTTTGAAAAATGAACATTTGCAGTTTTTTGTCTCTGGCTAAATAAACCAAAATATTACTGTGTAACTTTACAAACAGGACCCCATACCATTTAGCCAAACTTTAATTCAGCAATAAAAAGCAGATTTGGCTCCATTTCCATTTTAAATGTATGCAAAACTTTGTCAATAAAGTCAAAAAACATAACTGAGCAAACGCAGTGTTTCCTTTAAATAATAAATGCAATTAAAATCACACAAGAATAAGCCTGTTGATGTGACAAATCATTTAAAAAAATCTTCCTCCAAACTACTTCCTGTCCTTTTCTTCTTTGTGGTTTCTGCCAGTGACAACATCCTGGTTGATGATCACGTGACTCATGTGATGCTAAAAAAGTATTTTTAGCAAAATGCACTAATTTCGAAAACTTTTTTTAGTAAAAAAAATAAATATATTTTTTGTTTTCTTTTAATTGGTGTTAATTTATTTACAAAATGTCAAATTGCATATTGATGTTGAGGAACAATGCTTGGAACATTGTAGTAAGTAGATATTAATTTAAATGTTGACATGGCTTATTTGATTTATTCTTGAATTATAGTCCAGGATGGCTGCAGAAAATCATTTTATAGGTCCTCAAATGGCCCCCGCGCCTCACTTTGAACATCGGTCATGTAAAGCATCCAGAAAAGAAGTTTCCACACCTAAAATTTGGATTTGAAGGGGGAAAAAAGAAGCAAAGAAATGATTAGTCACACACACCCTGCAGCCAGGTGGGTTTCCTAAAGGAGGAATCTGTTTTTTATCATCCAGTTTGCAGACTCGGGTTGGTTTTCCAGATGCAAAGATGCAGTCTTGGTATTGATTTTCTCATTAGCTCTCCCTCCTCCTTGCTTGTTTCTTTTATTTTTTCCCAGATTGATATGTCGCTCTGCTGCAGCCTTCCTCTGTATGTCAGTGTCATATTTCAGCTGTTTTCCCTCCTGGAGGGACTCAGCCTTGTAAGGAGAAAACCAGAGGAAGGGGAGGTGTGTGTGTGTGTGTGTGTGTGTGTTTTAAACAGCTGAAATGCAGAGGAGTTTAAAAAAAAGGTGACACACTTTCATGTGAAATTTCTCTTTATGTAAACAAGAGAAATGGGGTCAGATGCCCTGTTGCATTATTTACATGCTTAGCCGACGAATGCAAAGCTTTGACCCAATTTTGCAACCCCCCTCTGAAGCCTCTCGTCGCAGGATTCCTGGACCGCCTCAGAGATAGAAGACGCCCTAGAGCAAGGCATTACACCCTGGTGACGCTGGAGGAGCTGCAGAGAGCGTAGGGCTTAAAAATAATATCAGATCCAATTTTAATCTTATTTTTTTCTCGCTTATTTTTGAAAAAACAAATTTGAGAGTAAATATTCTTGCCGAATATTTAAATCATCCCTTCTGTGAGTTGTGTGATGGTGTAATTATGAGGAAGAAGTCATAATATTGGCAGAATTAAGACTCAATTTTAGCAGAAAACTGAGAAAAAAATACTTTTTAATTTAATTAACTTCCACAAAATCAGCTGAGGAAGGTAAATTTCTAACTAGTTAGAAGTTAGACTAAATTCTAATGTTTTGTAAAGTTGTATTGATATTTAATTTTTTTCTTTTTGACATTTATTTCTAAGAAAAGAAATTACAAATTTTCAAAAAGTGTCTTTTATTTCAATCATCCCTTTTCTGAGTCGTATGACAGAGAATCAACGGCGGGCTACAGAAATTTCAGTTAATTTATAAGCATAGAGTCGTAATGTTAACAGAATAAAGATGTAATTTTACTAGAAGAATGTCTTAAAATTATAAGAAAAAAGTCACTTAATCAGAAGAAACTTTGATAATTTTGTTATTTTTTTGTCTTAACCTTCCTTGGAGTTGACAAAGGAAGATAAATCTGTTGTTTTGAAGTAATATAATAGTAACAGTATAGCAATAATAATGCAAGAACACATTCTTAAAAATCAGTAAACTTGAAATTCTAATTAACATTTAACATTTTAAATATCTAAAATAAATAAACAAAAGAAATAACAAATAAACTCAACTAATTTTAATAGAATTGGTCTTCAAAAGAAGTTCTAGTTGAGACCAAACTGAAGAATTTTATCACCAATATAGTTTTTGCTATAAAGAGAAAAACGATAAATCATGCAAATGGTAATTATTGATTTATCATGCTATTAAATGGTTTATTGTTTATTGGGACAGCCTTATGGTCTGTTCTGGTGTCTGCTGCTTTTCTTATTGATCGGTGGGATTTGGGTGCAGCCTGACCTTTGGATGGTAACAGATAAGGTGAAAGCTTTTATTCACCTTATCTATGAATGTGAATAAGGATTTTTATGGCCGTCTGTGACTCATAAACAGAAAGCAGAACTGATGACTGATGTTTCCGACTGTCGATCTGTGTAGATTTGACTCCACTGCAAGCTTTAAACACCAAACATGATCAGATTATTTACCAAAAGATTTGACTTTTTAATGACGTTCGGTTAACCTGGAAACTGCAGGTCGTTTTACCTTCCAGTAAAGCTGCCATTATTCTCAACATAACCATCAGCGTCAGCTAAAGCAATCAACTTTGAAAAACATTGAAATTTTCAATCGGTACATGATTTTTATGGATTATTTTCTTAAACTTTTCAATAAAACGTTGCCCTTCTATTTGGTGTGTGCCCACTCTGCTGTCTGCAGGGACAGGTGCATGTGTCTGGGGGTGTGTACGCGCCGTCATGTGTGGATAAAACTATCAGTTTACTGTCAATGAAGCCACTTCATACAAGGTTCCGAACACTCGACCTTGAGGCACACCTGATTTTAGTAAATGGCTAATTAGCAGGTTGAGTCTGGTGGGTAAAAGCAGAAAAATATGTAAAATATGGAAGCATTTATTTAGGGTTTTTTTTTAAATTGGAAAAACTCATAATTTAATCCATTAGGGATACATTGAGCCACTATTTTTTGTTATGGATATCTGAGATTTAGTATCGGCCAATACCGATCCCATGCAAAAAAACAGTGCTGAATTGAGTTAAATTGTTTCTGAATTACAAATTCAGCAACTTAAACTCACCAGTAGCTTCACAGGGTTGGGCAAACATTTAAAAACAACTTTTAATTTGTTCAATCAGTGGAAAGTGAACAATAAATTGACAAAACAATAGGGTGAGTACTTTGCTCAAACATGTAAAGATAAACAGCTGCAAACACTCGTTCAAAAAACATCAAAAACTTGTATGCAATCTTACCAACTTTTGCTGAAAAGTTACTTGTTAGTTTTGTCTTATTTCAAGCGTACTGAGAAATCTGCACTAGAAACTAAACCAAAAATACTTTGTAAGATTTTGTGTTTTTTGCAGTGTAGATTTAGAGTGACTAGATCTGCCCTTATTGTCACAAATACCTAATCTGTGTATTTTTTTTTTTTTTCAGTAATGGGACTGATACAAATATTAAAACCTGATCAGTTCATCTCTATAAACCCAAAGTGATTTTGCTGTATTGGGAGTTTAAAGATTAATTAACTGAAATCAATAAAACAATCTGTAGTTTTTACTTTGAAGGTGAAACTTTCAGATTTGACGGCTGAAGCATCTCCTCTTAAATCACACCGCCTCACCTGCAGGCCCACCGTTGCCATAGCGATGTAATTTCCTCTCCTCCACCCTGGCAGAGGGAGAAGCTCGTTTGCAAACCATAAATTCATATTTGCTCCTGTTTTTTTTTTGTTGTTGTTTTTTTTGATGACTCACCGCAGTTTTCCCCTGCAGGTTATCTGTTCCAAGGTTTCCCACTGAAACCAGCTTTATTTGGATGGCCCGTAAAAACTCAGAAACTTTAGGGAGTTTTTTCTTCTTCTAATATGAAAGCAGGAGCAAAACGGACTAACAAAACTGAATTTAAAGCTACCATGAGCTAGCATCCCTCCTCCTCCTCTTGTTGTTGTTGTTGTCCAGATGTTCGTCATCGGCTGTCAGCCGTCTCCTCCGGCCGGGTGGCTTCTCACATTAATATTCATCGGCCCGTGCTGTCAGCCTGCCTGCGCAACAAATCTGAGGGCTGGAAATGTCAGCGGGCCGAGCAGACGTTCGTTTCAGGCCGAAGACAGGTTGACGTCTCCTCAGGAAATGGCCCGGATGTGAAGGGAAAGAGGAATCAGTGGCAGATTCACCAATTAGTACTTTAACCTGAAGAAAAACCCAGTTTACTTTACCTGTCTGCCATTTTAGCTATTCAACATTTCAACAGCTCCACATGCAGAAAGGTCTCAATTTGCTAATAAATCACCATGCCTACCAGTTGGAGTTGAACATGTTTCGTTAGGGCTGATATTTTTGTTTTTCCTCAGATACGGCGCTGTCAGACGCTTCAGATGCAGCTTTAAATCCACGACTAGTTGAACATGAACATCTTGTAATCTTTGTTTTAGCCCAAAAGTTGTTGTTTGAGATATGTAAAAACTCATGATTACTCAAAACATTTTACATCTTTGCTATATTTTTCACTAATTTTTTCACCTGTGCAATGCATTCTGGGCCGACGATGCGGGTAGCTTCAGTCCATAAAATGTCAGAATTGACACAAAGTTTTAATGAGCTGTTATACGTAAGAGATCTGTTGAAACATAAAAACAGACAGACTTTTGAGCTACTGTTTACTGTGCTAGCTAGAGCTAACAACGTGAAAAGAGCTAACGCCATTAGCTATAGCTAAAAGTATTAAGAGGAGATAACACATTTAGCAGGAGAAAGATCATGCAACCAGTTTGGAAGAATTTCAGATATTGAAAACAAAAAACTAATAGATCATTATTGATTTCAGCTGATTTAAAATGCTTATGTCGTGTTAAATTTTTCAGGCTGTAGCCTGGTTTGTGATCCAGCTGTGAAATCTCCCTTCTCATCTCAATAAAATGTTTTTTTGTTTGTTTGTTTTTTTAACAAAGCTCTTCTGAAGTGGCGATCTTAGCAATAACCCACTGATTCAAAATCTTACCGTTTGTTTTTATTCAACAACTGATGTTGACCGTTAGCGAGGGCTAACGGTGTTTATTAGGAAAAACGTCCCTTCTTCTTACCCTGTCCTGTGGGATATTGTTAGATTAAATCCTGGGAACTGCCTTTGCAGCAGCTTGAGGTTTCCTCACTGCTGTTGGAAAATTTCTCCCAACGGCCGCCTGCTGCCCTGCAACCGTTGCCCCACCGTGTTGCCTGTCAGGGAGGTGATGTCATTGCTGGAGCAGCCAGGAGGACAGAGAGAGAGAGAGAGAGAGAGAGGTTTTTCACCGCGTTTCTGTCAGATTGCATCATGAAGCGGCTCAGTCTGCCGCTTCCAGCTCACATGTTGCCGTTTTCCTGCCTCCGGTTGCATTTTTCCAAAGCAGCAACGCTTTATTTTGGGGTTGGCACAACGAAAACAAATAAAGTCGATTGGGGGAAACGCATAAGGATGTGTTCTCGGCTCTGTCCAGGTGGACAGTGTGTGACCTCCTGACCTCTCTGCTCCCACTCGCTTCTTTTCTGTGGTTGATTAGCACTGGCTGTGTCTCAATGTCAACGTTTCGGTTGTGCAAAACTTTCCAGTCAATCCCTGAGGTCTTTATTTTGCTTGATCAGTTGTTCTCTCTGGAGTTTTTTCTTGGCTAGTGATCCTGGATGTTTGCGGCTGCTGAACTCCGTCCAAGTCGGCCTTTCGGGTCTTTCGTCTGCAGCCTGAGTCGGCACTTAATCCGTTTAAACAGTTCAGCTTTATTGGATTCACTTTAAAGGAGCGGGACAGTGGAAGACTTCCCATCCCCTTTGGGCCGGAAGATACGGCTGGAAAAACGTGACAATAAGACACTATTTATTGCTTCTTTTTTAGGTGTATCACAGCACACTTTTGAGCCTTACGAACTCAAATACTTCTCCTGATAAACATTACCATTTATAATGCTCTTCTTTTGGACTCCAGTCACATAAAAAAGTGTGATTTGCATCATTAAACTGCACACAGTAATTGTATTATTAGTCATATTTTCCAATTTGTTGGTATTTACCGACGCTTTCATTGACGAAACAGTGGAGAAAACTGTAAAACTAACCATCATTAATACATAGTTCTCATGCGACGTCAAACTTGCGGGAACCTGGTAGCTGACAGCCATCTTGGTAGGTATCCATCAATAACTGTCATGGCTGTTACTACGGCAACAGTAAACAAGCCACATTCTTTGTCGCTGTTTGATTTGGTTGACATATTCCTCTTACACATTTTTCAAAAGTTTAAATTTAATTTCTTTTTGCTGGTCTTTGCCTACCAGCATGGTAGTTCGGTGGCGCGCATCTTTTCCAACTTAGTGGGAACTACCTATAGGATTATGGCGACAATAAACCGAAGGCCTTCAGCCAGATCGTCCAGCCCTACTCTTGTATCAATGACGTAAAAGTCGGATAAAAGTGACATGATTGTTCAGACGCTTTGAAACAACGCTTTGAAAACTGTCGGATACAATTTAGCTTCACATGTGGACCTGGAAAAAATCTGAATTTTTTTTTTTTTTTTTGTGAAAAAATCAGAATTGGGCCCAAAAAGTTGGATATTAGGACAAAAAAAAAAAACAACTCAGATTTAGGTTGCATTTCCAGCTGCAACGCTGAATCCTTGCTGATTGTTTGTCTGTTTATGACACTCTGGGACTCTCCAGCTTCTCCAAACGAAGAATAAAATGAAATTTGTTCAAGGCAGCAGCGTTTGGTTGTTCTGATATCTGCAAAGCAAAGAGCCTGTAAAGCTTGTGGGAATCTGCTGAAGCGAAACTCCGTCACACTTTCTGTTCTCCTTATGTAAACAGTCGGTTCAGTAATGCTGAAACTGTGAAACAACATAGAGGATGTGAAGTCAGGCTTCACAGTCCAGAATGATTTTAAACACTGTTTTTGAGAAGGGTTGATTCTGAGCTACAATATTTTCTAAGCCATAAATGTTCAATAATGTCATGTTATCAAACCCTAGTTTGATATGAAAGTATTTAATGACTTGCGTAGAAAAATTATCATGCTTTTTTTGACTTCCTAAATATTGCAAAAAAAAAATTATTTTAATGTTTTTCCTAATTGAAAGTACTTTTGTGTCTTAAACCTCAGGTCAACCTCACTTAATCAGAAGTGAAATCAAAACAAAATCCAAAAACATAAAAATCCTGATATTAAAAAGAAATACCTTCATGAAGTTTTTCTTCCAAACTTTTGCTTTTAAACTCAAAACCAGAAAGAAAAAACAAAGAATTTGCCAAGTAACGTTAGTCAGAGACTCAGTCAGGAAATGCTGAGTCACTGGTTGCCGTGGCGACTCCCACCTTTTTGTGATGACAGAGGCAGTGAAAACCCGCAGTAAGTTTTTCTTTAAAAGGGTTGTTTAATTTAGAACCTGGAAGAAAGAAAAACCTGCAGAGTAATGCAAAAGTCTTAAGGCTCCAATTATAGATAATAGTTTGGAAATATGTTATTAATTAATCTCTAAACACTTAATAAAGGACGAGAAGAAAATAAAATCTACTGGTTTCTTGCCAAATAGTCACATTTGTTCACCAAAATAGTTGTCATCTTGAACATTTCAGACTACCTTGTAAGCACAATAAGGCTCCTTCTCACCATCCTAAATTAATGTATAATAAACCGTTGGTAATGATTTATAAAGTGTTTGTAAATGAACAGATGATATATCTATAAACTATTTATATAAGCCATCCATAACATAACATTTCTTTTGCTTTTAATTAACTAGATGCAATTATGTGGAACTTGTTGAAAAGAAAAACACTTATATTAAGTTAATGATTGATTTTTTTTTTTTTAGTTTTCCTTATTTGCATGCAGATGTGAAAGTTGAGACTTGAGTTGAACTTTTGGATCTGGCTGCTGATATCGATCAGGACTCTGAAAAGCCACGTTCTCGTAATCGTTTGAAACTAATGGCTTGTAAAAGTTCGTGCCTCGCTGGTTTATGGACACGCCTCGGAGTCGGACCGGCCTGAACATTAGGAGTCGAGCTGCAGAGAGCGATGAACTCCATCTGGTTCCCAGCAGAATAAAAGCACCTCTCTTTCTTGTCTTATCCCAGGAATCTGCCTGGAATTGCCCCCATCTTTGACCTCATTCTCCAAACCGGTTTCAGCCACTTTCTTTTTTTTTTTTTAGATTAGAGGATTGGCTTTAGGAGAAACAGGGGGGTGGATAAGGAAAGCATTGTGCTGCAAACGTTAACAACGCCACGGCTAGTTAAAGGGTTTTGGCTCCAGGTTCGTCTCTTGGAACGCTGGAGTGATAAAGTTTTTGTTGGTCCAAACAGCCTTCCAGGAAAAGCTGCCTGCCAGATTAGTTAGAAGATGATTCTAACATCTGCAGGAACGAGGTGCTCTTTATTCTTGAAACATCTGGATTTACCTGCAGACTTTAGCATGATAGCTATCTGCTTTGCAGGCTAAAACAGAGCAGGTCACAGTGCATGACTGGAACGCTGCAGAGAAAACACAAACAAAATCCACCTCCACTGGAGCTGCTGCTTCTGCCCAAAAAAGTCCAGATCTTGGCCCGAGGCTCAGGGACATACTGAACTGACAGAGCAGAAACAGCCGCACAGCTTTGAGCCTCCTGTATACAAACCATGTCGATTGTCCCCCAGAGTGATGGATCCGACCCCCGGGGCCGACTGGTGGGAGTCTGGAGCGCAGCCAGGGCTGGCTGGAGGTTTACAGAGCTCCAGATGGCGTTTTCTCCATTTATAAATACAATTACCTCTGCACATCACAAACACTCTGCTCCACAGTTTGCCTTATTTCACCTAAAAGGAGACCTTGCAAAATTCATGCAAAATTCACTTTTTGCATGTTTTTGTACTTTGATTTGGGTTTCTACTGCTTCTAGAAACAGACCAAATGCTTAAAAAGAAGCCAGCCATTTTTTATGTCCATAAGTTTTTTGGTGTCTGGAAAACGAGCTGTTTCAAAACCTTCTAATTGCTAAGGCACTGCGCCGTTACCCAGCAACCCCAGATGAGCCCAGGTCGTTGCCTAGCAACCCAAGCTGAGCTCCAGCACAAAGACAAAACACATAAAACTGCCAGTTAGGACAAAACAAACTACTTTATACTTTAAACTTTATACAAAATGGCTGCTTTTCAATAGCATTAAATGGTTCCCACTGTGCAAAATTTATATTTTGTATGTTTTTGTACTTTCATTTGGGTTTATACTGCTTCTAAAAACAGCCCAACTGCTTAAAAACAAAACAAAACAAAACAAAAACAGCCGGTTTTTGGTGATAAGTTAATGTTTTGTGGTACATGGAAAACGAGCCGTTTCAAAAACCTTCAGATTTTTAAGCCACAGCACCGTTACCTAGCAACCCCATATGAGCTACAGCACAAAAACAAACACATAAAACCACCAGTCAGGACTTCTGTAAAAAAAAGTGCAAATTGACTTCTGCATACTGTATCAAATGTTTGCCGCATTTTTCAAAATGGCGGCTTTTCAATAATATTAAAGGAGATCTATTGTGCAAAATTCTCATTTTGCTCAACGCAGTGGTTTTTTGGCAATAATGTTTTTTGGTGTCTGGAAAATGAGCCAGTAAAAAATCTTTTGCATTGTGAAGGTGCTGCGTTACCTAGCAACCCCTGTTGTTAAAGGTAAAGTGAAGCCCACAGATTCAAACTGAGGTTAAAGGATAAAATAATTGTAACAGACTGTACAGTATTTCACATGACCACTTATACTGTCACAATCAATAAATCAATCAATTACCGTTTCCATCTATGTTGTGTTAGTAAAGCAGGAGGATTGGAGTGAATTTGAAGTTCAGGCCTCAGAGCAGCAGACAACCAGGGATGCAAATTTACTGACATCATGTAAATTTGCACCTTCTAGGTGCAAAACACAAGTTTAAAGACACAACTTTTAGAAATATTTGACATTTTTAGAGAAGTTTCTCCTTCATGTTGTGCTTCAGTTCAACTTGTAATTTAAAAAGCTGATATCAATGTTCTTTTTATTATTATTATGTATTATTTATTTTTTGCTGTTGATGGATTTTGAGCGGCGGATCAAGCTGATTTGTATTTCCGTGCTGGCGGAGCTCCACCACCTGGAGGGTTGGATTTATCTGTGCGATCAACACCGACTCGAACAAAGGGTGGAGCCGCCTCTGAATGGAGCAGAGAAAATCAGCTTGAATCAGCTGCAAGTTTGAACCCTAATCCTAACCCTGTGCTAAAGAATCCGAGAGGTTCAATGCTGGAAACCTGAAAGGGCTTTTCTTGCTAAACTTCAGGATGTGTGAATGTTCAGAAGGGCAGAAATATTGAAGAGGACCTATTATGCAAAATTCTGATTTTGCATGCTTTTGTCCTTCCATTTGGGTTTCTACTGCTTCTAAACCATCAAACTTTTGGCATTAAGTTTTAGTATCAGGAAAATCAGCTGTTACAAGTGGTTTTATGATCTAGAAACCACTTTGCTGCATTCTTTTTGGTTGTGCAGGAGGCTCCACTTCTGCTTTTCAAAGATGCACAGTGTATCTATTTGCAGCCATTTTTACATGGGTGTGGAAACGTGGGGTTGGGGGATGTCGCCATCAGCAGCTTATTTGGATAAGCGACAGAGACCTTATAATAGCTCAGAACTGCACAGACTAAAATCTCATTGTCTACGAATAATTTGGTGCAAAAAACGCAATGAACATTTTGTATTACCGATAAAAACATTCTAACTTGTTAAATGAAGCATAATAGATCACCTTTAAAGTGCAGCATCACTTTGAAGATTAAGTGAACTCCACAAACAATCACTCAAATGGAGATTATCGCGCTCGTTTTGATTTGAAAACATCCACTCCTGCAACTGAACCAGATTTTTAACTCAGTTTTTCCTGCAGCAAATCCTCAGAGTCGCTTCCTTAGAGTCCAAACCGTCCAGCGGCATGCTGGGAAACATTTCTGACCCTTTTGACGAGGAGTGGGAACCTTTTTTACCCACTTCATCTATTAACGCTCAGCAGAGGGACGTCAGCATCTTCATTATCTGCATCATTCTAAGCGGCAGCGTGATGAAGACAAGTGATTTATGGATGCCCTTCATCCTGCGCACAGCAGGGATGAAGGATGGGATTACCTTTTTTTTTTGCTTCTTTCAGCTTTAAAATGTCTCAGGGAAAACCAAAAATCAAAGTTCTTGATGTTCCATTTGTTCATCAGTGAAATCGTTTGGCTTTCATTGTGCGATCTGTTAACTTTTCTCCGCCGTTAAGAAGGAAACGTGTTGAGCTACATAATGGCAAATATCGCCTCAGATTATGAGGCGACGGTGAGTTCGACCAGCTTAAGCCTCTGAAATGTGTTGCACAATTCTGGCCTAGTTTAAAAACGAGGGTTATGAACTTTTCAGCATGAGGTCATACAGAAACTTCTCTGCTTTTAACGCTGATGCAGGAAAAACCAAATGATCTTTTAATCCAGCAGCAAAAGGATAAACAGATGACCTCATGTAGTTAGAGTTTTATTTCCTTTCCTGGGAGTTGGACGAATAAAACCCCAAGACTGAGCCCCCAGCGTTAAATTTAGCACAAAATCTACTTTTTGCACATTTTGTTCTATCATAACTTGACAGTTTTTGGTGGGAATATTATTTTAAAAATCAACACAAAGTAGCGCAAAACAGTGAAGCAGAAGGAAAATGATTAATATTTTTTGCCTTTTTTATTTAAAAAATCAATTAAATCCTAATCCAGAGTTTTAGCTTCACTTGATTCAAATTAACTAACAGAATGTATATTATTGCATTGCATTATTAAACGTGCCACACCATCATCCTCCTACCACTTCCTGTTTGTCTTGTTTGTCATTTCTGCCAGTAGTAATGTCCTGTTGATGGTCATGTGACTCGTGTGATGGGGAAAAAGCGTTTCCATTGCAGTTTTGCAAAATATGATTGAAAAATTACCTCATTCAATTTCTAAAAACAGGAATTTGACTTGGTTTTATTAAGCAAGTTTATTTTAGTAATTTGAAGCTCAGTAGAAACGCAGCGAGTTAAACTTTCCTGTTTTACAGCTCAGCTTGTTTGTTTACCTTGAACTGAACAGTTGGATGGAAAAATATAAGAAATTGTTTTGCATCTAAACACAAACTAACCCAAAACGTATATTTAGTTGAAATTTTGTCACATCTACACTTGGCTTCAGTTTTGAGAAATGGTTAAAACTGTAACGTGGCTGGACGGGACCCTCCTCCATGTTCTGGTGGCTCCTTTCCAGCTGCCTTCAGAGGAATAATGGAGGTGCGTTTTCTGGCTCGGAGCTGTTTGGGTTTTATTTTATCTCCCTCCGATGCTCGTGTTTCTGTCTGGTGCTTCCAGCTCTGTGCTTCAGGGACATTAGCGAGGTTTTACTGTTTTCATCTCCAAGACACAACATGGTGATCCAGAGGTCTGTCTCTGCTCATCTGTGCTTCCTTTTTGTGGAAAATTAAGAGAAGAACAGATCAGTGAAATGTAAGATGATCTGAATGCAAACTCAACCTGGACTTAATCGTTTCACTTCTGCTGGATCAGCAGTAGCCGGAATACTGACAAATATTTAAATCTAACTGAAAAGATCCTTTAGAAACAGCTTTTATAAAGTGTTATTTCCATTTCCTGAAGGTTACCTGCTTAAATTTGACAGCAGCTTATGAAACAAGAACCAAAGCTTTGTTCAGTCCACTGTAATCGAACTCCAGTCCATTTCGTTTGGGGAGGTGTGAATGTAAAATTGATCCAAGAACTCTGGCCAGCCTACAAATCTTATTTTTATTTTGTTTGAAGTAAACTCTGGTGCAATTCAAATGCAAATGTGAATGCCAAGCGGAACGGAGACCATGGCAAAATCATGAAATACAGCGCAGGGCATTCTGGCTAAATACAGCCAAAACAATCGTGTTAGCCCAGCACTAGCATGAGAAATGGCGTACCCATAACAATATAAATGCTACAACCGCAAAAATCTGACGCTTCTATGTTTTTGTTTCCGTTTCATGAATAAGGAAGTTGCGCTCTGTATCTTTGAGGTTTTTGAGTCTTTTCCTTCCTGTAGTTTCTGGTGCAGCGCCCCCTGCAGGTGAGGAGGGAAACAGGTTTTTCAAAGGGTTTGGTTCATTTGACACAATGAAGTAAAAATATAACAAATGTTGCAGTTTTGGTGCCAATCGAACCGAATCTACCAGACAATCAGGTGTGAAAATGCAGTTAGCTAGCATATAAGGGCGGATCTGCTGGGGTGGCAGTTCCAACTGAGAGCCTTGCCACCCCTGTTACCACCCCAGCGACTGGCGACTAAGAATTCAATAAATAGTTATGGCAAATCGGACATTAAGTGCATGAATCTTTTTTCCGACAACATTGAACGCAACCTGACACCTACTGCTAAGTAGCAGCATGTGCGAGAGAAGGACAAAATATTGAGAAAGTGAGCAGTGAGTTAGCTATGCTAGCCTAACTGTTGCTAGCCTGCCATTGACTTTGATAACCTTATCACGCTGCTGAGTTCGGTGTGTTTTGGTTCCGTTTGCACTAAAATACGATAACCTGCAAAACAAGTCGTGAGTCAACCACTGCCGCTGTGGTGGTTGATTATTTATATATATGTACTGGCATTTGCTGCCATCCCCTGATATTTTTCTAGATCCGCCCCTGCTAGCATGCTAAAACATCAAGAATCTTGGTTTTTGGTTTCGGTTTTCTCCAAGCTGCTGCTTTTTTTGTTTTTTGTTTTATATTGATAATAGCTTATAAAAGCTGTGGTAAAACTTCTTAAAAGTTGAGCAGAACTTGATCTCTTTTTCCTTAAAATGTGCACTTTTTAAAATAAAGTTCAGGATTTAGTTTGTGTGCAAAAGTCTTCCACTGCAATTATTTTTATGCACAGTTACAAGTATAGCACTACAGACTAAAATATTTCTGTATTATTTTTGAGTCAATATGCACATCATCTAAAGTTCAGCTGTACATGCATTGCCATGGCTACCGTCATGAAAACTGGACAGTGACTGTCGAGTTAAAACTGGAACATGTCATCCTCTGCAGATATCTGCAGGAGTCTGGTTCTCATCAAAACATCTTCAGGTGGAAAATAAATCATCTGCTGAGCTCAACAGAGCACATCTTCCTGATTCAGAAAACATGGTGAATGTTCTGAGTTACGGCTCAAATTAATCCTCAGAAAACTCAAATAATCACCTGGACTGTTTCCAACATGGAGACACAAACTAACAAAAGCGGCAAAAAAGGAAAATTGTTCTGCTAGTTTTGAGGCACCTAAAACACAGTTTCCGAATAGTCTGGCTCTTAAAGGTGCAGTTTGTGACTTTTTTATAAAAGTTTTTTTTACACATTTGTTAAAACTGTTGGGGTGAATGACAACGCTAAGATAGAAATTAATTTTAGCTTCATTCTGTTAGCTTGGCGGAGGCAGAAAACGTAAGCTGAGGTCTGCAGGAGGCTGTGGGGTCTTCAGGTTGATGGTGGATGTGTAACTCTTGGTAAACATGGAGTTTGAAGTGAGACGACAAACATAAACTTTTCACAAACACACAGAAAAACACTGCGAAGCGCCCACACTCAGTTTACAAACTCCCTCACATGTGTAAACCAGCGCTGAGCTTCTGCATTCCCACCAACATGAGTCGGGTGACATTCAACTGTTCATAAAATGTATTTGTTTTTGGAAATAAGTTACCTTGAAGACAGGATGAGATGGTGGTGAGGTGTGTATGGAGTTAAATTGGGGCCATAAAGTTTGTTCAAAAGAAAAAGAAATGTGAGCTGTCAGTGATGATTCCGGACCACCGTCATCTGATGCCCAAACAGGCCAAAACTGAAAAAAAAAAAAAAAAAAAAAAAGTAGTTTTCAACATTTTTTTTCACTTTCAAAACTTTTCAGTTTCAAATCTTTTTATTTCAGATTGAAAAGATTTTTTAAGATTCAAAATGTTTTCCTTTTGAACAAGCTTTATGGCACCAGTTTAACTCCATAGTGTGTGGTAGAGTATTGGTTTCAAACCAATTCTTTTCCATTTCAAAACTTTTTTTTTTTCTTCAGTTTTAAACTTTTTTCAGTTTAAATTTTTTTGTCTTCTGAACAAGCCTTCTGGCAACAGTGTAGCTCCATAGCTGTGCGGATGCTGATAGGTCTAAGGGTGGGGAGAAAGGACAAAAAGCTCAGATTTTGAGAATAGAGCTGTAATGAAACACCTGAAGCCAAACTGCTTTTATTGCAGATCGCTGACAGCGTTTCATAATGCCAGCATTGTTTGCAGAGGTCAGAAGGTCGACCGACTTCCCACAGTCCTTGAACAAAATCGGATTTTCGCATCTTTAGAGGGAATTTTGTTGGTGGAAAAGGATCATTTGTGAAGCAGTGGAAGGACATGATGACAGGTATAACTTCAGGCGGCAGGCAGGAGAGTCATTGCACGAATCAGGAAGCCGTTGTGTAAATCCAGGATGTGTCGAGCTGCCAGACGCAGAAGAGAGGATTAAACTGACTGACGGGCTGCAAGGTGGCAGCGAACCTCGTTCAAAGACAAACTTCCAGCTCAAACTGCATCTAAACTGTGATTGTTGCAAAGAATTAAACAATAAACCTTTAGATTGTTAATTAAAACTGCTTTAAACTCATGAATTAATAACTTGTTCAACATATTGAAGCATAAATCAGGTAAATTCTTTAATAAATTCAAGTCAAACAATTTTTAATCTAGTTTAGTTTAAGTTAACATTTTATCAAGGGTTAAGTTGAATACAAGTCGTTGTTTACATTCATTTTTTAAGTGAGGCATTGCTTTTATCACACAGATTTAACAGATTTTTCCTGTTTTTAACTGAAACTAAACCATCTCTGTTGTCAGTATTTATCCAGTTCTTTGGTGGGTTGTTTTACATTTTTAGGGATTATGTTGTAATCCTTTGAAGTGGGCTGTGTTTTAATTAGATTTTTCTAATGAAGCTCAGTTGTTTTATTGAAGATAAAACTGATTGTTGGCCTTTAGAAAGGTTGCCTCTCCCTGTTGGCCTTTAAAACAGATCCACCTTCCCTTACATCTCAATTAAAGCTTTATTCTCTCTCAATGTGACAGTATTCCCATTTCTGATGTCCTCCTTCCCCTTATTAACTTCATGAGACCTTTTTGTCCGGCTGTAAAGATTTTCCTTCCTTTTCAACTTGGTTTCATAAATTTTCCCTCCCTATTTTCATCCTTCTGGTCTCTTTTTCTTCAGATTATTAGCAGATTAAAGAATCTCTGTCCCTCTTCATGTATGTCTTGGCTCACAGAAACCATTTTATTTCCAAACCATGTGTGACTACAGTTGGTTTTGTTGAATATTTAATGCGTTGGGTTGGTTGGAGAGTGAACGGCCAGTTCTCCTGTCCTCTGACCTGCCTTGGGAAACTTTCCCAAGCAGATGGTCTCTGAGTTTTTGGATGGAAGTCAGGGCGTTCATCAACACATGCTTCACCTCCTGTAAGTCTGAAAGGTGGCTTCCTGTTGCCACCATATGTTGCTGATAGTATGTAGAAAGCAAGGTGAATTTTGTGTTGGTAAATCTTTTTATTTCTCATTGTCAGTATAAAAGGTGAACAAATGACACGTTTTTCAGATATTGTTTAAAAACATGTACTTCATGGTACTGTGTCACATAAAATCCTGATTATGTCATGACTTTAGTGATTATGTGATAACTTTGGGCTAAATTTATGTCATTCACTAACTCATTCTTTGGTTACCTAGCAACTCGCTCATTCTTTGGTTACCGAGCAACTCACTCATTCTATGGGTGCCTAGCAACGACCTGTTGAGTAACCGGCGCAGCAGCAGTTTCACGTTTAAGGCACCGCGCCTCATTACTATTTAAAAATACTGTGGATAAGACAGGAAATGTCACAACACCAGTTTTGGAAGTATTTTGAAATATTTTAAACAAAAAAAACCCCCAAGTGAATAATTATTGATATCAACCTGTATGAAACACTGATAGGATATTTTGAGTTTTTGTCCCAGCAATCTTCCATTGTTTTGCCGGAAAACAAAATATGTTCTTAAAATTGGTTTATTTACTTCTCTAAAAAAATATATATATACAAAAAAATTCTAATTTAACAGATAATTCTACTTAATTGCACAGTGCCTATAAAAAGTATTCGCCCCATTGGATGCTTAACGTTCTTATTGGTTTTACAGGTTAATCAAGATCAATAAAATTAGGCTTTTTTTGACAAAAATTACCAAGAAAAACCCTCAAATGTGAAAGTTTAAACTGATTTCTACAAAACAGACAATTAAATAAAAATATTTAACACAAAATAGCAACTTTCAAACCAGAAGATCCACGAGATGGAAACAAGAGACAATGCAGCATCTTGTCTGATGCCCAAGATTTCCATTTTGTATTTTTAACCCAAGACTTAAATTGAAACCTTTTCTTGATTATTTTGAATCTGACCCATAAACAAACAAATAAAAACCATTATTTTTTTGTTTTTAAATAGAACAAATAAAACATGCAGAACACCAAAGACATCCTCAGTTTTCAGAGTGTGGATGCGTCACACCAAATATTGCGTCCAAGCCGTCTGTTGCCATTATGATGACGATTGTTGTGCAGGTTTTGTTTTCTCGCAGTAACATGTGGCAGCTGCATTGGGGTCTGTTTTTGGTCGTCGTTTTGCCGTCAGACACGATGAATCGAGTTAAATCGCTGAGGATGTGTCCGTTTGTTCTGCTGCTGCAGATTTAGCCTCCAGGGATGAAGGTTGGCTTGTGAACTGGGTCATCACCAGTCCTTCTGTTTGCTCCCATTGTTGCCAGGCCCTTGTCCATAAACAAAGAAATCAACAGCATAATTTCCACTAATCTGAAGTCAGACGATTTAAATTATTGATTATAGTTTAGCTTCAGGGCTCAGATTTGCTTCAGGATGCAGTGAGGTCACCGTTTTCTGTTTTCCGATGGTTTTCTGTCTTTTCTTGGGTTTTGTTTCCTGCGGCCTGCATACGGGCAGGTCCAATAATCCCCGCCGGCTGCAGGAGGGGTCCGTATGTTCAGCCCTTCTGTTTCTGCTCTTATCTCTAGGGGAACTTGCAGACCGAAGAAGAAAATTAAGGAAAAAAAGTTTAAAAGCTAAAAACAGCCGAATGTTGATGTATAAATTCAAGTAAAGTTTTATAATAAACCGTTATAAAAGTGCTTTAAATCATAAAATTGGTAATGAAACAAGAAATAAACATTACATTTTGTCAAATATCATCAGAATCATCAAGCCAAATATGCATCAAACATGTTGATCAATGTTCTCTGTGATAAATGTTCTTCAGGTGTCGGAAGGCCGACTTTGTAACTGTTTATGTGGCTCTGAAGGTTCAGGTCCAAGTCTAGTTCAAGTTCTAGTTTCTAGCTGCATTAACTGAAGTTGACTCTAGATAGATGAAAAAAATAACAACTCCAGGTTTGTTTCTGTTCAGCCGGAGAACGTTTTGGCAGCTCCATGTTGGTTTTTGCTCCTCGTGTCGCCTTGAGTCAGTGGAGGTCAACGGAGGTCAGAGTTGACATTTCCAGCCCCCTCTACTCCTTAAACCTCCTAATCCCTCTCTGCTTTCAACTTCTCTCCTTCCACAATTGCAACAATTATCTGAAGAGGCAGCAGAAACCCGTAAATCACGAGAAGTCGCAGTAGTTTACATGTGAGAGGAGGGAAAGGGGTCTAAGGAAGTGCAGAGTGAGACGGGATGTTGCATAACGAGCGCGGCATGCTGAGGGATTGGCTGCCGGCCGATCTGGTCGGGTGTTTTCCAAAGACTTGCTCCAGAAACCCAGTTAGTGCTGCTGATTGGACCGGGCACAGAGACGATGCCTGCCTGAACAGCTGATCTCCAAGAACGCGCGGATTAAACCCGCCGTTACACAACCGGCGGCGCCGTCCGATTGGACGACACGGTTCAGCAGCGGCTGGCCGTTAAAAGCTGCTGAGGTAATTACTGTTGGAGTAACCAGTGAACCAGTCTGTTTTCCTCTGGGACTGGTGGAGCTGGTCTTAGACAGATCTTTGGGTTTTATTACTGAGTTTAGGTTTTACTTTTCTAAACTTTTAGAAATAAAAAAAATACAATTTCTATTGCTTTTCAATACAGGAAAAACTAAAAGCGTTCCCTGATATTAGAACCAAGTATTTTTGGTCTAGTTTCTAGTGAAAATATTTTAAAACACTTGAAATGAGACAAAGCCAACTTATAAGTAACTTTTCAGCAAGATATACAAGCTATTTTAGGTAAATAATGTCTTAACATTGATGAAAAAGTACTTGTTGCATGTGCAGATTATTTCACATGGGAAAAATGTCTTGTTACAAGTGAAATAATCTACAAATGGAGCTAGAAAATTAAGAAATTGACATGAAACAAACATACTTGTCTGAAAAGTTACTTATAAGTTAGTTTTGCCTTATTTCAAGTGGACTAAAATATTTACACGAGAAACTTGAATAAAATTAATTTGATTTTGTGTTTTTGCAGTGAACAATGATCCCTAACACAAAAAGAACAGTCAGTGGTCTAGTCAAAGTCCAGACTTCATCCTGATGATCAAATTCTTCCATGATGATGTAATAAACTGATAAAGGTATTTTCTCATCATGGGCTGCTCTTTGATTTTCCCATGACTCTGGTTGGTATTTTAGCTTTCCCAGTTTGCAGATTACCGTTCTCTACTGGGACCAAGCTAATCTGTAGCATGTTTGTTCTTTATTTGATGGGCTTAATCTGAGATTAGGAATAAACTCCATCCTCTGAACAAACTTGGAGTTTTTAATTAGATTTTTTCAGAGTCTTCAGGGTCTTTAGGCTAAAACTTTAAAAACCACCGGGCCGAATTAAAGTCAGGTTAATTTTAAATAAAACTCATGAGGATGTTATGAGAAAATGGCTAACGGAGGAAATGAGGATGGCGGCAGAAGGAGGAGATGATGAGGCGGTTTGGGGAGTAATTGAGTTTGATGAGAGCGCAGCTTCAAGTGTGCAATAATTTAGCTGTGGATGTGTGGCTGGGAAATGATTAACATGCAGATTGAGAAGCAGAAAACGTTTCTCCTGGTGGCCTTTCGTCTCGACTCGGACCTTAAAGTGATTTATTTTTTCGACTGGTCCAGAACTCTGGAGGAATTCTCATCGGATGCTCTGTTCCTGTAAAAGGCATTATTTACATAAATATTTGATCTAGATTTGGTTTTGACTCAATGAAAACACATCAATGGAGCGTGTTTTGGTGAAAATAAATGTGAAATGATTCCATTAAACCCACTGCAATAAACTCTTGTAGACCAAATTTCTACAGATTCTTCTACATTTTAACATGTTAAAAGTTTTAGCACAATTAATTGTATTTTTTTTTACATACAAAAGTCCTGAACCAGAATCAAGCTCTGTCTCAATAAGCAGTAAATTAAATTAAAACTAGCTCATTATTTTTCTTTTGTATGATTTATATTTTTTCTCTTTTCTCTCTTTCTACCAAAAACTGGATGGTAGAAGTTTTTAGTCTGTTGATTTGTTCTCAACTAAACTTTTTTGATGGATAATTTTGTTTACAGAAACTTAATAATTAATTTTATTTGTGTTTTTGTTATTATTATTTTTTTTTTTGCTGTTCAAAATGTCTGCCAGTTCCAGTGTTAAATGTTTGTTAGATTATTGCATTATTATGGGATTACCTTTATTATTACCTGAAAGTGATCTCAAAAGAGCAACATTGTCTTTCATAGCAATAATTTTTGGGACACTTCTTACCATGACATGCATACTGGAACCTTTGTATTGTGTTTCTGGTACGCCTTTAAATCTGACGCGCAAGCTACATCCGCTAACAACAACTATAAATGAACAACCTGCTTCTATTGGCTCACTGAGGGTTAATTTTAGCTTCAAAAAATGATCTGATTGGTCACTGGAAAAAGACTATTGTTGTGCTAAAAGGAGTTAGCCTCTTAGTGAAGCTATGCTAGCTTAAAATAGCATCTTAATGCTAAACATGTAGCAGCAGCAAAGACGCTAATGCTGTCAGTGTCCACATTTCCTGAAACACTGGAAAGCTGATTGCTTCAGATGGAGACTTTTCTTCCATGCATCATATTTTTACACAATTCTACCCTCAAATTAATCAATTAATCGCTATATAAATCAGATTTATATAGTGCTTTTTAGGAAACTCAGACACTTTACAAGAGAAAATAATATTTCAAAAATAAGTTGTTTCTTTGCAGTTTGACTCAAATTTACTGTGAAATTACCTGCAGCATGTATTTTTCTCTGTGACCTCAGCAGCTCTTTACCTCCTATAATCGTTGTTTTATTTAGTTTCAGTCGTAATTAACACCAGATACAGGAATACTTACAATTTTGAACGATCGTATTGATCAAAAGCGCCGCACACAGAATGTCTTTGTGTTGTTTTGTTTTTTCTGTTTTGGCTCTGAATCTTCTGCAGTCATGCTTTGTATCCCTGAAAGTCGCTCATGAACGTCTCATGACTGTCATGCTACAACGCCGCAGCTCCACTTCCCATGTTCCTCCAAGCAGAGGTCAGAGGTCAACAGATCATATTTTACATTCCCAAAAAGGCTGAAGAACTGCAGCAACAATTGTCTGGATTGTTGAGTATTTTAGTGGAGAAACTCGATTAAAGATGGAGAAGTTTGGCAATTAAATGTCTCAGAAGTCAATAAACTGAACTCCGGACCTGTTTTTGATTCGTTTTCGGTGGAGTTGTGCAGTGCATTGTGGGAGACGTAGTAGAAAACTAACCGTAAAACCTTTTTGCAAAATTGAGGAAGTTACATCACACGTTGCCATTTCCATGAAACTTCTCTTTTTTTCTTCCAATCTTTGCTACTAATACTCTTTACTCCTCATTTGCCAGAGTCACCTAAGCTACTTTCTTCTTCCTCTCTCCTTTTTTAAAATTTATTTACTACTTCTTCTTCTCTCCGTCGCTCCTTCAGGAATGCAGTCATGTGTTTGGGACTCTTCCCTTCAAACACAAACATTCCTTCTGTTTCAAACACACACACTGTGATCAACTCACATTGAATGAACTTCGGATGGAAAAACGGGCGTGGCTGAGCTGAAAACGCGCAGAATGAGCCTTTAACGGTTGAATGTGTCAGTCAAGTATCTGGACTCGATTTCTGAAGCTCGCGTTCGTTTCACTGAAGTCTTGCGGCTCCGCTGCGATAAAAGGAACCCTATATGGTCAGCCGGAGACGGACAGAGCCGCCGTTGTTCCCGGCGAAGAGAAGAAAGGGGGTTATTATGTCCAGAGGGTTCAACAACACTTAACTCTCCTTACTTTACCCCACTTTCTCAAGCAGAGAGTCATTTTTGGTCTGAGAAAACTATTTGTATTCCTGGCTTGACTGTTGAGGTGAAAATCCAATTCAGAAACACACAGGACTGTTATGAAATGTCACAACGCAGCAATTTAAGCTAAATAATCAATATTAAATGTCTTAAAATAGCAGCTTTCAGTTGTGTTTTAGACAATCCTGTTGAATTTTCAGTGCGTCTCCCAGGTTGGAGTTGAAATTTTGAACTTTAGCATCCAAGTTCCTCAGAGAAGAAATGTGTTTTGTTTTTTTTTTTTTGTAACAAGGTAGCATCCAATATTGGGCAACGCTAACTAAAAAGTTAACTGTGCAAACCTTAAAGTGCTAAGTGCGCTAAACATTTTCAAAGTTATCAAAAGCGCTAAAGAAGAAAGCAGATGGATGTATTTTTTATGAGTTCCTGACTGGTTTTAGTGATTATTTCAGTTCAATCTGCTGTTTAAAAGCTCAAAAATCAGATATTTTTCCGATCAGTGAATGTACCATAGCTAACCATTGTCTGGTCATGCTTTAAAACCCTCTTCAGTGGGGTACTGTTACTGAGAGAAGATTTAAAGTTTACCCTATAAGAGAGATGTTTCAAAAGAAGTTCAAATGACCTGAGATATTTCTGTCGTTTCATTTTGAGTTTTCAATCTCAAAATGAAAACTTATGGATATGCTGGGTTGAGAAAACAGTTAGGAAAATCCAAGATTAACAAAAAGGCTCAAATATTCTTGGATCCAATCAGATTTTTATGTTTAAGAAAATAGCAGTAGCCTTTTCCTGCTTTTCTTAGCTGCAGACTTGAATAAAAAAAGATTTTCCCTTGACTGAAATGATTTAAGGCCAAGTTGTGGATTCCAGAACCACAAAGGAATTTCATCCGTCTCTGAGAACCTCTTGTTCTTTTTCAATAACAATGAAAGCAGAAAGGAAACTGGGCTCAATTAGTGAACATTTTCACTGTGACGGTTCAGGTCGGTGGAAGACACTGCGGATACTTTAACATTGTTGGACATTTTCACAAAGATAATCCAGATCATAAATGTGTAAACATGACAAAATGGTTTTGTTAAACATTTCGGTTTTATTGCATTTTTTTCTTGTTCCTGCTCCAAGTCAAACAGTGGAGCATGAACAGGTGCAGAACCTGTTGATTCAACTAGTACAGAAACCAGAACACTGCAAAAACACAAAATCTTACCAAGTATTTCATGTCCGGTTTCTCGTGAAAATTCCCTAGTACATTTGAAATAAGACAAAACTAACTTATAGATCAACTTTCAGTTTATCTAGTTTCAGGAAAATACATGATCTTGTTTTGAGTCAATAATTCCAGGTTCCATCGGCAAATTATTTCACTTATGGAAAAAATATCTTCTTATAAATGAATTGATTTGCCAATTGAACCTAGTTTTTCTTTTGTCAATATTAAGGAATTATTGACCTGGCTGTAAAGTTACTTATTAATTAGTTTTGTTTTATTTCTAGTGTACTATCTGCACTAGAAACTAAACTAAAATACTTGGTAAAAGATTGTATTTTTGCAGTGTAGACCTGTCGCAATAAGCAGTAATTCAATTAATCGCATAATAAATTAAATCAAAATCACAGAGCTATCATTTTTCTCTATTTTCTCTCTATTTCTACCAAAATCTGGATAACAAAAGTCTTCATTCTGGTGTTTTTTTTAAGGAAAATGTTATTTTTAGAGTCTTCATCTTTCGTTTTACTTGTTTATTTATTTATTTTGCATATTTAAATGTCTCCCACCTCCATTATTTAATATTCACCAGCTTTTAAAGCTTATTGGTCTTTGAGAATGTCTGAAAATGGTCTCAACATCATTTATCATAATAACTTTGTCTAGTAAAGTTTATCGTCAAACAATCCCAGTTTAATGTCAGTAGAATAATAAATAATGAGACATTTATTCCTAATTTTTAGGCATTTTAAAAGAGTGGAAATTATTGAGATTTATTGCACATTTTTCTCTTCAGCGATCCAAAAATTACAGTTGTCTTTATAATTCCCTCTCAAAAGTGCTCTTGTTGTTTTATTTGTATTTTTTTTCTTTATCTGCTGTTGCATATGTTTTCCTGTTTGTTTCTGTGCAGCACTGAGGCCAAGCATGTGTGAATCCAGCTGAAAAACTGCTGGTTTGGTGTATTTTTGTTCGGTTCAGTGGGTGTGTAGCTGGAGAAGGAATGCTCTCTGTCTTTCTGATGACCAGTGACAGATGCCCAGCTTGAGGCGACGCCAACATCTGTATGTGTGTGTGTGTGTGCGCGCGCCGTTGTTTTCCAAGAGGCGGTGGAAAAAAAAGGCTCCTTTGTTTGTGTGTGTTTGCGTTTTATTGCATGCCCACGTGGATTTATGGGAGCTGGGAGCAACAGAAAAACTCAAAAACAGAGACGTGATGCAGCAGTTTGTGAAATGTTTTGAACTGAAGTTGGTGGATTTATTTAACATCATTGTCAATTTATAAGAACTTGAATCAGTTTTAGTGTTAGAAAAACTGGACCTTCTCTGAGAAACGATTAAATTCAAAATGGTCATTAATAGTGGCAGGACAGGATCCTGACGATCTACTCCAGTTTGCAATAAACAATTTTCTTATAAAATCTTTATATTATTAAAGACTCAAAACATAAAAAGGGCTTCAGATTGTTGACTGTTTAACAGAAAAACACACAATTTTCACATTTTTTTTATTGCTTTCTGTTTGTTTACCATTCTTGACTTGTGATCCAGGTTTGAAATAATAATTTCCAAGGCCACAAATGGCATCGTTCAAAATGGAGGTCGACAGACAATAGATGTTTCATCTTTTAAATTTTTTAAATTGATTTGGGAGATTTTATATCAATCCTGAAACGTAGTAAAATAGGACATAAATCTTTTTTTGACACAGCCCTTCTATATGGGTTTTTATTGTTGAATTGCAATGTTGACTATGATAATTCCTCATTTTCATAACTATCCTGACTTTTCTCAACTCTTCCTGACCTTTCTGACTGTGGTCACCAGTATCTACATCACAGCTTTGAGTAAAAATCTTATGGTGAGATTCACTCCTGGGATAGAAATGATAGAAGATAATGCATCAAATTGGTCCTTTGGGTTTGTGTTTCTCCAAAACTAAAAAACATGCAAATCAAATAATGAGCAGCAGCTACACAAAATGCATGTGGGCTTCACAAGTTAATTACATTTTTAAAAGCCGTTTTAATTGGTCAGACTCTGTTTGTAGCAAGATTATTTGCATAGCACCTTTGGTAATTGTTTGTCTCTGTTCATCCCTGCTGGTTTTTCCAGTAAAATCCCAGCAGTCGTCGTCTATTTTCAGCTTCCTCTTTTATTTCTGTGTTATCTTGCTTCATCCCAGTCTGGCCCCTGAGAGTCTGATTTTCAGGCGCCGACATGGACGCCCTTTCAGCAGCTTTGGAGAAACAAAACATCAACCTTTGAGTGAGTGATCTCTGCCGTTTGTTTTTTTTGTGGTGTGATTGTCTTCTCTGGTGAGGTTTAATTCCATCATCAGCAATTCGGACCGAACGCTGCGGTGGTTATGAATAAAAATATAGAACTCACAGCTGACCACAGTCAGGAAATGATTGATTGTAGAAAGCAGAAATAATTCTTTGACATCCAATTGAGTTTTCTGCATGACATGAAGATAAATATTACAGTCACTCCTAAAAAGTAAGACAATCGTTTATGCAGGAAAGAAAATCATTTCTAACATCTAAGCCAAACTTAAAGGATTTAAAAAAAAAACTAAACCAAGTAGTTTCATTATCATAATTGATAAAATTGTTCATTCAAGAACAGAGCTTTAATAAAAGCTAATCTATTATAGATTATCTTAAAAGTTTACAGTCTAAAAATGTGCTAAAACCAAGGTTTTTGTTTTAAATCAGCTACTTTAACAAAATGTTTCTGTGCTTTGTTTTTCTAAGTAGTTTCATGGTTCATACTAAGCAACTGTAAAAGCTCTCTGCTGTTTAGAAATACATTTTTACCCCATTTACATGGAGAAAAAAACAAACAAAGGAGGCTCTTTATTTCAACAAACACAAAGTGATAAAGACGGCAAAAGAAGCTTGATTCAAAGAAAACAAACATGGAGTCTAGGATTTGTGTTATATTCCCCAGAAGTTGAATTAAATGTCAGTTTCTAATGAATAAAACACGGTTTTATTGGCTTGGTTGTCTGGAAAACGAGCCATTCCATAAACCTATTGGTTGTTAAGTCACAATGCGCCGTTACCTAGCAACCTCAGTCGAGCCTGGCCCGTTACCTAGCAACCCAAGCAGCAGAGTTCCAGCATGTTTGAGCTGGTTTTCCCGTGTATAAAGTGTTTTGTTGTTGACCTATCCTAACCTGTTTGCTTTAAATCGTTTCCTAAATGTAACCAAAACGTTTCTCCAAACCAAACTACAGTGTGCATGCAGACTCCAAAAAAAAGAAGAAAAATGGGAGAAAAATTGAAACATTGCTGTTTATTTTTGGGTTGCATCTTTCTATATAAAGACCAATCACTCTAAATAAGTAGTGTTGTACTTTAGTGGTTTCCAGTTTTCCAGCTATTTCCAACACAAACATCTTGACAGCCGGTTTGTTCCTAAATCAGCTCCACAGATGCTAGCTAGGTTTCCACAACAGCAGCCAGAAGCACGTTACCAGCTCACCGACTGTTGTGGGCTGAAGCCGCTGGGTCACGGAGTCTCTATGAAAAGTCCCAGAGAAATAAAACAGACGCCTTGTTGTGAGTCTTTCTGTTCTTGCGGCTAAATTAGCTAAACGGCCGAGTATGAGATCACAAGGCGGGCAACAGTTGCTGGAGAATACGGCTTCCTTTGTGTTGAGTTTTAGCTGGTATCTATGACTACCTCGCTAACACACCAAAATATAAATAGCCACACATACAGCTGAGATTCTGTGTAATTTAGTGATCAGGTGGCACATTTTATTCAAAATTAAGCAGTAAACAGACTGATTGATTTAACCAAGCAGAGTGATGAATGAACCTTTAATATTTCCCCATTTTTTTACTTTCATTACTTTCATCATGACAAATACATATGACGGGAATATCAGTTTGGCTGTTCCAGGCTTTCCGAGCATCCTTAAAAAGTCTTAAATTAATATATATACATATAATAAACCTTAAAATGTCTTAAATTCATTTAACATATGTTTAACATTTTGTCTTGTCAAACTTTGTCTTGTTTAACTTCAATTAAAAGTTTCTATGACTCAAAACATTTCAGGCTATCTTTAATGAGTTGCTAACAAAAGCCTTGCTAGCTAGCTATACCCTTATATCCTGGTTACTAGCTAGGTCTTAAACACAAGTCTTAAATTCCACTCATATTGGTTTTTGAAAAGTCTTTAAAAGTCTTAAATTTGGGCTGGTGAAATTTGTTTTCTCGATAATTAGAACATGTTTATGGTCATAATCCCTAAATTTGCATCACCTGTTGCGACTTAAACTAAATTTTTATTGGATTCTACAGCCTGACCTTTAACCTTAGTGTAAACTCAGTTCACATCTCACTCCCAAACCCAAAAACACTTCTTCCAATGGCTTCCTGGGATTCGGCCCCATAAGGAGTGGTGGGTCCTCACAACGTTGCATTTGTTGGGAAAAATGGGCCTTATGAGGTGAGACATGCTAACACACACATGCATACACACGCCCGCATACAAACACTGACTCTCTGCTGTGGTTGGCATTCCAGTCATATGAGCAGCAGAGCTGGCAGGCAGACCCTCAGCTGCGCCTGAAGGTCACAATGAACACACACACCACCAGAAACACACACTTCCTGCTTCAAACAGGAAAACACTCACAGCTGAGTTCATTAATGTAACTGGAGCGCCGTGCTGCTTTTTGTGGATAATAGATCCAGTGTTTCATGCCTTTATTCATTGGTGTCCTTATTAAAACCATGTGATACAAACTATTATGTGTTTCTATTCCCATGGGTTATTGAATAAAAGCAGGTATCCAACCCAAATATTTGTCTGATGGGGCGTTTATTATCCCGCCTGAAGCTCAGCTTTGTTGTCTGCTCTAATTCTGTGGCAGGGTAGCTTTTACAAAGGTTTGATCAACACACATTTATTAGAACATATTTCAGGCTTTATTTTGATTTATTATCCGCTGTTGGGACACAAACGGGTAAGAAAACACTCCTATCAATAAAAAGATTGTATAAAAAGGCTTTTTAAAATAAATTAACTGAAATAAATGTTTAATTATGGTTAAAAACATTGTTTGGTTAAACAAGTATGCAATAATTATGTAAAATTCTGATCCAGAGACGTATGTCATGTCTACTTTCCTTTAGTTTCCTTGGTGGGAAACATGATGGAAACACATGCACATATATGGAAAATATAAATGTAACGTCTTTGGTAAAAATAGGTAAAAACTAAATGTGCTGCTCTTGTTTCCAACGGTCCGTTGAGTTTACTTTAACAGAGTCACTGCTCTTCAGGAATAAGTCGTCTGGTAGTGAGACCACCTGTTGGAAATTATTTAACCACGTCTTCTGCTCCTCCTGACCCCCAAGCTATATTTCCATGTCCATTTTGGTTTCTATTTCAATGACATGTTAGAGTTCTGCTGTTTGTTTTTGGTAAAGTCGGATTTGGATGTTCATACACAGATGGAAGTGGTTATGTCACGTTTAGGTGGTAAGAAATTCAGACTAACATGCCTGTTTTTAAATCTGAGATATTTTAATCCTAGGATGTCCAGCTCTGCTCTCTTTTATGAGGATTTGTTGACATAATATGTTGACAAAACTAAGCTGGAAAAAAAAAAATTGCAATCATTATTGAAAAAAAAGGGCAATATGGCTGAAAAACAAGCATTTCATATCAGTCCATCAACAAAAATTGATTAGTTTTTTGGATTAAATATGTGAAATCCTGCCAAAATGATGGCGTGACATTTACTGTTTTATCCATGCTGCTGTTTTCATTTTTTAGCAGCCATGAGGGACGGTGCAGAAACCTTAAACTGTTGCTGCGCCAGTTACTTGACAGGTTGTTGCTAGGCAACCAAAGACTGAGTGGGTTACTAGGCAACCAAAGAATGGGTGAGTTAGTCAATCCTTTGCTTCGCTAGCTGTGCGAACTTGAGCATCTATACTATTTCTTCGGCCTGCGTTTCCCAGAATGCTGTTTGGTTCTGGATTGGAGTTCAGTAAATATTTTGTATATTGAATATTCTATCAGACGTGTTATGTATTGATATTGCTCACGTCTGTTCCAGTATGTTATTGATTTATAAAGGTCTTTTAAAGAACAATCCAATCTGAGCCACTTGTTTTTAAAGCATCTGAAACATTTTATTTGACTTTTACGTTGTTTACATGAGTCATAATTCTGCACCAGAGGAAGCCAGCCGTGGTGAATGTGGCTAAACAATGGCTGAAAATTATGATTATGAGATTATTTTTAGTCTTAATCCTAACTACACATCCTGCTGATTGACATATACTTTCTTCTTCTGTGCTTTTGGGACTCTTTGGGGTCAAAAAGGTCACCAAAGTCAGATCGCGGTCTTTATTTCACCTTTGACACGTTTGAACTCTACACTTGTTGTTTTGTTTTCAGAGGAAGCTGCCAGAATACATTTCCTCTGGATTTTGGAAGGAAGTTGTTGGCTTTTATAATTAATGCACCATCAGACTGTAAATTGTTGCTGATGTTGAACTTAATTGCGACACGTTTCTCTGGGAGTGTTGTTTTACCTTCAGCTTTCACTGCGATGAAGTATTCAGGAGGAGATGACATGAAACATCGACTCCGATGAGTTCGGAAGCATCGTTGGCTTGTGATTCATAAATATTTGAGGCTTTCATGTGAAGCTCCGGTCCAAAATAACTTTGAGCTGGCGCGGGGAAGGATTGAACTCTGTATAAACTCAATAAATGCAGATTTGACATTGATTACCAGCTGGTAAATCATTCAAATTGGATCTATAAAAAAGCAGACAGCACCTGATTGTTCTTCTCACACACAGTCTCCTGTGATTGAGTTTAGCTGGAGCTGTTGAGGCCGTTAACCTCCATAATTCGGTTTGTTAGTCTCTGATTTAATTTAGCATTTAGGGGTGATTTTCAAATCACGGCTGGATGAACGGCAGGCTTATCCTCAGCAGCAGAGCTTTGTTTCAGGATGTTTGTCTTAATCTTTTCGATGTTCTGGAGTTAAATGCTAATGCATTTTTAAAAGCTCCCTCACTGCCTGTAACGCTCTTCTCCTATGGAAAGGGTTTGTGTATGTCTGAGAGTGGTAGTAACATAAAAGGGGGGATTTGAAGAATATTCACGCAAATGTAAAACAAAAATAACAATTAAAACGGTACATTTCTTATCCAAACTATTCATTCTGTTTTATTATTTTTATTTCTAGCTCTTTTCTTTTTAAGATGGAAAAAATGAACATTTCTAAAACTAAACCTGCAGGTTATTCAAGTTTCATTGAACTTACCTTCACAAAATTGTACTTTTCCGAACTTACAGATTTACTTTCTGATATAGTTGGAAAATGTCTCACAATACAAGCGTTTTTTTTAGTTGAATATCTACAATATTGTCAAACTGTTGACATGATCTTTTCTGTTTTTTATTTTGAAGGATAAAGCTCAGTGACAAAACATTAAACTGCTGCTGCACCAGTTGGGCAACCAAAAAGCTTAAAAGTTAGTTTCCAGAAGTCTCAGGCTCAAAAAGCTGATGTTACTTTGCAGGAAGTTGCATATTATTTTTATAAAATTTTCAACATACTTTCCAGAACTTGTATGTTTCTACATTTCACTCAAAGCTGATGATCTGGACGGTGCAGTTGCACAGTAAGTTCACATGTACCAGGATTCGTTGAACCCTCAGTGAGGGCTTGTTTTGGGAGAATACTGCACCAATATGCACTCAATTCAAACTTTTAAAATCACAAAAACTGTACGCTAATACAATGAAACGTACAAAACATAGTTTTATAGTAAATGCAAAATGTTATACCATTTTCATCTATAAGCTAAAATGTGAGAAATGTTAAAAATTTTGCATAACAAATGAGTTATTTACCTTTCTGGAAAGGAATAAGGTGGTGAAATTATCAGTGTTTAGAGTTTAAAAACATTTAAACTCTAATGTGCAACAAGTGAATTATTTGCATTAATAAACTGAACTTAGTAATTGTTTTAAGACTTAAAAGAAAATGTAGGAGCATGGCAGAAATAATGGAGAACCGGTTCTTTTTATCAATAAACTGATCAAACATTGATAATGAAACTAAAGAGCATTACTGCATTTTGCCGTAACACAGACCCAAAGCAGCGTCTTCAGTCAGATTGGCAGAATCACTTGAAAAAGGTCAAGAGTTTCTGCTTTCTATCAATAGGTCAATAACATCGTTGACCTGCTTAACAGGGCAATTAGACCAATCAGCTGCAGAGAGCTAAAAGATGCTTCAGCTGAATAATACTCAGGCGTCTTTCGAGATGCGTTTTCAAGGGTTTCATGTTTTCAAGCAAGTGACACTTGATTTGTTTTGAGTGGAAACATTCAGCTGCAGTACAAAGTGTGAATTCAAACAGCAGCCAGACAGTGCTGCAGCCTCACTGCAGTAGCAAACAGGCGGAGTTGGTGGGTTTTCTGCAGGACTGCAGCCTGTATGGGGCTCTATGATTTCCATGATGCAGAAAACACAAGCAAAATTAAATACACAGTAAAACACAGAAATTCACAGTTTTGTGAATATGTTCAGCAGAATCAGCTGTACAGGAGTTTCTGTAGTCTTTTTGTCTGCTGCAGCTCTCAAGCACGTTGTTACCTGGTTAGGTATGGGTCTAATGGGCTCGGCTCGGCTGAATAAAATATTCTCCTAAAAGAGAGATATCACCAACCCCCCCAAAATCTCAAAGCTTAGTTCAATGTTTAGGCCCAGCGAGTTTATGAATTAAAAGAAAAACTTGCCTTTGCCAACTGGTGCAAGGATGGTTTAGTCCGCTTTAATGAAAACTCCAGTCCGTTCGCCTAGGAAGTCCAGTTCGTTCAGGGACGTGTCGATGCGTAACAGACTGTTGAAATAAACTCTCTTGCAGTTCGAATGAGTATGTGGATGCCAAGCAAACCGGAAACTCACTCCAAAAGCAGGAAGTGGACTAAAGCATTCTGGGTAAATACAACCAAAACAAATATGTTAGCCTAGCGCTAGCGGGAGAAATTACTCACACTCCTACAATGGCCTTTACATTTTGTGAAGAAAGAAGTTGCGCTCGGTCTCTTCAGAGGTTTTTGTGTTGTTTCCTTCAGTGGTTTTTGGTGCAGCGCCCCCACAGATGAGGAGGGGAACAGGCTTTTCAAAAGGTTTGGTTGGTTTGACTCAGAGCAGAGTGAAAGAGAACCACCCCATAACTTGATGAATGGAAAAAAGAAGAATTTGGAAAAAAATGAGGCAGAATTTGGAAGATGGATTTCATAGTGAACTACCTATAAACATGGATGTTAGCCTGACTGGCTGGTCTAAACTGCCTTGTGATGTGAAAGTGTGTGTGTGTGAGTGTGTGTGTGTGTTTGAAGATAGTGAGGAATATTTTAGTAGAGAGCATCCATCCTCATGTTTCATCAGTTTGAACCTCGGAGCTGATCAAGGCGTTATTGCTCCTCTGGCAACTGAGAACATTGATTAGAAATCATTTATTGATAGTACAATTATTATTCTGAACCAAATTAAAATCATTTATCTGTGGAATGCTAAGTGTATGTATTGCTTGATGCACATGTTGTTGATATAGTTCAGGGATTCAAGGGTTTTTATTGTCATACCACCAGCGGCCACCAGGGGCTCCCCAACGTGCCCCAGCCCCAGGCCAGGGTGGCTCCAGGGTGGGACCTCATGTACGGAGAGAACAACCCCTGTTTCCAAAGGTCGTATCATCATCAGGGATGTTTGGGCTGCACTTGGTCTGGTTCCTCACCTAGAACCCGTCTGCACTGGGCAGCAGAACTCCTAGGATCACTGGGACACGCAAACCCCCCCACCACGATAAGGTGGCAGCCCATGGAGGGGATGTGTGTGTGTGTGTGTGTGTGTGTGTGTGTGTGTATGTAAGTAATGTAATGTGTTAATTATGTAGGAATGAGAGAGAGGAAGAAAGTTGATTTGTTGGTCCATTTGTGAGCTAAATGGACCAAATGTATGTTTTAGTTGTTTTTAGTTTTTTAGGGTCTAATTAAGTGTTTTAGGCTCAAATTAAGTTTTTAGGTTCTTGTGGCTGTTATTTGGAAATCGGGAGGAGAGAGAAGGGAATGACATGCAGCAGATTCTCCAGGACTGGGAATCAAACCCAGGTTGACAAACAAAACCTTTTAGTAACGTCCTAAACAAAACATAATTTTCAGTCTTACTATAAAGCTGGTTAAAGAAATACCTGAATTAGGCATTTCTTAGCCCCTTTTCTTCTCTTTTCTACAAGCATGACTGCTTGTAGAAAAGAGAGCAGCTCAGCAACACAAAAACTTTATATTTATTACAAAGTATTAATCTAAGAATTGATTTCTTGTGAATTGTTCTTCCTTTTTCCCTTTTCTACACGGTTTTCATGTTAAATTGCACTTTTTTGTTAAGTTTGTTTTAATGAATCCGTTTTTGTAAAGAAAGACTAACAGAAAGATCACACAGCAACTTTTACTTTTGATAAAACCTGTTTTGTCCTAATAACAAACAAACAAACCAGATATAACAACTTTTGGCTTCTTCATGTCCGGAGTATTAAATTATGATCACAATTATCATCTATATTATGTACAGATTTAACTCTAATCTTAATTTAACACCCTGAAGAAATCCAAATGTGTTAAATCAGCTTTTCTTTGTTTGCTATAAAAACAGAAACAGGATTTATCAAAGACAAAAAGGTGAATGCACTGAACTGATGAAGAGCTTTGCTAGTCATGCTGACCACTCAAAGCGCTTCACCCCACAGTCACATTCACCCACACACACATTTACACACACATGCAGGTGTAAATGTGGCGCCTCAACATGTGGCTGAGGAAGCTGGAATCGAACTCACAACCTTCTGGCCACAAGACGACCACTCTACCACCGAGCCACAGTCGGCCTAAAGAAGCCACTGCATGATCCTTTTGCTCATCTCTTTAAAATTTAAACACAGAACAATGATCTGCAATTCAATGCAATTTAATCTAAAAAGCGAGTAGAAAAGGAAAAATAACGGATAAACCATAAAAGCACAAGTGCAGTGAAAATAAGCAGAAATCATTACTATTAAAAGACGAAAGTTTAATTCTTAGATCAATACTTTGCTATAAATATTGAGCTGCGTGTTGCGGCACTAAACCAGCGAAGGGAAAATGTGTGCAACAATAAAATTGCACACTTGTGTTTGGGGTTTGTTTTTGGGGGCGATTTGCAGTGACCAACTCACCTGACCTGCATGTTTTAGGAGATGTGGGGGGAACCGGAGCGCCCGGAGAAAACCCACGCAAACACGGGGAGACCATGCAAACTCCACACAGATGGTCTCTGTGAAGACGCAGCGCTAACCGCTGCGCCACCGTGCTGCCCACGTTTTTTCCAATGGGGTGGGGAAGGGGTCTATTTCTTGGTTGCCAATAGGGGGAAAAACTTAAATGTTGTAAACTTCCTCCTGTCTGAGCGCCGCATGGCGCCCGAACACAGAGGCCACAACCTGCCTGGGTCTGATTCCCGTCCTCAGTCTCTCCTGCACGTCTTCCTCCTTCTCTAAATGTCTTCACTCTTTTGGTTTCTTTGACTTCTTCAGTCGCAGAGTGTTACGAATTTTTTTCCAGATTGAAAATTTAGACTTTCTCTTCTCACCCTCCTGCATGGTGCTGGTTTGTGGCTGGTCCAAATCATCCTGGCCTGTTTCTGCAGAGGTCTCAGTCTCCTCCATGGATTCTGGATCCGTGGAAGATCCCGGTAATGTTTCACCTGAGAGCTCCTCCTCTGAAGAAAGTCCTTGACTTGAAACGTTAACCAGGTCGACTCGGCCCAGTGAGGTTTCCTCCTCCTCTTGGAAATCGGTGATCTGTTTCTGTAGGGACTCTTCCTCCTCTGTTCTCAGCATGTCAGGCTGCAGCAGGTCCTCTCTTGCTCTCTCTAATTCATTCCTCAGATATCTCATCTCCTGCTCATGTTGCTCTCCTTGCTGTTTCAAAGCAGTGATGTCTGTTTCGTACCGACAGTTGAGCTCTTTGTACAAACCGTCAGCCTTCTGCAGCTCAGCCTGGGTGCTGCTCAGCTTCTCCTGCAGGATTGTAATTTCTTGTCTTGTCTTTTCTAGGAGGACGGCGTTCTCGGCTCTGATGGTATCGAGAATTGCCAGGTCCTCCTCTGACTTCTCTAGATGACTTTCTCTCTCCTGTGTAATCTCCTGCTGCAGTTTTTCGATTTGCTGCTTCAGGACAGAAAAGTTTCTTTCCTGGAGAAGCTTCTCTTTCTTGTCTCTGTCTGAAAGACCCGTTTCCTGCCGCTTCATCCTCTGCTTGTATGTCTCAACCTGCTGCTGGAATTGGATGATGTCTGTCTCATATCTGGATTTCAGCTCCTCAAATGAAAAGAAAACCTGATCCAGTTCATTGAGGACCTGTTTTTCTCTCTTTCGCATTATTGCGATGTTGCTTAACATCTTTTGGTAGACCTCCTCCTTTTCTGCTTTCAGGTTATTGATAAGCTCCAGATTCTCTTTCTCTCTTCCCAAGTTCGTCTCTTTCTCATCCTTCATCTCCTGTTGGTATCTTTCCATGTCTTGTTGTAGTGCAGACACATCGCTTTCGTATTTGATGTTGAGCTCATTGTACGAACATTTTGTCTCGTTCAATTGGTCCTGCAGAAGTTTTTCACTGTCCTGCAGGAACTGGATCTTTTGAGACATCTCTTGAAACATCTGGTCTTTTTCTGCTCTCAGATTCTGCAGGAGTCTTTGTTCTTCATGGAGCCTCTCCTCATAAACCTTTTGGGTTTCGGCCTCCTGCCTCACCAAAACAACTTCAGCTTCGTACTTAGAGCGCAGCTCCTCGTGCGAAGTCTGGAGGGCGTCCATTTCTTCCTGGAGGGTCTTACTGTTCTCTCTCTCTTGCTGTATTTCAGCTGCAAATGACTCCTGGCTGAGGAGGTGGGCCACCTTTAAATCTGCAAAGTCTTGTTGCAAGGATTTCTTCTTCATGTGTTTCACACTGTTGTGAACGTTGGAAGCAGTGACCGCAGCGTTAAGGACTGCTGGGTCACTGAACTTCTCCACTCTCGCCAGTTCCCTCTTTGCCTCCTTGGCCTGGTTGATGAACATTTCTTTGAGAGCCTTCTGCTTTTTTAACTGGACTTTGGTTTCCTCCAGCTCTGCCTCCAGGTGGGCCAGTCGCTGGTGGTCTTCATACCGTCCAGCTCTCTCCATCTCCAGGATTGAGCTCAGCCTGTGGATTTCTCCATGTAAGGCGTTGGGGTGAGCAGGAGGGAACCTGCCATGGGGGATTTGCTGGACTCCCCTCCTCCCATGGGGTCCCATCAGTTCGATGTTGTATCTCGGCGCACGATGAGACATTTTCTCCTAGATACTATCGCGAAAAACGTCGTTCGGAAAACTTTCCTAAAGGGCTTTGCGGGCGTCTGAACAGGTCAGCAGTATTGCAAGCAATGACAAACATGCAGAACTGTGTTACACACAACTCTGCAGTTGATGACATCACAGACTGCATCGCCTGTGACATCACAAAATCTCCCTTTGCTGGTGGCGCGACATCATTCCACCACCAAATATCCAACTCTTTATTCCTGTTTGCATTCAAAACAAGAATAATTCATGATTCACTTGTTTTTAACCCGTCAAACTCATTTCCATTTGGGGCCAGATCGAAAACGAGAGTGGGAAAGAAAATGTATAATAAATAGACGTAAACAACATGAAAAAGTAAAAGATAAAAACTATAACTATTGATTTGTTAATCTTGTTGAAAGTTGGTTAGGACTGATTAAGCCTCGTTTTTAGTATCAGGCTTAAGACTCAAAAATTGTCCCTGAGTAACAGCTGTAATGTACTGGCATTGTTGTGGCTTGCTTACTGTTGTCATAGCAACTGCCTACAAAGATGGCTGTCAGTTAAAACAAAGAATGTTGTAATCGATATTTTCAGCGTGTTTTCTGGTTTGGTCACATGATCTGCAGACAAACTTAATAAAACTTTAAAGTAAAGCAGCAGGTAAATGTTGGCGAAACCAAAAACATCTCGGTCGCAACTGTTTGCTGAAAGAACATGGAAGATGGGGAGGAATATTTTAGTAGAGAGCATCCATCCTCATGGTTCATCAGTTTGAACCTCTGCGCTGATTAAGACATTATTGTTCCAATATTTATTCCCAGTCAAACCTGCTGCTGTTTTTTTCCTAACTAAAGTGAAAATATTTTACTATTTGTGACTATAAATTACAAACTTTCAGCACATTAATGCTCCTGCCACACCAGTACAGCTGTTTTTGCCTCCTCTTCACACTTGCATAATTATCTTCATTATTAGCTAATGAGCTGGTGATTAACCTCCTCCAGTACTCTTCCCTGTTTCTTCCCTCCCTCTGGCCTGTTTGCTGGAAATGTCACCGTGCCTCTGTGAGGTGGAGAGGCTGGATGGTTTCCATCTTTAAGGCAGCGCGGGATAATCAGATGTGACGTATTGGCATGAGGAGACCTGCTGCTGTTACTGAGCTGTAATGATTATTTTCCTCGGCAGAGCGAAGCTTTTAGCCCAACGGAGAGATGAGGATGGATGGAGTTAAAGAGAGAAACATACAGGAAGCATTGATTTATCGACACGGCAATCCCTGATTGATACCCACCTGATTGGTTTGGACATTTGTTAAATTTCAAGCTCTACAGAGTGATTCATAAGACAAGATAGTTCAGATCCTTTTTTTATCTGAGTCTGGCTTCATGTTTTCTTCCCCATTTTCAGGATTTCCTCCAAAACCCTTGCTTGCAAAAATCACAAAATCTTACCAAGTGCTTTTGGTTTAATTAGTGCAAATGTCTTAGTTTTGTCTTTTTTCAAGTGTACAGATTTACAAGTAATTATTTTTACACTTATGGTGTATTATAAACCTATTTGTAATAAATAAAAATGCAACACTTAACCTGGTGGGCCACATACTCAAAGATCAATAAACTTCAAATTCAAATGAATATTTAAGAACTGAAAAACATTTAAAATTTCTCAAATAAAACAAAATGAATTATGAAGTCTGTGGAAACTAAATTGTCCTTCAGAAACAGGTTAGTTGAGACCAAAGCACCAATTTATCATGTGATTGATTTATTGCTTGTAATCAAGACACGTCCAGTTCAGTAACTCATCGTCTTCCTTTGCTTCTCTGTCGTGTCGGTCGTGGTTTCTCTTTTTCCTGCTCTCCTCCGTCTCTTCCTCCCATCCCGTCCCCTCAGGTCTACCCGGGTTTCTCTCCCCTGCCTGACTTTGCAGTATGAGTGCAGAGGTGATTCGGATCACATCGCCGCTCTGGTGACATTGCAGTTTCCCATGAGAGACACATTTAGTCTGGGAAAAAAAAATCTCCTAAAATTCAAAATGTCACATTTAGAGGTTTGATGTTTTGCTCACTTTTAGAGAAAATCTGTGTTTTTGTGGAGGTCACTGCAGCTCTTGTGTCTGTTAAAACACACACAAGCTAAATGCTGTTATTAATAGGAGTGTCAGGGTGACAATGTCAGTTCAACCTCAACCCTGGTCTTCACAGAGAGCTGAATCTTAACACGTTTCAGCTTCTGTTACAGAGTCAATATTTTTTAAACCATCAAGATCATTCAATGAGATCTTTTATTTTGCTTTAGATGTTGAAATTTTTTTAATTTACGAAACATTTAAACAGTCTGAGTTGAAAATGGAGAAAAGCGAGATGCAATTCCTCTCAAATTTAACTGAAATATATATTTTTTCTTATTATTATGTTTTGTAGTTTTACGCTGCAGAAACTCTACATTTTACCAAGTATATTTGTCTTTTTTCTGTAGCAAATACTTTGGTACTCTTGAAATAGGACAAAACTAAGTTGCAACAACATTTTCAGCGAGATGCAGGAGCTTCTTTTAAGTCAGTAATTCCTTATTATTGATAAAAAGCACTAATTCTACTATATTTTTTCACTTATAATATTGGAAAATGTCTTGTCATAAGTCTGCCAGTGCAGCTAATCCTTTTTTCCTGTATCAACAGACTCATTACTAACATTTTGTTGATGACTTTACAGCAATTCCTCACACTGAGAATGTATATTTTATTTCCTGTTTATTGTCATATTTACACTCAAGAAAAACACAGAATATTTCCAAGTATTTTTGTCTAATTCCAAGTTTATGTATCAAAGTGGACTTTAAATAAGTTATCTGTAGGTTACCTGTTTTTGGCAATAAGTTGGTGTTTTTTGGTGTCTGGAACCTGAAACCTGCTGATTGGAGAGTCAAATTCTAGCAACGCTGCTTGTTACCTAGCAACCCCATCAGAGTTCCGCCCGTTACCTAGCAACCCCAGATGAGTTCCAGCACGTTTGGTCAGCTGGCTTTAAATCAGTCATTGTTGTTGACTTTCCATCCAAAAACCACTTGCTGCGTTCCTTGTTTGTTGTGCAGGAGGCTCCATTTCTGCTTTTCAAAAATGTAAGGTTGTATAATTGCGCATTTGTTTTGCAGCCATTTTCACTTGTGAGGATTAAAGTCACAGAGGCCCTAAAACAGCTCAGTCTGAATGAAATAAACTAAAAGGTGATTATATAGGAATGATTTTGTGCAAAACATGTTTTGTAGACTTATGTTAAAATGTTCAATGTATAAAATGGGTTTCATTTTTGGGAAAATAAAATATGTTTATCAGTTTTAACTTATATTTTATTGAGAAATTTGCCAGTCAAAAGCAGAAATGTAGATCTCTTTGGGGATTGATCTGTTGAATTGTTTTCAGTCTCTCCATAATTCAATTTTTTGGGTTGTTAAATATGGTTGAAATGGAAAAACTGGTAATTTGGAAAATAATAAAACGGATTTCATCCTCCTCCGCCGTCGTATTGACAGCGTGACCAACATGTTTAGAGCTGACAGACTGGTTTAACCGTCCAGCTGCTCTCACCGCCTGTCCATGGAATAATCTGCGGAGTCAGAGCCGCTCGTCGGCTGCCATGCTGCGGGTTCACTGCTGCTGATGTTTTCCTTGGACTGACTCGGTTTGGAGCCGCAGGGTTCTGGAGACGCCACAGTGACTCAGCGACTCGTCAGAGCCGAGTTTCTGTTCTCTGAACTGCTTCAGGAATCAAAGACATGGGAAGTTTTCCTCCTTTTAATCACAAACAAAGATGAAATCTGGAGACTTTGTTGCCCCGGTGTTATAAATCTGACAGACTTTGTCCTTGTTGGCTTGTAAACCTCCAGAAATATTCTGCCTTTCTGCACTTTGTTGAGTTTGGATGGATTTCTCTGCATCATAATTAACCCTTTAACTCCCAGATGGTGATGTGAATTAAACTTTATTAATCAGGATCAATTTGTTTGGACACACCAAGTCGTTGGTTTTTATTTCTCCTCTTCTTGTGAATTACATAATTACATAATCAGAACAATCTGAAGTGTTTGTTCCTGTCTTTCCGCCCGGATTGCGACGCGGCGCTGCAGGGCTATCTTTGGACTAATGCACCAAGAGTTCTGGTTCTTTTTCCATTACAGAACAGCCGTTTCTGGACTCACATGGTTTTTATATCCTGCCTTTAAGAGTCTCTCCCCCAGTTGTGTAACAGCAAGAAGCTGATGTAATGGCTCAAACTGACCTTGAACCAACATAGCAATGCAGCTGGAAGCATCAGCTGGTTCTTCCATATTGGCTCATTTTTATTCACTAAAACTGAAAATAAGCAGATTTTAAAATGTGTTTAAACAGAGTAAACTTGAGTTTGAAATGAACTCTGGTGAGTGATTTGTATGGAGTTCCCGCTCGTAATCTTTTGGTGTGTTTTCATGTAGGACCAGGTTGATTTCTCTTTAATTATTGAAAACATAATTTGAGAACTGCTTTCTATACATCCTCTGACTGTCTTTGTCTGATATCAAAATAAATGGGCCTGTCTTTGAAACACTTAAGTTTGACACAAAAAGAAAAAGAGAATCTCAATTAATTTAACTTTTTCCTTCAGCCAAAAACTGAATATTGTACTTTATAATGTTGACTGACTTTTCACCTAAACTATGGAGTGCCTTTTGGAAAATTACAGTAAAAAAATTTAGAGAAATAATTTGGGTTATTCAACCCATATTATAAGAGAAGTAATTAAAAGAGAAGTAATTAAAACTTAACTCCAAACTAAACATTCAATAAGTGAACTAAATGCTCTACAAACTAATCTATTTTAAAATCGCTAGCTAAATGTTTAGTATACAAGCTCAACTTTAGCTTATCTTACCTGCTAACTAAATATTTAGTCTACAAATTAATGTACGTTTGCGTTTCTAGCTAAATATTTAGTCTACAAACTAAAATATAGTTAGCTTTCTAGCTAAATATAGCTAGCTAAACATTTAATTAGCTAGCTATATATTTAGTCTACCAACTAATTTGCTAGCTAAATATTTAGCTTGTTAACCAAATATTTATCAAGCTAAATTTTCTAAATATTTAATTTATCTTACTAGTTAAATATTTAGCTCAAAATTCTGATATTTACAAATAAATGAAAAATATGGGGAAAATGTAACTTTAACAAGTTTGAGCCCTGATTCTCTTTGCTCTTATGTCAAGCTAAAGGTTTTACTGTTAAATCTGGACATTGTTTAGGACTCCATGCTAAACGATGTTAGGAGGTTTAAAGCTGTAATGTGTTTTGATCGATGAATCATTTAGCTGCTGCTGAATGTGTGTAAAACCAGCCGGATCTGTCTGTTCATACGTGTCCCTGTTTGGTTTGAAGCTGTTCCAGTAAAATCTGTTCTCAGATCAGAGCCAGGTGTTGCATCGTGAAGCTCTGTGTTAAAATAGTTATCAAAGGTTTCATCAGTGAGACTGCGGAGTCACCATTAAACAGTCTGCTGACTGTTTCAGCAAAAAGCAGCGAGCTCCAAGGTATTACATTAATAGGATCTTAGAGGGTGTGAAGGACCTCCATGGAGAAAAGCCCTGACCTTTTCTCCACGTTAATCTGGATTAACACGGTTTAGGTGGACAGAAACACCTGAGAGGAGTTAGTGTCTCCTCAGGGAATTAGTTCAGAAACTGAAGGTGTCAGGTGGCGTTTTCTTCACATCGCTGCTGGAACAAAATTTGATTATTTATTTTTAGTTTGGATGGATTCATCTCTTTATCAACTCCAAAATGAAAATATAATTTTTTTAGTCACTCCTTTTGGCTTCTTGTCAGTAAAATCACATCTCCTGATTTATTGATGCAAATAGTCATGACAAATGAACAAGGTTGCTCTCTTATTTAATATCTACAGGCTCCCACTAGCTCTGATTATAACAAATAATAAGATTAGCAGTCATCACTATGCAGATGATACTCAGCTCTATGTTATAATGTAGATTCTGAAACCATCCAACACTGCAAAAACACAAAATCTTACCAAGTATTTTTGGTGTAGTTTCTAATCCTCATATCTTGACGCAAGATAAAACTGACTTACAGGTGCATTTTCAGGCAGACAGAGTGGATTGTTTTAAGTCAATAAGTACTTAATGCTGACAAAAAAGTGCTAGTTACATTGGCAGATTATTTCAAGACTTTTTTCCTTCTTAATCTGCCAGTGGAACTAGTACTTTTTTGTTAATATTGAGGAATTATTGACTTAAAACAAGCTCCTATATCTTGCTGAGCTTATATAGGAGCTTTAAGTTATTTTTGTATTATTTCTAGTGTGCTAAGATATTTGCACATGAAACTAGACCCCAAATACTAGATTTTGTGTTTTTGCTGTGAAGCACAAACCAACATGTGGAGGTACCATCATTTTCTCCAGCTGAACAGAAACAAAACTGAAGTTATTGTGTTTAGACCAAAGGAGGAAAAATCTAGAGTCGGTTATTAGAAGCTAGTAATCAGGCCTGAAATCTGGTTGTGGTTATGGATTCTGACCTGAACCTTCAGAATCACATAAAGACGGAGAAAAAGTCGGCCTTTAATCACTAAAACCAGGAAGATGGAGCACATCACTCAGCTCTAAAGTCCTTCCACTCAGAGAAAAGACTTTTAAAACGTTTAGTTCTTAAATCTCTGAACCAAAATAAATCAAAGACCTGCTGCTGCTGCCGAACCGACCTTCCAGACCTCTCAGGTCTTCTGGAGAAGCAGCATTCAGCTTCTATTTACCACAAATCTGGAACAAACAGCTGAAACACCGAGTTCCTGTACAGACTAAAACATTTATTATTTCCGGTCTGGATTACAACTTTCTATTATGTGTTATTTTTGTTTAATTTTATGTTTTTCATTTTGAATGGCCTATTCTAATAAACCCATAATGTGCAGTGTCATATATCTTATTAAAACTCTTTGCTTAAGATAAAAAAGGATTTTATGATGAGTTTTACAGCTCTGCTGATCTAATGCATTTTTAATGTTTAATTTTAAGGCTTTAAACTCTTGACTAATCATTTAATATTTGGCTATGAAGCCTTCCACTTAAATTAGGTTTTTATATGCTGTTAGTTAATTACTTTTCTGGAGGAGAAATAACTTCTGTGGCATGTGTTTTATGTCTTTAGCAGCCCATATTTCAGACATAAAGCAAATCAATGTGTGTTGCTTTAGCGATCTGCCAGAAACATTTGCTTTAAAAAGCTTCAAAATGTTCATTTTTTTGTATTATTTCCTTCTTTCTTTCCTTTCGTTGCACTTCATTTCTCTTGCTGATCCTGAAGCAGTCTCTGGTGACCCAGTTTTCCTCATGAGGGAATTCAAATTTCCCAGCTCTTTGCTCACTCTTCCACCTAAACAAAACAATTGGAGAACCAGGTGTTTGGCCTTTTGGTTGCTTTCATGCCTGTTGACTCAAAGATGCCAAGCAATTTCAGCCATGTTTTGGGCTAATCTGCAGGAGATTGACTTTTGTCTGGTCTCATTTACAAGATGGGAAATAAATATTAGCGTTAGTGGTGTGAATTTGCTTTTTCATCCACATATTTTCCACTTGATGCACATAGAAGTGCTGGAGTGTTTTGTTTTTTTCTTATGGTTGAAATGTTCCCAGAATGATGCAATGTTTAGATTTTTATATTCTTAACTAGGAAAAGAATATGATCATGTCGGCCATCTTGAATTTGGGTTTCTATAGATTTTTGTGAAACATTTTTTCCAGGGTGGAATAATGGTAAAAATTAATTGCAGTGCTCTAATATAAACTTAAAGGAGAACGACAATGAGACCTCGGATTTTAATATTAGATATTAGATGAATGTAATTTACACTGCAAAAACACAACATCTACCCAAGTATATTTATCCAGTTTCTAGTGCAAATATCTTATTACACTTCAAATAAGACAAAACTAACTTACAAGTAACATTTCAGCAGGATATAGCAGCTTGTATTAACTCAGTAATTTCTTAATATTGATGAAAAAGTACTTGTTCCATTGGCAGTTTATTTCACTTAAACCAAGACTAGAACTTTTTCAAAACCATTTTAAGAAATTATTTACTTGAAACAACCTCTTGTTTCTTGCTGAACTTGTAACATATTTGCAGTAATTAATATACTATCTTACTTGGTAAGATTTTGTGTTTTTGCAGTTTGCTTCTGTGTTTTTCTGTTAAAAATCTGACAAGAAGTTTGAAAGGTTGACAAAGAAATAATGTATTATTGGAGGGCATTACGATACGTAAAGACAAATCATAGAGACTTAGAAAATACTAAATGTTAATTTAATTGTAAGTTAGTTTTGTCTAAGTGTACTAAGACATTAGCAGTAGAAACTAGACCAAAAATACTTGGTGAGATTTTGTGTTTTTGCAGTGTGAGTTGTTTGAACATCCTAAGATTTAAAACAGTTGGTGATTTTTACCTGTTTTGATCCCCGTTAGAAATTTATATGTAGAGGTGGAGGCTCTTTTAGCTCTCCGCATCGCCTCTTGTCACGCTGCAGTGCAACTCTGCTTTTGTTAATGTCATCAGAAAAAGCCGTGCATCGCTCCTATCAGCACTCTGCAGCACCTGCTTTCTCTGCTGTGCTGCTCAGCTTTTTCCCTCCGGATCCTCCGTCCGACCCGCTCGCCGCCTCTGATTGATGGCTGACGGAGGAGTTGGACGGAGACCTGACTAGCTCTGCTCGGTGCTATTGATTCTTTTTCACTTAAGCCGTAATGAAGTATTGGTCAGCCAGAGGGAGGGAGTCAGCGGTGCTTAGTGAAGCAGCAGGTGAGCGCAGCCTCGAGACACTAGACTTAATTACCACCGGTCTTTGTGTTTTCAGCTTTCCTTTGAGCTGCGTTGATGGTGTTGTTATCTTTGTGCCGGACTCAGCTAATCATGGAATAAAATAGGAAGAGAACCAGACGGAATGGAAAAACCTTGAACTCTTACTCTAGAACAGTCAATATCCCATCTAGGAAATAGATGATGTGACTTTTCAGTGTTTGTTTTTACACATAATCTGGGAAAAATTTTAATATTTTAAATCTCTGCGGTTTAAAGGGACAGTATCATGTAAGTTAGACTCTGTGAGTTCTACACCATGTTACAATTCCCTGAACATACCTGGAGTGCTGCCTCGAAACCCTTTATTGTCCATGGCAACCATGCAGCTGTGCAAAACACAACCCCGCCTTCGAGGCGCAGCTCCTTCAGACTAGCCAGCAGCAATTAGCACCTGGTGGAACTGATAAAAACATTGTTAAAGGAAAGATGTTGTGATGACTTCTTGAATTTAGAAGCTCAATTTCAAGACATAAATTACAGTCATATTTGATACATTAGTCAAATTTGCATCTTCTGTCAAATTAATACATTTCTGAACACTTAAATCCTTTTAAAATCAGATCAGTGAGGATTAATTCCTGCATACATTAGATTTGCGATGTAGCGGTAGCAGCTGGAGTTCCCTATGTTGGTGCACATAGGAGGAATTATTCCCCCCAGGCTCCTGGTTTTGCAGAGATCCTACTGGAGACATAAGCTTGTGGCTGAAACTGTACATTATTCATGGTTTCCTTGAAACAACACCGGCCGCCTGTCACCTGATCCACAGGAAACCATGTGTTTCCTCCCTTCAGATTCATCTGACAACAATGTTAAATATTTATGATTTTGACCCCAAATCCACAATAACTAACTGTCAAGGAGTTTGACTAATGAGGCTTATTGGTTTTATTAGAGATAAACAATGTTTTGATCGACATGCTTTGTAAAACAAATAGCCTCTACATTCTGGTTTGGTATTGATTGTATTCACAATAAAAAATCAAAGATTTAATTGATTTGAATTTCTTTGCTGAACAATGTTGCTAAACTGGTTGGTAGAAAAGAACAGCTTTACCTTAAACCTGAGCAGTTAAATCTCTGCCGGTTTGCATGAGGGAGGTTTATCAGAGTACGCTGCCCTTAAATGGCCACAAACACGCAGTAAACACAGGATGAAGAGCAGAGGAAGAGAAATGGGGAAAAACGTGAGGAGTATGCAATAAAAGGTGCAATAGGAGAGAAAAATGTTTTAGAAAATATAAACAAAAGTGGAGAGGAGAAATGAAAACCAGCTGGAAACATTTTTAATAAGAAAAGACTGTAAAAAGCTCATGAACGAAGTGAACACCAGAAAAACAGTCTCTAAACAGGATTCAGTAATAAATTAGAAAACATTCTTTTATTGAAAAAAAAGTAAAATTGTACATTTTTCAGGATGCATAGAAGAGAATACAATTAATTTATGAATTAAAAGCTGCTGAATTTTAAAAAATCTGACTAAAAATATTACACACTCTAAAATGCTTTTCAATTAAAAATGTTTGTTTCTGCAACAAGAGTTCAGTCTTTTTCCTCCTGGGGATTTAGCTATTGGAGTTTTGCTATTTCTGGAAATAACTAAAATACTTTTGTATTTCCCTTTTCAAACAAATATATTTTGTTCAGCACCCTGAGTTATAAATGTCTGCTGAAGCGCCTTAAATAAAACATTAAAATTAGGTTTTATGTCCATTTTGCTTCCAGTTGATCTTTAATTAGAAAACACTTTAATTTTGTCTTATTTCAAGTATTTTAAAATATTTGTGTTAGAAACGAGATCAAAGCTACTTGGTAAGATGTTATGTTTTTGGACCAGTTTGTTTGAATTGTAAATTTAATATTCATCCCGTTGGTCTCCGTTCTCCTGTCAGCGGTCAAAGTTTCATGGCTGACCTGAGCGTCGGCCATGTTAGCGCAGGCTAACATATGGACCCTGCTGGCGTTTTGGGTTGGTGCGTAATGGATTGCTTTGGTCTTGCTCACTTATACAGTGAAAGAAATATTACTGCCTGCTCACAATCCTTGCACTAGGTGCGTGCGTGCACGTGCCAGCTGTTGCGCACGTGGCCAGCAGGGCCCTGTCAACCTGAGTGCAGCGCCAACCGAAGTGACAGATTTGGATCAGCGGGGTGTGGGGAGAGACCGGCCACTGCAAACTGTGCCGCGGTTAAATAATGTAGCAGCTCTAATTCATTCCCCTGAATTATGGAGGCTAAGCAGTTGTTTCTCGGGAGCATTTTCTTTGCGACACAGTCGGTCTGCGTCTGACGGCTTCAGGCGAGAGACATCAGCCCTTCAGACTGTCTGGAGGTCAGTCAGGGAGAGGCGGCGAGCTGACAGAGACGCCCTTAACGAGGTAAATAGATTGACTTTTTAGACCTTTATGGCTGCAGGGTATTAACTTTAAGTCATCCAAAATATGCTCAGACTTAAGAAACTAATTTAAATCAGCCTTTGGTTGCTTGTTGTAGCAAAAACTTGAGTGTTTGATGGAGGATTTGAAAATTTGCAGTAGGTTAAAGTTTTTTTTAAAATTATCTGTCAACTTAACTAATTTGTTTCTACACGGTTGGAAGATTTTAAAAATGTATGTTTTTAGTCGGCCTGTTGCAAAAAACAACAAATCAATTCTATGATAAATCAATAATTTATCGTTTTCCTCTTTTTACCAAAAAACTGATGACAAAAGGCTTCAGTTTTATCAACCAGCCTGTTTTTAAAGGACAAGGTGACTTCATAATTAATGCTATTTGTTCTTTTTGGGATTTCTGGTTTATTTATTTTTAATATTTCTTCCAGTTCCAGTGGCAAACGTTCATCAGGATTTAAAGTTTTTGGATTTTTGAGAATGCATTATGTCACTTGAAAATTGTCTCAAAACAACAATAGTATCCTTTTATTGCATTAACTTTTGGAACAGTTTATCCTCCTGCCAAATTAGTTGCCGTGCCAGGTCTGGTATTTGCTGTATTCTCGTAAAAATAATGAGTCACATGGTGTGAGTTTTTAGCTCCTAAGTTAGCCTGTTTTATCAGCGTGTTGCAGCGGTGAAGTATGTAATTAGAGGACATGGTTGCAGTTATAATGTGTGCTATTTAGACACCATGCGGCCAAATGGAGGGAAAAACACACACACACCTAGCTGCTCTCCCCTCTCTCTTTTACACGTTCACTAACCGACAGCAGCGATAAGAACCCTTAAAGGTCGTGTGAGTGTGTGCGGTCCGGCCTGAGTTATTCCAGCCGACACCTGATGTCAAAAGAGTGGACTTCCTCTGCAGGAGTCACGGCTCAAAGCGCCACATCTTGTGTCACATTGGATTATTGGTTGGAGAAAACTCCATTATGTGTTTGTTTTTTGTTTTTTAATTAAATGGATTTGTGGGATTTTATTGGAAATACTTCACTTTTTAAAGCTACAGTATGTAAAATCCATAAAAAATATATGTTTTTATTTTTTTGTCACCATTTTGTGACAGTGTGGTATGAGACAGGTAATCTGGGGGAAAAAAAATAAAGCTCCTCTGCTTTCTCACAATTCTGACTGGAAAGAACCAGTCAGAGTTTCTGTCTCTTTAAGAAGCTCCTGCTCTTTCTGAAGCTCCGCCTTCAGGAAGTCATCATAACATGGCTCCTCTATTAACTCGTTGGCAACATTTTCACCAGATTTCCTTTGAGAAATGGCTCCTATGATGAGCTCAAATAATGCGCAGTTCCACTAAGTGTTTGCTAATTGCTTCTGGCTAGTCTGAAGGAGCTGAATGGTGGAGACTGCAGCTCAGAGGAGGAGTTGCGCCTTGAAGGCAGGACTAGGTTCAACCAAGCGTTTTGCACAGCTGAATGGTTGCCATGGCGATTAAGTGATTTCTTAAATATGCATGAAAAAATCAAGCCAACACTATATTATGTCTTCATTGAGGGAATAATATTACCACATGATGTAAACCTCATAAAAGTTGATTTTAAATAAACTTCAATTGTTACATTTGATGGGAAAATTCAGCATCCATCTTTGAAAGGGCTGTGGGCACCCCATGCCCACCCCTTGGATTTACTCCTGTAAAGACAAAACAAAAGCATCTTATTAGTGATATTTTAGCTGTTTTGACTTTAAAACAGGTAAATTATTAAAGATAAGCAATAAGAGAATGTCATCATCATGACATGGAGATTCCTGCTTGTTTTTTATGAGGTACTGAGGAGAGACGGAGAAACGGGAATACTCAGGAGATCAAATAGAGGATGAAAGAGACGGCAGCAGAAAGGTAGACGGACAGGGAAGAGCGCGGCAGGTCAGACCGTCAGAGAGATGAACCAGCGTCCCCCAGCAGGACGTGGGGAAGGATCTGTCAGCGCGTTTTGTTCCAGAGCGCGTTGCTGTTGTTGTTTTAGGCAGCATGAAAGATTCGGGGAGATGAAAAGAGCGGCTGGTCGGCAGGGAGGAGGCGGCTCTGATGCTGCAGCGCCAGCAGACCGGGGGCATCTGGGGTCGTCTTCATCCTGCAGATCTATAGAAATACAGCATGATGAAAAAGGTAGGACTCAAAACATCCTGAGAAAACTTCTCATTTGCTTAAACTAATTAAATGTAACCTCAGTTGGTGAAAATTACAACAAAACTGAGGAGGTTTACTAAAAATTTCCTAACTTTTACATAGTTTGCGCTTTAAACTAACGTCTTTATAAACATATTTCCATTTTGTTTTTGCTGCTCTTGACATTCTGGGATTTGATTTGGATTTATTTTAATATAGCAATGAAAGAAGGAAAAACCTCTGCCTGAATTAAACTTTAAATCTTCGGGCATTTGGATTAAACTATCGACTAAGCTGCTTGTTGCAGCAACAATAAAACTTTAGCAGAAAATGTTTTTGAGTGAACTAATCAATTTTAATGTGATTTTAAGAGCAGGGAATTGAAAATAATTGGGAAAGAATCCCAAAAGATGTCAAACTGCAATGGTAGTGTATTTAATAAAATGATTTTAATATAGAAACTCAGGATATTTAGTTTCAAATGTACAAATAAGCAACGTTAAATCATTAACATTGACTGTAAAAAAGATTTTAAGATCGTTTAGAGAAGAAAAGGTCAAAATCTATAAGCTGATGTGTCAGCAGAAGCCTTTATATTTAGTCTGGAAATATAAAAATACAGAAAGATATATTAGTTTAAAATGCATTTAAAGAAATGTTAACATTCACCCCAAAAACTACAATTTGGCTAATTGTTTCGCTTTTTGCTGCAGAAAACCCTGAAATTTTGTAAAAATAAAACTGAAACCTTCAAACTAAAGTCCACAGTCCCAACACTACTAAACAAAAATTGAGTTTCTTTCACTTCTTTTCACTTTTCTGCCAGTGTTTTGCTGTAGTAAGCAGATTGCTGCGTCATCAGCGTAGCAAAACAGTTCATGTTGTTGCTATGGTTAGCATTAGCTTGGCAATATTAGACAGTTAAACTGAAATTATTCTTGCGTCACCCCTTAAAGAAGTTGTAATTATATCATAGTATTTTTCATTTTTCTGTGCAGAAGAGAGAAAGCTTGAACCAGTTGTGAGGGCTGAACAGACACTGCGACGCCTGTGAAGCTGCTTCTGCTTTTTCAAGCAATCGTTGTTATCTCGATTGGCCTCAGAGCTCTAGTGCTAATCATGTCTGGTGTGACGAGGTGCAATCAGCTCTGAGAGAGAGAACATGTTGCTCCCTCAACAAGGAGCAACATGTCTTTACCTGAGCTAGTTGATTAAAAATAGATTGTAGAATCATTCTGTTGCTAAATAAAGTTTGAAGCTACAACAAAACATGATTTTTAGCCAATGTGTTGAGCTAACGGGCACAAGATTTACCACAAATTGGAATAAATTGATGCAAGTGAAGTCCAGTTCATTTCATTTCTCTCCAAATGTTACCTAAAGATATTTTACAGGAAAAACAAGTTCAATTATACAGAATCCAGTTGGATCCAAATACAATAAAAATCAGTCCAATGAATCGGCCTACAGGATTTTATTCACCCAACCAAAGACAACATCACAACATGTCATCTAACAAAAGTGGCAGCGTTTGTTAAATTTTCAGCTTCTGTGGTTCTCTTTCACACTGAACTGTCAAACCAACTAAATTAATTGAAAAAAACTGTTCCCCTCCTTGCCTGTGGGGGCGCTGCACCGAGAACTACTACAGGAAATGACACAAGAATCTCTGACGAAGACACTGACTGCAACTTCCTTCTTCACCAAATGTAAACAAGAAAGAAGAACAGGTTTTAGCGGTTGGACGATTTTTCTTTAGTCTTTGGCTAAACACTGCAAACTATTTCTCCCGCTATCGATAGACTAAAGTGTTTGTTTTGGTAGCATTTACGCAGAGTTCCCTGCTTTGTAGTCCACTTCCTGATTTTGGAGTCGTCTCCAGTCCGCTTCATATTCATAAACATTTGAACCGCACCAGAGTTCACCGAGGATTGTAGGCAGACCAGAGTTTGCGTTTTTAGTTAGATTGCGTATTCACACCTCCCCAAACGAACCGGACTTTACAGACAAACAGACTGGAGTCTGATTGAAGCAACTTAAACAGAACAGGTGTAAAGTCAGACTGATCTATTCAGGAGTTTTTAGCTGCATTTATTCCACCATAAAAGGCATCAAGAAACCTTTTAAAACATAAAGGTTTCTTGATGCTGCTTTTGTTCTGTTGTTGTTGTTCTATTTGCAGTTTTTCCTTTTTCCTGCCACTGGTTTTAAATCTTAAGCTGCTGCAGAGTGAAGTATCAGCTTTGCAGACAATAACATCTGTTCCCATGTTGCAGAACAGAAGGGGTTTGTTGGACTGTAATGGATAGATGTAACGTAATACGGAGATTACAGCAGCTCGATGTAGACGCCGTTGTTCAGCTTTCGCCCCTCCTGGTTTACCTTTCGCCCACATTTCCTCTCCTCCTCTGACTCCTGCCATAATGCGATGGACCGGCGCGGAAAAGATGGACCGGCTGGGTGTCAGAGGAGGTCAAATCCATCCAGGTCCAGTTTCAGATGTGCTCAAAGAGACAATCGCATGAATCCTATTCACTGGGCCTTTCTTTTGTCGCGTTCAGAACAATTCAAATCCACATTATTGTTTAACTGCAGGGAAAATTAGGTTTGGAGCAATAAAGCAGAAACGCTAGGAGAGTAGCTCCACAGATTACGCTTCGATTAAACTTCCTGCACAGACATGTTTCTCCATAAAAGCTGAACGACTGACTTGATGAAATATTGAAAGTCAAAGTGACTTACCTGGTGCCAGGCCTGGGTAGTAACCAATTACATTCACTCTTTAAAAATCAAAATCAAATTTTATTTGTATAGCACATTTCAGCAGCAAGGCGTTTCAAAGTGCTTTACATCATAACAAACATAAAAACACAAAGTCATGTAACAGAATAAACAAAACATTAATTTAGGCCGTCAAATTTGTAACTTGTTATCCATTTATCTAAGTGTGTTACTTGGTGCAGATCCTGATCTTTAAAATCAAACTACTTCCAGTCGTTTGATTTTAGACTGTCTATTGGCTAATTTTTTACTTATCCCTTATCCCTTTCCGCGTAACGCCACGGAATTTAAGCGCCTGTTTTCGCCGGACTCCGCCGTCCGTTTTACCCCGGGTATTAGCCGGGCCCCGCTGCCCACAGCAGGACAAGGTCTCAACCTTGCAGCACCAGGCTCCGTACACCTTTACACGAAATTTTGCGCTAGGACTTCGCCGTCCTACACTGATTTTGTGCATTATTTTTACCTTTTAGAGTCTAGAATATGCAGGGTTTTCAGTACGCGCAATGACCCTCAGTAACTCGCCACTTTTTAAAGTAGACATTAAGTCAAGTTCCATCGTTAAATTTTTAATTGATTAAGTTTCAAATCCAACTCTAAACAGGTGGGATTTTAGTTGTGATTTAAATGAACTCAGTGTTTCGGCTGTTTTACAGTTTTCTGGAAGTTTGTTCCAAATTTTGGTGCATAGATGCTGAACGCTGCTTCTCCTCGTTTGGTTCTGGTTCTGGGGATGCAGAGCAGACCAGAACCAGAACCTGAGGGGTCTGGAAGGTTGATACAACAACAGCAGATCTTTTATATATTGTGGTGCTAAACCGTTCAGTGATTTGTAAACTAACAACAGTATTTTAAAGTCTATTCTCTGAGCTCCAGGGAGCCAGTGGAGGGACTGTAAAACTGGTGTTATGTCTCTATCTTCCTGGTTTTAGTCAGAACGCCAGCAGCAGCGTTCTGGATCAGCTGCAGCTGGAGGATTGATTTGTTGGACAGGCCTGTGAAGACGCTGCTGCAGTAATCAATGCGACTGAAGATAAACGCATGGATGAGTTTCTCTAGATCTGGCTGAGACATTAATCCTCTAATCCTGGAGATGATCTTCAGGTGATAGAAGGCCGACTCTGTGACTGTCTTTATGTGGCTCTGAAGGTTCAGGTCAGAGGTCATCACTACTCCCAGGTTTCGGGCTGATCGCTGGTTTTTAGTTGTAATAACTGAAGCTGTGCATTGACTCTAGATCTATAGATCTAGATCTATAGCTCTAGATCGTTCCTCTGTAGGTCCAAAAATAATAACTTCAGGTTTGTTTCTGTTCAGCTGGAGAATGTTTTGGCACATCCACACATTTATCTGTTCTAAGCATCTGTTCAGTGATTGGATGGGGTCAGAGTCACCTCTAAATTTACTTGTTAAAAAATGTAGTTTTAGGAGTATTCTTACTACTCTGTACTTTTTGCTTTTACTTGAGTAATTTTATTATGAAGTATTTCGACTCTTACTTGAGTAAAATTTCTGGATTTTTTTACCCACTGAATGAAAATCATGTTTTGATCAGAAATTCCACCTTCAGGTTTTTAATTGAAAGAAACTGATTTGGAAACATTTTATTTTGTCTCCTGTCGATTGGCCTCAGGAGTCAGATAGAATCATTCTGTCGCTAAGATGATTAAATCATTTTAGCAACAGAATAAAGTGTAAAGCTACAACAAAATATGATTTTCCACCAAAAATGTTAATAAATAACACTATAAATTTTGTTATTTATATGAATTATTGTAATTTTTGTCTTTAAAATGCAAACATTTTCCACTTAACATCATATTTTGGTCCATATGATTATGTTTAAATCATGTAAATATTAAATGATTGATAATTTGATCAGTTACTAAGCACTTGAGTCGACTTTTTACCAAATACTTTTTTACTCTTGAGTAAAAATATGTTGTAGTTTTCTCTTGTTGCCTTCTGTAGAGAGGATATGCTCAAACATGTTTTACAAGCTGACAAAAACTGATCCAAGTTGTCTAATAACTCGTAAAAATCAGGTAGAACTTCCTTTACTTTCCCACGGTGGCCCGTTCTGCACCAGTTCACACACTGGATGATGGTTTAGACTTTTCGGCTGCAGATGAAGTGTTCACAAAGTGAGTCTGTTTTTACTGAGTTGATGGTTTGAAGTCGACTCGAACCTTTCTGTCTCGACTTCTTATGTCTCAGCCGGTTGTTTTCTTATTTTTAATCTATTTATTGACATTTATTAAATGTTTAGCAGAACCAGACGAGTTTTTGGTTCTTGAAGACTCAGGTGTTTATTAAAACATATATTTAATGTATTGACCATATTTCAATACATTTTTTTAATTACTACAAATGCTAATGCCTCCCCCTGAAAACAGAATTTAATTTATTTTTAAATTTTTGCATGGTCATGATTAAATGTGACTGTGTGAACAGAACGACCCGCATGCACAGAAGAAGAGCAAAAATGCCACAGCAGCAATCTGTTCATGAAGTTAATAACGGCTGCTGCCTCCTATGGATCAATTTTCAAAATTCACACTTTGTAAAATGGTTTTTACTTCAATTTGGGTCTCAATAAATTAAGTCAAATTCTACTGACACTGCACCGTTACCCGGCAACCCCAGCAGAGTTCTGCCTGTTACCCAGCAACCCCAGCAGAGTTCTGCCTGTTACCCGGCAACCCAAGCTGAGTTCATGCATGCTTGGTGGGGTCAGTGTTTTGTTGTTGATTTGCATTTCTTGTTGGTTGTACAAGAGGCTCCACTTCTGTTTTTCGAAGATGTACGGTTGTATAATTGAGCATCTGTTTGCAGTCATATTGGTCTTAAGCTGTTTCTAGTTGAAAGAGTACAACTCAACTGTGGCTTTTTCTGATGTTTTTCTTTATTATTTTTACTAATTTCTGATTTCAAATGCAATTGAGGAAAATACTTTACTCAAAACAAACTCAAGGTTTCGTGCAACAGATCGGTTGCACCTAAATACAGTAAAGCTAGTAAGTTACTAGTTATGTGAGTGTGTGTTTACCTGACAGGTTAAGTTGACCTTCAAGAGGTCCACACTCTGTATGGCAGGCAGTTTAACATGAATTCAGTTTTGTCTGACCATCTGTAATTACATTCTAGAGATCTAAAAATGCATTTTGACTAACTGAAATTACCATTTCAGATACCGACTCAGAAGGTTTTTATTAGTGTTGGACTCTCAGGATGCAGCGATAACGGTGTTCAGCATCTGTTTGTCCTCCTTTCTCCCTGCAGGATCTTTGGATCTGTAGGCTGATTGTTAAACTACTTTTACAAGCGTTTATTTTTTTCAGTCGAGCGACTTTGAGGAGAACCGAGGTCAGTCTGAGAGCCAGTTCCCCTTCCTCCTGATTTATGGTGTGTGTGAGCACTTTTTCCTCGTGTTAACGTGTCATCATGTCTGTACAAAGGTGTGTGTAAAGAGTGTGTGTGAGCAGGAGTGTGTGTGTGGGTTTGCAGCGCCTCAGGATGTCTGCGTCCTGACTGGTTTGGCTTCTCGGTTCCCTTTGCTTTTCCCAGCATCCTGTTTTCACACACACACACACACACCTGGATCCTCATGCACGCATTTTGTCCACAGAATAAACTTGTTTTTCCCCTTTCGTCAACTTTTATTTTATTATTTACAGAACATATATCTTTTTTATTTTTATTTTTTTACAAAATAAAAGCTTTAGATGCAGGTTTACGTCTCAAAGTTGACAACAATTTGTTAAGAACTGCACTGTTTGCTGAAGCAACAACAAACACAGATGTCATTTTGCTGCCAACACTGCAAAAACACAAAATCCTATAAACTATTTCAGTCCAGTTTCTAATGAAAATATTTTAGCTCACTTGAACTGCCATGTTGCTAAAATGTGCAACAGAAATTAGCTTAATTTTATTTAAATGTACACATAGCCATCTTTTTTAAATTATATAATTAATTGTTAAAATGGGACGTTAGCTTAGCTTAGTTAGCTTTGTTAATTAATCCTGATTAAGGTGGAGAAAATATCAAAAGACAAGATTTGAAAGTTATTTGATTTCACTTTCATGACATTTTAATGTTCCCCCATATTCTATTTTACTTAAATTTTGTTTTGGGATATAATTCAGTCGAGATTTTAGGTTGTCAAATATCCTCAGTAGGCCTGTCACGATAACAAATCTTTCTGGACGATACGATGTCCCAGAAGTTATTGCGATAAACAATAATACAGTTCTGAGACAATTTTCAAGTAATAATAAAAATAGAATCCATAAAGATCAATAAACTAAATTCTAATGAGCATTAAACATTGAAACTTGAAAAAATTTAAATATACAAAATAAATAAACATACAACAAATAAAATAAATTCTAAAGTGTCTGTAAACAAAATTGTCCTTCAGAATAAAGGCTAGTTGAGACCAAAATCATCCAGGTTTTGGTAGAAAGAAAAACACAATAAATTATGAAAATAGAAATTATTGCAATAATCCTACTTAAGGCTTAATCCTCAGTTCTGTTGTTTATAGATTAAAATCATATCCAAGAGTCCAACACTGATGGTGCCAAGTCATTCATTGTGGTTAGTATTTATGGTGTATAATCCTTATCAGAGTGCAGTTTTAACGGATTGTTTCCCCTTCAGCGCTTCGTTGGACTGGAACTGGCATTTAGTTTGCAGTCTGAACTGGTTTTTCCAGATAAACTGGAGCCGTTGTGGGCGTGTCCCACCACACTGCCTGCAGGTTGAATAAATAAACCTTTAGAGTCCCGTTACAACAGGTGCAAGTTTATTTGTTTTATCTAACTGTAACACACATTTCATGTTGTATTTGGCAGAGATTTACATTTTCGTTGAGAAGTGTGAAGGTCACATAAGGTGGTTGCTTGGCTCTTAGCCTTCTTTGTACCAGATAATGAATCTCCCATTTCTCCTGTTATAACATTTAAAAAATACAGTTATGAAAAATATTTGAGTAATTAGATGAAAATAAAATGAAAGTTTTTGCTTTTTCTTCACAGTATAGCAATTTATTAATGCATGAATAAAGAATATTTTATTGTGTTTTGGTGAAAAACATGCATTCATCACCTTGATGACTAAAGCTTTCCCTTATTAATAAGCCTTAAAAATGGTGTTAAAGTTAACTTATATCTGAACTGTACAAATTTAAGTGTATGGTAAATTTGTATGGCAAGAAAAAAGTGACTATTACTATTTGCTCTGACTTTTAGCCTTAGGATTAGCTTTTAGAAGGCTCAAGTTAGCTCCTAATTTAAAAGTTAGCATCAGAAGTTTTAAACTTATGAGGCTTAAGATAGCTTTTAAATCTAAATTGGCTTCCAGTTTCACCACATTGTTTAATTTCTAGCTTTGTCATGTTATATAACCTCATTTGCTAATTTTAGCTTTTGGTTTAAGTTTGATTATTGCTTTAAATCCTAGCTAAAAGTTAGCTAGCTTAAACAATAAATTCACTTTGTGTGAATTTACACACTAAGTGTACTGAATTTTAATTTCACTTACACAGTAATTAAAATTACTTACTTAGGTTAGCTTTTAGCTCAAGCTTATCTTTCTAGTAAACCTGTGTGACTAAATTAGCTAAAGCTAGCGAATGGCTTTAAATTAAAGAATAATGCTTTTGTATTTGTTCTAAGTTTGTTTCCAATGTCAGTTTATGATTTTAATTTAATAATAAGATGTTTCCAGGACTCAGAGGTTTCAGAAATCATTATGGTTAGAAGAAACGATTGTTAATTGTTTTCACTTTGAGTTTAGAGTCACTTGTCTTAACCGTCACCCTTCTCTAATGTTTTGTAAATAAATGTCATACAACTCTTCGCTTTTGCAGTTGAAACACAAATATTGGCTCTCTTTGTTTAAATGTTTTTTTTCCATCTGGATTTTGAAAATGTTTGGTGAAGTTGTTACTTTCAGACTTTGATTTTTGCAGTCCCATCTGTCCTCTAGCGCACGGCGCATTGGGAGTCTGTCACTTTAAGTTAAATGTCAAAGTGACGGAGAGTCAAAGCGCCACCTGTTGATCCTGTGGTGACGCTGGCGATGACTGGCTGCTACGCTGCAGCCACTCGTTCCGATTTTCTTTGCTCCCAGATGGAACCAGTTTGTAAATGTGGCTCATCAGTGTGAGTCTTGGTTTGTTGGATGAGCCTGGAACATGTTGCTGCGGTGAACTCATCACAAATATGGCGGCTGCTCTCTCTCTCTCTCTCCTTCTCTCTTTTTTTATTTTTCTTTCCCTCTCTTGCTTCAATCGATTTTCTTTCCCCCTCTGCAGCCTCGAGGCAAGATGTTAACGCCAAAAGTCACGGTGTGTGAATGTGTTCTTATATTTTGCTGCATCACTTGCCTCTACAAAGTCAATTCAGTTCATTTTTTCACACCAGTTTAGCATAAAATATGTTGCAACACTCACTTTCTTGTCTTTCCAAATTGTGTTTTTCTATTCAGCTGTTACAGCGACGACCCGGAGGGTTAAATCAATTTTCTTGATGCATAGCTAGATTCTCCTTCTATATTATGACATGGCAGAAAAACAAACCAAGAGGGTTGCAGGGAAATAAAAACAGAAACACATTGAGCTGGGACCAGAGAGGGGAAAAAGCCTGGAGCCTCCCAGGCATTTTACTCATGCAGAGAATGTAATGAAATCTGAGCTACTCTTCCTCTCCTCTGCTCTTCATCGCTTTTCTCCACAAATATGGCAGATGAAGCAGATGTGTGTTTTGCTGATGACTCTCATGTCGATTTTTTTAGTGTTTTCTCTCATTTTATAGGTCAGAAACACTCAGATGTGCCGTATTTATGAGACCCAGTGAGGTTTCCTAAAGTCTTTAATTTATTCACCAATGTGTGCATACAGAACAAACATTACAGACTAACAAACAGATATTGATATATAAAAATAATAACAAATAACGAAGGCTAAAATAAAATAAACAACTATTGGGACAATTAAAGTGAAAGCAAAAATTTAGTTATTAAAAGATGAATAATTAATTATTTTTTAATCAGGGAAAACTTCACTTTAGATGCTGATATGCTTAAAACAAGCTAAAGTCTGGCGAAATAAATCTGTGATATTTTTGAATTGTCAAGAAGGGCCAGACAGAATCATTCTGAAGGCCACAAATGGCCCCTGGACCACAGTTTGACCAACTAGAAGTTGCTGTTGGATCCTGGGAAAAATCAGCGTTGTGGCTCACTTTTCATTTATATTCTATGACTAACACCTTGTTTTCCTGCTCACTATTCACTGGCGCGACTATAATCACAACTAAAATGAAATTCAGACAGAGGTTGAATAAAATAAGAGATTTCTTCACTCTGAACTCCCGTCCATCGCCTCAATATCCCTAAATCACCTGCCTGGACTTTATTAATTTAAGAAAAATTTTGTGCTGAAGTAGGAGGTGTTGGAAACTGTGTGTGTAGGTGGATGGTGGTTTATGGATCTTAATGGGCTCATCTAAATGTAAATGAGTGGCGAGGAGGAGACAAACTGTCTGCAGCTTGGACGGGAAAATGTTTCGCCGGGAGGCAAATCATGTCTGGCTGGAGGGTTTAGTTCAGTTCTGCTGTGTGTTTTACAGCCAAGAAAGGACGATAACTCAGGTGGTTTTTGCTGGATCGTGTTGGAGGTGTCGTCTAGTTTTTCTTGGTTTAATGAAATGTAAAAGTTTTAATGGTGACTTGAAAACGATTCAATGTTAAAATGTTAAATTGGGTCAAATTTTCAAGAGACGCTGAATAGTCAGAGGTTCGTCGCCGTGTTTCGAACTAAAGGTTGATGGAAATGTCAAAATTCAAAATAATTTCCTCAATTTTACAAAACTGCAAAAACACAAAATATAAATTTTTTTTATTAAGTGGCTTAGTTTGTTGTACTTCAAGTGTACCAACTTAGAAGCAATTTTTCAGCAGCTATGAGTTTGTATTCTGTGAATAATTATTGATTTTAAAAAAAGTTCCAGTTCTAAGTGAAATAGTCATTTGTTTTAACCAAAATCCACACACCTGCAGTTTTTGTTGGAGTTTCATAAATTTTATATTGAAAGATTGAAACTGGTTTTTTTTGTTGCTTGATTTTGTTATTTTTTCAGTCATGTTATTTATATTAATTCATTTTGGTCCCAAAATGTCCTCATAATTTTATATTTTGGTCCTACTGATGATGTAATTTTTAAATATTAAATGATTGATGCTTTCAGTACATTATAGGTTTTTGCTCTAAGCTAATTTTCTTGATGGCTGCTTTTTACTTTTACTTGAATAAAGTATGTTAAAGTGGTGCTACTCTTTGTTGTTAAACTGAGGAAAATACATTTTTAGCCTGAATTTTTATTATTTTTTCTGAAATACAGCAACATTGTTATTTTTTAATGCTGCATATTTATACTGCAATAGTGTTAAACTTTTGAAAACACTTTTTATCCAGTTTTCCACCTGTAGTAGCTGTTGGGTTTAAACTGGCAGATGAGCCTCCAGCTGCTCTGTTAGCAGGTCAAACTGGGATTTGTGTGGTTGATTCCAGCCCAGTGCTGCAGATACAACCACCCATGGTCTGACTCAGTGTGTGTGTGTGTGTGTGTGTGTAAAGGAGGATTAGCTAGCTGTATTAGCCATGTCAGATACACACATGTGGCCGGCGCAGATGCTGCTGAAACTCAATCTGTACAGTTGGAGAGGCATAAAAAAAACTTGGATGTACTGGAGGTTCTTAAGGTCCAAACTGGTTCGAGACCAGCCGGGGCTGCAGCTTGTTGCATCTCAGGTTTCCGGTTCCAGAATATTCTGGCCCGGATCCAGGATCCGGAAGGATGACGTCCAGCTTCAGATGATATTTCAGCTGAGTTACTGACAGACTTCACATCGCCATCAACATATTATGCATAGTAACTTATTTATAGTGTTATTGCTGAAAGTAAGTGCACCCTCTGTCGGTTCTGGGGGGGGTTTGCATTTCAGAAAATAATCGCAACAGTTTCCACATTAATTTTAATTAATTAATTACATAGATTTGATCACGTTAAACATCTTCCCATCACTTTTTAGCAGCAATTTGATGTTAATTCAGGCTTTTTTGTGCAATAAATCAATGACAATCTATATCTATAGATATTGATCACATGTCTATAGACAATATAGACATGTGTCTATAATATAGATGTATAGATAATACAAACATAAGTAACCACTTGTTGCTCTGTACCAGATCAGAGTAATTTGTATCTCCAGTTCCTTGACAAGTAAAACTGCCTCTTTATTCTGCTAACATATCAATGTTTTTTGAAATACAATCTTTTATTTGGTGATGTCTCTCCTTACAGTCTCAGGCGTCATCAGGTTACCTCAGATCTGAGTAAATGATGGATTTTGTGGCGTTTCACACCCAGTTACTGTGGTTGTATTTGGCTGGTTTAGCAGTTACACCCCTAAATTACACATTTCTGCTTCCAACCCAGGTTCAGTCCTCTCTCAGCTTTTTCAAAAATCGACCGTTCCTCTCTGAGTCGCCCTGCTGAGCCGCAAAAACATTCTGCTCCTATTAGTCATTTCTTATTGTCTTTTTCCTTTTGCTTAAAGCTGAAAGAAAAGCTAAGAAGAAAAACTAAAGGCTTCACTCTGAAATATTAGAAGTTCAGCGGGACGTCGTCTCACCCAATTATTCAAGTCAAACTGACTCGGTTCCAACAGAACGAGACGTCTACTGTTCCTTCCAGTTGTGTTTTTAATCATCTGAGCTTTTGAACCTCCTCTCTGCTTGGAGACGAGCTTCTCTTCTTTTCAGAAAGAGCTGCAGTTAATGCAGCCGCAGCAAGATTTGACTTGGGACGAATCCTGCAGTGTAAGAGGCGTTAAAAGGGGGAAGTTTTTCTGCACGGTTTTATACCTCAACTGACTCTAAAAAAAGCCAAAGCTTTAAAAATAAGAAAGTTCAGCTGTTTTTTTTTTGTTTTTTTTGCTGTCCGGAAAACGAGCCGTTTCAAAAACCTCCCGATTGTTGAGTCACATTCCAGGTGCACTGCGCTGTTACCTAGCAACCCCAGTTAGGTCCTACCTAGCAACATAAGCAGAACTCCAACACATTTGGTCAGCTGGCGTTGTTGACTTACCATCCAAAAACCACTTGCTGCTATCTTATTGGCTGTGTAGGAGGCTCCACTTCTGCTATTCAAAGATGTACAGATGTGTAATTGCGTAGCCATTTTCATGTTTGAGTGTAAACGTTGCGCTGGCAGCAGGAGGCGTGGCCGGCTGCGGCTTTTTTGGATTTAAAGTGACAAGATGCCCTGAAACAACTCAATCTGATTATCTAAGAATGATTTTGTACGAAAGATGTTATCAATCAATCAATCAATCAAGTTGATTTCAGCTTCAAATCACTTCAAAGTGCTTTACATCAAAAGAGCACAAAAATACTGTCATAAAAAACAACACAGTCAGCAATTGAAAAAAAAGCCGCAAAAAACATTACGCCGCCAAAATAACCTTTACACATCAAATAAGTTGCATTTATTATGGTTCAAAAGCAAATTTATTTTAAAGTAAGTCAGCGTTTCAGCTGTTTTGCAATTTGCAGTTTGTTCCGATTTGTGGTTCATAGACACTGAATGAGCAATGAGCATGTTTGGTAAAACCAATATGTCTATCCTAATCTGTTCAAGGAAACATTGGTGACCTTTAATCAGACGTGGGCAGAGTAGCTAAAACTGAAGTAAGATTAGTGATACTTTCACATATTTTTACTCAAGTAAGATTAAAAAAGTACTTGGTAAAAAGTTTACTCAAGTACTGAGTAACGGATCAAATCATCGATTATTTAATATTCTAAAATTACATCATCAGACGAAGCAAAACAAAGTTAAGTGGAAATTTGGATATTTTAAGAACCTAAATGACAATATAAGTAACAAAATTAACAAAATAAGGCAAAAGAAAATGTCTCCAACTGCAGGCGTGTGTCTGTGTCTGGTGAGTCTTTGGTTAAAACATGTTTGTTTTTCATTCAGTGGGAAGAAAATCCAGACATTTTACTCAAGTGAGAGTAGAGATACTTCATATTAAAATTAATAAAGTAAAAGCAAAATGTTCAGCATAGTAAAAATACTCCTAAAAGTGCATTTTTTTCAAAAAACGTTACTCAGTTAAGCCTAATTGAGTAAATGTAAGTTAATGTTTGTTTATACATCAGCGGTAAAGTTTAGAAAGTAATCTGGTAAGTGTGAAGTGCAAACAGTTCATGCAGTTTAAAGTTTGCGCTCTGCAGCAGGAGTTTTAGAGATCAGCTCCACTCAGATTGAAACCACATTGTTGCAGCAGCACACGCTGGTATTTCCTCCCTGTCAGAGAGCTGGGATGCTGGGTGGAGCCCCGGCGGGGGAATGCGAGCGCCTTGCCAAGCAGCACTGCAGCTGACTCTGGTTCAGCACATGGATGGAAATACCGCCGCTGCTCCCTCCATGCCAGGCGGGAGACAGCTGTGCTGCTCTGGGAAGGAACACCAACACTCAGTGACTCCCAGCTCCAATCTCTGATGGCTCCTCCCATCTTCTGATTTCACTTTTGTCACTTTACTGCGAAGCAGAAACATTGATTCATTTATTATTTGTTGCTTTGCTTCTGAGGGAATGAAAGTGTTAGGTCGACATTCTGTGATATATTTTAAGTAATAAATGTTTACTTAGAAAAGTCATTAAATTGATTGTTTATAGGGCTGGACAATAAATCAATAACAGTATATTGCTAGGTTAATTAATCACATGATAAATTAGCGTGATTTATCGTTTTCTCCTTTTCTCCCTCTTTTGGACTCAACTTTAAGGACAATGTAGTTTGCAGAGATTTCTTAATTATTTTATTTGTTGTTTCTGTTTATTTATTCTGGATATTTAAAAATGTCTTAAAGTTCCAGTGTTAAATGTTCAGTTGGATCTAGAGTTTAGTGGTGTTTAACAATGTGTACTTCCATTATTATGTCATTATTATTATATTACTTGAAGATGGTCTCAAAACAATATCATCATTTATCGCTGTAGAGCTTGTTATTGTGACAGGCCTATGTATCGCAATAGACACGTAATCAATATCATAGATAATACATCTGATATAATATTCCAAATATAGAACATTCAGTGAACTCTGATTCAGAACCGCTCAGCATTCTGGGAGATGTAGGCAGAAGAAAGACTTTAGTCACACAACCTCTCATGGCTAGCTAAGCAAAGTTGGTGGCATCAGCTAACTCACTCATTCTTTGGTTACCTAGCAACTCATCCATTCTTTGGTTACCTAGGAACAACCTGTTGAGTAACTTGTGCAGCAGCAGTTTCAGGTTTTGCCACCATACCTCATAACTGCATGAAAATGAAAAACACCAACCCAAAGTGAAAACTGAATATAACGGGAAAGATCATGACACCAGTTTGGCCAAGTTCCAGTGTAAATATGTCTGTAAGCTCACAAGAAGCTTTAATTTAAGATGTCGGAGTTTGTTTCAAGTCAATAACTCCTTATTATTGATGAAAAGGTTCTAGTTTCACTGGCAGATCACTTCATTTATGGAAAACAATTTAACATATTTATGTTATTACATATCCATGAAGTAAGGAAAATAGTTTGTTTTTTAAATGTAACAGATAAATAAAACCAGAAAGATAGAAATAAGAAGCACAGTATGTTGTCATGGTGATGAACAGAGAAAAATTAATCCCAAATCCAGAAGCTTTGAGCTTCAGAGAACCTGTAGAAGTGGAGAGTCGTCCTCCGATGCTAACTAAGCCTGTAGCATCGGTCGGTTTGGCCTCCATCCTTCACTTCCTGTCTCCATCTAACTCTGTTTGATGGTTTTATGCAACCGATGGATTATACTGTGTGTGTGTGTGTGAGAGAGAAAGAGAGTTTAATCTGCAGGAATTATGGTAATTTGTGCTGAGAGACTGTGGGCAGCTGTGATTATGGGGCAGTGGTGTTTAGTGAAATCAAATCCTCGGATTTCATTGAAGCGTTGGCGGCGCTGCCATCACTCATGATCACTTTAACCTGTGGCTTTATTTACCCAGTTAAACATAACACTCGTTCTGGGCTTCACTGCTGGACCAAACTGGCAGAAAGGCTCCATTATGGGGAAAAAAGCAGCAGTAATGTCTTTCCACACTCTGGTTTTGCACTTTTGAGCTGCTAAACTTTGGCTTACTGACCTCTCACCCGCTCGTTGGCACATTTTGTGTCCAAACTTTGTTCTTTATTCAATAAAAACAGAATCTCTGCCTGTATTTCTGCTGTTGCGTGTATGCAAAATGTATGAAAAGGTTTTATTTTACTATGTCAAATTCAAATTTTTTACATTTTTGTACTTACATTTGTTTTTTTGCTGCTTATAAGAGCAACCTGGGCACTTCAAATCCACCCAGCTGTTCTTTTTGTCAGTAAGTTCTGGAAAATGACCCGTTTCTAAAACCTTCCAGATTGGCAGGCACTAGCACCTAGCAACCCCAGCCAAGCCCAGCCTGTTACCGAGCAACCTCACCAGCATTCCGCCTGTCTCCTAGCAACCCAAGCTGAGCTCCAACACGTTTGATCAGCTCCATCTACCAATGTGTGCGCTTTACAATGGCTGCTGGAAAAGACAAGTGTTTTGATGGTGACTTCCCAGCCAGAAACCACTTGATGCTTGTTGTCGATTGTGCAGGAGGCTCCACTAGTGCTTTTCAAAGCCGCATATGTGTATTTTATAATTGCGCATCTGTTTCATTTTTGAGCGCAAGTTCAAAATAGGCGGAATTGAGCAGAGTAAAATCTCATTAATAATTATTTCGTGCAAAAAATAATGGGGCCATAGACGCATCCTAAGCTGCTCAACGAAGCGTAACGGGTCACCTTTAAAAGCTTAATTTGCTGATCTGCTGAAGGGCTGAGCTCTAGCCTCTGCTGCGTTGTAGGATTCCTGGTGAACACAGCTGCTCCGGCGTTTTGCTGCCCCCCTGAGATCCACATTCAGCTTCACCGACAGCCACAGTCTGGGTCACTGCTTCCTCTTCCTCCTCGTTTTCCTCCTCATCCTTTTCTTCACATTGCAGCTGGCGGACGTAATTGAAATGAGGAGGAGGAAGCATTTTCTTTGGCATGCATTGACACCAATAATGTGGACTCATCACCTGTGGCTGTTTTTATTTAGTTTTTTAGGGTTATTGATATTCATGTGGTTTTGCAGATTCATACTCACACACATCTGGGACAGAAATATCCGGCTCAACAGCTTTTCTGCCAAAGCAATCAAGTTGTAGAGAGATGTTTTGTATTTTTCTGGGCATCAGAGAGTTTTTTCCTGAATGTGTCCAAATTGTTTCTGTCTCTTACCTCAGAGCCAAACCCTCAGACCACAAACTGCCAACGCCGAAGCGACATCCAAAATCATCCCTCTTATCATTTGAAATTACGGTTGGGCTGTTTTCTATGAATTTCTTTGTTTCTAAATACCAATTTGTTCCTACTTCACAGTTGGAAAGGATTTTTTTTGAAAGATTTAGAAGAAAAACTGTTTTGAGGACATCACTTGAAACATTACATTGTAGTTAACCAGTTTAGCTTGCTAGCTATCCTAATTTAATTGTTAAATTTAGCATTTAGCAGGCTTCAATTTCTCTTGCCTCTCTTCAAAATGGCTACCAGCTCAGCCCTTTATTAGCCATCTTTTCCTCTACACCACTTTTTGAAAAGGCTCGCTAGCTATTTCAGGTAGCTTGCTTTACCAATCTAATGGCAGAAACAGGACAGCATGTCTTTAGTATAAAGCATTATTTGGTTGAAGCCCTGTGAAACACTCCGCCTCCCTTGACAACGCAGCACTTTGTTGGTTATCGACAGGCGGCGAGGTCTGCGCTGAACTGATCTCAGATCCTTCCCGTGATTGGCTGCGTTCTCTCTTCGCCTGCCAGCTCCCTTTAGGTTCAACCCTTCATTCACTTAAAGAGCTTTTAACTGATTCCTTTCTCCACCACAGACGATGTGGAGATTATAGGTAAAAAGGTCAGCAGCTAAACTGAGAACCACTTGTCTGTGTTTGTGTTTGGGTCGGGCTGAACTGATACCTTCATCACCGTCTGTTATTTATAGTCAACCCTGCAAAGACAATGGATGGATTGGTGGAAATGATCAAACAGCATTTAATCTGTTTGAGGTCTTGGACTGGGGCAGTGCAACATTGTGTTGTTGATGACCAAGCTTCAGTTGGCCTCAAATTTCACTGCAGAATATTTTGATCATGGCCGACTCAAAAACACAAGGATCCAAAGTACCCAGGACTTCTGGGTGAAAAATCATCCCTTCACCTCAGTGTTTGGGTAAAACATCTCCTCTTTCAGTCTGGAGGACATTGTGCTTTCTTCTGATGCAACTTTGCAAATCAAAGTCAAACTTTTTATATCTTCTGTCATGAACTGTAATATTTAACTGCTGAGAGGCCTGTGGAGTCTGAGATGGAGCTGCAGGTTCATTTTTCTGAGCATTGGAGTCACTGACCTTTGCCTCCTGAGAGGATTGGCAGCTGTCTGTAAATACAGGATCATGAATCTTCTTAAAGGGCCGGTTGTGCCAGAATGGATTGATAAAAACTGTTCACAAAATGTTACAATATCAATTAATTCTTAAAATTAGATAATATTATTGATCATCTTTTCAGACCCTCCAGGATTTCATGATTTTTTTCTGTGATTGTTTTTTGGCAATAAAAATCAAAGTGTTTGTAGAGAGATTTACAATGTTTATGCTTAATTATGTTGGTAAATGCGACTTTTTATTACTCCCGGTACAAATCATGGGCTATAATCAATTAAGGCCGAGGCAGCTGTTTAGTACAAGAAATAACATTTTTGATGACTGTAAACAGATAAAAACTGCCCTGAATTGATTGATAACATAACATTTAAGCACATTTAGTGTTTAGTCTAGAATCTGGAGGGCCGCATAATAAGCTGTGGCGGGCCGGATTTGGCCCACGGGTCTTGAGTTCGACACGTGTGCAGTAGATGAGTAGTATTTGCTTTTCTCTGAAGGCAGAGACTCTTCTGTTAGGAGTTCTTAAAGAGACAGAGCCCCAATTTCAATGCATTTAATTACAAAATCAAATTTCTTTTAGGTCATATTTGATGTATGTATCACTTTAATGACAGAAGGTAACATAATTACTGGATTATGCTGTAAAATATCCCTGGAAAACACAAAATAAATATATGAAGATCAATCAGGACTTATGATCCGCATCACCTGGTCGTTGTTTTTGCTCTTTCATCTTAAGCACTCAGAGAAACCAAGCAATGTCTTGTTTGACTTATCATCTTCGGTAATATTCAGATTTTCTGCAGATTGAAGGTTTTATTGAAACTCTGCATCTGTTTTTGGTTTTAAAAGTTAGTATTGAAATCTTTTGGCTGATTTTAATCATGAAAGTTATTTTCAGTAAACAGAACCGGGTTTTTGAAGGGAACCAGATTGAAACGCTTTTCAGTCCGGTCAGGACAGATGAGAACCCGGGTCAGGGGTGAGGTTGTAAAGCAGTCGGTTTGTTTTGGTGATTTATGTGTTTGTCAGAAGTCTAACTGTCACCGTCTCAGCCCTGAAGGTAAATATCATCAGGCTGACAGCCGGCTCGGCTTTAAGCACAGGTGCAGACCTGCTGTTTGCATGTGGGTGTCGGACATCAGTATCAAAGGTTATCCTAGTCTATTTCGGGAATTTTATGTGACTGTTGAAGCTCAGATTTTATCCCTCGTTCTTTCAGACTTGATCTGAATTTCTCACTGCTTTCTTCTATATTTCTAATCTATTTCTGAAATATCTAGAGTAGAAAGTTTCTGGCTTCCATCTTTTGGTGATAAAACTCCATCTGCATCCTGGTGTGATATCTGGATCAGGAAAAGTTCATGTAAATGAAGGTAGATACACAAGAGAACGCAACGGGACAGTTTTAGCACACAGAAAGGTCAGCTAACCCCACCTGTAAGCTACAAACAAAAACTGAACTGCCCTTATTTGCATGCAGAGATCAGATCTCAGCGAGTGAACAGCCAAAACGGCAGCAGAGCATTTAACATCAGGGGGAAGTCAGTGTACGGTAAGGCTAATTCCAGGAGATTAAGTTCCTCTTTTCTCTCCCTTATAGATGGTTTATAGATATGTTATACATGCATCTATAAACACTTTAACATAAAGAAGACTATATGCTAAAAACATTATATTTACAAATGCATATTGTGCTTACAGGGTAGTCTGAAATATTTAGAATAGCAACTTCAGATAAGTGAGCAGACTCATTATTTGGCAAGTACCGATAGATTATGTCTCCTTCCCACTGTTAATTAATGCATAATAAACAGTTATTAATGATTGTGCTTAGAGATGAATTAATATCTATAAACTATTAATTAGGTACCTATAAGTTTTCATTTAGGATAACTATATCAGTGTTTTTGCATCACTAGCTAAAACATTAGCAGTGCTAACTGTAGAGCAGTAATCGTAAATATTAGCTAACGCTTACGCTAACTCTAGGGCTAACTTCAATTCAAATTATAAATGGCCTTAAAAAACTACAACCTTAAAGCACCGATTTGATATTGACATATTTTACATGTTCTGTTTTTTGTTCCTGAATGTTTCTTGTTCAAAATAAATTTTTTAGGGGGATGTGGGGGGACGAAGGAAACGGAATTACTGCGTCTTCAACCTCTTCAAAATAAGAGCATGAGCATAAATGCTTGACTAATGAACGAATTTCTAAAAGTCGATAATTAAAACTTCAACACAGATGTCAAACGTTATTCACTTGAAAGGTTATGAAACAGTCAATTAAATTGGTGCTGAAAAAGTATTTTGAGGATGAAAACCTTCTACGAATGCATTTTCATAGAATTCCTGTAAAATATATTAAAGTTTGTGGTTATAACGTGACAGAACGTAAAAATGGTTTAAATGCTTTGGAGGCACACCATATTTTTCCACATTAAAAGTGGAATAATCTGCATAATAATCCTTATTTTTACATCTTAAACAGCCGTCCTCTAACTAGGGGTGTGTCTGGTTTCTAGATCCTCTGTAATAGTCATTTTAATCCAACCCATGTTGTAATCTTCCATAATAGACACACGACACTGCTGGAATAAGTGACCCCATGACCCAAATTTTCCACAGCGAAGAGCTGCGCTCGCATCGCAAGACTCTTGGCTTGATGAGGGGACTTTCCTCGGACATGTAGGTCAGTCAGCCGAGCCCCCACATCACGAGGAAACCGATGTTCGAATTGTTGCGGGACGCGTCCGTCTCTCCCTGCCTCTGCCTCCCTCTGCCTCCCTCTTTCCTTTGGAGTCTGTTTTTGTTTCAAACGCAGGAAGTGAGATCACCCCGTTGGATTTGTTCTTGATTTAAGATGACTTCATTAGTTTGGTCGATCTCCCCTGAGCTTCTTAGCGATGAATCTGGGAAATGTTTGGATTCTTTGCTGAGTTTCAATAAAATGTGGAACCAAAAAAACTTCTGGATAACTTTGCACTCATGAGGAAATGTCAATATGTCGACATGTTACGATCACTAAAACGAGGGAAAAACTTAAGTTTAAGTTATTACGTCTCAGTTTTCAATAGTAGACAGGATTGTCTGCACCAACAGTCAACAAATACATAAAATATATTAAAATGAATAACAATGTAATGAACCGTAAGTTATGAATGTAGTAGCTCAAGATTAAGATTAGGAATCTCATAATCTTATATTCTAGTAACATTTTTGGATAGTTAACCATGTTTTTTCAGGACAAGTTTTAGTTCCAAGAATTTTGCAATATTTTTGTTCTGCAGAAGCCCAAGAGTTGCTTGTACACTTTGATATTTTCTACTTTTAGTTAAAGAAATAAAAAATTAACTGTGTTTTTCTTCTGTTTCTGAAGAACCTAAAGATCCAATTTAAAACTGGTTCACCCCATGGCCTTTTTGTTGCTGATTAATTTTTCTCAAATTCTAAAGTTGATTTCCCATCTGATAGTCTGGTACACGAGCACATTTGTTTTGGTTGTACTTACCCAGAAGGCTTTGAGCTGGAGTACACCTAAACTTACATATGCATTTGAACCACACCAGAGTTTTAATCAAACTGAGACCAAGGTTTGTAGATGGATCAGTTTGCTTTCCTTGCTCCGCTTCAGAGTTTGAAATGAACCGGGCTTTCTAAGCAAACACACTGGAGTTCAGTTAAAGCGAATTAAACAGGGTTGGTGTGAATTCACCCGTAATGTCTGTTAGTCCTGTGATGCTAGTGTCTTGGGAACAGATCTAAAACTGAGCTCAAAGACTACTGGGCTGAGAACACAGCCTTGTGGAACACCCACTAGGAATCAAGCTCCTTGTAGACTGTTGCTAAAAAATCTCGTGAGCTATAACTATACTAACTAAGTAGTTAGTTTGTTAAATCTACATCCAGTTTCTTCTTAGCTTTGTAGGCAGGTTAAAGTTCCCTTTTTTGGTCCACATCAGAGTTTTACTTTGCTTTCACAAAATAAAACTAGACTAAACAGCGCTGGTATGAAATTAGAGGTGGGTGAAATGGAGTTAAAGTTTTGTCGTAATATTTTGCGAAACCTTTGTGATGACGATAAAAGTGACAAGGGACTACTTATTGTCATTTTTAGGTCATTTTAAGATGCGTAAAGAAATGTAATTTGTGTTACTGACCTGCACACAGTTTCTGCATTTAATCAAATTTTCAAACTTATTGGTGTTTATTGAACAAACAGTAGAGAAAATAGTTTAACTACCAACCCCAACAATGTGAACCGTTTCAGGGTGTACAGACACCATTAATTGGAATTTATCACAACAAAGAAAATCAAAAGTCTTGATAAGAAATTTGTCTCTGATTGATAAATAAATGCCTAGCCTTTAGTGAAATCTCCACAAATACAGTTGTGTTCTGGTTTAAAGTTGAGCTAAAAAGCAGCCAGTGTCTAAAGACAAAGAGAAAAGTATGAATCTAAAGAAAATCTGTTGCCTTCAAGCTTCTTTCCCATACTTTATGTTGTACGTTTAGAGAAAATCACCCACAAAAGACAAGCTTCCTTCACTTTGATGCAGAGATGTTGCGGTCGTTCATGTGAAATAGCAGTTAAAGTGGTTGATCTTGATGTATTTGTCACTGTCTGCTTGAGTTCAGCTGTCAGACAGATGTCTTCTCTGTTCTTTGGTTGGTTCAGACCATTAAAACCAGCAGAAAAAAAACCCATTCAGTTCTACGTTTACATCCGTCAGCCTAACGATGCCGCGGATTACGCTTCTCCTCGGACTGGTTGGTGGCTATTGAGCAAACAAAAGAGAAGGGAATCAAACTTCCTGAGGGAGCGTGCGTGCTTTTGCTGGCCTCCCTGTGAAGTCGACCAACAAACAAATTAATTTGTTTGCTTTGCTGACGTCACCGGGCGGCGAGTTTGGGCAGGCGGAGCTTTTTATTTTAGCCTGACACACAACACTGTGAACTCAGGTGTTGGTGAAGCAGCTGCCAGCAAATCAGCTGCAAAATGTGCATGTGAGCGTGCACGAGACAGTGTGTGAGCGTGCACGTGTGCGTTTGTGTTAACAACAAAAGCAGCAACAAACTACCTTCAGTCGTTTGTCTTCGGAGCAGCTGGAGCCGCTCCTCTCACTCTGAGTGTGTGTCTAATTAGGAAAGCGGATGTGGTGTGTGTGTGTGTGTGTGTGTGTGTCGATGGGGAATGAGCAACCTGTTTTCACGAGAGGCGAGAAAGTTGTTTTTTCTTCTTTTTTTAAACTCCTAATCACTCAGAATTATGCTTGGTGAGTAATTTTCAATCTGTTTTTATAAAAGTTTTAAAAGAAATTCCATTAAAATTATTGCTTTTCTTTTCTTGTTGCTCTTATTTCTTTCGCGTTTCTGAAAGTTTCAGTCTCTGTTTTTACCTGAGCCGGATTTATTTTTCTGTGATGTCATGCTGGCCTGCTGACCCTGTTTTTAGAGCTGCAGGATGAGCCTCGCAGCTGTTTCTGGATAAACAGAGGATGTAAGCGTGGCGTGCTGTCATAGGCGTGTGGAAACCCCTCGCTGAGAGGGATTTTACCCGCAGTTTCAACTCCTTAAAATGACCATTTAAACTATTCAGAAGCAGTAGCACTTCACTGAAAGGGAAACAAATAAAAGCAGCTATTTGACCCAGTTTTCTGTGTATTTGTAGCTACTGTCTACATTAAAAATCTTTGTCTATATTCCACTAGTATTGAAAAAATACAAATTTGCAATTGCAGTGTTTCCATTAAACAGGAAATTAAATTAAGATCACATGTGAATAAGCTTGTTCACTCAATAAAAATCATGGCCGCGACTGATATATTCAGTCCCCTTAGACTTAGGAGCTATATATAGGCTGTTTTGGGGAAATTGTGGTTGGCCATTTTATAGAGGAGCCTTGGATTCAACACTTTCTAAGGACACACATATTTTTACAAACTGTGTAATATTGAGAGCTGCACAAAACAGCAAAAACAAACTACAAATCACAAAGAAAACAACTTCCTGTTGTCTTCGTTGGCGTTTCTGCCAGTAGTAACTAACATCCAACTTGTTTGATGCGAAAACAGTGTTTTTAAAAACGTTTTATCAGAAGCATTAGGTTGTTTTTTTTTTTTTTCAAAATTGCTGTGTTTCCATGAAGCAAATTTATTTTCGTAATTTAGATTTGCACAACTTTATGGTTCATAGAAATGCAGCGAGTGACAAAGATCATTTACTAGAATCAGTGTGAGATTGCTACAATATTGTGATTTAGTCTGGACGTTATCACACTGAGGCTCCTCAGTTTTGTCACTTAAGAAATAAGAAAAATTAAACGAAGGTGGGTACAGGTTGCCATGGAAACGCTTTTCAATTGTAGCGATTCAGAGGCCTTAAGTGGAGCAAAGGAAACCCGAGACTTTCAGATTCTTTGACATATTTCATAAAAACTTTGCCAACCATAAATTTAAACTGAAAATCAGAGACTTTGGTTTTATGTAAATATTAAAACTGCTTCTCCAGCCAACCAAGCAGATTAATCTGAGCAGAAACGTCATTTCCTCTGGTTTCATGCATGTTATTCATCAGCTGCCATGTTTCACGCTGGACTTAATGGATTCTTTCTGCTCATGAATGAACTGACCGCTCCAATAAAGCCGCACCTTGTAGACAGATTCATTTCCACGCTGCTTTCATGAGGTCAAACCCAAACCGAGACGCTAACTTCTCCATCCTCACCTTCGTACTGGAGCCCGGTTAACGGTTCCGGTTCTCCAGATGTGAGCCGTAAATCATTTGAAGTCAGAATTACAGTCCAGCTTTCGTACTGTATTTATGATTGCGTAAATATGGCATGAGAAATGATGGTTACATGCTCCGGTGTTTAACTTTACGGCTTAAACGTGGCTTTAAGACCTGGGTTAGACTCTGGGTTTTGTGTCTCTGAAATAAATTCTAACTTAAAAAAAAAAAAAAAAAACAGCTGGAAATCAAAGTAGCAGAAAGAAATTTCAGGTTTTTGAGTGATTCTTGATTCAGGATTTGTCTGTTCATCTGATCTTTTCTTCTGCCTGTGTGACTTTCAGTCCTGACTCAGCTTGTTGTTTCTCTAAACACCTGCTGCTTCCAACCGCCATTGGATCCTGGGTTACTGTGTTTATGTTTTCCTTTCCCTCGTTCCTCAGGGAGTCCTTGGCTGTTTCCTCCAGGCTCCTGTGGGACTTGAATTATACTTTTTATGTGAGAAACTTCATCTTTTTCTTCTCAGTGTTAATTGACAAGATTCTTTGAAATGATTAAACCTCACAATTAGCAATAAATCAGTTAATTACACTGTAAATTAAAATTAGATCCAGTAATAGTTTGTTTGCACTACTTAGCCTGTATTGTAGCTGGATTATATTATTTTAAAAGCTACTTTGGCTACAGAGACTTAATAATCCAATTTTATTGTTGTTTTATTTTTTTATATTTAAAAGGTTTTCCAGTTCCAGTGTTAAATATTTTGTAGAAATTAAAGTTGTTTTTTTAAATCTGAAAATGGTTTCAAAATAAGCCTAGAAATTATAAATAAGTATACATTTTTGTAAAAACATAAAATGGGGAAATATAGAAAAAGTAGTTATTCACCCTGTTGTTGCTTTTGACAATGCTTTTGATATTTCAGGAGAGAGGATTTAGATTTGTTTGGCATGCCACTGTGTAAATCTTGTTTTTCATTTTCAGAAAGTAACCCACTTTAAGATGTCACACTGTGCAAGCTCAATATAATACATTTTTTATTACAGTAATTCCTTTACTACTGTACGATGCAAGATTTATGCTATTTTTTTTTTTTGCCACAGCAGGATCCCGTCACAAACATCCTGTAGAGACAGCAGGCTCTGTTGTGGAGGCTCCATTTATGGCATCCAGACTGTAAAAGGATGGATGGAAATGCAGGCCCAGGTTTTCAAATGTTTCACCTGTTGGCTGACATATTTGGTTTGATTCCGAAACAAAATTGCAACATTTGTTTTACTTTCGGCTGCTGCCAAACCAACCGCACTCTTTGAAAAACCTGTTCCCCTCCTTGCCTGTGGGGGCGCTGCACCAAGAACCACTGAAGTTCACATATGCAGCTGTGTTCACTTTAACTGAAGCCAGAGCGCGGTTTGTAGGTAAACCAGAGTTTATCACTCATTCTGACCTCAACAAACCGGACTTTCTTTGCAAACAGACTGGAGTTTGATTAAAGCTCTTGACAAAAATCCAAGATGGCGGATGGTGCGGCGTCTGGCACAGGAGCTCCCTTCGCCAATCGCCCCCAAACTAAACCGCAGATCTATAAAACCACTGATGGAAAGCTCATAGTGGAGGATGAATTTTAAAACTTTCTTGTGGTCAAAATCAAGACTATGTGTCAGGAGGAGCTTGTGCTGCTAGCATCAAACACATTCGACTTTGAGTGGATCGAGTCTTCTAGAAAAGTCTTGTTTGAACTGTGTTCCAATTCTAAGCAGCGGTACATGGCCTTCAAAGGAAATCAGAAAGCGGCAAATGCCATTAAAAGCTGTTTAAAAGTTCTGAATGAGTGCGGGGAAGCTATACCTCACATTGTTTCCCACTTCCTGGATGAGCTACCGCCTGTGACGTTCAACAGCCTGGATGTTTCCAATCTACTCAGCAAGATGGAGCGTTTACAGAGCGAGGTTTGTGCGCTAAAGCACACAGTGTCATGCCAAAGTGGATGTTGAGGAGAAGTTGCGTGAGGTTACTACTACCATTGACCGCAGAGTCGTGGCAATGGAACAATATTTGGTGCCCGGCGGTGGAGGATCCAGCAGTGTGGATACGCCTGCTCCAGGAATACCCGGCGGTGACGTGACACTGGCTGTGAACGTCTCTGAGCAGGTGGCGGCCTGCATGGATTCTGTTCCAACAAATTATGTTACCGTTGATAATGCGGCTTTGCCCACGAATGGGACATACCCAGCCTATTCCAGGACTATTGGAGAGTTTGTCGCAGTGAGTGATAACCGGAGCTGTGCTGTGGATGCTTCCACGACTTCACCCACATGGAACTTGGTGGTGAAACAAGGGCGGCGTAAGACAACTGAGAGCCATCCAGCTCCCTTAAAACGTCAAGCTAAACCTGAGCGTAAAAGACCGGCACCTATTATTGGCACCGGCGCTCAAAGCACCATAAAAGTGGTAAGAACGAAACTTGTAACTGTCTTTGCAACTAGATTTATTCCAGATCTTGATGATGAGACATTAGCGAGCTACCTTAAAGGAAAACTTGGGCGTGATGTTGAGTGCCGGCGTATTGTCACTGGGAACACCAGATATAGTTCGTTTAAAATCAGTGTGGAGTGTGAGGACGTTGCAGAAGTGTATAACCCAGAACTGTGGCCAGAGGGTTCGGTGGTGCGCCGTTACTACGAGCCACGGAATAAACCTACAACGTCTAAAGGGCCTGGGGGGACCACTTCCAGTGATTCCAGAGGGTTCCATGGAACGGCTGCAGTGACTTACTCATAGACCAATTAATGCGTGTTACCGGGGACTGCGTGTCGGTAATACAGTTGGAGATAAAGCACGACGTCTGGTTGTGGATAGACTGTTGCAAAAATGTGATATCCTCCGTTTGCAAGAAACTTTTTTTATCAAAACAAGATTTGGGAAGTTTGAATTGTATTAATGAATCTTTCTGTGGAGCTGGTGAATCTACTGTGGATCTTTCTATGGGTTTAGTGAGGAGTCGAACCGCAGGAGGAGTTGCCATTTTATGGCACAAAAAGCTGGATCCAGTTCTAAATGTCATCAGAACTGGGGCTGACTGGTGTATTGCTGTACATTTAAAAGTTGAAAACAAAGAATTTGTCATAATTAATGTTTACACACCATATGAGTGTCCTCAGAATGAAGACATTTATTTGAATAGACTTGCTTTCTTGAACTGTTTTATTGATGACCATTATTTTACCTCTGTGTATGTAGTAGGTGACATGAATGCAGATATATCTGATGAATATTCTTCATTTGCCAAACATATGCTTCAGTTTTGTGACGATAACAGTCTCATATTGTCCAGTCAGCTCTTGCTACCTGCAGATAGCTATACCTATATAAGTGAAGCTTGGCATACAACGTCATGGCTTGACCATTGTATTAGCACCGCTGATGCTCATGCTGTTGTAAAATCAATAGAAATTCTGTATGAGTATTCTATGACAGATCATGTTCCATTTTCTATGATGCTGGATATTAAAAATCTTCCAGTGTTTATATGGGGGGCAAATAGTGCCCCCACAGCTCAATTTAAATGGTCCGGACTCTCGAAAGATGACTTATTGGCATATTATATGAAAACTGATCTTCTCTTGAGTGAAATAAATCTTCCTCTTCAATCTATTATGTGCTCAGATGTTAATTGCAGTGATATGTCTCACTGTACTGATCTCCATAATATGTATGATGGCATTGTGGATGCTTTGTGTGCGAGTACAAGACCATACCTTACATACAGAAAGGCTTATAACATCAGGCCAGGTTGGAATAAACATGTGTCAGGACATCATGCAGAAGCTAAACAGGCATACAAGATGTGGGTACAAGCTGGTAGACCAAGAGACGGACCTATCCTAGATTATAAAAAACTCAACAGTGCAAAGTTTAAATATGCCATTCGATACATTTCCAAATGTGAGCAGAACATGAGATCAGACTCCATGGCTGAAAAATTGCTTTGTAATAAGCAAATTGGTTTTTGGAATGATGTTAGAGCCTTAAACAGGTCTGCTGCGTTACTCCCCAGTACTATGGAGGGCATATCTGGGGCTCATAATATAGCAGATCTATGGAGACAGCACTATTCTGCCTTATTTAACTGTGTAAAAAGTAAACCCTACGGACTGGGAAACATTGTTAAGAGTGATGCGGTTATAATAACCCCTTGTGAAGTCCAGCAGGCTATAGTGAATCTGTGTGAGAATAAAGCAACAGGTTCTGATAGCATTGCAGCAGAGCATCTGAAATATGCTAGCCAAAAAGTGGTTGTGCTGCTTGCAATGTGTTTCTCTGGGTTTATGACCCATGGGCAGTTGCCTGATTCCTTATTATCTGTTACCCTTGTGCCGGTAATTAAGGACAGAACTAGTAAGGTTGGCAGCCTTAACAACTACAGACCAATAGCTCTAGCTAGTGTGATATCTAAAGTATTAGAGAAAATCTTGCTTGGCCGGCTTAATCAGTTTATTGGTACAACAGATAATCAATTTGGTTTCAAAGCCAAGTTGGGAACTGATCTTTGTATTTATGGCCTGAAAGAAGCTGCAAGAACATATCTAAGAAAAAAACTCATCTGTGTTAATTGGGTTTATTGATGCCTCTAAGGCTTTTGATCGCGTCAATCACTATAAGTTATTTCACAAATTAGAACAGAGAGGTGTCCCAGATATTATTATACGAATTTTAGTTTACTGGTACTCTAACCAGAAAATGCAGGTAAAATGGGGCAATAACATCTCTGCTTCCTTTGGTGTGAGCAATGGTGTGCGGCAGGGTTCGCCTCTTTCACCTGCTTTGTTTAACTTGTATATGAATGACTTGTCAAAAGAATTGAACCGGATGTATGATTGGTGATACTTTGGTCAATCACTTTATGTATGCCGATGACCTGGCTGACCTCTCACCCAGCAGTGCTGGTTTTCAGCAGCTACTGAACATCTGCTCTGATTATGGGTTGAGATTTGATGTGCAGTATAATGCTAAGAAAACATTTGTTCTTGTTTGTAGGACTAAAGCTGACAAACAACTTTGTTTTTCTGATTTTTTTCTGTCTGGGCAGAAATTAAATGTTTGTTCCAAAATTAAATATCTGGGTCACTACATCACAGACCAGCTCTCTGATGATGATGACATTTATCGTCAGTGTCGCATGTTATACGCCCAGGCAAACACTCTGGGGAGGAAATTCCATATGTGCACAGATGGGGTAAAAATAAGCCTGTTTAAAGCTTATTGTACATCTCTGTATACAGCTCCTTTGTGGTGTAAATTTAAAAAAGCTAGTATGCAGAAGCTTAAGGTTGCTTATAATGACTCGTTGAGAATTTTGATCAGGAAACCCAGGTTCAGCAGTGCAAGTGAGATGTCTGATATATAAATGTGCCGTTTGGGCAGCTCATTGAACAGTCTTATTGTAATGTTTTCACATCCCTCTGTCAGTGCGCTAAGATATCAGTCGACTCTGTGGAAACATTGGTATGCAAGTCTTTTATAGGATTTTAATTTATTTTATTTTTATGTGTATGTATGTATATATATATATATATATATATATATATATGTATATGTTGTACTGGGTTTTTTTTTGTATTTTGTGGACCATGAGTCTGAAATAAATAAAGATAAAGCGGACTAAAGAGGGCTGATGTGAATGCACCCTAAATGTCTGCTAATCCTGTGATGCTAGTGCCTTGGCAACAGGGTTAAAAGATTACTGGGCTGAGCACACAGCCTTGTGGGACACCCACCAGTAATAGGGTTTCTCTAGTCTGCTGCTAAAATATGTAACTAATTTAACTGTTTGCTCAATTAACATCCAGTTTATTTAAAATAAATTCAGCACTCCTAATGATCAGAGACTAGTAGTAACTATTACATTAACTCCGTTGCTTTTACTTGAGTAACTTTTGTTTTTTAAGTACTTGTAGGAGTATTTTTACTATGCTTTACTTGAGTAATATTATTTTTTGGAGTATTGCTATTCTGGAGTAAAATGTCTGGACTCTGTACCCACTGAATGAAGAGCAAACATGTTTTAACCAAACATTCACCAGAAACACACCTGCACTTTTTTGTTGGTCTTTTTATTGAAAGAAACTGATTTGGAAATAATTTCTTTTGCCTAATTTTGACATTTGTTACTTATATGAATTATTGTCATTTTGTGCTTAAAATACTAAAATTTGGACTTCCCGTCTTATATAATTCTTAAATATGAAAATATTTGTAATTTGATCAGTTACTCTGTGCTTGAGTAGATTTTTTACCAAATACTCTTTTACTTTCACTTGAGTAATTTTTTAGACAGCTGCTTTTAATTTTTGCTACACTAAACATATGTAGAAAAACTGTGTAGCCTCAACTGAAGGATTTTGGCTTTACTGATGATTTATTGGGAGTAAACGCTGAGTTTCACCGTTAGAGCTGTATCTACAAACAAAGCCAAACAAAAGAAAGTGTAAGACACAAACAGTGCTCTTACAATCGTAACGTTTGACCTAAAAAATAACATTCACTACTAAAAATATCAACTTTGATTCAAAACCTCTACCAGTATTCTTACACAATAAAGTAAATTCACAATTTCAATCAATCAAAAGAAATTTCCTTATTTACAAAATACCTTGTGCCTCTATCATTTTACCACCTTATTGCAACTTGTTTTCCGTTCCTTTTGTTGCCAAGCTGCCGCTGCACAACATAAACGGCGGAAGTTCTCCCATCAAAATAAAAGCATTAAATTCAAAAACCGGAAGTCAGCTATCAAAGTAAAGGTAAGAAGCGCTAAAAAGGAGCACAACAAATAAGTTGGGATTATTTACAAACTGCTACTTTTACTCGAGTGCAGTTTTTGGATATTTTGCCCATGTCTGAGAAAATAATGATTAATAAACACAAACCAGTTCAGAACCGACGTTTCTGGTGTGAAAACATCAGAATAAAGTTTATTCTTTAAGAGCTACACAGATACAAAACTCCCAGCCTCCATCTTCCCCTCCTGGTTTTAATTTTCTCCATTCACCTTTTCCCTGGCATCTGTGTCTCTCATGTCTCCAGCGTGTTTGCGGCTGCTGCCGCTGCTGCTGCCGCTGCTGCCGCTGCCGCTGCTGCCGCTGCCGCCGCTGCTACCGCCGCTGCTGCCTCTCTTTCCTGCTGCGGCTGCTGCCTCTCTTTCCTGCTTCTCTCTCTCTGTATATGGTCATAAAATCTCGGCTGGCTGTTTCAACACAAACCAGCTTCCCACACTCACATTCTTCTGCACCAGGACGGTTGTTTAGCTGAGAAACAGTCCGCCCAGGGTGTAAGTGTTTGCAGAGTAAGTCTCATGTCTTAACTTCAGTATAATGATGATAATTTCTGTTAAGATACTGCTGATCTTTACTCATCTGGATTCAGGATGTCAAACTGATGCAGAAACTAGCAGCAGGGTTCTTTTGATGCGGATAAAAATCTTTTTTCCTTTCCAATTCTCTTCCACAACTCAACTCTTCTAACAAATGCATAAGAAAATAAATTTAGTTTCCCATCTGGAGAAAATAAACGCTGATTTTTACAAGGTCAGAAGAGAAGCATGAACATATTTTTATATATATTTCCATGTCTGGCTTGGGATAATAAAAGAAAATAAAAATGTATATTAGGGGTTGCAGTTTTCTGGCTGATCACAGAAAATAATTCTGATTTTGGGCATTAACAGTTTTTAAAGTTTTATATGAGGTTTGCAATTAATAATTCATTTTAGTAATTGAGTAGTCTGACGATTAATCGGATATTTTTTTTTAACATTTGATAGATAAGATATGTTGTGAAGACTTCCTGAGGGGCAGTTTCAGAAAGAGCCGGAGTTTCGTAAAGAGACAGAGACCCAATTTCCAGCATTTAACTGGGAAGTAAAATGTTTATATAGCATTTTTCTGACATCTGAAGGTAACATAGATATTTGATTGTGCTTTAAAATGACACCTGGAAAATTCATAAAGTTTTCCAGGAAAGTGTGCCTGGAAAACTCATAAAGCTCCACTTTTGAGGCAGCTTGTAATTTTACTGATCTGAAACCAGTTACCAGTTTCCTCCTGAACCAGTTAACCAGATGCTGTGGGAGAAGTCCAGACCTCCAGCTTCTCTTTCTCCTCCCAAACTGAAGCGTTTACCGGTTTCCTCCTCATCTCTGCAGGGCCTCAGATTCCCTATCGGAGATGCTAATTACCGGCTTCGTGCCACCAAACGCTCGCTCGTTCCCTGCAGCGGCGGCGGCGCGGATGACGACAGGATTTCTGATCCGAGCCAGTTAGTTGTGTTTCTGTGCGTTTAAGAAGGATTTGTCAGGTCAGCCGAGCGAATGGCTTATTTTCCGTGTTGGACAGATCTGCTGCCGGTTTAGTGTCACTTCGCTCTCATTTATCCGTCCCTCACTGCTTAAATCAGGCTGAGCTCCTCACTGGCCGCTCCTCTCACTTTCGGCAGCACAAATCGTTTTTCTTGTCATTTTTAGTTCTTAGAAATAATCAGGTAATTCTTACTTTCTTTAAAGAAACCTGAATAAACAGCAATGAATTATCACTGATCTTCTATCTGGCCATCAAATGTGCTTATTATCAAATTAAATGCGCCATAAAGTGCCAAACAAATGTACCAAACTTAAGCCTATATCTTTCTGTATTTCCTGATAAAATAAAATAAAAATGAATTCCTGTTACTTTATTTATTTTGGTTTAAACAGATAAAAACAAGTTTAGGAATAATATTTAGTATTTTTTCTGCGCTGCAGGTTTAAAACGTGCATGTTTAACATTCACAATGGCTGCTTTTTGCTTCAGGGCTTCTCTTCCTTTCTTGACTGTCTTATTTTTTTAATTCTTGCGCATTGAATTCAAATTTCTCTGCAGCTGCCGACTCAGCAAGAACCTTTGTGTAACATCCGAATTCATCAGATTTGGGAGTTGCAGGCTTTCTGCAGGCGGCTGCTGGCTCCCCCCTCTTTTATCATAACATTGTCAGAGTAATATTTTAAAAAATATTTACTTCTTCTGTGTGCCTTATTGTATTTACAGATGTTTATGCGTGCAGCTTCTGGACAAATAATAGATAGTATGTATGCTGCAGTGCATCATGGGAGTACAGTGAAGAAACAAAGACAGTAGACTGACTGAAAACGTCTGTCAGTTGAAGTTTTCAGTCATTTCCATACAACTGGAGGTCATTTTAAACCGCTGCCAATCCGTCCTGGACGTCCGAGCAAAGGAGAAAAACTCTTCAAAAACAAAATGGAGCATTGAAATCTGACTATAATCTTAATAATCATAGTTCATTAAGTTCATATAGTTTAGATGTTTAACTATAAAGCAGAGTTCTTTGCTTGGGAGAAAACCAAACTCATACAAGCTGTCAACATTGGTGCAAACTGGTTGAGGATAATCACCGAGCGGGAAAGGTCTAGTCAAAGTCTCGGCCTGATTGAAATGCTGTGGGGAACTTTAGCAGAGCTGTGTAGAAACAAATAGCTGCAACTTTCTATGAGCTGAAGCAACATGGCACCTGCTTTTTGTCTAAATAATGTTTATAAAAAAATTAGCCAATATCGATATCCGATATTAATACAGCTGTTATAACCGATATTTATTGGTATTTTTTTTCCTACACTTGTAACTCCATATAAAAGCGACCACAGCGCCTAAATTACTTCTCTACTTTTGTTAAACACACCGTAATCCTGCGTTGCATAACTATCAATGTCACATGACTGAAAATATCCCACAAATGTATCTAATTTCCCATTGGGACCAATAAAGTATTTCTGAATTGAATTGAATGAACAACTATAAACACAAAACAGAAATAAACATTGGTGATTAGTAGTGGCCCAGTTTTACTTATCGTTTGACCCATTTCATTGTTACATACTTACCTGGATTGTCCCTGAAATTATTGCCGCAAACAATAATATTGTCGTTTTGAGACCATTTTCAGCCAATTAAATTCATTTTCCCAGCATGCTTCACTAAATTCCCTTATAAGATTATTTTTTACCCCAATATTTGCTCTTCGCTACTATAAAGAAACCCTGTTAGGTTTAAAATTTTCTCTTTATTTCTTAAAAACACTTATTGTTCTCTAAAACTCTCCAAACTTCTGCTGCTGTTGTTTTGTGAAGGTTTGTTGAGCATATTTTCAATAATCTGTGCGATTGGATTCAGATGTGCGTCGTTCTGTTTGGAAATCTGCTGATTTGTCACTCGATCAGCAGCTTTGAGCTGAATTAAATGCACCTGTCATAAATAATTCACGTCCCAGTTCTCCTGCAAACGAACAGCACCATCTGGTTTCTGTTGGGGAAAATCAACATGTTTGAACCCAGAGTGTTTTCTCTTCAAAAGTCTGAACTCGGTTGTATTTTTTTGAGTCATTGTTTCTTTTTCCTAATGAGGTTTATGAGTGAAATTTGAGGAATGTTGTTTTTCCTGCAGCTTTTTGTGACCTTAAATAAACTTGAAGTTGTGTTAATGTGAACCAGGAAGTGCTGGTTTGATTTAATCTGCATAGTTAAACGGATTTGATGATTTAAGGAAAGTAATTGCCCCTCTTTTTCTCTCTCTTCCAGGTGACATCACACAGAAGGGCTATGAAAAGAAGCGATCCAAGCTGATTGGAGCCTATTTCCCCCAAACTCCAGGTAAAACAAACTTTCTTTCTTCTTCTTCTGCTGCTGCTGTTCTGATATGTGTTTTAAGTTCAGGTTAAAAACTCACTATCACTATAAATGATTTCAATGATTTCACTTTATAACCATGGCAACAGTTGCCACCTACTGTTGCTCATGTAGTTTCTATCAGTGCTAGCTTACAGTTGTAAGCTAGCACTTACAACTGTAAGTGCTAAAAGTCCAAAAGAAACACCAAAGTTGTTTCTTTTGGAGTTTATGGGACTTAAAGTGAAGTGTGAAAAGTTAAATTTTTTCACACCAGAATGTTTCAGAAAAATGAACAATAACCTGAGTAAGTAGAAGAAAATCCATCCAAACAAACATGATCCACTATGAAAAAGTAATTGCCCCCTAAACCTAATAACTGCTTTTATCAGATTTTCTTAAAAATAGCCCCATTGGAGGGTTTTAGAAGTTTATGGGTGTTTTTACACAATAGTCTGGTAAATTTGGTTAGATTGAGGGCCAAAATTGGAACATTTGTTACATTTCTGCTGCATTTCACTGGGTCAAATCAACCTATTCCCCTCCTCGCCTGTGGGGGCGCTGCACCAAGAACCACTGAAGGAAACAACACAAAACCGTCCAGAGAAGAAATTGAATGCAACTTTCTTCCTCACAAAATGTAAACAACAATAGAGTAGCGTCAGATTTTAGCTGGTGGAGGATTCGCTTTTGTTTATATCAGAAAAAAATCACACACAAAAAAAAATCTTGCATGTTTCTTTAGGTTGTATTTACCCAGACTGCCTTGCACTGTAGTCCACTTCCTGCTTTTGGATTTGGACCAGAATTTCTCCCAGTAAAAAGCAGAGTTTTTAGGCCATGAAACGGCCACCATCTTGTTGAAGAATGATGTTGTTCAGTTGTTTCCCATATGGATGTGGAGTCGCACGTTCCAAAATGTTCAACTTTTGTCCCTTAGAAATACAGTAAATACTGTTTTGAAAGCTTCATTGTGTCTTTATGTTGGGTATATTTCTCTCTTTTTCAACTGTTTGTTGATATGAATAATTTAAATGTCACAAAAAAGCAAAAACAGGAAAATAGGAGAGATTAATTTCTTTCATAAGTGCCTATACTCTGTACAAGCCCACGTAAAGCCCTGATTATAGTTTAATTGTACCTTTTTATAGTAATTTGAATGCTTTATTTAAAAACAACATGCCCTTCTGTGCAAATGTTGAGTCATAGCAAAGAAACTAATTTGTCTGAGAATAGTCAGGAAGTGGACATAAAGTCAAATAATGAGTCAAACTTTAAAAGACCTTCAGAAAGGCAGGAGAAAATCAGGTTAAAGGTCACAGGAAAGTAAGGAAGCAAAATTTTAAAATTCAAAAAATCTTTTTGCTGATTAATTCTTGGCTTCTCATTTACTGGGTAAATAAACTCATCATACTATTCTGCTGCTGAATGTCGTAAATATTTAAAAATCAACTGCTGTTGTGGCTTTAAAAACAGTTGACTGAAGTGGCCAGCAGAGGGTGCTACATCACCCTTCTCTTACTCCCCATTGACTTGCGTAGAAATGTTGATCTCGCGTCAATCTTGGTTGTCAAACTTGAATGTTTTCCATGTGCTGTAAAAATAAAATAGTTTACTTTGATAAAAACCTGAATTCAGTGCAGCTGCATAATTCAAATCTTCAATGTTTGACTCTGATCTACATGTGGTGTCATTCCTGTTACTAATTTCATGTTTATCTATCTTTTATTTCGACCTACTTTCTGGTTGCGGTTGTTTGTAGACCAGTAACAATTGGTTGACTGCTGGGAAACTCTTACTGGTTCTAGTTACCAGCAGTAACCAGGAATGAAACCACAGATGGATGTGACTCAACACTGTGTGACTGATCCAGCTGGTTGATTACCTTCATATTTACTTTGCAATTAAGCAGCGGCACTGAACGACCTTTTTATTAACTATCAGGAATGAGCGATGTCATTCTTGCAGGAAAGAAGGTCAAGGTTTCCCGAAAAGAACCAGTTGGTCCAGATTCCTTGGATTGTTCTGTGAAGGAACAATCAGAGAAATTAAATCTGTCTCATCTACTCTAAGTGAGGCATAGAAGTTATATAATAAGAAAACATCTGTTAGAAATAAACACTCTGGGAAATTCCTGGGAACTTTTTAGGGGACTTTGAGAATCATGGCCCAAATACCAACATTTGTACCTTTTTCTGTTATTTTACTGATAATAATTAGACATTTTGTCAGTGTAGTAACTTTTATTAATAAGTACATCAATTATCCAAACATGTATTTATTGAAAGAGCCAGTATTTCACGACTTTCAGTGAAATCACCACAAGTTCCCAGTTTTGTGACCAGTGGTGGAGTTTCAATACCACATGTTCAAACACTCAGTATTTTTGAACCATAAATGTTGCTTATGCAGTTTATTAGCTAATAAACTGTAAATTATATTCTATTCCCTTTTACATTGGTTGTGAACCAGGACTTACACGATTCTAACATTATAAAAGTCATTGTTGATACAGACTTAGACTGTAGCAGTTCAAACATAACTTTTTATCGCAGAAGTTTTGAGTCATCCCTCATTTCAATATTTTTTTCTTTGGATCTTTAAAATAAGTTTTGATCATTTCTTCCTTGTTAATTTTCCCAAGTCCAAAAATCAAACATGTAAACTTTTTAATCCTAAATTCAAGCACAAATTTATACACAACACTCCTTTGGTTCCTTTATTTGCCCATTTGGGATAAATTAAGTTTAATGAATCTTAACAATAGTTTGTCTCGGTTTGTTGGTACCCAGAAGATAAAGGGCCGGAGGAGGAAGTTTCGCTGAAGGTTTTGGTTAGATGTGTGGTTTGTCCAACCATTGTAATGTTCTTTGAAGTAATGGAAACATCCCTCTGTGTTGTGCGGTTGTGTTCATGGAAGACGTTTGAGTCATCCGCCCCCTCAAAGCAAATTTGGGACCCCCAACACAGTTTCAATGTGAATACCAACCATTTTTTCCCTCCCACTCACCTCATTCCTGAACACAAAGCACTTCCTGAGGTTCCCAAACTCGAAGACAACGTGCCCTCTTCTCTGACTCTGTATTTCCATGCACACAGACAGAGGAGACTGTTTTCCAGTAACAGCTCTGATGGTGCCACTGTGGCCTCAAACTTCAAACCACCTCGGCTGTATAATGGACGTCTACATTCCTCATAGACTCAACAGCATCCATCTGTGGTTTATTAGAAAAACTAGTCAACTGGTGATGATTTATCAGCTTCAATAAGGTTATGACAGCTTATAAGCACACACATCATTATATCAATTCTGTTGGCAGCCATTTTGCCCCTTTGACAATTCAAACTGTTGTAGTTCTCATTTTTCTGGATCCGCCTCTTTGTGGGTACCAAGTGGTCTACATACCAACCAGGCCTTAATTTGTACCAGTTTTCCACTGCTGTCACAACGAACATTTGAAAGTAATTTTCTTTTATATACTCATACTCTACTGGAAGTAAATGTGGTTGCACAAGTGCAATAAACAATTTCTACGAGAAAGAAAGAGGTTCTTAGAATTTGATGTGAGGTCCAAATTAGGGCTGCATGATATTGGGATAAACTGATAGAGATTTTTTCTAATCCTGAGATATGTATTGTGATATAATACAAAATAATGTCAAGGGGATCCCAACAGATTTACTTTCACAAGCTTTAGCTTTGTATACATACAACTTTATTAGAAATTGCTTTGGGTCCATTTCAAATGTAATGGACACAGAGATGGAAAAGAAAGGGAGAAAAGTGGGGAAAAGGTTTAAATGGAAATAAAGGAGAGAACACCAAGTTCCTTTAAATCTGGACTAGAAACCCAACTGTTCAGTGTCGTTTTTGGACCATCATAAATGGAACATATTTAATGCGTATTGACGCTTTTGATGATGGCACTCGATAAAATGTAATGTTTTTTTTGAATTGGTGACTTTGTGTTTGTATGACATAAAGCACTTTGAACTGCTTGTTGCTAGAATGTGCTAAACAAGTAAACTCAATTAATTGAGAGAGAAGGAGAGAGAATACACATCAACGCCCATAAAGTCTGCTTGTGCACCTGCAATAAGACAGAAAAAAACTGAATTTTTAGTAGATTACTTAAGTTATGCTGCACCTCTGCCATCATTTTCATGAAGAGATGATCCTCCCTCTTTATATGAATGTTTTTCTCCGTATACGAGTGTTACGATCTGTTGCCATATGGGTCTTTTTTTTGTCTATGCTTCCATCACTCTGTGACTGTTAGCATTTTGGGTAACATAATTGGTCCCAAGTATGAGAATCTGCTGGTGTTAGACTTTAAAATATGTTATTCCCAGACATAATCACCATCACTTCACTTTATTGTTGATAACCTAACGAGTCAAAATAGCAGACCTGTCTTTTCCACCAAAAAGCTTAGGTTTGCAAGACGGATGTCCTGAAAAAAATGCCTCGTCTGACACATTTATAAGCCAGCAACAGTCCAATGAACAGATTTTGGACTGAAAACTCCAATGACCCACTGAGCAACAGCATGAAGGGGATGATCTGGGTTCAGAACAGAAATTTGATAAACTGGCAATAAGCCCTTACGGTTAAGTGGATCAAAGGTTTTCTTATGGCCTCTCTTAAGAAACCCTCTACAGTTTAGCTCTTCCATTCTCCATTTTCTCAAAGTAAACTGTGTTTTAAGAGGTATAGTCTTTCAAAAATGTAAATTACACTGAATGTGGACAGCTATTGAGAACAAAATAGCAGGATAGTAGTTGGTTTGTCCTTGGTCAGTATGATATTGTGGGTTTCCTCTTTGTGAGTGAGGTCTAAAAATATATTATAATTGTATGTACTGTGATCTGAGAGGATGTGAGCACTACACTGGTTTCCTGCTCTAATTTCCAGTCCTTGGCACATTCCATGTGTAAATGGCTGCTAAGCTTGGTGGACCAGTTTTACCAGTGGCTCAGAGCCATTCTCCAACATTTTGCACCCTACAACAGCCACAGTGCATGTTTCTAATATTTCATTTCTGTTTCCAGAAATAAAATATTTCACTTCAGCCCAAGCATTAACAACAGATTTTGATTGTTAAAAGTTGTATTTGATCCAGATGCCAAAAGGTGAAAACCATCAACTTGCATTCAGGTTTTAGGTGCTTTGGACAAATGTGTTCTGGAAGACCACACTAGTATGTTTACATCTATACCAAATCTTAAAAGTATATATATTCCTTTTGAATCAGAATATACTTTTAATGTGCACAATAATTTTATAAAATATAAAAGAATTCTGATAAATATGGTCTCACCTCCAAATTATATGTTCATAATAAGTAGCAATTGCGTTAACAGCAGAGCTAATTTTGTGTTTAGTTTTTATGTGCGTTTGCGCCGCTCACTTTGCTTCCCATTAATTAATTTTTCTGGATAAATTCAAAAGCACTAATCATGAACATTAGTTATAGTTTGTTAGCGATACCAGCACAGTGTTTAGCAGAAGCTAATTCTGAAGCCACAGTATCAATTCAGATTATATCTGTTCTTAAGAGACTACAACGCTCGATCACAATTTAACTTTCACATTATAATTTACATGACCTATTATATAAACTTCTACATGCAGCTTATATATCAATCTCCGTGAGATCAAACTTTAATTTCTGTGTTAAAATTTAGTAAAGTAGTTAGATGTTTATGTTCATGCTCTTATTTTGAAGTTGGTGAAGACTGTTGGTGCTGCTTTTCTATTTCTTACCCTCACTTCTCTTTTTTTAAGAAACTTGGAGCAAATAGTTAAGTATGTAACAAAGGAACAAATTAACTGTATAACCAAAATACACATAAAAATGGAATATCTGTGAATTGTTTTGAGTCCCTCCACATCCTCCACCCATAATGCAGTGCAGCAAATGTTTATTCTCTACCCAGAATGCATTGCTGTAGAACTACAGCTTGTATTTCCTACAGTAATCAGTTCAAAATCTACTGTTCAAGGCGAAATCAGCAACAGAGTTAGCAAAACTCAAAGCTAACTATGAGTGAAAAGAATCTCTTCCTGAAGCAGAAACATAAAGGCGAGTGTGTAATTACAAAATTGACCCTGTTGAGGTTGTTACACTATGCGGCGACATGTTGCCATTGACCAATGGTAGCTGTCAATATGGTTGAGTTTAACACTTCTGCAGAAGCTCCAGCTAAATATTGTGTTGATACAGAGTTCCAAACTAACACAGCTAAACTTTACAAGAACGAGGATGAAGTCCTGCCTTCATGTAAGAAGGCAGGACTTCATCTGCCTTCCATGCTCCATGGATGCTCCATCCCAGATGATGGGATGGAGCATCTTTAACCTCGCATGCTTAAAATCCTCAGGCTCTGCTTCAGCTATCGCTATTCTCATCTCAACTTTTAAGAGCTTCTGCAGGATTCTTTCGTTACAAAGTCCTCTGAACCTCCACCTCTAGCTGAGAATACCTTTCAGCTTCCTGTTGTGACTTTCTCTGATTTAACAAGCAAACCAACAACAGAATAAGCATGCATCTTTATCAATCTTAAGATGTTCACATGAGTTTATTGTCAACATTTTGTGGTGTTGACAATAAACTCACACTTGGTCCTGCACTGGGAACAAGTGTGCTTTTCTACTGATAATGTTTGCATGGTTCTTGCTGTGGTTACCAATTCACTGAAAAGCCCTAAAAGTGACCTAAGCGTCCACAACGCAAAAATGCCTCATTTGACACATTCTTAAACCTGAAAACGGTTCATAAAACAAACTGGATACAAAAACTCCAGTGATCCACTCAGCAATTACATGAAGGGAATGATCCGACTTGAGGACAGCAATTTGATTTCTTCGAGTTATGAAAGATGGCCACTGAACCCTCTCCAGTTCAGCTCAAACATTTTAGTTTCAGAAGCATATAGTCTTTGAAAAAATCTAAATGACACAGAATACAGAAAACTATTGAGAAAAAACATAGCTAGCCAGTATGATGATGTGGGTTGTCTCTTTGTCAGGGAGTTTTAAACATATATTTTAATTGCATATACAATGATCTTAGAGGACATGAGCACTACACTGGTTTCCTGCTCTAATTCCAGTCCTCGTCACATTCCATGTCGACATAGCTGCTAGGCTGTGTTCACCAGCTACATTCATACTGGAATGTAGCCACATCCCTGGGGCAATATGACAGACGTGAAGCTGCCATGTACCATCTCCACCAAGACCTCTGACCTCCAACAGCAGGCAAGGCGGGTGAAGTGTCACAACAACAGAGATGGCCAGAGCAAGAGTACGACAACAACTGATCACAGGAAGAACTGTACCTTCCTCTATTGTCATCGCTGTGACGTTGGAGTTGGCCTTTTGCGGCAAAGGGTTCTTAGACGCCATAATACTATATTTGCATACCATCTTCCCAAATCTCCTGTTCTCTCCAGAATATTCTCTTGATGTTTACAGGACTATAAAATGTTGAAAAATTCAGATAAATGTTATCTCACTTACACACTCGTATGTTCATAATTCTGCTTCACTCAACAGTCATCTAGTTTTTTTTCTTTTATAATTGTTTCTTTGTTTTCATCAGATGACAATCACTTGTCAACATGACTGGCATTTTCCTCCCGTTCTGGGAAAATCTGGTAAAGTCCCATTCTCTTACAGTCAGGCCTTACAGGAACTCTGTCTTGAAGCCGCTCCTGCCTCTGGAATGAGGCAGAGCTTGAAATCCCAGCTGTATATATCCTGATGAAGTAGAGAAGCTTTAGTCATTTCTCCTCACTTAACTGTCTGGTAACCTCGTCCGACAGAGACAAAATTATGGCTGAAGGGATTCATCTGGAGCGGGAGAGATTCTGCTGCTCTCTCTGCATCAGTCTGCTCAGGGATCCAGTGACCATACCTTGTGGTCACAACTTCTGCATGATCTGCATCAAGAAACGCTTGGACAATGAAGCGCGGTCAGGCATCTACACATGCCCTCAATGCAGTGAGTTCTTCATGTCGAGGCCTACCTTGGTTAAAAACAAGATGATAGCACTGGTAGTCGAACAATTGAGGAAGACTGAAGTCCATCCTGAAGTTCCAGATCTTTACCGCGATACTGAATCTATAGGTGTGGCTTGTGATTTTTGCTCCGAGAGGAAGGTGAAAGCCGTAAAGTCCTGCCTGCAATGTATGGCTTCCTACTGCGCCACACATCTCCAGCCTCACAATGAGGTGCCTCCTTTAAGGAAACACAAGTTGGTGGAACCAACTGCAAGTCTCGAGGAGAGCATCTGTCCTGTGCATCAAGAAGTGATTAAGCTGTTCTGCCAGACCGATCAGCGGTGCATCTGTTATCTCTGCTCCCAGGACGGCCACAAAGGCCACAGCAAAGTCTCCATGTCTGCTGAAAGGACGGAGAGGCAGAAGGAGCTTCAGGCGGTTCGGCAAAAGATACAGCTGAGGATCGTAGAGAAGAAGAAAGACGTGAAGATTTTTCAGCAGGAGGAATATGCAGTAAGCCACGCTGCTGATAGTGCACTGAGTACTACTGAAGTGGTTTTTACAGAACTCATTGACAGAATAGAGAAAAAACTCTCTCTTATGAAGGAAAAGATGAATTCTCAACAGAACATTGAACTGGATCCCTTTAGAAAAGTTCGGACTAATGTGGAGGAGGAGATTATGGAGTTGAAAAGGAAAGATATTGAACTGGACCAACTGTCCCGCACAGAAGACCATGTTCATTTTTTGCTGAAATATCCGTCACTGTCTCGTCTGAGTGTCCCGAGAGAACAGCCAAGCATCAGGATCCGCCGCCAGCGTAACTTTGATCGAGTTTCTGCCACTGTTTCAGAGGCCAAAACGAGACTGCACAAGGTTCTTGATGAAGAATGTGAAAAGATTCTGCTTGCAATTACTAGCTCTATGTTTTTACCTTATATGCCTGAAGCAAAGCCCGAAGAGGACATCAGGAAGCCCAGACCTAATTTCTATAAGACTGTAGAAATTTCCAAACCAGCACATAGACAGACCACCACTCAGTTTATGCAAGCCAAACTCTTGCAGAACCTTGATAGTACCACACCTTCCAGACCTAGCTATTTAAAACCCCAACTTCCTGAGCCCAGTGGTAGCGTAAGACTTCCCAGACAAAAGTCAGAGGACTTACCCAGCAGTGAATACTTTACTGACAAAAAGGCTACATCTGAACCAACCACAAACTTCTTCCCTCAGAGGGGAGATGAAAATCCTGATGTTATTCCACTAATTGATAGACCGATCAGTCCTGGAAGAGGCAAAGGAAATGTTTTAAAAACTAGAGCAAACTTTCTAGAACATGCCTGCCAAATCACACTGAATCCAGACACTGCATTCCCCAAACTGTTGCTAGCTAAGGAGAACAGAAAAGTAACATTTGTAAGCGAAGAACAGGATTATCCCGACCACCCAGACAGGTTTGCTTACACCTGGCAGGTCCTGAGTCAACAGAGCCTTACTGGCCGCTGCTACCTGGAAGTGCAGAGGAGCGGGAAAGGAGTCATGGTGGCGATGGCGTACAAAGGCATCAGCAGAGCCGGGACCTTCAGCGACTGCATGTTTGGACAAAACGGCACCTCTTGGGGTCTTGATTGTTTTCAGAACAGTTGCGAATTCAGACACAACAAGAACAAAACTCCCATCCCGGGCACATGGTCCTCCAAAATCGGAGTTTACCTGGATTATAAAGCAGGTATTCTGGCTTTCTACAGCATCTCTAAAACCATGACGCTCCTCCACCGAGTCGAGACCACGTTCACCGAGCCGCTCTACGTTGGACTCTGGCTCGCAGATGGAGCAACTGCTGAAATCTGCAAACTAGTGTAGAGTGGGATTCTTAGGCTTTGGACTTTCAGAACTGAAACTGGGATGTGACCAATAAGTTGTGTATGGAAATAAGTCAGTGCATTGGTGAGAAGAAACAACTTGACATGCATTCTGTATTTCATCAATGACATGATCATCATTTTGACTTTTGTGGTGAATTTTTAATTTCACACTTTGACAGTCATTTTTGATATTTTTACTTCATGAAATGGAAAAATATTTCAATCTATTTTAATAAAACTACACAACTGCTTTTGTGCTTCGCATAGGATTGTTAAAAAAATATTTATTGTTTTTTAGACTGTTAACACTTTTTTGTTTTTCTGTAACTTTTGCTATTTTTTTCTCATAATTTTGAAAATAAAGGACTAACAAAGCCAAAAAGCAGAAAATTATAGTTATTCTTTATTTTAACACTTTATATTTGTTTCTGCATTTGTCGAAGGTTAAATCTGTCCTGTAGAATCTACATGCTGAAATAGAAATATTAATTTAATATTCTTTAAACTTCTGCAGTAAATAACTTCTCCATCTATAACTTCTTTATAGTTTATAACTATTTCCTTGTAGTTATAAACATCACATAGTTCATAATAGGAAAGATTCTTTATTATACTATAACAACAGTTCAAAATTAGTTCATCAGTCTGGATTTTGTCCAGAAGTTGATATCTGGAAAGTCCTTTAATTTTAGAAACAAAACCTTTTCAAAATATCCTTAATGTAGGAATATATAAAGTAAATATATAAAAAGGTAAAACTACATTACATTGTATTAGCGTCAACACATTTGGTCATGACTGCAGTGTTAATTTTATCTGGAAGAACATTAACAAACTGTCCTGTCACTCTGAACAGGCTGTGTTTGTGTTCAGTGAACTAATGATTCATTCAGGTTGCTGTTCGGCATTCCTGTCACTCGAGCTGAGAGCTTCATAAACTCTAGAAACGTGTTTCAGTCCAGATGGAATAAAGGCCTGTGGAAAAGTTAGCACAATGAAACTTGAAGCTACTTTTTTCTTGTTTACTGCTAATAAAAATCACATCCAAACATTTTATTGCCTAAAATGCAATAACATGGCATTCATTTAGTTTGTAGCAAAGGACGAATCTTCAGCTAAAACTTGTTTGGCAAAGTTTGTATACTCCAGTTAGCAATTAATCAACTACTAAATTAGTTGACAATTATTTTAGCAATCAGTTAATCATGATTAATTGATTCACCAGTACTCTGGATGCTTTTTTAAATTATTGATTGCTTAGAAGGTACATCATTACATCATGGGAGGTTTATTTATGGCCACTTAACTCTTTATCATAAATATAAATAGCAGCAAGTGAACCACTTTGTTGTACTTCCCGGCAGTAGATGCGGTGGTATGCAAGGAATGTCACCTGTGTGACACCTGGGAAATTTTCCCTGCAGCATGCATTCAGGTACCACAGAGACTCGATGTCATAAATATAACGAGCTGTGATCATGTGCCAGTCTTGTATTCACTGGAAACCTTTTGGCTTTGTTAGATTTAAAAACCTTTGGAATAGTGGTAGCTGTTTGAGTCAAGATGGCTCTACACAGAAAAAATAACAAGCTAGATCAGTGTACCAGGATCAGCAGTGTAACTGCTATTCAGTATTTAAAGAGGACATATTATACAAAATTCACTTTTGCATGTTTTTGTACTTGACTTTCCACTCCTTTTTAAAACAGCAACCCAAGTGTAATTCTGCCCGTTTCTCAGCAACCCAATTATTGCTCCAGCCCATTTTGATACCTGGTTTTACTGCTGTATGCGCTGTACAATGGCTGCTGGAAAAGATAAGTGTTATGTTGTTGACTCACCATCCAGAAACCACTCGCTGCATCCTTGTAGATTGTGCAGGAGGCTCCATGTCTGCTTTTCAAAGATGTATCTGTTTACACTCGCACTCAAATGTTGAGTTGGAGGACATGGATAGCAGCAGCTTATTTGCATTGAAAGTGACAAGAGACTCTAAAATAGTTCATTCTGAACTTAGAACTGAGCATACTAAAATGTGATTATTTAAGAATGGTTTTGTGGAAATAATGCATTGAAAATATTTTGTGTAGACCATCGACGTATCTGAAACTTTAAGGCGTAAGTAGATTAGGAGCAGTCTGCCTGCTGAGCATGTCGGATAAGGAAAACTAAGGGCAGCTACTCTGATTCTGGAGAAGAGGGGAATCCATCCATCCATCCATCCATCCATCCATCCATCCATCCAGACTCCCCAGAGGAAACAAGAGAGCGAGGAGTTTCCCAGACTGATTCCTCTGCTGCCTGGTAGTCATTAAACGCTTGGCTAATCAACTTTTAGCTCCTCTCCTGAGCAGCAGCGGCTCTCCGAGGCGCTCTGAGAGCTTTTAATGAAGACGGACGAGGGTGGAAGTGTGAGGCGCGGACGGATGGTCGTAGATCATCAGCGGCTGTGGAGAAGTGGTAGCTGTCAGTTGCAGTTAGGTGGTTATAATCGGACTTATTGATTGGTGTCTGCAGAGGAGTTTTTTCTTCATCTGTGGATGCTTAAACAAAATGTTTGAGGCTATCACCACTAAAATAAACAATAATAAAGCACTGTTGTGTTTTTATAACTGACTGGACATTCATTTGTTTGATATAATTGCATTAGCTTCCAAAGCAATAAGAGTTTAAATTCTTTAAATAGTTTGGTTTCCTGGTTTGGTTGTACATCCTTGTGTGTTTCAGAGGACTATTAATAGTTCCTCTAATAACTAATTGTGGATCAGAAAGTTTCGACACCAACAGAGAATGACTAAACCCTAATCCCGTATTACACTAATATTTTCTGGGGGTTTTTGGTTGTTTTTTTTTTATATCTCCACCTTTCAGAGTTTAAAACGTGTAAATTTTAATAATGTTGATTATCACACCTGGCTCTTCCAGGAATGGATCCCTCCATGGGCCAGGAGAGGAGAACACCGGTCACCCCCTCCTCGTCGTCCCGCTACAACCGCCGGCGGTCGTCGGGCTCCAGAGATGAACGCTACAGATCAGGTAATATGTCTAAAATATTTGTTTCAACTGGTAAACATCTGGACTGCTGCTGCTTTCAGAAGAGTCATTTTATTGGTTGCTGTTCAGTGTCAAACAAACCCAATTGGTCTTACATTCCTAGATCCACTAACATAGAACATAGAATGATTGAAAACAGAGTTACTGTTTAATAATCTGGTAATATGACCTCTTTAAAGGCGTAACGTTAGCTGTTTTTATGCTTCCTTTTGGGTTTATGCTGCTTCTAAAAAAACACCCAGCTGTTTATAGCAACAAGTTAGTATTTTATGGCCAGGCCTGTTACCTAGCAACCCAAGCTGAGCTCCAGTATGTTTGGTCAGCTGGTTTTGCAGCGCTGTACGATGGCTACTGAAAAAGACATTCTTGTTGTTAGTGCAGGTGGCTCTAATTTTGATTTTTATAATTTATAATTGCGCATTGGTTCACAGCCATTTTCACTTGCGAGTGTAAAAAAACAGTTGGGTTTTTTATTTATTTACTTTTTTTTTTTTTGAAGCACTTTGGTTGTTTTTAGAAGCTGTAGATTTGTCATTCAAATTAATATGGTAAATTGGAGCTGGTGATGTTTTTGGCTCATATGAAACACCTGCAATAATCTTATTTTGAGTTTAGATGTTAAAGATGAGTTTATTCTCAAGCCTATTGTATGAAAAAAAAACTTTTAGGTGTCATATGGAAAGGGAGAATCCACTGGGACATTTTTAACAACAAAGTCACTTCTACGCACTCTGCAGTATGTCAACAACAAGACAATAAAAGTTCAATTTAGATTGAAATTACCTCCCTTCCCTACAAACACACACACACATGCCAAGTAAACACACATCTGAGAGCTGCATTCATCCTGACTAATGTCTCACTTATGTCATTATGGAGCAAATGGTCTCTGTATCGTCTGTCGTCGTGTTTGCCTTCCGCAGACAACAGGCTCCTCTCAAACAAACCCAGCTGCGGCTAAATCAGAACGCTTTATCTCGCTGCTAGAAACATTCATGTGCAAAATGTCCTCGTCTACTTCTGCCTAAACTTAATCTGGCTGGAAAGCACAAGGCCTCATGGGAGCTGCTGTCAGCCGGTTGTGTACGAAACTCAATGTGAGAAAATGGGAACATGGTGTTGATTGTAAAAGGAGTCCTGCTTCATAAACCCGCTGGTGATTCCTGCAGAAAGCTGGAAGTCTTTTATATTTACTGTGCCTGGAAAAGTAACATTTAAATGGTTTGCAATGAACTTCAAGAGAATGTTGTTGGGAAATTTTGCTTTAGAAATCCCCTGTGGTGGTAAATTATCGCATGTTTCCATGTTAAACATTCTCATTTTAACAGAGCAATAATCTTTTTTTTTCTTCTTTTAGTTTTGTTTTCATATGTCATTATTGTTGTTTTTTGATCTGCTGTTTAGATGACTTGTTAGAGTAGAAAACTGAAATTTCTGAGCTCAAAAAGTTGTAAATTTGCAAGAAAAACTCAAATGTTGAGAAGAATCATAAAAACTTCCTTAGAAAAAAAACAGGAAATTTGTAAGCTAAAAAAGTCTTTCAAAAAAAAAAAATCTGAGTTCATAACATTGTAAATTTGCTATTAAAAAATCATCTGAAAAATTTTGTTTAACCTTAAAAATTTTATAGAAAGAACTTTGACATTTCTAAACTCAAAAAGTTGTAAAATTGAAAGAAAATTCAAATGTTGAGATTAATATCAGAATTGTTTTTGGAAAAATTTGGACATTTTCTGAACTCCAAAAGTAAAACAAAATTGCAAGGAAAAAACTCTGAAATTTTAAAATTAATTAGATTTTCTAGAAAACACTGAAATTTCTGAGTTCAAAAATTTGTAAATTTGCAGAAAAAAAAAAAAGAAATTTTTCAATTAATCTTCAAAAATTGTCTAGGATAAACTTGGAAATTTCTAAGTCCAAACAGCTGTAAACTTCCAAGAAAAACTAATATCAGAACTAAATTAATATCAGAAATTTTCTTGGAAAAATCAGTTTTTCCAATACAGCTGCTGGTAAACCAAGCTAGATTTTTACTTCTTCTATTTGTTCTCTTCACTGTAAAACCAAAATATTGTGAATGTGTTTCCAGATGTACACACAGAGGCCGTGCAGGCGGCCCTGGCGAAGCATAAGGAAAGAAAAATGGCCGTGCCGATGCCTTCTAAGCGCCGATCGCTGGTGGTCCAGACCTCCATGGACGCCTACACACCCCCAGGTAAAACTAAACGACCCAAAATTATCTATAACCCTGGACAGTTTAGGCTCAAAGCTGGCATGTTTGTTGTTTTGGGAGTGGCCCAACCTAAATCTGAAAATCAAGAGAGGGAAATAAATATTAGGGTGATGGTTAGGAGGAGTTCCTACCTCAAAGTCAGACCAATGAATATCAGTGGAAACATGATTAGCGATGATCAGTAAAATTGTTTGATTGCTGTAATGCAAAAAAAGATTGTTCAATTCATATTCATAAGTTTTGCACAGCCATTTTGAATATGTTAATAAATATATTTTTTGTTAAAACTGAACATGTTTGCATCAGCGTTTTTTGTTTTCTCATTTTCAAATGTCGCATTTGAAAAGATTGATAGAAATTCAGAATTCAGAATAATCTCAATTTTAGTTTTTTAGGTGGAGTTTGCAAACAAATTTAATGCGCTAAAGGGGAGATGGAAACATTTACTGAATAAGTTCTGATGTAGCAAAAATTTTTTTCTATTTTGCAAAAACCTAAAACATTTGGTCAAAATTCACTTGACAACTGGATGGAAACACAGCTGTAATACAAAACCTTAAAGTGGCACTTTACATTATTTTATGTCTATATCATGCAATAATGTCATTCCCTCATCAAAAACAAACCTGGAGTGTTGCCTTGATTCTTTCATTCATGTTTGAGAAATCTTTAAATCTCCATGGCAACCATTCAGCTGTACAAAACACCTTGGTGGCCCTAACCCCGCCTTCTAGCCTCCCCCCTATTGAGTTCCTTCAGACTAGTCAGCAGCAATTAGCAAACACTTGGTGGAACTATGTGTCTGCTGAGCTCATTATTGGAGCTGCTTCTTTGTGAAACGCTGGTGAAAACATCGATAAAGGGTTAATAGAGGATCCGTGTTGTTAGAGTTTCAGGGCGTTACAATACAAAGTCAGATTTCTTTTAAGTCACGTTTGCTACATAAAGCATTTTTATAGCAACTGCAGGTAACAGGAAGTGAACTACACCCACTTATTTAATGCTGCTAATGGCACAAAGTGTTGAACTTTGCTGCAGAAAACAGGTTTTTGAAGAGCATCTTCTGATCGTCCACTTTTTTCTTCTGATTCGTTCATCGTTAATAAACTCAAACCTGGTGAAGAAAACCTGAGGCTCGTTCTGGTTCTCGTTGGAGATCATTAGCTTTCATTTGCCTCCAGAGTCATTAATATTCTGCTGGTTTATTTATTTAAAGTTTCTTTGTTCTTTGTTGAGGATTTCAGAAGGCCAGATGGAAATGATCCTCTAGGCCCTCGAGTCGCAGTTTTTTGTTGGTTTTTTTTTACTCTTAAAAAAAGGAGAAGATTGTTCCAGCTGCCAAAATCGACTACAATTTTCCTGGATGTGTTTAAAAAAAAGTTCTCACTGAAATGTATTGATCCTTTCACGCTCTCATGAGTGCTGCAGATGTTTTTAATTGGCTCATTATGCCAAATAACATCAGTTATAAAATATTTACATATTTTAAGATCACAATGACTTCATTTCCAGCTAATTCCTCTTTTTTCCTACTTTCAGACCACTACAATTGGAACTCAATGCCCACTTGTGTAAATCAGCATAAAACAGCATTTTAGGCAGAACGTAATGTGTAATTTTATGTGCTATTAGTGGGAATATTTTATTTCACAATCCGAGTAAACACAGATTTTTGATTCAAAACAATTATTTGTAATAATTTTTGCTTTTTTGTATAAGTCAGCAAATGATCCTCAGGATGTACTCATCGAAAGACAGAATGACATTAATATAAAATGTTAAATATTAATATCAATATTTTAATATTAGACTGAATTATTCCCTCTCTCCTTTGTTTTTACAAAGCCAGTGGAACAAATACTTTTTCATCAATATTAATTAACATTTTACTTAAACAAGCTCTTCTATCTTTCTGAAATATTATTTTTAAGTTAGTTTTGTCTTTTTTTCAAGTGTATTAAGAAATTCCCACTAGAAACTAGACCTTGGTAATATTTTGAGTTTTGCAGTGTAACAGAGGAAGTTTATGTTTCTGGAAGAGTCTTCATATGAATTCTTTAAAATGTAAAAATATGACATGTTTACAGAGATTTAGATGCAGTGAACACGTTTCTTCATAAAACTGTGATTCTGTATTTTAGCCAGAATCAAAATTGAGAGTAGAGGTTTAAATTCTTCAATAAAAATGCACTTTTATAATTTTCTTAAGTGGTTTCAAGAGCTTTCGTTAACTCAGACCTGTGAATTTTTATCAGGGATAAAAAAGGTTGTTAAAATCAAATGCAGTGGATGACCCAGAGTTGATTAGCATTCGCCTCCCTGATTAGCTCTCTTCCTGATTTTCTTCGTCAGACACTTCCTCTGGATCGGAGGGCGAAGGTCAGGGCGACGGCGACGTAGGAGACGGAGAGGAAGAGGACGGCGGGGGAGGCGGAGGAACGTCGTCCAGCAGGGAGGGGAGCATCAGCATGGAGCATTGGATCAGCCGGGCGGTTCACTCCTCCACCACCACCACCACCTCCTCCACCGCCTCCTCCTCCTCCTCCACCCGCAGCGGGGGCAGCGGGGCGGCCGCGGGCCGGCTGGCCGACGTCCTGGCCCAACACGTCCACATCTCCGCCCAGCAGCACCTCCGCCACCACCGCCATCATCACCGCCACAAGACAGGTGACGCCTCCGCAGCCGACAGTTTTCCACCCCTTAGATCGTGACACTTCCTGTAGGAGGTTTCAGATTTTAAGTTTTTGTCATATTATTTTAGTTTTTGATGAAATCGGCTAAAATGACTCCAAAAAGTGAAGCAAATGAGAAAACAACATGTTTAAATCGTATATTTACTCTCACACAAGCCTGTCACAATTTGCAAACAACAGTAATTTAAACCCAAACATACATTCACTCCTGTTGATCCTGGTTATCAAACAGTACCGTGAGCTCAGTTTAATCATTCAAGTCATGTTTGTTTGTGTAAGACCTTTCAGCTGCAAGCTGAGAAGACAGAGTAGAAAAAGAAACAGAAGAACTGATGTAAGATTACCATGTTACAGAATCAAACTCTGGTGCGCTTCGGATTAAAATGTGAACAGCAAGTAGACCGGAAACCACTTCTAAAAGAGGAAGTAGACTACAGCTCAGGGCATTCTGGGTAAATACAACCAAAACAAACATGCTAGGCTAGCACTAGCAGGAGAAATGGCTCAATGTTTTTTACCAAAGACAGAAGAGAAATCCTCCAACCGCTGAAATCTGCCACAACAATTTTGTTTCAATTTTGTGAAGAGAGAAGTCACGTTAAGTCTTTTTCTGAGGTTTTCATGTTGTTCCTTCAGTGGTTCTTGCTGCAGCGCCCCCACAGGCAAGGAGGGGAACAGCTTTCATTTAATTTGGTTCGTTTGACTCAGTGCAGTGAGAGAGAGAATCGCAGCAGCTGAAAATGCATCAAATTTAGTAAAGCTGGTCCCCAATCGAACCGAATCTACTGGACTATCAAGTGGGAACCCACCATAAAAATTCATTTTAATTTGTAGTTTCCAAGTTAAAACTTGCCCTTGAATTATACAATGAACCCGTTCAATCGGTGCAGCCTTGTGTCAGATGGATGTTCTTTCCACTTTCTGGCTCAGAATAATAAACAGGCCATTTTCATGTTGTTTTATAACAGAGTTAAAACCCATCAGGATGTTTTGAAGCTCTCCGTTTTACAGCAGCCTCCCTCCAGGTTATTTTTAGCTGTTTGCAGTCGAGCTTTCTAATAAAAGTGAGTGGCTCTGCTTTCACAAGGTAGCTGGGTGGGCTTACTGTTCAGACTTTGATGTTTATTGGTGTTAACTGGGAGTGTTGGTTGGAAACTGGTATTTATGTCCCTGTGTACAGTGTGTAAATGCAGGTTTAACAGTGAGCTGGCTTCCTGTTTGATGGAAACGCATTAGACATCACGGATTAGAATAATGTTTTTTCTCAGTAAAAACAGATTCAAAACATCTGATGTAATGTTAAAAACAAGAAGCACCTGGACTGAATGTTTTCCTTCTTTTATATCTATGTTAATAATAACGTTTTGGACAAATTCATCCTTCTTTTGTACCTCTAAATCCACTTTTAACTCTGAAAATTATCATTCCAGAGTGTGTTGAATGCCGGGATGTGTTCATATTACTGCTTTTATTTATTTTGCTGTATAGTACCTTAAAAAAAGGATTTTGAACATTTTGTAACAGTTTGTTTCGCCAGCTGTTCGCCTTTAACATAGCTCTAAATTACTTGCTGAAAATGTTTTTGGATTTCTTCGTAAATATTTGAAGAAAAATGCAGCTTAGGAAGCTTTAATACGTAGCAGCAATGCTACTTGACAATGGTCTGCATTTCGCAAAGCAACCAATCCTGGAGCCTCATTCATTTTCTTGGTCCTGATTGGCTGAACCCCAAAAAGCCCAAACATGTATGTGTTAGCTCCTGTTTTAGTGCTGAGATGGTTTCCTCTGTTGCATGTTGAGGTTCATCTGGTGTTTGAACTGTTAAAACAGGTGTTTTTTAGGGTTAGGTACTTTCTTATTAGCTTCTGCTGATTAGAATGTTGGTTAGCGCTTTAGCTTCCACTAACTCGAATATTAATTCAGATCTTTGTCATTAGCTTCCACTAGCAAGAATATTAGTTTAGTGCTTTAGCATTATATTCCTCTAATTAGAATGTTGATTTAGCACTTTAGCATTAGCAGAACTAATGTTTATGGTTAGCACAACTAACTTTCAGTTAGTGCTAGTGCCCTAAAAATTATAGAACACCTTGTTTATCTTTCACTTCACAATAATGCACTACTTTGTGTTCATCTACCACATCATACAATTGGAAATTCTTGGTTGTAATATGATTAAATATGAGAAAGTCCAAGGGTTATTACTTTTGCAAGTCCCTGTATTTAAGGGTTTTACTAAACAGTTAGCTTTTAGCTTGCCACCAGAAAACAGAAGGGCAGAAAATGATTTCAGGGCAGGTATAAATCGCCCCGCAGCGGCTCCATAGCTCCTGCTTCCACCTTTTTCCTGTCTCTTGCTGAGGCAGCGTCATGACTAAACACACTGGCAGAGGATTGCTTGTTGTCACGCCGGCGCGATTGGTATCCAGCTCTGAAGATATCGCACAGAGCTTCCTGCCAGCTCCGCCCCGCCAACATCCACGGCCCAGGTTCTGCGCACGCCGGCCGCTTGCTGGTGTCTGTTTGTTTGAACTCATTCCCGCTGATTTCCTGCGTCACTCTTCCCTGCTGGCTGAAATTAGTGGAAAGTTGTTTCCAGGGAGGCAGAAGCAGCAGAAAAGCATCGAGACCTTGACGTAAAAGCACTCAGCCGACCTCGGATAAATGAAACGAGAAAAACAGGCGGTGACATGGGACTTAGAGACGTGTCGAGTTAAAAACACTGCAGAAAAAACAAAGTCTTACCAAGTATTTGTTGTCTAGTTTATAGTGAAAATCTCTTAGTTTAATTTTATTTCAAGTGTGCTAACATAATAGTAGTGTCTGCAAGAAATAGGAGAATGATTTAAGTTTCCAACTTAATTACAAAAATAAAACTAAAAATATTTGTAGAAATTGAGTTTTATCATTCCATTATTATTTGTTTTATATTTCAAAACATTTTGTATTATCTTTAGCCAAAGTTATTAAGAGTCATTGCAAAAGGTCTAAAGCCACTTGTTCCTATAAACCTGACAGTTTTAGATGAAATAATCCGGTTCTTTTTCACCTTTGACTCTGTCATAACCGGAGATAATTTAGAGCTGATTTTTAAATGTTCAGGCCTTTTCTGAACAGTTTAAGCTGTGTCTGAGTTACAGCTGGTTCTGTATTTGGAGTTATCGAGGTCGTCTGTCTGTCCACGTCCCTCAGCTCTGTCTCAGACCTTGGAGCTTTAATTTGTGGCTTCGTCTGAGGGAACGGCTTCACTGCAACGTGCTGATGAACGACTCAAGGTTCAGCGTTGTTTGTGTTCTGATGGACGACTGTTTTACTGTTGGAGTGAAGCTCTGGCAGCTCCGTGTTTTTATTATCCGGCTCCAAATGTTTTCTCCTTCAGAACTGTACAAACATGGAATCTAAGCCTCATAATGCAGTTTTTAATTTGTTTTGTGTTGTTTTCTGAGATAATTTTCATTACAGAGGATTTTCTTTGCGGAATCCTGATGTTTTGAGATGTTCTGCTTTTCATTTCCACGTTTTAGGGCAAAGCAACAGGACACGGTGGTCCAACAGTTATTGAACAGTTATTCTGAGGAGAACATGGATTTATTTATTATTAATGTCCATATTGCCCAGTTGTTAAAATGGTGTCTTCCTCGCTTCTATAATCATTTCATTTGTTCAATTTTTTAGCAAATTGACCCTGTTGGAATATTATTTTATAACAATGTATTTCTAAAATAATCATTAGATGTTTAAACCACATAAACTGACTAAAGTTGGTCTAGAAATCATCTTCTAAATGCGTCAAAACATGTTGGGTTTTTTTAGGCTTAAAGAATTGTTGGGTTTTATGGAGCTGGGGTTTTATGAGGTAATTATGACAGTGAGTGTCTTACTGAACGGCTGGCGCCTTGTTTCAAGGTTCCCTCCGCTCTTGTTCTTCAGGCCTTTTAAGCCACCTCTCCTTGAGGAAGAGGAGGAGGAAGGCAGAGCCGGCTGGTTTGGTACAGAACGGAAACTCTGAGCCTCAGCGCTCCGGTAAGTTGGAGATCGGAGAATTTACCAGCCGATCTCCTGCCATCCTTTGACTCCGATATGGATGTCGTATTTCCCGTTTTGCTGCTCAGTTTTCCCTTTTCTCCCTGATGATTGTTTCCTTAATCCCTTAGCTTGTAGCTGTGCTAGCGTGAAAACGCTAATTTCAATGCTAACTCCAATAGCATTGAGCTGGTTATGCATGAAAGTAAATAAAAGCTGTGAATTGTTGATAAAAATCAACAATGTTTTTGAAGACGTTTAAAAACCCAGCTCGTACTTCCCCTTGTTGTTTTTCTTTGTTTGGTGTTTATTGATTTGAGTATTTCTGCAGCATGTTTCTGTTTTCAGAACAGCTTCATCTCAAATCAGATGTTGGAGGAATGAAGACTGTTTTCCTGCTCTGTGTTTCTGTTAATTAAAATTATTTGGATTAAGTCAAAAACCATACACATAGTTTCTATGGCGACTAAAAATGACTGAAATTGTGATGAAACGGACTCCGGTTCAGCCAAAAATAACTGGGTACAACTTAGCATTTTCCAGAAAATTCAAATAAATTTATTTACATCAATTTATTTTCTTTCTGTTGTTTTATTAAATTTTTTTCATGGGAAAGTTTGAGTTGTGCGCAGACATCTTTGTTGCACTTTGTGCCTCAAGGTTGAAGCGACCCTAGCTAACTAGCAAGATGTTTTAAAGGCCTTAAAATGTCTTTAAAAAAATTTAATAAAAAAAAATATTTGGCTTAAATACATTTATTGCAGGTTTTAAATTTGTTTTAATCTCGTGTAGTTTTTACTCATGGAAGTTTTCTATCAGGAAAAAGTTTGTTGCATGCAGATAGCTGACTCGAGATGGTTGAAACTGCGATTAGCTAATTTATTCTTAAATACATTAATTGCCTCATAAGTTTGTCACATGATGCAGACATATTTGTTGCTTTCTGTGACTCAAGCTGCTGTTTGCTAGCTGCTACCATTTGTTAGCTAGCTAGATTTCTTGTGTCTATCATCAGTAGATGTAAATTTATTGGCAGTTTGTTGGACAAAGTTTGTCTTTGCCATTAGCTTAGCATATGTTAGCCTTTGTTGCTAATCTGTAAGAGGCTAGGTGCATTCTGGGGGAAAAACTTACAACTTTAAAGCTTGGCGCTACAGGGGTTACAATTATGGAGAGCAAGAAACAGCCTCAGTTTTTGCTCTTCTTGATTATAATGCAGAATCCCTCAACCATCCTCTTTATTTATAGTTTTCAGTCTTAAATTCTATTCCACGTGACTTTAAAAAGGTCTTTAAAAGTCTTAAATATGATTTTCATTTCCTCTGCTTTATCCACATGTGATGTTATCAATATTTCTCTGCACTCTCTCTAACTACGAGGCCAGTTTAAGCTGTCTTATTGGTATTCCTGCAGTGAACCAGGCGCTCCTCATCTTCCTCCTCAGCCGACTCTCATCTTCATCTCCCAGTCGTCTGATGAGGTCGCCGGAGTTGCACACGCTGGTTTCCAGTCAGACAAACTGCGCCTGACTTTCCGTCCAACAGCCCAGATGTTGCTGAGACTGAATGTGCAATGCGCTGCAGTAATTAGCATGCCTGACCTGCAAGCCGCGGCGTTATTATTCAGCGCAGGTCCGGACGAGATGTTCTGTTCGTCTGGCCGTCACTGCCAGCAGACTCCCTGTCTTGTTTTCGGGACTTTTTTACGACCAGTCGGATCGTTTTGGGCTCAGATTTCAGCCATCTGAACAAACAGGGATGAGCTGAACTTCCTGAAAGCGTCTCAGTGCATCAAAAACTGTTTTTAAGCATCAACAAGGATTAAATATTAACTTAAGCATTTCCATTTTGAAGTCGTTTTTTGTGTCATCGTAAGAAGCAGTGTCAATATTTATCTTAAAAGTTTTAATTTAACCAGAAACAGGGTAAAAGATAAGGAAACAAGCCTTATTTTCTTTTTTTCCCTATAAATGTTGCTCCATTTCTATGAATCTTTACTACTTTTAACATTTAAATTTAAATTTTTCTGTTTAAGGGAAGCGAATACATGAAGGGAGAATCAGTTAAAGTAGAAACTGAAGATTTCTGTGAAACTCTAATCTGAGATTTTGAAGTAAAGATATTAGTTATATTTTTCTCTCTAATTCTGAATCACATGTGAGAAATAAGATTAAAAGCTGGATTGTGTCTGAGCTGACAGTATAAAAAATAAAATTTTACTCTACGGGGATCAATTACCATCAGTTAAAGATATTCTTCTCATATTTCACTTTGTGCCAAATATTAACCACAATACACAGCTGCAATAACGTGTGAGGAAAATTAAATGCAGCCACAGCATAAACATACCAGTTTGCTGAATATCTGTCCGTCTTTGCAGATAAAATTCACATTTTCACTCATTTGAGTTTAGATTCATCCGTCACAGTTTGTCTGTGAGCGTCCGGCAAAGGGAGGTAAACACCATTTGATGCCGTTAAACCGCAGAAGAGCTGCATGAAAAAAAAATAAAAAAAGATGCACATGTGAAGAGTCCGAGGCTCGGTGGGCTTTGAAACATCAGAAACAGAAAAACGGTTCCTAAATGTGCTAAAAATGGGCTGAATATCGAAGGTCTGAGGAGAAAATTGAGTCTTTTTAGTTGATTTTCAAAGACAGGAGTTGCTGCATTCAGGGGACGTGTTGGACTGTTGGAAATTAGAGCTTTTATTAGGAAGTGTTCGGTTAAGGTGGATTTTCACTGAATTGAGTTTTTTCTGCTTTTATTTTGATTTTCTTCATTTAAAAAGCGACTTTAGCAGCTTTGACTGGCCAGGATTCGAATACAGAACCTTTTTGTTGCGTTTTTGTCATTTCATACCTTTATCCAAACAACAGAAACAACAAATAAAATACATTTTTTGTTGAAGTCTAACCCTCTGCACCGGACTGAAGACCTTTATCATCGGTTTTTGGTTGAAAACAAGAGAGAAAAGAGAAAAAAAACAATAATAATACAAATGGAAGTTGTTCAGTGTGTTTTAATTTATTATTGACTTATTGCTAATTGTGATGAATGTAAATGCAGAATCCACCCCGTCTTGATCAACCTTCGCTCAATAAAACAGTTTTTTCCAATTCAAACTTCAGATTCAGCAGCCGGCTTCCTTCACCTGGATCGGCGCAGTGCGGTCGGTTCTGACTCGCTCCAATATCTGTTTCAGAAAACCACTCCGCACCGCCGGATGTTACCGGCTACACCAACAACACGGCCAACACCACCGCAGACGGGATCCAGGTGGAGCGGGCCCCACCTGGCGGCGGCTCTGCGGCCCAGAGGCAGACGCCCAAATATGGAAACGCTGAGCTGATGGAGACGGGAGACGGTGAGGAGGAAAAACCTGCATGTTTTATTTTTCTTGAAATACTCTGACACTCTGGAGTCGTTTGACTTCCTTGTGAGTCTTTTTAGAAACGTTTAAACTGAAATGAAATTATTTAGAATCATAAAAATGAAATAAAGAGAAAAATCCAAAGCTGGATTTTACCTGGTAACAATCAGATAATTATCAGGTGTTAAAAATCCTTCTAGACTCTTTCTAACTTGCCTTCACCTTATTCAGGTTGATAAACATTTCGGGAGTAAAGAATAAGTCTGGAGTATAAGTGAGGAGTTTTTAGTTTGTTTAACTTTGTATAAAAACTATGACACAAAAGGTGCTGCTATGTGTTTTTAACACGGTTAATTAACTACATGCTAATACAGTTTTAAAACATTTTTAAAACTACATTAGCATTGTTTTACAGAACAGGATTAGGGCCTCTGGGGAAAAGGGAGAATTCTGACTCTAATCTCAGAATTATAATTTTTTAGTTTTAAATCTCTAACTGCTTCTTGTCGGGGTTTTCTTTTTGTGGTTTCCAGCAGTAGCAACATCAGGTTGTTGATTATGTGACTCTTGTGATGCACAAAAAGAGTTTCCATTAAAGTTTTACAAAATAAAAAAAATAAAAAAAGCCAAAACTTGTGATCAACAACTTTTTCCAAAATTGTCCATTGTTTCCATAAAGCAAATTTATTTTCAAAATGACAAATCGTGTAATTCAATAGAAACACATCTGCAGCCTCATCAGTCTCATTTTGATCCTCTGCTTGTTCTGCTTCGTTTGCTCTGATTTGAGGTAAAACTCCAGGAAATCCCAGATTAAACCTGTTTTTGCTCTGCAGGCGTTCCAGTCAGCAGCAGAGTTTCAGCCAAGATCCAACAACTGGTCAACACGCTGAAGAGACCCAAACGGCCGCCGCTGAGGGAGTTCTTCGTCGATGACTTTGAGGAGCTTCTGGAGGGTAAAAAGATTCCCTTTATTTTAAAGAAATTATGTAAAATTCTCATAAATCTAATCCCAGATTGGGATTTACTGCTGTTTTTCCTTCAGCTTGTTTTACAACCAGCATTTGTTTTACCTCACGAAGCTGAAAAATAATAAATAATGAATAAAATAAAATACTTCATTCAGACAAAATCGCCACATTCCCTCGACAAAGCCGAGCCACGTTGATGAATATTTCCTTTTGTTTTCAGTATCAGAAGCTGCAGAACAGAAGTTAATTAATAATTTAAGCATGAATAGTAAATGTTTGGCTCAGTGCGTAGTTAAAATTCATCACCATGGATGAAACATGTTTTCACTAAAATGCTCAGTTTGGACTTGGAAGGCCTTAAAAAGCAGGTTAGTTTGTTCATGGTGGAAGATTTTTTTATTGCTTTGACAGCTAAAATTTTATGAACAGACACAAAAGGTGCTGCTAAATTTTCGAGAATGCAGTTTAATTTGACACAATCAAAGCTGCACCAGCACATGGCCAGTGGTTGTGTTTAGTTGCAGATGGTAGATGAAAAATAACGTCGGGGTCCAGTTGGATTGGATCAGTTTGGGAAAGTTTAAAGAAATGAGGAGGAGAATCGTAGAAAAGTCTAAACAGCTACAAGTACCAAGATGGTTGGTGGAAACATCTGAACAGGAGCTATACGGGATACACTGCAAAAACACAATGTCTTACCAACTACTGCAAATATCTTAGTGCACTAAGAAAGTTACAAAAGTAACTTCTCAGCAAGAAATACGAGCTTGTTTTAAGGTAGTAATTCCTTAAAATTTATGAAAAAATACAGATTGTTTTACTAAAAACATTTCTTGTTATAAGTAAAATAATCTACCAATTGAACTAGCACCTTTCATCAATTTAAAGGATTTATTATTTTAAATCAAGCTCATAGTTTTACTGAAAAGTCATTTATAAGTTATGTTTATCTTATTTATTATAATATTTGCACTAGAAATAGACCAAATTACATGGTAAGATTTTGTGTTTTTGCAGTGTATGTGAACATATTCCTTATTAAAGTTGCAGACTGCAGCATTAATGAAAACACCACATTTACAAAAATGTCTTTTTAGCAGAAATAAATGGTCGAAGATTTACACACATCGTCAGCAGATCTAAATCGTACGACGCAGTGACCTCACCACTCTTCTTCTTCTGCTGTTTTTGCCTCTCCTCTGCAGTCCAGCAGCCGGACCCCAACCTTCCCAAAGCCGAGGGGGCGCAGATGGCGGCCATGCGTGGCGAGCAGCTGGGCGTGGTGACCAACTGGCCGCCGTCTCTGGAGGCGGCGCTGCAGCGGTGGGGCACCATCTCCCCGAAGGCGCCGTGTCTGACCACCATGGACACCAACGGCAAGCCGCTCTACGTTCTCACCTACGGTAGGAAGGTTATCAGGAGTTGGAAAGTTATCTACGAAAAGTAGCATTTCTATTCCCACGTGATCCTGTGCAAAATGTTTCCAAGTTTAGTTTCCAGGCTAAATATCTCACTACACTTGAAATAATACAAAACTTCAAAGTCACAGTCAACAACTGAAACATAAAATTTTCCCAAGTGCCGTCATTACACTTAAAAATGTTGATTAGTGTTTCATTAATTATGGTACAAAGTCAACTCTAAACAGGTGGGATTATAATCCAGATTTTAAAAAACTTGTGGTACTGAATGTTGCTTTTGTTGCTTCAGCAAGAAGTTTGAGCTTTAAGTCAATAATCTCTCATTATTGATCAAAAAGCACATTATTTTTCTCATAAGGAGACATTTTTCCCATGTTATAAGTGAAATAATCTGGGACTAGTACTTTTTCATCAGTTAAAAGGAATTATTAGCTCCTATATCTAAAATTGTACCACAGTTTTGTCTTATTTAAACTGAACTAAGATATTTGCAGTAGAATCTAGACCTTAAATACTTGGTAATATTTTGTGTTTCTGCAGTGCATGATCCAATTCTTCCTCAAGGTTGTTGTGTGGAGAGAAAAATGCTAAAAGCAATTCAGTTTTACGCCGAGAGCTGATTAACTGAAGCACCAAACAATGCCCAGCGCCCGCTGTGGGAGCATAATTCCCCTAATGGCAGCCAAGCAGAAGCGCTAAGCACATTAGCAACCTGTGAAAAAGATGTTTTAAAGAGTGCAGAAGGAGGGAGCGTTTGATTATTATTTATTTTTATTCCTTTTGTTTGTATTTCTCTCCCAAAGGTCCAGTTTCTCAGTTTGCTTTAAATCAATTGCAAAGTGACTCATGCAAATAAAAACATTTTACAGCCTCTGCAGCAATGAGGGAATTGCATCTCACTTCAGCATGTAACTCACTTTTCAGCAGATTATAGTCGACAGTTTTAAAACTCTGACTGTTCCCAGGAAATTCAGGTCAGAAACTGAAAAAATGTGTCTGATGGAGCAATAAATAAATAGTTTCAAAGCAACTTTTGCTTCACTTCAAGAGTGAAAAAGGTTAAATCCGCTTGTACAAACATGGCCGAAACATGCCATCCAGTTTGGAATAAAGTAATTTAAAGAGATATGAACATATATCAACCATCTCACAGTTCCAGCTTTCTAAATTAATTTGCTCCGGCTGAACTGCGTTACGGTTTTCTCTCAGGTCTGAGTTTCTTTGTTCTGCAGCAGGAGCCTGGAGATTGATTAGAGAGACAAACAGCAGCAGAGAAAACGGCGTAAATAAGGAGATTTAGCTGCTGTGAACTGGGCCGCAGGTCCTCATGAATTTAGAGCCAAACGCTGAGCAGCAGAGTGAATGAAATGATGTCACATCGCAGCGAAGGCACAGATTATCACACAGAGACGCACCTGAAAGGAGGTGAAGAAACGCCTCAGCAGTTAAATTAGTTAAGAAATGTATTTGTGTTCATTTTATCTTAATGAACACAAGCTTGTTTGTCAGCTTGGTTGCTAGAATGACAACAGTTTAATTGTTTATTCTATGTTTTTAAATGTGGCCTGCAAGATTCCTGAAGAATTCATTTTTCTTGGAACTAAACATATGCTAACAATTTTTTTTTGCAATTAACAAACTATAACACCATAATCTATTATCTTGTGCTCTGTCAAAAAGCAGTAATAATAAACATTAGTTCCACTAAAGTGCTATACCAACATAATGTTTAGCAGAAGCTAAAGCGCAATAACAACATGGTGTTTAGGAAAAGCTAATGTTTAAGCGCTATAGCAACACAGTACTTAGCAGCAGCTAAGTGCTTTTTAATATTGTATTTCTGCTGAATACAGTGATAGATAAAACTGTATTTAGCAGAAGCTAGCGCTAATGCAGAAGACCAACGTAGTATTTGGCAAAAGCTAATGCTACCTTGCAAAACCAACTAGCTGGTATTTAGTGGAAGCTAACGCTAAACTACAAGACCAAAACAATGAAAGTAAAAGTGCTTTACTAACATAGTATTTAGCTGAAACTTTTGCTACAGTCCAATACTTACAGTTTTTAGCTGAAGTTAATTTTAAAGTGCTATACTAAGATAATATTTAGCAGAAGCTAAAGAGCAATAACAATATGGTATTTACCATAAGCTAATGCTAAATGGAAGCTGAAGTTCAACTGCTGTACCAACATAATATTCAGAACAGAGTAAGTAGTGACTACATGCTGTGAGCAGATCTTGTCTGGGAGGTCGATCACTCAAAAGAAAACTAAAGGGTTATTTTGAATTATTGGAAGAGTTTGGTAGCCGTTTTTGGCGCTCAGGCAGGTTTATGCTAGTCATGGTCTCAGTGGATTAGCATCGTTTCTCTCCAAGCAGCAGTTCAGGTTGTGTGTGACTGATGTGAGTGATGTGAGAAGCGTTCGCCCGCTGTAGATGATGAGACGATATGAGCTCACCAGACTGTGAAATGCCTCCAGCCTGCGTTCAGGAGTCGACCACAGGAGACAGAAACACGGTGAGATTTCAGCAGGTGTGTGTGTGTGTGCGCTGAATCTAAATCTCATCCTCTATCTTTCCTCTTGTCTGATTCCTGTTGTGTCTCGCCTTTGATGTCGGGCCACAAAGGCAAACTTGTTTTGTTTCCTTCCTACCGAGCCGTCCTTCGCCCCCGGAGAACAGAGGGAATTCATGATGCCCATTCCTTCAACCCGCAGCTCATCCTCGCTGCACTGCTGATAACCTCTCATAGCAGCCAGCAGAGAAACTCACTTTGATTCATGATAGGAAAAGTTTCCACACAGTCAGGAGCCAAATTTCTCTGGGAGATTTAAATATTCCAAGATATCAACTCCAAAATATAAGGAGGAAGTTTAAAACTTCCTTCTGTTAGCCACAGATGATCAGCTTAAATCTGCTTTGGAGGAAAAACAGAAGCTTGTTCATGTCAGAAAACGCTGAGTCACTTCTAGCCATGACTCGGAGACAGGAAAGAAACATTTAACGTGCAAAAACTCCAAGAGGAAGAATCGTCTGACAACGCAGGAAGATCTCTGTGTTTTCAGTAATTCATGTAAAGATGTGATAAAGTAAAGAGTCCGAACTTCTGGTAGCAAAAGAAAACTAAGGAAAAGGACAACTGAAAAAAATAACAATGTTTTTCTTAGAAATTTGACTTTAAAACTCAGATTCCTGACTTTAATCTCAGATTTTTGATGTTAATCTCAGAGTTTGTTTTCAGTGGCCCTAATCCTCCGTAGCAGTGCGATAGTTAACGCCTTGACGGACACACTGGCTGATTGAGGTAAAAAGTTCCCAATATTTTTTGGTAGAAACCAAACATATGTAGGAAGCAGGAGGAAGTTTGAGTCTCAGATTTTCAGAACGTTGTTTCATCGTCACATCGTAATCTGGGCCAGATTCATCATTTGTCCAGGATAAAACAATCCAGATTATTTCCTTTAAACTGAAGTGTTTGCCTCTGTTTTTGTTTGCGTTGCGGCGCGTTAGCAGTAAACCTGGAGGGAAATGGAGGCAACCGAACAGGAGAGCTTTTCCTTCTTGTTTTGCCTCCGTTAATAATTCAGACATGAAAACACGGCGATTTACGGCCTCGTCTGTCTGCCACCTCGAATCTCCAGGATCTCATTAACTTCTATTCATTAGTTCTGACAAACACTTGGAAGAAAGAAGGAAAATCAGCCTTTCACGCTGGATTGCACATGCATTATGATATCAGTGTAACAATTTGAATTGAGTGATGAAAAGGGAGCGGATGAAACTGATTCCTTTGTTTTGGTTTTCAGCATTAATGAACAGAGCTGGCAGGAATAATGAAACTGATCAGAGTGTTTATTGGCTTCATGTGGTTCTGAGGGATTTTTAAACTAACTTGCACCTTTTTCCAGATGGAAAAACTTTTTTTTTTATATTTATGTATATATATTTTCCTCCTGAAGAGGTGAAAGGTTGATCTGTGTCACCTAAACATCTGTAACAAATCCCTCCTCTGGCCTTCATCACTTCTCCTGGTGTGTTGTGGTTTTTCAGTTTGACTGCAGAGCTTCTCTGTTCACGGCTGTAATTAAAAAAGCCTGTTGAGTTTATTTCACGTTGAGAAATCTGTGACCGTTTTCAAACCATTCCTCCCTCGAGACGCAGCATCTGATTGATCAAACGCTTTTACACAACCGGGATCGTCTCTGTGATGATGTCATAAAAGCTGTTACTCAAATACCAACACAAATGTTCAAAGCTTGTATTTATGTGCGATCCAAAACTTTCCTCTTTTCAGTCAAGGTAAAATTATAACTAATATAATGAAAAATGTAAAGTACAACACAAAGTATTTGTCTTTTTATAACTAAGCTGTTATAATAGGAGAATTTTATGAAAAGTTGTCTAAATCAGCTTTTATTTTGAAAGAAAGTGATTAAAATCTTATTGTTATAATTTAGTAAATTTGTTCAATCAAGCCCAAAAGAATTTCATTAGGAAACAAACTGTCTTCAGTCAGAGGATTCTTCAAATTCACTGCAACACAGACTGCTACAGGAGATGTCTCCTGTTAACAGCCAACAGTTTCTATAGCAACTCTTTGAAGAAAGTGAATTAACAACATTTACAACATTTAATTTCCATATTTTTGAATTTGATTTAGTTTCTTTCAATACAAAAATGATGAATCTGAAACACAACAAAGTCAGACAACTTTATTTGCCTGATTTTATTTTGATCTTCCTATTTTTATTTTTTTGGCCAATAACTGATTTGACATGTTGATTTTGGCCCACGTGACAAAACGTCTGGACTCTCCTGCTGTACGTAGTTGTAACCTGCTCTGTTTTGATGTGCTTGCAGGTAAACTGTGGTCCAGAAGTGTGAAGGTGGCGTACAACCTGCTGCACAAACTGGGAACCAAACAGGAGCCGCTGGTCCGGCCTGGAGACCGGGTGAGTTTACAGAAACGCGTTCGGTTTCCTCCAGACACCGGCTGCGAAAAACGACTCAACTTTACGTCTCTGACGGACAAAACTTTGCAAATATAAAAATGTGCTGCCATGTTGTTTAAGATGGAGGCAAATGTAACACAAGTCAGATTTTTTTCACTGCGGTTTGATTTGTGCCACTTCCACATGTGAAACTAAATCAGATTTGTATTGGATAGTTTGAACGGTCATGTCGCTTTTTCTTCTTTTTTTTGTTTATTTCATTTAATTCCAGTTTAAAATTAACATGTCACATGTTGACATAAACAAAAGCTTCGAACCAAACTGAGTAGTTTAAGGAAAAAGTCTTAGTTTTCCCCTTCAGACTAAATATTTTTGCTTTTTTTCAGTTAAAATATCTCGGAAGTAAAGTTCAGTGAGGTACAGAAGTCAACAATTCCTTAATATTGATGAAAAAGTACTATTTCCCTAATTGCTGTTAAAAATTAAAAATAATCTGTCTGTAGAATTAGCACGTTTTCTTCAATATTAAAGAATTATTTACTTTAAAAAATCTCCTGTATCTTGTTGAAAGGTTACTTGTTAATTTAGTTCTATTTAATGTGTTATTTGTTCTAGAAACTAGACAGAAATACTTGGTGAGATTTTGTATTTTTGCAGTTTCTCCACCTGATTCAGGCTGCAGTCAAACAGCAGCTGAATGCAAATCATATCCAGATCTTTTCACCCCCCAATAATCCAGTTTGTGCCACTTCCATATGTGAAAGTAAATCGGATTTGCATTTGAGAGTTTTTAAAGTTTGCAGTCTAGACAGTTTATACGACTTTTACGTCATTGACGTCATAATTCTGCACCAGAAGAAGACAGTGTTTTCCTTTTATCAGATTCCTTCGTCTTTTTATGATCGTTTGATGATACCGTCGGCTCCCGTTGCTCAACAACTTTAGAATATATCCATAGATGGCGCCGTTCATTATTTCCAGAAGCGGGAAGCGAGACATTGTTTTTCTGCGCATGCGAGTCGCTTTGAGTTTGTGAACAGTTCAGCAGAAGTCTGATTACGATCAAGTTTAATTAACGGTATGAATCAAGATCTGCTGTGCAAGTATGAAAGTCAGGGGTGTTCAATGTGCGGCCCGGGACCATTCATGGCCCCTAGACTGATTTTGGGAGGCCCTTGATAAGGGTTACACTCTAATTGGCTCTAAAACAACAAACAGATGATTAGCAGCAGATAACTGATACTGTTAGTTATCAGTTTGAATTAATCCCAAACACCAGAGCTCATCGTTTCCTTCAGATTTAGTCAAATCCCAGTGCAGCTGGGTTGAATTTATGATTTTTATCTGACGTCGTCGCTCAGACTTTTTAATTTAATGCAGCACACGGCCTCCTCAGCGCAGAACTTCCTCTCTCTGTCCCGTTGTGGACGTGTGAACCCTTCGCTCAGGACATTAAAAGAAATTCAACCTGAAACGGAAAACGCTTCAGCTGCAGCTCTGCTGCGTGTTTCTGATGTCATGCGACGCCCCGAGTGTCTGCGCTGCTTCGCTTTCATCTTTATTTTAAGCTTGATCTGGAGCTCAGCTGGAAAATGAGTCAAGGCTGACACAATGCTGGGTAACTCAGCGCTGTTTTAATTATGACTCCTGCTTTTTCCCTCCTGCTCTGTGGGAATTACAGACCAGCCTTTGTTAGCTTGAACACGCTGCACCCTTCAAGGATAAATTTGTTTTAATGGAAAATGTTTAAAGGCAGATTCAGTTACCCACAGTCCTAATTATGGACGTTTTATCTGAAAAAGTTTGAATTTTAAATTGTTACTGGAGGTTATTTAACTTTATATAATTCTCCATTTGTATGATTGAAGGTGTTTTGTTCAGACTCGCCTGTTTTTTGCAATTTTCTTATCACTGAAGTTTATGTAAAAGTCGCTAAATTTGACCATGAGATAAAAGTAAAAGGAAAAAAACAAAGAAAAATTATGTTTTTTTACTTAAGATTTTAAGTTTAAGAAGATAGAAACTTTATATAAATATAAAATTACAAAAAGTGTTTCTAGGGAAACATTTGTGCAAGTCTTGAATTGCAGTCGGGCCACAAAACATTCATCCACCAACGGCCCACGCGCCGCATCTTAAACATCCCTGATCTAAGTTATTAAAACTTCAGAGAATTACTTTGGGACCAACGGAGCACAAACCTGAGAAAAACAATAATCACATTCCAGTGATTCATCTGCTAAAGAAGAAAATTAATAACTAAAAAATGTCACTTTTCGATTTGCTAAAGAATCAATTAATAGGAGTAATATTTTCAGTCAGATTCACAGTGAAAAGATGAATAAACCAGTGATCCTTAAGGTTGGTTTCTCTGTCTGTTGTTTCATTTTGCTGCAGCACATTTCACATAAATAAATGATAAACCAAACAACCAATCAGAGGCTCTTAAAAAATCTTTATTTTCTGCGTCTGATGCGTCCTCTCTGAGCAATTATCTGCAGATGAATCCTGAGCGGCTCAACGCATCAATATCTGTTAACACATCATTACAAGGCAGCTGCACTTAGCTTATAGAGCACAGAACATATCTACTGTAGTAATGTGCATAAAAGCTATTAAACAGCAACTGGAGCTGAACTGGATCCAATAAGGCAGAGATAACATGGTGCAGTAGCATGTTAGCTGCTGATATGTCCGTGTCCTTTGTGCTTCATACACATGGAGACTTATCTTAATGGAAGTAAAACATTTACAATCAATAAAATCCTGCAGTAAAAGGTATTTAACAAGCTTATGGATCAGGAACAGAGCAGATCTGAACCCAAGTGAAGAGGCCGTTCAGTTTTTAGTTTTTATTTCTTCCGGTTTTGTCCCAAACTCGTTCTTTCGTTCGTTCTTTCTTTCAGTATAATCACGCTCAACACAGACTTCAAATGTGCAACTTGATCGACTTTCTTTCCTTCCAAACCTGATTTCTGTTACGCTGATTTTTCTTTGTGTCTGTAGGTGGCGCTGGTCTTCCCCAACAATGACCCCGGCGCCTTCATGACGGCTTTTTATGGCTGTTTGCTGGCGGAGGTCGTCCCTGTGCCGATAGAGGTGCCGCTGACCAGGAAGGTGAGGATTCATCATGGATCTTCAAAACAGAACATATGAATTATTATTTAGTAAATATGCTCTCAAACTTTGGTATTTTAATGACCAAAATGACAATAATTCATATAAGTACCAGAAAAATAATAAAATCAGGCAAAAAGAACATTTTTCCAAATCAGTTTTTTTCAATATAAAACTTATGAAACTTTAATAAAAGCTGCAGGTGTGTGTCTGTGTCTGGTGAGTTTTTGATGAAAACATGTTTATTTTTAATTCATTGGGTAAAAAATCCAGAAATTTTACTCATGAAAGAGTAAAAATACTCCTAAAAGTAACTTTTTTGAAAAAAGTTACTCAAGTAAAAGTAATTAAGTAAACTTAACTAGTTAATATCCAACTCTAAGAATTAAGAATACTTTATAATAAGTAAAATAAATCGTGGAACACTGGACCAGCTCTACACCCTCAGCAGGGTGGAGAAGGCGTCCGACCGTGTCCCTCGGGGATCCCAGTGGGGGGTTCTCCGGGAGTATGGGGTACCGGGCCCTTTGATACGTGCTGTCAGGTCCCTGTATGACCGGTGTCAGAGTCTGGTCCGCATTGCCGGCAGTAAGTCGCGCTCGTTCCCGGTGAGAGTTGGACTCCGCCAGGGCTGCCCTTTGTCACCGATTCTGTTCATTACTTTCATGGACAGAATCTCTAGACCAGCCGAGGTGTTGAGGGGATCCGTTTTGGTGGCCTTAGGATCCATCTCTGCTTTTTGCGGATGATGTGGTCCTGTTGGCTTCATCGGGACGTGATCTGCAGCTCTCGCTGGAGTGGTTCGCAGCCGAGTGTGAAGCGGCCGGGATGAGGATCAGTGCCTCCAAGTCCGAGGCCGTGGCCTTGAGCCGGAAAAGGGTAGAGTGCCTTCTCCGGGTCGAGGAGGGTGTCCTGCCTCAAGTGGAGGAGTTCAAGTATCTCTGGATCTTGTTCACGAATGAGGGAAGAAGAGAGCAGGAGATCGACAGGCGGATTGGCGCAGCGTCTGCCGTGAAGCTGTGCCGGTCCGTCGTGGTGAAGAGAGAGCTGAGCCAAGCAGCGAAGCTCTCGATTTACCGGTCGATCTATGTTCCTACCCTCATCTATGGTCATGAGCTTTGGGTCATGACCTAAAGAACGAGATCTCGGATACAGGCGGCCGAAATAGGTTTCCTCCGTAGGGTGGCTGGGCTCTCCCTTAGAGATAGGGTGAGAAGCTCAGTCATCCGGGAGGGACTCAGAGTAGAGCCGCTGCTCCTCCACATCGAGAGGAGCCAGTTGAGGTGGCTCGGGCATCTGGTCAGGATGCCTCCTAGGCGCCTCCCTGGTGAGGTGTTCATGTCCCACCGGGAGGAGGCTCCGGGGAAGACCCAGGACACGCTGGAGGGACTATGTCTCTCGGCTGGCCTGGGAATGCCTTAGGATTCCCCCGAAGGAGCTGAAAGAAGTGGCCGGGGAGAGGGAGGTCTGGGCCTCCCTTCTTAAGCTGCTACCCCCGCGACCCGACTCCGGATAAGCGGAAGAAGATGGATGGATGGAAGTAAAATAAAGTACTGTGTACTAATAAAAAATACATCGTGCTCCAAATTATTATGCAAATTGGATTTAAGTGTCATAAAGATTAAATCTTTTGTTCTGCTTTTAAATTTATAGATGGTATTGTGAGTCAGGACTCTTTGAATCACTGTAATTAATTTCAGAGAGCTGGTTGATCAGTTTAGCTCAATTAAAGGAAATCTACTTAAGAAGGATGTTCCACATTATTAAGCAGGCCACAGGTTTCAAGCAATATTCTATTCATTGCACATGCATTGATCACAACACATGTGCAATGAGTAGAATAAAATGAAAGCGTGTCGTAAAGTGGGTCACCTTCATCAAATCGTCTTCATCAGCCCTGATGATGTTTCATTCTGCTGCCTTCGCAGGACGCCGGCAGTCAGCAGATCGGCTTCCTGTTGGGGAGCTGCGGCGTTACCGTGGCGCTGACCAGCGACGCCTGCCATAAAGGGTTACCTAAAACCCCCACCGGAGAGATCCCGCAGTTCAAAGGTCAAACACCCAAACCCCTTCTCCACTCTCACTAAACAAGCATGATACCTGAACTGCATCCAAATCTGGTTTTTATAACACCTGACGTATTGTTAGGAAGCATGCCCATATTAGGAAATGTTGCAAAACTAACAAAAAGTGACATATTGTGATTTTCTAGCTTAATAATTGTTTTAAAATTTTATTGTTTTTAAAAAATAGATGTAGTGAAATACCTTAAAACACAAAATTCTAATACATTTTAAAATCTTCCAAACTTTACAAAAATATATTAAAAAATACCTAGAAAGTTGGAGCAAAGATGGAAAAAATTTCAAATTTAAAAATATATAATCCACACACTTTTAAAATAATAAGTTTTATTTTAGCTTTTTAAATAAATTCTAACTTCTTCTGTAATAAATATTATAAAATGTGTTAAAATACCTTATTGAAATGTTATTCTTTGTGATTGGCTGTCAAATTGATCAAAACTGTGGATACGAAATAAAATTGGATGTGATTAATATAAAATATTACACATTTTCTTAGAATCAAAAGAGACAAATGTGAAAAATGTTATTATTAGGTAAGATATTACAACATGGATATCAGATTTATTGAGATATTTTGAATTAAAATAATTTTTTATGACAAAACCGACTAAAATCAGAAAATATGAGGCAGAATTTATGTTTATTGATAGTAATAATTATTAAATAGTGAAAAAAAAACTTCAACATTTAAATGTTTCTTTACATATTTTATAAAAATCAAAACAGTTATTTTTGGAGACTTCAATGTGAACTAGTTCAGATTAAGAGTCATGAGCTTTACAGATTTAAATAATGTATCTAAAATTAATTACATTTAATTTACTGCCCTGTAAACTGGTTGCGATGAATGATTGAAGTGGGAAAACGGCGCCGGAACGTCGGAGTGGAGCCAAATAATCTGAACAGAAAACATGGATCTAATGCATCAGGATGTTTTTATTATCTGGCATCATTTCCAGCTTTTACAGGCTAATTATAAACCATTTATTTCTACTCTCTGTTTCTAATAATGGGGTGTTCAATTACCTCCTGGAAATGGGAATTCCAGCCCTAAAGCTGGAAAACGTGTAATTAAGGCTTCATAAGGGAATCTACTACTAAAGTTCAGAGAAAAATGGAAACTTTGAAGGGTAATTATTGTCAAAAATGATAAAACTTATTTAATTCTGCAGGAATTTCTAAAGAGTTATTGACTTCAGCAAGAAAAAAATGGCATCATCTGTCCGATTTAAAGATTTAAAGAATGATACAAATGCAAACTTTTTTATTTTTAATCAAATTACAACCAACATAACACAAGATGTTAAGTACAACACAGAGTAATTGTCTCTTTATGACAAAGCCCTAATAATTAAAGACTTTTACTGAATAGTCGACGTTGCGGTTCTTAAACCAGCTTTTATTTTGAAAGAAAGTCACTCAGATCTTTTTCTTATAACTGAATAAATTTGTTCATTATGACACAAATTAATTTGTAAGGAAAATAGAAAATAGAGCATCTTCAGTCAGAGGTCTCTTCAAATTTGCTGTAACACAGACTGCTACAGGAGGTTTTTCAGCCAATAGGCATCAATATATACAGTAACTCTTTGAAGAAACTGAATTAATATGAGTTACATCAAAATGTATTTTCCCTTTGGGCTCAAAGTATTTTTGAATTTGAAAACTATATTAAAATTATTTTATTATGGTGTTCTACAAAAAAGAAAACCAACAAAATTAGAGAACTTTAATTGCTTGATTTTGTTTTAATCTTTCCATAATTGCTTTTTTTTTTTTTTATACCCATAAGTAAATTTGACTTGTTGATTTTGGCTCATGTGATAAAAATTTGGACACTTCTGAGCTAAATTAACCTGACGGAGCAGAAATCAAAAGTTTCTGCAGGTGGATTTCAACTTCAGGTGTTGCAGATCGATAGAAAAACAAACGTCAGCTCATAAGAGAGAATGAGGGAGAGGAATTTCTCTGTGATAAATAACCTCGGTTTGCTTTGCAGTAATGGATTTATAAATAGAAACATGATGCCAGCAGATTTAGGATTTGCTCAAAGTGCTTCTCGTATCGATCAGCTTAAAGCTCCTCTCAGTCGCACGGCTGGTTCTTTCCTCCATTTCTCTTCCATCTGCAGTAATTCAGACATTAGAACAACTTTGTTTATTTTCGGTATTTGACACCCATGCAACATTTCCACACCGCCTGAGCAGCACATGATTCCTTCAGTAAAGCCTGAAGATGTAAAGATAAAACTAACTTTTCCCACGTTTTGAACTCATGGAAGCTTCTAAAAGGTCGTAAAAACAAACACCCAGCCATTTTCTAGTTCATGTTTTTGATTTCTTTCACTCAAAAACACAAAATTCTGGTCTAGTTTCTACTGCAAACATCTTGGTACACTTGAAATAAGACAAAACTAATGTTCAAGTAACATTTTTAGCAAGATATAAGAGCTTGTTTTGAGTAAATAATTCCTTAATATTGGTGAAAAAGTACTTGTTCTATTGGCAGATTATTTCATTTATAATAAGACATTTCCCCCATGATACAAGTAAAATAATCTGCCACCTCTTTGATCAATATTAAGAAATGATTACCTTCAAACAACTTATGATGCTAAAAGTTACTGGCCTCATTTCAAGCATAGTAAGATATTTGCACTAGTTGCTGGTTTTGCAGGAGCCTCCACTTCTGCTTTTCAAAACTAGTCGCTCATCTGTTTGTAGCTATTTTTTCTGACCTCTGGCCCATCCTAAACTATTTAAGAACGCGTAATAGATTATCTTTAATAGATTTCTCCCTGATCTGATGTTGTTGTGTCCAGGTTGGCCCAAGGTTCTGTGGTTCGTCCCGGAGTCCAAACACCTGTCCAAGCCGCCCAGAGACTGGTTCCCCCAGATTAAAGACGCCAACCAGGACACCGCCTACATCGAGGTACGCCGCTTCCTCCTGTCGCGTCCTGCTCCTTCAGTCTCATCACTGCGCTCCGCAGCACCGCAGTGATTAATTTGATTTTTAAGTGACGTCCTTTTCGGCGGCTGGGTGGTAATTGCGCCGGCGCTGAGGTGAAATGCCTCCTTGATTGCATTTTGGATCGAAAGAGGCTGAAACGGAAACTGATGAAAGGAGAGGGGTGATTGAAAGATGACCTCCTGTTTTCCTGACAGAAGCAGCTCTGCAGATAAACCCAGACAGACGAAAATTACCGCAAGACTTTCTGTGGATTAAAAAGTATTATTCCAGAAAACTAACATCAGGATGTGATTTATCGCCTCCATGGCAGCCTGGTCTGACAGAGTTTGAGACAGCAGATATCTTATTTTAAAGTAAATCTGATGGATTGTTGTGACTCAGCAGCTTTCAGAGAGAGTTTTTGTTTTTATTGTTCAAATCTGTCATTTCTTGTTGTTGTTGTTGTTTTGAGTCTCTGCAGATGAAAAACTGACTGACAGCTAATATTTACTGCTGTGGAGCAAAAAAGTTTTCATTCTGGCCAAAACTGAGAAGCAATAGAAAATAAAACTACAGAGATGTAGGTGGTTGTGACAGTAATATGAAAATGTCTATGAGAAAGTGAGAAGTTTTAACCTTTATTCAGAATTTGACCCTCCCAAAATTAGGAATCGTAGTAAATTTCATTAATAAAAATAAACACAGGGCAGATTAAAATGTAGAAATAGCTACTTTGAAAATACCAGAAGTACTTTCCGAGAAGCTTTTTAGGGCTTTTTGAAATTTACAGATTTGTTTTGCAAAAATTGCCCAGCAAAAACGCAACATTTTATCCTAGTTTCTGATGCAAAGTACATTTGAAATTAGACTAAATTAACTTTCAGATTATTTAATCATTAATGTGGGAAAAATGGTGTCATAAGTGAAAGCTCCTGTATCTTTTTATTTTTATTTTATTTTATTTCAAGTGTGCTCAGATATTTGCACTGGAAAGTAGATCAAAAATACTTGGTAAGATTTTGTGTTTTTGCCGTGTGTCAAAACTTTTAGGTTATTTTCCTAGAACTTGCAGGTCACTTTTTAAAACTTTGATGCTACGTTATGAAACTCAAACGGTGCATTTATTGTTTATGCTGTGTTATTTATGTGTGTATATATTTATATATTCTAGTTTTTATCTATCAGAGTTGTGTTAAATGATGGTTTTGATGTTATGATTATCATCACTTCCTGTCTCCGTGCGTCCAGTACAAGACGTGTAAAGACGGCGGCGTCCTCGGTGTCACGGTGACGAGGACGGCCATGCTCACCCACTGCCAGGCCCTCACACAGTCCTGCTCCTACACAGAAGGTAACACGCACGCACGCACGCACGCACGCACGCACGCACGCACGCTCTTCCACCAGTTCCCTGCAGTGAAATCTGATTCTTTGTTCTGTTTGCAGCTGAAACCATAGTGAATGTGTTGGACTTCAAGAAGGACGTGGGTCTCTGGCACGCTGTCCTGACTGTAAGGAAAGCATCTGCCAACCTCTAGTATTGAAAACTGAATATTACTGTGTAGTTTTTACTGTTTAATTGTGTAAGAAAGTAACAAGTCTTATATTTTGCTTGACTTGTTTTATTTTTTACATATAAACTGCCAAGTTCAGGTTAAATGCAGCTTTCTGATTCCAATAGAGATAATTTTACTTAAATTTGATCAACAATATTATCCAAAACACCAGCATATATAAATCCTCTGCATAGATTTTGTATCTTTTACTGGGTAACAACAAATCGGCACAGTTAGATTTTCCTGCTGGATAAAATTCTGTAAAATTAGTATTTATTTCTTAGGTTGATAGCTTAATTATAAATTTTATTTTGCATTTATTTACTCTAATTCATGTTTTATCAATTAAATAATTTTATTCTAGTTTTCTATTTTTTTTCCTCATGAGAAATATTACACATTTATAATAATTTTTACAATAACATTATTATAAGTTTATATAATTGCAAAATATGTTCCTTACTATAATAATAATAATAATGTAATAATTTAAAATATATATTTATATTATTAATAATAATATAAGATAAATGTTTGTTTATTTCTTCTGTGTAATTTAATTAAAAAAGAATAATGTGTTAATTTATTCTTCTTCCTAACTCCTTTCAAACAGTTTTTAAAAATGTTTATCATGGTGTTTGAATGTGAAATAAACAAAATAAGCAAATAATTATGTAAATCATAACAAATTTAAAGACACAAGTTAAAAAAAGAAACAGCAAAATAATGCAGGAATTATTGATAAATATAAAATCTAACAGATATGACCATTTGTAGATAAATGAATGGTAAAACTCTTTGTTTCCTGTTTTCTTCTTCTTCTCCTTCAGAGTGTGATGAACATGATGCACGTCATCAGCATCCCCTACGCCCTGATGAAGGTCAACCCGTTATCCTGGATCCAGAGAGTCTGCCAGTTCAAAGGTAACCCACACATGTTTGTCCTGAGTCAATTAGCAGCAAAAAAATAAATGTTCAATTGAGACGTTGCCATGGTGATTCCCTCCTTTTTCAGGAAGTTAGCGACCAGGAGGAAACTGGTCACTAAAAACTCCGTTAGAATTAACAAAATTATTTCTGTACCTGAAAATTTAGTGAGAATTTATTTTTCTTATTATTTTTTATGACTTTCTTTGTAATTTATCCTAATGTGATTTAAATGAATATTTATTATTTCTAGTGGCTCAGTTATTTATTGATTGTGTTTCATTAATAATTGGCCTTTGTTCTTGGATCAATGAGGCCGACAGTCTGAGAAACATTTTAGTTTATTTTGCATCTGCTGTAGAATGTAAAATAATAAAAATGATTTATAACAGCAATAGAAAATATAAGAGTGAATTAAAGTCAAAACATTTTTTTTCTTTTTTTGCTGGAAAAGTTGATGATCCCTGAAGAAAATGCTGTTTATTGCATTTTATATTGTTTTGTTTATTTTTACCAGGATAAAAACCTATTTAGATCAATTAAGAAATAATGAATCCAAATGCTTCCCATTTAGATTAACTTCATTTTTTTTACACAGTTAAAAAGTTGGATATTGCTACATAAATGAGACGAACACTAAAAAAAATAATGATTGCAAAAGAATAATAGTAAAGGCTATAAATCCTTTTTTAAAATAAATAAATCTTCTCTCTGGGCTTCACAAATGGAAACTAATGACTTTTAACATAATGAATCATTAATTTGTTCATAAATAACCCTTTAGATGCTGTTTAATGTTTCCTGCAGCGAAGGTGGCCTGTGTGAAGTCGCGGGACATGCACTGGGCCCTGGTGGCCCACCGGGACCAGCGCGACGTCAACCTCAGCTCCCTGCGGATGCTGGTGGTGGCCGACGGTTCGAATCCCTGTAAGAAAACATTCCCTGCTTTTCTGTCGTCTCATATTTGAGCTTTTTATGTTTTTTATGGGGCGAAAACACCAATTTTATACCTGGAAATATAAAAAAACAAAACAGGAAAAACCTGATTCCTGTCACTTTTATGTAATTTATGAAAGTTTCTGCTTGAGGGGAATCCAAAACTTTAGTCAAAATCAGCAAGTTAAAAGTCTATTAATGATATATGAAGGCTAAAATAAAATAAAACAAAGTTTTCTGATTTTGTTGTTTTTTGTAGAAAACATTTTCAGTATTATAACAAATTTAGTCTAGTTTTCAAATTTAAATTTAAAAATACTTTATTAAATGTTGCTGTAGCTCATATTAATTCACATTTTACAAAGAGTTTCTATCGATGGTGACGACTGTTGACAGGAAAAATGTCCTGTAGCAGTCTGTGTTGCAGCGAATTTGAAGACGCCTTTGACTGAAGACTCTCTGTTTTCCCAGTACAGTCTCATAAAATTCCTTTAAATTCTTTTGGACTTTATTGAACGAATTTATTTGAATCACTTTCTTTCAAAATAATAATAAATTAAATAAAAACTGATTTAGTCGACTTTTCAGTAAAAGTCTCGACTTTTTACAAACGTTTGGTTATAAAAGACAAATGCTTTGTGTTGTATTTAAAGTTTTTTGTTGTAAGGAAATTTGGTTTAAACTGATTAGAAATAAAAAAAAGTTGAATCTTGAACTGGGAATGATAAATTAAAACGAGCTCAATAATTTCCATTTGCATCATAAATAATTTTTTTGTTTGAAAAACGTCGTCAGTGGTTTCAAAACCAGAATATTATCGTTAATCATAATAACTTCTGGGACCATTTATCGTTCAGCTAAATTTACCGCGACCCCAGGGGCCACAAATGGCCCCCGCGCCACACTTTGGACACCCCTGCTCTAATGGAAACATGTTTTGTGTTTTAACTGGATTTATCTGGATTAAATTGGTTCCTCCTCCTCCCAGTTCAGATGTTTAACTGGGACGTGAATCCCCAGTAACGCTGTCTGTGCCTCAGGGTCGATTTCGTCCTGCGATGCGTTCCTCAACGTCTTCCAGACCAAAGGTCTGAGGCCAGAGGTCATCTGTCCCTGCGCCAGCTCCCCGGAGGCGCTGACCGTCGCCATCCGCAGGTAAAACACAATTCATCGTCGCCATTACAGAGTTTTATAAAGCAAAACAATTCAGATTTAATGTTTTTCTAGCTCTTGTTTGATTCATTAATAACCAGATGAGCAAAAACAAATAATTTAGCTTCTTTTTTTTAAAGCTGAATAACATATTTTTCCTGTCAAGTTTTAGGTTTCATCTTTCACATTGAAATTCCTATAATGAAAACACAAAATCACATTTATTTATTCTTCATATTTTCAGCTGATTTGCACATTGCTTGTCTTTAAGTCAAAGTTTTACATTTTATTTTTATTGCATATTTAATTGTGTCACTGATTTGTTGCAGACTTTTTAACTCTTTTTAAAGGAAGGAGTGTGTTTGTGGGAATTTTCTATTTGGTTCGTCGCTCGTTGAAGAAAATTGTTTCTGAAATTAAATCAGGACATTTTGGCCAACTTTTCATCCAAATTAAAAAATGGGAAATAAAATAATTTCATACTCATATTTAATTTAACTCAACTTACTTTTGGTGAGTTTTTTCTTTAGACCAAGCAACTTTTTAAATGCTTCGTTTTCCATTTTTAAAGTATTTACAAAAACTTTCCTCTCTGCGTTTCAGGGGTTTTACTCCCATAATTTTGTGGATTTAAGACAATATCTGAACCACAAATGATTTTCACACGTTTGCTGTAATTTACTGCTGTAACACGGTTTAACTTTAATCTTTAACTGTAATTTTAAATGTTTCTATGGTTTTAAACTTCATATCTTAATGTCAGATTAACACAAAGTTAGACGGTGTAAAGGAAATATTACACAATATTCATAATAGGGGTGCAAATGATCAGTTTTAGGAAAACATATTTTAGAATGAAACATTTAAAGTTTAACTAAAAAAGTTTAAAAGTTACAATTGGACATGAATTCAGGTGGAAACATGAAACATGATGTGTTTTTCCAGGTGGAAACATGATGGAGTTTTTCTCCTAATTATGATCAATATTTGCTCGTTTATTGTGATCAGTAGGAACAGTGATGTTCACGATTGAAGAGACAATTTAAAGACTCCAGTCTGTAAAAACGTTGAAGCTCTTCGCGTGCGATCTGTGATCTGTGATCTGTGATCTGTAGCGGTCTGTGATCCGTCCGTCAGGCCGCTGGAGGAGGGCGCGACCCCGCCGAGCCGCGGCGTTCTGTCCATGCCTGGTCTGAGTCACGGGGTGATCCGGGTCGATTCGGAGGAGAAGCTGTCCGTTCTCACTCTCCAGGATGTTGGTTCTGTGATGCCCGGAGGTAAAACCCGACCCAGTTCACCTCAAATAGAGTCAGAACTTTTAACTTTAAACTTCATGAAGTTATGATGGAGTGAACGATGTCTAGGTTTTATGATTGCTGCTCCAAAGTGTTTTATGTTGCATTTCAGCATGATTCGATGTGAATACAGAGATGATTTGCTTATTTTGGGCTGATTTTCACATTTTGACTTGTTCTGAGAGTGAATCCTCTCCAGCCGTGTTTAATCTGCTTTAGTTAAACTCTGGTCCATTTGGGGAGGTCTGAATCCGTAAACAAGCAAAAAAAATGAACTCGTCCATCTAGAAACCTGGATCTCTGTTTGGTTAAAGTGAACTCTGGTGCACATTGAATGCATATGTGAACGCTACTCAGACCGGATGCTGCTCCAAAAGCAGGAAGTGGACTACAGCCCAGGGGATTCTGGGTTAATTCAACCAAAACAAACGAGAGAAATGACTTGTTGTCTTGTAGAAATTCTACCATCGCTGAAATCTGACTTCACTCCATTTAAGGTTACATTTGGTGAAGAAGGAAGTTGCGCTCAGTGTCTTCTTCAGGGGTTTTTGTGTCGCATCCTTCAGTGGGTCTTGGTGTGGCGCCCCCACAGGCCAGGAGGGGAACAGCTTTGACTCAGTGCAGTGAGAAAACCAACTGCAGCAGCTGGAAATGTAACAAATTTTCCACTTTTGATCCCCAAACTAACAGAGTCTACCGGACTAAAACACCCTCAAAGAAAAATGAAGGCAACTGGTATTTTAAATCATCTTCACAATCTCCATTGGGCCAGTCAATGTATAAAAGTGTTATTGGAGTGGGGAAGGAAAAAACAAACAAAGCTTCTTTTACCATAGAAGGAAAATGTTTGGCTTTTTTTCTGCCTGGTTTGTTTTTGACCCGATTTATTTATTTTGTCTGCAGCTCTGATGTGCGTTGTGAAAGTCGAAGGCGTTCCTCAGCTCTGCAAAACCGACGAGATCGGAGAGATGTGTGTTTGTACCGTCGCCACGGGAACCTCCTATTATGGTCTGGCCGGGATGACGAAGAACACCTTCGAGGTAAATCTGGAAAGGTTCGATTCCTCGTCTTCGTGTCTCGTGTCCTGATGTCTTTTCAAACGGACCCGTCAGGTCTTCCCCGTGTCCAACAACGGGACGCCCATCAGCGAGTTCCCGTTCACCAGAACCGGCCTGCTGGGCTTCATCGGACCCGCCGGCCTCATCTTCGTCGCCGGGAAGATGGACGGCCTGATGGTGGTCGGAGGACGGCGCCACAACGCCGACGACATCGTCGCCACGGCGCTGGCGGTGGAGCCCATGAAGTTTGTCTACAGAGGGAGGTGGGACAAAATCCACGAACCTGCCGAGGTTCAGAAACGGCTGAGGAGCAGGGCTGACCCGGTGTGTGTGCGTGTGTGCGTGTGCATGTGCGTGCGTGTGTGTGTGTGTGAACGGCAGGATCGCGGTGTTTTCCATCACCGTGCTCCATGATGAGAGGATCGTGGTCGTAGCTGAGCAGCGACCGGATTCTACAGAGGAAGACAGCTTCCAGTGGATGAGCAGAGTGCTGCAGGTTCATTCATTCATCATTCATTCATTCATTCTTTCATTTGTTCATTCATCCATTCATTTGTTCACTTCCTTCTCTGCTTCCTTTTTATCCTTCCTTCTTCCCTTGTTTTCACTTCTTTCCTTCTTTTTCTTGTTTTTATTTTTCCTTCTTTTTCTTTTTCTTTCCTTCCTTTCTATCATTTCTTCACTCCTTCCTTCATAACTGCTGGTTGATAAAATATGCTGATGTTTTCTGATTTTGTTTTTTTTTTGTATATTTTTTACCACCAAACAAGGTCAGAAGGGGGAGGGGCTGGTTGACCTTTCCTGACCTCTGGGAACATTTATTAATATCTTTAAATTGATACAAACAAAGATTTTTGTGCACAAACGTTTTGCACCAATTTCATCAGATTTCTCTCAGGTCTTCATTTGTGCTGTAATCAGCTTTAGTAATTATTAATTTATGTTAAATCTAAATCTTTGGGTATTTTGACCTTGTTTGTGCACTTTGACCTTCCAGGCGATCGACAGCATCCACCAGGTGGGGGTGTACTGCCTGGCCCTGGTTCCCTCCAACACGCTGCCAAAGACGCCTCTGGGCGGCATCCACCTGTCTGAGGCCAAGCAGCTCTTCCTGGAGGGGGCGCTGCATCCCTGCAACGTGCTGATGTGTCCGCACACCTGCGTCACCAACCTGCCCAAACCGCGGCAGAAACAGCCAGGTGAAAAAATCCAGACAAGAGGAAACAGATAAACTCACTGAAGGAAAAACTAATTAACTACTTTAATTATTAAAGCAGGCAAATTTAAAACGGGATTGATTTGGTCTGAGTGTAAATGGATTTTGAAGGGAAGTGTTTATTTTCTCTGGTATAAATGAAGACGAGGCGGTTTGTGGTGATTTGGCATGAAGCAAACTTAAAATAATAAAGTTAAAAACATGCAATTAAAGAGCACATGTTGAGAAACTCTTGATCTAAAATCTTGAAATCTCGATTGTAACGTCTGGATTCTAGAAAGTTTAGAAAGCTCAATTTCTGCAAAACACTTTAAAAATAACCTGAGTTCCCAGAAAGTAACCAGAATGTTTTTAGAAAATAAACTGAGATTTCCTAGAAAACAGGAACCGTCAAGTTACTTTCTAGGAACTCTGAGGTTACTTTCTATGAACTCAGGTTATTGGAACCTCTTCTCTCCTGTTTCTCCAGAAATCGGTCCTGCGTCTGTGATGGTCGGGAATCTGGTGTCGGGGAAGCGGATCGCTCAGGCCAGCGGCCGGGATCTGGGTCAGATCGAAGACAATGACCAGGCAAGGAAGGTGTGTGTGAGAGGGGGCTCTGCTGGTTTTCATCACACACACACATTATGCTTTATGTTCATCCTCATTACGCCTCGTTTTCGCACATTCGTCATCTTGTCAGGCCGGTGAAGCGAGAATCCTAAACAGAAAAGTCAAAGCTGGAGAAAACAGTCTGGAGAAACAAAGTTTAAAAAGAGCAGGAGTGGAAATAATGTCAGGCAGGAAGTGATGGATCGCAGGAGGTCGTCGCTGACAGAAGCGACTTTCTTCCCTCTCGTGTTGAAAATGTCATCAGTTCCAGGTTTCAGGTTCCCTGCAGCAGAACACATTCAGTCGAGCTTAATGAGAAGAGACAGATCCCAAAATACAAACTTGACCCGTCACAGCTGCAAACACGCAGCTTCGCCTCCACGTTTCCCCGGAAAACCAATGTATGGGAGATTATTCCTGCCAGGAATACAAGCATGTATTCCTCTGCTGTGATTAGACTGAAGCCACTTCAGTGACAAGAGAGATCCGCATAACCTGGAAAGATCTGGAAAAAAGAGTGTAGAACAGGGGAAATATGTGGATTTTCAAGTTTGCGTATTTAATCCCTGAACTCTGTTTAATTATCTACTGGATATATTTCAGGAAATGTCTTTGTTTAATCTTTACAAATGGAGCTCTGGAAATCCTGACATGGAAAAGTTTAACATGAAAAATATGTCGGAAAATGAAATTTAACAAATTTAATTGTGGTTTAAAGCTAAACTCTAAACTAGTTAGCGACAAACACTGAAATGTTTATGAAAATGTTACAGTTTTATTTTTTGGACTAGAAAAGATTCAAGTACAAAACAAACCTGAACCTAAAAACACGACTAGGTTATGTTCCAGGGGGAAAAAATCAGATTTGGTGCTTCAGCTCAAAGTCCATGAAACTGATTTATTTTCCCAATTTGATGCTTCTCTGAAATAAGACACAAAAACATGAGGTTCCTCCTGAAACAGGAAGTTTGGAGAAACTTCAGACCTGATATGTTGACTGAAAACGATAAAAGAAAAGCTTAACTAGCTTGGATGTAGTTAAGGTGATGATATTCGTTATGTTTGCTTTTCAAATTCTTGGATCACTTTTAAAGTAAACAGAACAAAACTGAATTTTATAGTGAAAAGTTAACACATTTACTTTTGTGTTATGATTATGTTTTCATGAGGAAATAAAAAAATATAAAACGATTAAAAAAAAGTTCCATATTATCCATTTTCAGGGCTAAAACCAACCAGTTTAATCCACTGTTTTCATTAAATCACATGAATTTCTCCATTTCACCTGAAGCCGAGCAGAGAGGCAGGATTTTTCTGCTCCTCATCACCTGATCTTCATCGTCCATCCGGTGAAAACCAGACCCTCAGTGTGGATGAACTCAAACTGTTTTATCTTTTAACTTAATTCAACAAAAACACATTTTTAAAATCAGTTTTTCCAATTTCTTTGATCAGTGGATCCGTAATATTTTCATTTTTCTTTTTAGTCAAAAACACATTTTATTATTAGAGGCAGTTATTTATTCATTTTAATGTTTTAATTTTTCATACATTGTGGTCGAAGCACACAATGTAGTCGATTTATTTATTTTTTCTATATGCCACATTTGACTAAAAACTTTTTTTTAGGTAAAAGACAAAAGGGAATCTGAGATCATTTTATGTCAGAACTTAATTAGCAAATATGTTTTCATATTTGAACTCTTTCTTTGGAAAAATAATTTATTTTTACCTCATTTGAGTGTAAAAAGTGTTTTTCGGTAAAACTTTTGATTTTTTTTGTCTTTTTCAAATTCAACTTTTGTACATTTAGGAGAATTGTAGAAAAGTAAATGTTCATTAAAGTTTTATTCTGTGTATTTTTTGGAACCTGTCATCCATCCGTCCGTCCGTCTTTCCTTCCTTGTTGAATCTTTTTTCTCCCAGGTTTCACTACAGTTGATCCAGGAGGGATTCATCATAATTCTGTTATTTTCATATTATTGTAAATGTTTTTATTGATCTCTCCCTGGACTTTAACTGTAAAGGTGAATATTAACGAGTGCTGCGTGCCAAGTGACTGAGTTATTGCTGACATTATGAAGTTAATGACGTTATAAATCTGTTGGGTTTGTAGAGTAACAGTTTTCTTCTGAGCAGTGGACGTTAAATCAGGCAGCAGGAAACTTTGGTTTCCGTTGAATCGTTTTGTTTTAATTTAAAGTCGACAAGAAGCTGAGCGATGTTTTCATCTGAGGAGCAAATTCAGGTTTAAATCTTCGTTATTCCAGAAGCCGGAGCTCGAAGGGAAACAGGAAACCTGCTGGAGTGATGCATTCAACAGGCTGCGGCGCTGCACTCTGGCTCTGATTAACAAGCACAATAAAGCCTGACCAGTCTGCTGACGGCTTGTGTTAAACATGGCGGGAGCAGGATGATTTATCACGTCGTTTCAGCAACGCTTTAGCAATCTGGGCTTTTTGTCGGCTGAATCTGCCAGTAGAACCAGAAGATTTGATCAATAATCAAGAGTTATTGACTTAAAACAAACTCCTGTATCTTTCTGAAAACAAAGTGTCCGAGTATCCTTAAAACGTCTTAAATGTTGTATCTACAAATATAAATTTAAGACCTCAAAAAGTCTTAAATTTGTTTTAAAACGTTGGTTAAATCTTGTACATTCTATTTTATTTTTCTTACAGATTTTTTGTCAAGCAAAAGTTTTAGTCACACTCAGACATTTTTGCTTTCTGTGACTCAATATGATTTAATTAAGTTGTTAGCATGCCCTTGCAAGCTTGCTATAATTTTTACTTCTATCATTTGTAAGCAAAGATTTCTCGACCGTTGGCTGTTTGTGCATTTCTGTAGAGATATGGGCCTTAAATTCCACTCATTACAATCTTAGAAAGTATTAAATTTGAGTTGGTGAAACCCGTAGAAACCCTTTGTAAGCTACTGCACTGAGATGTTTGCACAAGAAATTAGATAAAAATGCTTAGTTGGATTTTGTGTTTTTGCAGGAGCCGGTTCCGATTTTCTGGCTTGGGTCGAACCTCGTCCGTACCAATGTTACTGACAAACATCTCCATTGATTTCTGTGACTTGAGAACTGATGCTAATGCTAACTAGCTGCTAACATACCCCTTCTTGCTAGCTAGCTTTTTTGGTTTATCATGAGTAAATGCAATTTATGTACCCAGTTTATACATTTCTGTGGAGATAAAGCTCTTAAATTCCTTTCATTCTTAAAAAGTCTTACAGTTTAGTTGTGTAAGTTTGTTGCATTAGAAACTACTTGGTGGGATTTTGTGTTTTTGCAGTGTAGCGACCCAAATCGCAGCGGTTCTGCAGACCGGTTCAGTTCTGATTGTCTGCTTTGGGTCCAGGCTCATCTGTCCCTGCTGCGACTGACTGGAGGAAAAACCCCAAACAGTAATTTAAAATGGACTTTCTCTACTGGAACCAGCAGAAATCCTGAAAAATTCATGACAGGAAGCTTCCTCTTCGTTTTCTTCCTCCTCACACCATCATTATTTCTCCTTCGTCTTTATTTCCAAACTGTGGTTTTCCAAAGCTGGATTTTCCTCTGAAACGTCGCTGGTATTCTGTTGAAGTCTCCTTAAAAACTTCCAGCTGGAAAAAGTGAATCTGTTGCTTTATAAAGACTCAAAGTGGTGATATTTATCGTAAATGTCAGCATTTGTGAAATTTATGAGATTTATTGATGAGGGAAAAGTTCCCGGTGACTGACTGGCCCGTTTCCTGTCAGCATGCAGGAGGAGCTCAGCAGGTTCCTGGCTGATTATCCACCTGAAGGAAAACATCTGTTTTTTTATTCAGTCCTTATCAAAATAAACATTCAGAGCTGTGAACAAGCATTTCCCTCCTTCACTTCTGGTGTTTTTGCAGTTTGAGATCATTAAACAAAACCTGAGTAAATAAAGAAGCAGGTGATGAAATGAGATAAGTAACCACATGAACATCAAACCTGAAAACATCTGTACCTGCAGTAGTAGAAAAAACTTTCCAGCAGGTCAATAATCTGAAGTGCTGGTTCTTAATGTAACTAAAAAAAAACAAAATAACGGGTTTGCAGTGACCTAGTTAAAGTCTAGCCTTGTTTAGTTCGTTAGGATGCAACTCCAGTGTGGTTTGAATGCAAAATATGAACGCCAAGCGAACCGGAGACCGCTTCAAAAGCAGGAAGCGGACGACAGTGCCGGGCATTCTGGGTAAATGCGATAGCTTAGCGCTAGCAGGAGAAATGATTTGTTTTTTTTAAGACAAAAGAGAAATCGTCCAACCGCTAAAATCTGACGCCACTCCATTTTTGTTTTTTGTGAAGAAGAAAGTTGTACTCAGTTTCTTCTTCAGAGGTTTTTATGTTGTTTCCTTCAGCGGGTCTTGGTGCAGCGCCCCCACAGTTGAGGAGGGGAACAGGTTTGTGTGGTTTGACTCGGAGCAGAGAGAAACAGAACAGCAGCGGCTGGAGGTGGAACAAATGTTGCAGTTTTGGTTCCCCATGTATTGGGCCTACTGGACCATCAGGAGGGAAAACAACCTCAGAGTTGTTAATGTGAGACTCAAATCAAAATCTTCTCCATAATAACAGCCAATTATCTCAAACACTTGATGGCATTTCGAAGGATGATGACTTTTTTCTTCTTTTTTGTTTGTTTATGAAGGTTCGTTTGATCTGAAACATTTCTACCCGATAAAATCTATCGATGTCAGAAATTGATTTCTGGTTCGCAGTTTATTTAGCATAGAGACGGTAAATTATTTTTTTGTTTTATTTTTTAGTTCCTCTTCCTGTCTGAGGTGTTGCAGTGGAGAGCACAAACGACTCCGGACCACATCCTGTACACTCTGCTCAACTCCAGGGTAAAAAATACACATCATAAAGATATGAATCTGTTCAAACACTCATTCATGCCCTTATTTAGAGGGTGACATTTGAAAATCATAAGAGAAGACAGTATTTTTATTTGGACGTTAAATGATTCCACTACTGCTTTGTTGTCAAGTTTCAGTTCCTGCAGCAGAAAATACTTTTATTGAAGATCACTTCTCTTTGTGATCTGCAGGGGGCGATAGCCAGCTCACTGACTTGTGTTCAGCTGCACAAGAGAGCGGAGAAGATCGCCGCCGTTCTGTCAGAACGGGGCCACCTGCAGGACGGAGACCACGTCGCACTCGTTTACCCTCCAGGTGAGCTCAGCGCGTTTCTCCGTTTTGTGAATCGTTCAGATATGAGAAAAGGTTCATGTAAAAATAAAAACTGATTCTGTAAATAGTGAGATTAATAAATAAAGCATTAGATATTCTGCAATAATCCAAAACTTAATGGAAGGTCCGGTTATTCATGCTTCAAGGAAACCAAAATTAAGGTTTTTCAGTGGCCTAGTCAAAGTCCAGAGTAACATTTCTCATTAAAACAAAACGTCCTAAACAATTAGACAAAGTCACACACACTGCAAAAACACAAAATCTTAGTTTTGGTCTAGTTCCTTACGCAAAAATCTTATTACACTGGAAATATAAAAAACTAACTTACAAGTAAATATTTAGCAAGAAATTGAATCTTGCAATTCCTTAAAACTGGAGACAAAGTAGTTTTTCCACCTGCAGATTATTTCACTTATCACTTAAATAGCTTCTTCTTCTTCTTCTGCCCTTCCTGCAGGTATCGACCTGATCGCTGCGTTTTACGGATGCCTTTACGCCGGCTGCGTCCCGATCACGGTGCGGCCGCCTCACCCGCAGAACATCGCCACCACGCTGCCCACGGTCAAGATGATCGTGGAGGTAAAACTCTGATTTAACCTGCCGGCAGTGCAACTCGCTCTGTTTGACGGCGCTTCCCTTCGTTTGTTTCTGTGATGATGCGTTCAGGTGAGCCGCTCGGTGTGTGTGATGACCACGCAGCTCATCTGCAAGCTGCTGAGGTCCAAAGAGGCGCTGGCGGCCGTGGACGTCCGAACATGGCCGCCCGTCATAGACACAGGTACCGCCGAGACAAAACCATAAGATGACTTTTATTTAAGAGAAAATGTAGGACAGAGAACTAATCAATTTATTTGAAAGGTTATATAAATGTTAATGTATTAATATAAAATTAAAAGCCTCAACCCAAAATAAGCAATTGGACCCAAAACTTAATTCCTCCGTAGCCGGGTCTGCATTCACACATTTATTATTTATTAGCGTGAAAAAATAAAAATAGAGAATCAGATTTCAGCAAATAAAAATCAGAATTGAGGATCAAGACTGTGAAAGTAGCTAAAGTCTGAGGCTAATGCTTCCTGGGTCAAAGGTTAGTCTGAAATTGATCAGAATCTCGGCTGAAAAAGCTGCCAAACTGAAAGAAAGTGATTTCTAAAGGCAAAAATGTACAGAAACATATCAATACTCTCCCAAAACAAAACCAGTTTCATCCTCTTTGCTGCTGCTCCGTTCTGTCTCCAAAGTTAAAAACAAAAACTTTGACAGAGTTTTTCCTTCCAGATGATTTGCCAAAGAAGAAACCCCCCCTGCTGTGCAAACCGTCCAACCCCGACACGCTGGCCTACCTGGACTTCAGCGTCTCCACCACCGGCATGCTAGCAGGAGTCAAAGTGAGCGCACACACACACGCACACACACACACACACGCACTGCAACCAGAGGGTTCAGTTATTTATTCAAACCGATTTTATCAATTGACATTTTGGTTTTGAAGATGTAGTCTTTGGAAAATTTGTGTTTTTTTTCACTAAAGAACTCTTTGGGTTTCTGTAGTTCAGTGATGGCGGCCATCTTGTTTGGCTAGCGTGTTTTACAGCTTCTATTTATTTGGACTTTGAATTCAGGTCAACTCTACAACAACATATAAAGGCCATTCTAAGCTGTTTTATTTGTTTTATAAGAATCAAATCATAATAGTATAAGTATAGACTTGTAATATTAGGAGAATAGAGTAATTTTACAAGAACTAACAAAAATTGCAATAAAAAAATAATGTGAAAATACATTTTGAACATTTTTTTTTTTTACAAAGAATACTTAATATTTTATTAAAAATGCTTAAGAGTGAGACATGTTTACTCTGGGTGAATCTTAATAACATCCAAATTTCATCTTAATTCTTCCAACAATTTTTATTTTATTTTATCTAATTAGTTTTGAAACACAAAGCATCATTAGCGAGGGAATCCAGGGCAGCAGGAACTAACGGCGGCGTGTTTCCTCTTGTGCTGCTGTTGATTGTGATTAATTAAGGCGCTTAACAAGCTTGAGTTGATTGATCCGCTTAATGAGCGGATCAATTAGCGCCGCAGCGTTAAAACTGGCAACAGAAACCACAGAGGAAGAAACAAGAGGATGATGCTGAAGCCAAGGTTTGGTTATGCTAATCAATACTCTGCATACTCTTCATCCTGAAGGTTTCCTTAAAGTCACAGGTGTCCAAACTGTGGTGCGGGGACCATTTGTGGCCCTACAACTTTTTTATGGCCCTCAACTGCAATTCAAAAATCATACAGATTTGGTCCGTGGATGCAGATGGAGATTTTTAATTTGTAATTAGAGTAAAAATTGTTACCGACATTTTTATAGCCAAGTTTTAACAAAAGTTAAAACCAAGTTTACTTTGCTACTCACAAATCAGCAGCAATTTGTAAACTTCTGAGTCGAGACAAAAGAGGCAGAAATATCCAGGGCATTTATTAACTGACTGACGTTTAAACTTTGTCTTTTCTGTGATTCGATGCGTCTCAGATGTCCCACACCGCCACCAGTGCCTTCTGCCGCTCCATCAAGCTGCAGTGTGAGCTCTACCCATCCAGAGAGGTCGCCATCTGCCTCGACCCGTACTGCGGCCTGGGCTTCGTCCTCTGGTGCCTTTGCAGGTCAGACACTTGTGAACGAAAAAGACTGAACGCTAGAAAAGATCTGACTAAATTCTGAACATATTTTTCTAATTTATTTGAAATAAAACTGAGCAAAAAGTCAAGTCACTGCAAATATCTTGATCTAAAATTATCCACGTATAATAACAGCAACAATAAAAATAAAAAGGTAAAAGAAAGACAAAAATAAATGTATAAAATTCTGGAAATTCACTCCACAAAACAGAAGTCCTCCAGGCCACCAGGGGGAGTTTTGCTTCTAGCTGCGTGTCTGAACCCTTCAGCCACCAATAGTAGTGAAATAATCTTGCCTTTTTCATCAATATTAAGAAATAATTGACTCAAAACAAGCTCCTATCTCTTGCTGAAAAGTAACATGTGAGTTTTGTCTTATTTCAAGCGAACTAAGATATTTGAGCAGAAACTAGACCAAAAATACTTGGTAAGATTTTGTGTTTTTGCAGTGCAGTCCTGCAGAAGCTGCAGAGAAAAGGGGGCCGAGCTTTGAGCCAGGGGGGATTCTCACCATTCTATCAAATAGTTTTTGTATTGTGGGTTAAAGAGCATTAAAGTCCTTAAAACCAGGCCTGTTGCTCATAAATTAAATGTTTTATTAAATTAACTCCATTTTAGTTTTTGCAGCTTTATGTCCATACTGATATTTCCTCGGGTTTCTCAGCGTGTATTCAGGTCACCAGTCCATCCTCATCCCTCCGTCTGAGCTGGAGGTGAATCCGGCTCTCTGGTTGTCGGCCGTCAGTCAGTACAAAGTCCGGGACACGTTCTGCTCCTACAGCGTCATGGAGCTGTGCACCAAAGGCCTGGGCCTGCAGACCGACTCCCTCAAGGTAACTTCAGCCTCAGGACGTCAGGCCCACGTGCTTCTGAGTCTCGTCCTGACGTCTGTCGTGCTTCCCGCCCTCCAGTCCAGAGGAGTCGACCTGTCCCGGGTCAGAACCTGCGTGGTGGTAGCGGAGGAGCGGCCCAGAATCGCCCTGACCCAGTCCTTCTCCAAACTGTTCAAAGACCTGGGACTCCACCCGCGCGCCGTCAGCACCTCGTTCGGCTGCAGGGTCAACCTGGCCATCTGCCTGCAGGTCGGTCGCAGATTCTTCGCTTTAAGTCAAAAATGGAGGCTGAGTTTGGAGCTCAGCCTGGAGAAACGTTCAAAACTGCTTCAATATGCAACTAATGTTGAAAAAACACTATTAATATTTGCAGTGTTTCCATTAAAGGTGACCTGTGATGCTTCCTTGAACAGGTTAGAATAGGTTTGTGGCCTAAACAAAACATATTCATTACATTTTTTTTTCACAAACCTCTTAGATGGACAGATTTTAGTCTGTTCCTTTCAGAATGATGTTTAAATCACCTCAACGTTTACACACTGCGTGAAAATGGCTGCAAACAAATATGCAATTATACAACAGTACATCTTTGAGAAGCATTAATAGAGCCTCCTGCACAACCAACAAGAAAGCAGTAGGTGGATTCTGGATGGTAGGTCAACAACAAACACTTGTCTCTTCCAGCAGCCATTGTACTGCACACAGAGTGGAAAAACCAGCTGACCAATATTAAGGAATTATTGACTTAAAACAAGCTCATATTTCTTCCTGAAAAGTTTCGTGTAAATAGTTTTGTCTTACTTTGAGTGTACTAAGATATTTGCCCTAGAAAGTAGACCAAAAATACCTGCTAAGGTTTTGTGTTTTTGCAGTGTATGTGATGATTTTACAAAAAGGTGATGGATTCAACACACGGAGGAATCCAAGTGAATGGGAGAAAGTGAGATTTTAATTGAGCAGAATTGCACAGGAAGGCAAAGGGTAAAAAATAAATTAAGAAATAAAGGATGGACACAAGAAAAAAAAGAATGAATGAAGGAATTTTGCTTATTCAAACCTTAAAGATCCTAAATTCACTTTTCCAAACTCTTCCAGACTGATCTTGTATCTCAGACACATTCAGCTTCTCCTCCATGTTTCTGTCATGTTCAGCTCCATCCATCCGTCCATTTCAAGCTGATCCTTCCTGACACACTGAGCTGTGACTTACAGCCTATTCCTATGTAAAAACATCAGGAGAAATATTTACACTTTTTTATAGGAACTTTCAGGTAAACTGGGAACCAGATTTACCTGTTTCCTCCAGCTGTTAATGTTTTACACAATTTAAGTGAATAAATGAGAAACGGATTAAAAATGCAGCTTTTCCACTTTGAAAGACTAACATCCTACTGAACCACCTTTTTTAAATCTAACTGCTTGTTTTGTTGCTTTTGAGTTTGCATTTTGACTTTCCTCCTCCCTCTTGTTTTGAAGCATAACCCCACCTTCATCTCTCATTCTTTGTTCTGTCTCCGTCCTCCCTCCTTCTTTGCTTCCTTTGCTTCCTCTTTCGTTTCCTCCTCGGCCCCGCCTCTCTGCTGCTGCAGCCTCACAGGCTGGGAAAGCTGGCCGACCAGGTAGGGAACCTCCATCACCCTGACCAACAGCACCGGGTTTGTCAGCACCCTCCTATTCCAGCCGACTTTAGGTCAAAAATTCACATGGATCTGAAGGAAATTCATTATTTTTTCACATTTTCTGCAGTTTCACTCCAAGAAACATTTGAATGTAGAAAGAATTTGCAAAAAATGAACCATGTTGAAGTTTCTTCTTGTTAGTCATCAGACAGCAGAATTTATTTATCAATAAAACCTTAGCACTTAGCTAGCTAGAAATGTTAGCTTCCAAGTAAAGATGAATATTTATATTTTTCTGGTGTGACTTGGTACCAGATTTATGAACAAACACCCTGCTGTGCTTCTACTCTTTGTGTAATTTACTGGCGAATCCAAAAATGTGAATAAATTTTCATTTTGTGGTAAAATCTTGGTGCTGCTGCAGCTCGACAGAGTGGAAATGAGGGATTACCATCGTGGTTTTATGTCTGGTGATGGATTCTCAACACAAAGAAATAAGAGTCGTTGCTCTTTATTCTGTCCTCTACCTCCATTTTCTCTCCAAACTTTAATTAACCCAAATTTGAAAAACAAATGAAGTTGGTTGTTTTGCTTTTAAGTCACAGTTTTCACCCTTTACTTTCCTCTATTTCTTCCCTCTTTAATTGAGGCTTTTTGTTTGCATGTGGGTTCAGTGGAATCACTTTTTACTGTCCCGAATTTATTTTATTTAGCTAGTTTTGCTCGGTCACCTTCCTTCACTCTTCCTGTGGACAGAAACCTCACATGAATGCATCCACTGGCAGGAAGTAGCTGTAGTTTTTGGTGTGTGGTTGTATGTTGGTATTTTGTGAGATTTATCTGTTCCTACAGGGTCATTTGAGTGTTTCTGGTTTTTCAGGGAACATCCGGACCCGACCCCACCACTGTGTTCGTAGACATGAGAGCGCTGCGACACGACAGGTGGGAATTTTATACCTGATTTGTTAACCAACATTTAGACAAAGTCTTCATCCTTTGGGTCATTATTTGACTTTTTTTGACGATATTTTCCTTTAAAGAGCAAATGTAGTTTTATTGTTAAAAAATCCTGATCACAGTTAAAATTTTGTTTTATCCTTATGATAAATTTCATTTATTGATATTCAATTAGAACTATTTTCTCCACAAGACCCTCAATAAATCTAAATTGCAGCAACTTTTTGCATTTTAATGACATAAAGTGTTTTGAGTCAGTGGCGTCCTGAAAAAGCCAATTTCAAGAAAAATATTTCCGTTTGTGGCGCCATGAATGCTGCGCCGTGCAACAAAAACCATTGTTTGCCTTAAACAATCAGGAATAAATAGTTTATTAAATCAAAATCTTTATCGGTATCGTAATCGTACCACCAAATGTCGCGATAAAGTTCATATCACCCACCATATGGATTTAGAATATTATTCAAAGTTAAATATTATGTATAGATAATTTAATGGATCCAGTTGTTTTGACTCTTTTTAACTTTTTTTGAGCCGATACACTGAATAAAGTGGCTGCTGAATGTTTAGAAATATTTAATTTAATGTATTTGCTAGAAACTGAGTCGTTTATATTCATGTGTTTATTTCTGGATAAATCTGAGGCGTGTTTGATTTCCTCTCTGAGCTGCTTTTCTTTCTGCTCACGCCGCCGATTCTTCCATTCTGCTCCCGTAAAGAGTCGGCCTGCGGTCCGGAGGGAACCTGCAGCCGTTCTGCAGGACGTCTCCAGTTGTAAAGTTTATTGCTGCGATTCAGCCGAGTGTTTGGGAATAAGAGACTGCGACGCTGAAAACAAATGAGAACGAGAAATGTTCTCCTCGGCTCTGGTGAGACAGAAAAAACTGAGTTTAGTGGGAGCTGAAAGTTTCTTTGAGGTGGTGAAATGTTTGCTGGCTGGTTTTACGTTGAGCCACAGACTAACATAAATCTTGGATTAGTTCAGGGACAGTTTCAGTCTGAACTTTATGATTTCAGAGGAAGAAATCTTTCGCATTTTTAAGAGAAACCAACAGAGGCATCTTGCAGGGAAACGTAGCAAAATCTCGTTTTTAAACATTTTAATTTTTAAAATGTATATTTTGCATAAAAAACCAGTTAAAGGTTTTTATAAACCAATGATTTCAGGTGAAGCTGAGCTGCAATCATCCAGTCAATCCAAATAAACAGCAGACTGATGGCGAGAAGGAGACATCTTGTTCTGGCAGTGGTTGTCAGAAGGAAAAGTGAACAGCGAATTAGAAACAAATAGAAACAATTCAGGATGTTTAAAAAGTTCAACAAGTGTCACCAGACAGACTGGAAAGTGTCTCAGAAATGAAAAAACTAATGAAATGTCCAGAGACGTCGGTTCCCTTTAGCCACGTTCACACAGCAGGTCTCCTTTTGTTTTCTGCTAAAATCCAATTTCTTCTGCATGTTTGTTAATAAGATGGGAATTGGCTCATTAAGAATGCTGTGAAAGAAATGGATTTGGTTTGTATGCAACTAAAAGCAGCTGGAGAAACTCTGCAAAAACATAAAATCAGTGAGTATTTGTGTCTTAAGTTGTACTGCAAATATCTTAACACACATTAAATAAGACAAAACTAACTTGAAAGTAACTGTTCAGCAAGACATGAGCTTGTTTTGAGTAAATAACTCCTTAATATTAAAGAAAAGTAGATTTTTTTTTCTTTTAACAAGATATCTTACTTCATAAGTGGAACGAGAATTATTTTTCATCAATATTAAGGAATCACTATCTTAAAACAAGCTCCTGTATCTTGCTGAAAAGTAACTTCTAAGTCAGTTTTGTCTTATTTTTAGATATTTGCACCAGAAACTGAACCAAAAATACTTGGTAAGATTTAGTTTTTTTTGCATTAGGAGGTCAATGAGCTGTAATCTGTCTGGATTTGGTCCAGAAGTTGATAATCCAGCATGTCGGAGAAATCTGCTGAAGTAAAATGTTGTTCCTGGTCCAGCCGACTGGAAACCAGAGAGAAAAGCTCTGCTGGTCGTCTGTCAGGGTGATTACATGTAATCACCGTTGATTTAAACGGCCCGGTTCTTCTGAGACGCTCCGCTTGTTTGTTTTTAATCTGAGGAACCGCTTCTGTCGGGTTTTATTTCCTCTCAGAGGTCAGAACCGTTACTTTCACCCTGCAGTCTGGATTTAATCTTAGAAACTGAGGTTTCCGGGAGACGATTAAATGACTCAAAAAAAGATTTTAAAACATAAAAATAGTTGAACATTCAGTAAAGTTTGTCACTTTTAGCACATATTCCTGTTTATTGAGGCATTATTTATCCTCCAATCGTCACATTTTGATGTTTTTAGTGTCCCAGTCAGAAATATATGGAATAATGAAGATTTTTGTTATTAATTTTGCTGCCCAGGGTCAGGTTAGTGGAGCGGGGTTCACCACACAGTTTACCACTGATGGAGTCTGGGAAGGTACGCTCTTTATTACCTCATTAAATAAAAACTCATTTATTATTATTGGAAACAAACTGATGATCTGTTATTGATTTATTTAAATGAGCAGATCCTGCCAGGAGTTCGGATCATCATCGCCAACCCGGAGACCAAAGGGCCGATGGGGGAGTCGCACCTGGGAGAGGTCAGACTTATCTTTTATTTTTAGATTTAAACCTTAAAATTATGGTTTTGTTTCACTGAAAACGGAAAAATAATAGTTTTAATCTTCATGCATAAACATTGATATCTTAACATATTTAGCTCCAAACTATCATTATATATTTAATGGGAAGTAGACTACCAAAATAAAAGTTCATAGAGGTTCACGGCTTTTATTTTGATAGTCCATTTCTGGGTTTTCGGCAAGTAAATTTGCATATTAGGCCAATATTTAACTTGAAGTTGTGATATTAAGAAATGAATTAATAACAGGATGGAAATATTACTGACTGAAAAGAACCACCATCGTTTTTTCTCTTAAATCTGAAATTATTTGTGTAAATTTAGAAATGACGAGGAATTCGTCTTATTATCTGAATTAAATCTAGTTTCAAACGCAGCAAATGGAGCGTTTTGATTGGCTGTTGGTCTCTCTGAGCCCATCGTGTTTGTCTGTAGATTTGGGTGCACAGCGGCCACAACGCCAGCGGTTACTTCACCGTCTACGGAGACGAAGTTCTGCAGTCGGACCATTTCAGCTCCAGGCTCAGCTTCGGCGACACTCAGACGGTTTGGGCCCGGACCGGATACCTGGGCTTCCTGCGGCGCACCGAGCTCACCGACGCCAGCGGAGGTGAGGCTGCTAACCTTCAGAGGCGTCTCCTCACCAGAAAGGCTGCAGTCAGGCCGGACAGCGCGGCAGAAAAATACATCAGGGTTTAACATCAGTCGACGTCAATAATTATTGATTTGTTTTTCTTTTTTAAACATCTGAAATACTTTCAAAATGGTGGTCTGATCGTTCTTGTCATCCACAATTTTCACTCCATGTTTCTGTTTTTTTATTATTATTTTCAAACAGTTATGAGGGACGGTGGAGAAACTTTAAACTGCTGCTGCGCCAGTTACATTAGAGGTTGTTGCTAGGTAACCCAGGAATGAGCGAGTTGCTCGGCAACCAAAGAGAGAGAATTAGTTGATTCCACCAACTTTGCCTCTCTAGCAGTGACAGGTTGAACAGCTAACGTCTTTCCTCAGCCTACGTCTCCCAGAATGCCGTGCGGTTCTGGATCAGAGTTCAGTGAAATTATTGAATATTCTGTCAGACGTATTAGCTATTGATTTTGACCATGTGTCTATTTATCCATATTTATTTTTATTGATTTACTGTACATTCTTATTATTTAACAAATTAAATTTGTTCCTATTTTAATTCTATTTTTTAACTCCAAAAGTATTAATGGTGTTAAAATGCGGAAAAAACTAAGAATCTTTTTAAAAATGCCTTAGAGTTGAACTGAACACGCGTGGCAGAATTCATGGTGTCCAACCTGTGTGTGTGTGTGTGTGTGTGTGTGTGTGTGTGCAGAGCGGCACGACGCTCTGTATGTGGTCGGCTCTCTGGAGGAAGCCATGGAGCTGAGGGGGATGCGCTACCACCCCATCGACATCGAGACCTCCGTCATCCGGACGCACAAGAGCATCACAGAGTGGTGAGAAAATTCACCAGATATAGTGATCAATGTTCCACTTACTAAAAATCAACTTCAGCTCTGAAGCTTTGATTTGAAGGAGCTCAGTGTTTCAGCAGTTTTGCAGTTTTCTGGGAGTTCTAGCCGACTCTGCATGGAGAAATGACTCGCCGTTCAGGAAAACTGTTTATTTTTATATGTAGAACAAAAACTGAAGTGCATTTCCACCAAAAACCTGGAAATTGCCGAGATACAAGAGTTGAACATTTGTGTGAAAAGAAATCAGAGCTTTAGTGCTTTGGTGGCGCAGAGGTTAAGCACAACCCAGATATGGAGGCCTTCGTCCTGGACGTCACAGGTTCGAGTCCCGTCCTGACAAAAGTGGAAATTTTGTCGAAAGAATTTCTGAGTTTGAAAAGTTGCAAAGAAAAGCAGAAATTTTGAGATTAATTTCACATCTTTTCTAGAAAACACTTTCCAGGTTTCAAAAGTTTTTGACTTTCAAAACATTTACGAAGTTTTCAAGTTTATTCAAGAAAAATTCTCAGATTAACCTAAAAAATTCTGAATGTTTTTCTTGCAAATGTTTTTGTTTTGTAACTTAGCTTCTGATGTTTTTTCTAAGATTAATCTCAATATTTCTGAGTTTTTTTCTTGATATTTTTTTGAGTTTTGGAGCTCAGAACATTTTATGTTTTTTCTACAAAAATCTGGGATTAATTTCAAATTTTTTGAGTTTCGTCTGGCAAATGCTTTATTCTTGTAGCTCAGAAACGTTTAAGTTTTTCAATATTTCCGGGTTTTTCTCGTTCAATTTTCAGGGTTTTTGTGGAAAATTCTTCAGATTAATGTCTAAATTTTTGTTCTTGCAGCGCTGTGTTCACATGGACCAACCTGCTGGTGGTGGTGGTGGAGCTGGACGGCTCGGAGCACGAGGCTCTGGACCTGGTTCCGCTGGTCACCAACGTGGTTCTGGAGGAGCACTACCTGATCGTGGGCGTCGTCGTGGTCGTCGACATCGGCGTCATCCCCATCAACTCCCGCGGCGAGAAGCAGCGCATGCACCTCCGCGACGGCTTCCTGGCCGACCAGCTCGACCCCATCTACGTGGCCTACAACATGTAGCGCCCCCTATTGGAGGGAGGGAGGAACAGACTTGAAAACTGAGGGGAACAAACTGAAGTTAGCCCTGCGCTTCGTCTTGCAGGCACTTTTTGTTTCCTCGGAAAAGGGAAGCCGGTTTCTGGCTTCTGCAGCAACATCTGGCGCTCTCTGTTATTTTTAAATGTCAGAAAGGTCCTGGCTTATTTTTTTGAAAATGATATTTACACAAAAAAACTGAAATATTTTGTGTTTTTACAGCCATTAAAGTGCGGGGTATGTTTTGATATGAGGGCGGGGGGTTAAGGGTTTACCAGGAGGTACGTTCATTTCACCTAGGATTTTTATTTTTTTTAACCGACCAGCCGGTCCGTTTCACCAGGTGCTCAAATCCACACAGGCGCAGCCTTTAACTCCGGTTACTATCCGCAAACAGCTCGTATCGTGTAAGTATGTACAAAAAGAAACCGATTTAATTTATTTTCTCTTTTAGAAGTCTATGATTCAAGTTTTTGCTCTTGAATATTTGCTAATATAAAAATAAATTGCATTATCTCGAGTGACGCAGAATTAAACATATTATAATAGAAAAAACACAAATATATGATGATAGATTATATTGCAGATGAAGGTTAATATCTCAGAGGAAAGCAGGTTGATTTGCGATGCTGTGGTTCGGTCTGAAATGTATCCAGTTTCCAAAAGGACGTCCAAATTTTAAGAGCTTGTTAAATCCTCTAAATGTTATTAATTGCACTTTTGGGTTCAAAATCAAGTTTTTGGAAATGAAACAGAACTATTTCTTTAAATCTAAAGTAATAGGATGAGGGGAAAAAAAGATTTGAGGCAAAAAGTTTCCCCTAAACACAAACTGACGTTTCTGATCAATGCCGTTGTCGCCATCTAGTGGTGACCATCAGTATTACACGCAGTCTTTTTCTTAAATAACCACCATCTGAACCTTATAATAAATTAATCTGCATTCAGCAGCACAATTTTATAGAAAAACAATCATTTAGGTTTACTTATTGTTTGTTTTATTACTTATTTTAAAAGTAATAAAATAATATTTTAGTTATTTTGGTCCAAAACGTTTCTAGGAGACAATTTTCACTGCAGATTCAGATTCACTTTATTTTGGTAAATTAAACCAAAAATACTTTACAAACCAATAATTTAATTAAGAAATTGCCTAATTCAGTACTTCCTGGCCAAATCTGCCTCAGTAAGATAATCTGTGCTCTCATCTTTCCCATTTTGAAGAGTAGCTAAGACATAAATAGTTGCAGCTGAATTCATTTCAGAGTAAAACTTGCTGATAATCCTAAGAGGAATTGTGAGCAAACTTGTTTAATAAACTTTAAGTTGAGATGTTTTTACTCACCTTGACTGGATGAAACTGGTCCCAGTTCAGACGGCCCAGCAGCAGCGGAGTCGGCCTCGTTTCTGGATCGCCAGCTGTAAATATGGAACAACAGAGGAGCCGTCATATTTTTCCACGCGGCGGTTCAAGGCTCAAACAGTGATGTCATAAGTAGAAATCAAAGCGTTTTATCAGAGACCCTTTAACTCGTCAAAGAGCTACAGAGAATGTTTCTTTTAAAAAATACAAAGCACTTTCTTCACCTTTCCTCTTTTTTCATTTCAGGAAATGTATGTCGTTTCTTTTTTTTTTTCTAAAGTTTCAAAAGTTGTGTTGATGTCATGTCTTTCATTTCAATAAACGTTTCAACAATTTTGACACAAATTTAAATGCTGTTCTTGTTTATTTAAACCAGACAAGAAGGCTGTAATAAACCAGAACATTTTTTTAAGGAATAATTTGAGAATAATCACACTAATGGTAAAAAAAGAAAAAGGTTTATTTTAGTATTTCAATTGCACTTTAATAAAACTGCAATATTCTGTTACATTAAATCATAACTTACTAAAATAGATCACTTTGCAAAGAATCTAAAGATTTTTGTCACTAATGCAGCCCCATCCATCCCAATGCATCTCATCTTATTTTGGCATCTGATGATTTATATTAAAATCTTTTGATAGTTTGAAACTTAATGTCACCCAACAATACACTAATACTCTGCTGCTATTTTAAAAATTTATCAAATGTAAATTTTAACCCTTTAGAAATATAAATCCATATTTAAAATCTTTGTCAGTTTTAAAGATTTTCAAATTTAAGGTATAAATTACAACAAAAAACGAAAAGCATATAAAACCTGTTAATCTTCAGAAATTAATAGAACAGGAAGTTCTTTTATTTTGATATTAGCAGTTATGTGATGCCACAAAATTTAGAAGTTTCAGAGCTTAACAGAGGTGAGAAACAGTAAGTATGGAGGACTAACACTGCCAAAATTAGCAATAAATCTAAGAAGGAAATGGCTTAAAGTCAATACATTTCAACTAATTCATTATGGCGTAACATAAATGGTTAGCTTGTTCAACTGTATTAATTTTAAATTTTATTTTTATTCTGTATATAATAAAAAAAATCATTTTCTGTCACATTTTACAACATTTCCCCATCATTAATTAGTATTATTTTATTGACTCTTTGTACATAAACTGACAAATGTGGGAGGAGAATACGGGCGGGAATTCAGTCAGCTTGTCTCCTATTGGTCAACATCAAGCCTCAGCCTGTCATAATAAGCAATTAATCACATAATAAATTATGTCAGTTTTGGCAGGATCAGTCCTCCATACTTAAATAGAGAACTTGATATTTCAGATGAGTTACTTCATCAGAACAGACCAAAGCAACAGAAAACCTTACAGTAAATGAAGCAGTTTCTTGTGAGTTAATTATCTGGAACCGTTTTCCGTCCTGCTGATGTTCCTCCATTTCTCCGCCCAGAAACAGTTTCCTGCTCACTTGTCAGTTTCTCATTTTCTCTGGGAGCCATTTTGTCTCCAAGCAGAGATTCGTCTCAGTTCTACAACAGCATATCATTGCAGATAAAAAAAAATGAGTAAATTTCTGCCAAAAACTCAAATTGAAATTAATCTCACAAATCTAGAAAAAAACAAGAAACGTGTTTTTCTGGCAAAATGCTGGACTTTTCTGTCACATTTTGTGAAATTTCTTTGAAAAGTTGCAGGAAAAAGGGTGAGGTTAATAGAAATTTTCAAAAAAAAACACAAAAAAACAAAGAATTTGTTAAGGAGTTTGAAAAGTCAAGTTTGCTAGAATTTCTTTGAGATTTAACAAATTTTCTAGGAAAAAAAACAAAAACATTTTAGAGTTTAAAAAATTTTAGAATTTAGGAAACTTTTGATCAAGTTGAAAATGTTCGAATTTTGAAGAGGTGTGTTCCAAAAGTTAAACATTTCCAACATTTCTACAAGGAGAAATTCAAATATTCTAACAAATTTCTGAGATTAATCATTTATTTGGAAGACTAACATTTGCTAGAAAAACTAATTTTCTAGAAAAAAAATGGAGATTTCTAAATTTCAAAAATCAAAATTTCACATTTGGAAAATTTAACATTTTCAACCTTTAAAACTCAAATTTTCTTTTTTTGGTAGAAAATCTTTGAGATTAAACTCAAATTCAGAGTTTTCTCTAGTAAATTTCCGACTTTTGAAGCACAAAAGGTTCCTTATTTTTTCAATGTTTTTTTTTGGCAGAAACTAACGTTTTTTAAAACTATTTCATTCATCATCATCCACTGTGGCAGGTAAACTGTTTCTGGTGAAGCTGGTTTGTCATCATGAATCCATTAAACAGAATAAGGAGAACAGAATCACACCGACTTGTTGATACATTTATTTCCCCCATGTTAGCACATAGAATATATTTATATACATATTGCTAGCTAGAGTGTTGGGAGCATAAAAAAACGTTGCCTTGGTTAATGATAGTTTACATGTGAACAGAACAGAAGAGCATGTTCTACGAGAAGCGAAAACAAAGGAGACGTCACACTGATTTTATTCCTGGTGTTTGTACTTTGAGTACAAGGAGAATTCATGTAATCACACAGTAATATTTACAGAAATACCGTGGAATAAGAGCAGGTAAAGTCCGGATTAAACGACTCACTTCTTCCAGCTCGAAACCTTCCTGGGAAATAAAAATCCTCGTACTGCATTTCTCAGATGAGTGCAAAAACATTTTCTCTTTACATCCGGGGAGGAAAAAAAAACGGAATAAAAACAGATCCGAAGTAGAGTCACATACTTGATTTCATGCAATAATAAAAAAAAGAAAGAACAAAAAGAAATGACATCAAAAAGGTTACAAACATGTATGAAAAGAAGTTAAAAAAAATGTTACAGCTGGATGGACAAATATAAAAAACCAAGGGGAAATTAGGTTATTTAAGGTGTAACAAAACGGTGTCATCAGCAAATGGTGTGAGTTTGGAAGGACAGGCTCATTTATTCAACTTCAAAAATGAAAAAAAAGCTGAAATATTCTGACTTGATGAAGGTGCAACAAGATAAACGTCACTACGGCTCGTATGACAAACGTTGTACATTGTACAAAACTAGCACTAACAGTCATCGGAGATCTCTGAAATGAAATGTGGAATTAAAGTGGGATTTACTGACGTATTTACACGTAGTGCAATGATGAAAGACGAGCGGGTCGTCTGACTTTCTGAAAGCCTGCGGAGAACTCTGACCAAATATTTGAGAACGCAAAATCCAAAATTGTATTTGAATTTTAACTAGCTGTGGCTCTTACATTATTTTCCCATGCTGAGAACAACATTAACAATATTGTTTCTGCACATTTAATTAACATTCAATGAGAACATTGTCAGAATAACAAACAGGAACTGAAACTGAAGAACTTTTCTGTCCACGATGTAAAACATTTCGTCGTCTTTTCCAAAAACAAAGTAAAATAAAATTAGATGAAAACCTAAATAATCTATGAGGAAAAAGGCAACTGGAAAAATTAAATTAGTAGATTTTTTTTCACTTCATCATCAGTTAAAATAAGAAAAAAAAAATCCCAGTTTTGGCAATTTTATTGCCTCTTTTCTGTATTAAAACACCAACACATCCAATTCAGACGGGGGATAAATGTTGAACGCTCATGTTTGCATAAAGTTTCGTAACGGTCCGTCTCTCCTCATTTTTCTTCTTGTTTTCACAAAAAAGACAGAAAAAAAAAAAAAAAAAAAAAAGAGGGTGAAGCTATCGACATGCATGTTGGCCTCACTGGCAGAAAGGAAAACAGGCACCAACAACAGCAGAACGCAGCGAGAAAATCTTTAACTAGCGCACACCACGAGAAAAATGACACTGATGACGTTCGCAAAAATATACATTTGATCGTCCAGGCAACGTGTCCGATCTTCTCAGGTAGGTTCAACAAACCGGCAGAGGGGGATTAATCGGGCAATTTCAGATTGTTAAACAATTAAAAGTGATCAAATTAGTCGACTTTTATAAAATACTCCAAATTTTTAAACCTTTTTTTTATCTTCACACTCATAGAAAGAGTCTAGTCAACCGAGAAGCCAAACTGGTGCATATTTATACCATTTATCATAATATTAATTTAAAATAAGTGGAAGATTTACTTGCCAACGGCTTTAAAAGTTGACATTTTAACCCTGTTCCCAATGAATGATTGAGGACAATAAAATTGTAGGTAGGTAGACATGATAAAAAGGTGCATCCACCGCCATAGATTTATATAAAAAACAAACACAAAAAAAAGACCCAACATGACTTTAAGGTCTGTAAGCCGAACCACCGACAGTTCAGGTTGCTACAGATGAAAGCAGAGTTCGTTCAGAAAGGAAAACAAAAACATTTTCTTTTTAAATCCAGGTCATAAAATGTTTTCTATTAATGCTCATTTAAATAGACGCAACATCAGCATTTCATTAAAGGAAACATACAAAAAAAACAACAAAACATAAAAATCTCTGCAGTGGAGAAAACTTCACGATTCAGGAGAAAAGAAAACGATGGCTACATTAAATAAAACGGGAGCAAATCAGTCGCCACGCAGCAGAAACATCCGGTCCAAACAGTTCCCAGGGAGAAACGGTGTGTGTGTGAGTGTGTGTTGTTCACTGACTGAGGGCGGGAGCCAATGAGGTTCGAGGAGGGGCGGGGCTTGTTCATCTCTTCCTGCGGCAGGTTCGTTTGTGGTCTGCGTGCCAGTGCTCCTGCTGACACTTGATGGAGCAGTAGGAGGTGTTCCAGCAGCAGTGGTACATGGCCTCCTCTTCACAGTTATAGCACTAAAAAACAGCACAAAAAAAAGTGTTTATTTATCATTAAAAATCCACATCGCTTTGTTGTTGTTTATTTAACAAACTCAAAGAAGCATGAAGCATTTTAGTTAAAGGTACAGCAAAAACGTACCAAAAACAACCAATCAGAGACAAGAGGAGGGGTGCAGCGCTGCCAATCAACCTCATGTAATCGCTGCTAAATGTGCTAATGGCAGCGATTGGTGGCCATGCTAACCACTTAACTTATGCTAGCTGAAGAGAGCAAGCAGGGAGGATGAGCAGCACCACATTGAGGGTGATTGACAGCGCTAAGACCCGCCTCCAGGTTCTGATTGGTTGAGAAGGCAGAGCAGCTCGATTTTTCAGATTGTTTCATAAACTATCATAACATAGTGACAGCTTCAACAAATAAAAAAAGGAAGATTTTTTTAGCTCTAATCAAACAAAGGAGTTTCATTTGTTTTGTTGGAAAGGGAAGTGTAGATCCAAACTTCAAAAAGGTTTTCCTTAATAAAACAGCAACAAAGACAAACTTCGTCCAGCCAGCCAATGATAAATTTGCACTTATGAAAGCTAGTTCAGTAGCTAGCAAGGCTACATTAGCAGTTAGCGGTAGCCTCAAATCACAGAACGCAATGAAGATGCGACTCAAACTTTTGCCTGACAGAAAAAAACCAACATATACAGGATTAAATTGTCCCACAAGACAAAATTGAAGATGCTTTAAGGAGGATTCTGTCTGAACGAAGCGTCCGTCAGGCAGCAGACTGACTCACCCACTGCTTCTTCTTGGTCTGGGAGATGAGCTGCTTGTGTTGGGCCACCAGCTTCTTCACCTCCTCCACCAGCTCCTCTTTGCATTTCTCCTTCACCTGTTTGCACTTCCTCTCCATCTCTGCCTGGACTCCGGCCACCGCCTTGCTCACCGCCTGACGTTTCTCCTCCTCCATCTCGGTCCGAAGCTGCAGGAGAAGCACAAAAATCGGTTTTGTAGAGGAAAGAAACGACGGGTTATTTCTGGGAGAGCTTCGGAACCGAGTGGACCTTCTCCAGCGCCTCCCTGACGACGCGCTCCGTCTCCCTCTTGTTGTCGGCCTTCATCATCTCCTTGACCTCGCCGAACACCTTGCTGTACTTCTCGTGGCACATGTTGTGGCAGGGCCCCTCGCTGTTGGTCTGCGTGCCGCGGTGCAGCATGCGCGGCGAGCCGCCGCTCGCCTTCTTGGTCTGCGTCGACACCGACAGCTTCTCGGGCGGCGGCGGCGCCGACGACACCGGGATCTCCTGGCTAGAGCTCACCGCCTCCATCTCCGGCTCCGGCTCCTGGAAGAGCGACCCGGTCCGGTTATGGAGCAGAACTCAGGGTCAGGTCGGCAGTTTTACTCCATTATTTTTCTACCCTTCACATTTTTCTGTTTTCTGCTTGTTCTTCTATTTTAATTGATTTTGGACTTTTTAAGTTATAAAGTGTAAAAAGATTCTCAAAAAATCTGGAATAATCTCTAAGTTGTGATGAAGGTGCTAAACTATCTCTGTTGGACATTAATTTGTCCTCAAAACCATAATATTGTCATTTTGAGACCATTATCAAACTAATATTTTGATAATGGCTTAAAAATGCAAGTTGTTCCTGTTAAATATCAGGAAACTTTAATTTCTAATAAACAATTAACACCGGAACTGGAAGACATTTTAAATATCCTAAGGAAAAAATAATAATAATAAAAAAAAAAAAAAACAACCTAAAGAAATAAATAAAATGCAAATAAAAACCAAAGACCAAATAATAAGTTTGTTTTTAATTTTTAAGTGACTTTATGATAAGTGTTATGTAATGTTTTTGTTTGGATATGTCTGTTTATAGGGTTATATGGAATATAAAGGATTATGAAGGCTAATCAAATTTGCACTTTAAAAAAAACAACATTTTGTGATCATCCGGCTCATTTGACCTTATTATGCGATTAATGAATTTACTGACATGCTTGTTCCACCTAAAGATTGAGATGAAACTATAACATTAACATTTATTTTAATGACTTGATGGAGTCGTATGTTTCCCACCTTAATAAAAATTCAATAAATTGTCTGTTCATGTTGGATATTTAATCTCTACTGCAGGGAAACCTTTGCAGATTACGCAGTGAGAGTCGGTTTGTAACAAACAAACTGCTGACTTACGCTGGCTTCCTCTTTGGGTTCAACAATTAGAGTCCTGCGGCTTTTCTTCGCTTTGGGCTCCTGGCTGCTTTTCAACTGAAAATGACAGAAAAATAACAGAAATCAACAGGATTATTCTACAGAAGGTGCATTACGGTCCTCGGGTTCTTCCCAGTCTTTTACTCAGTTCTTTATCACAGCGGATAGTTTCACACCTGGCAGGCGCAAGTTCAATTTTTAATAAAAACAAAAACAGTACTTTCTTCTTTTCACATGGCTGGACAGAAAATGTTTGACCAAATTCTATTCATTTGGCTGCATTTTATTATAACTAGACTTAAATTTGTCAATTTGATTACATCTCTTGAAGTGGGACTTGTTAGGAATTACCGCTTTCTCCATAAACTAAACTGAAGATTAGAAGTTAAACTAACAGTTTTATTATTTATAGCTCGGTTTTGATGATTCTCAGTTAAATAGTCCAGAGCTCAGCAATAAAGGATGTAATCCAAAATGTCTGCAACCACAGAAAGTAGGAACAACTGATTTTTTTTCTGCCAAATGTACTGTTGTTTGATCACTAGGTGGCGCTGTTGGACCTGTTACAGATGATAGGATTTGTTTTGCTTTACAGTGAAGGTTCAGTTCATTAAGCTGCATTTCTTATTTGTTTTGTTCATTACGGTAATTAATTTATGACTCCAAAATCAGTTAAAACCATAATTAATACTATTTTGGTTGTCAGCAATTAACTGTGCCAAATATTTATCAACCAGTAAAACTGTTCTTTATTTAGATACATTACGGTAATGGATTTGTGACTCCAGAATCAGTTAAAAACAGAAATAATAGTGTTTTTGTAAGCAGGGTTGTGAGGTAAATATTGATCGTAATTGTTTTTTTCTGTGACCCGACTCACGTGGCGGATCTGCTCGTTGCTGGTGGACGAGATGCTGGACTCGGCTTCGTCTGTCCGCTCCAGTCTCTGCGTCCTCCTGCTTGCCGCCTCCTCTTCGCCCTCTTCTTCCTCCTCGTCCTCCTCCTCGTCCTGCTGCTGCTTCCGCTGGTTCTGGTTCTGCTGGTGCGGCGCGGGGCTGTCCTCCATCTTTGTGTTCCAGAAGCGGCCCTCCCTCAGGAAGCGCTGGTACACCTCCAGCTCCTCGCACGCCTTCTTCCAGCCGTTGCTGCGCTTCACCTGCAGCTGCTGGACGCTCACCTTGATGTCCTGGATGTTCTCCGACGGGATCCACGCTCTGCGGACCGGACCAGAACCAAACACATTAGGATCAATGGAACCACATGGGATATCAGAAACGCTGGATCGGTGCTGGATCCCTGTGTGTCAGCTGCTCTCACCTCTGGTGCTGGTGGCCAAAGAAGCGCACATCCACCTGGTTGTCTTCCCTCTGCAGGACTTTGGCGGGCCAGTAGCCGAAGCCCTTCATCTTGGCCCAGACCAGGTCGTGGCTCGGAGTCTGCAGAGGAAACAGAACCTCAGAACCGCTTCTCTGCATCTGAATCAGTCGTGCATTTTCAAGTATGAATAAAAATAATTCAGCACAACATGAACTTTTAAGTTTGTATCATGTAGGGCTGCAGCTAACGATTATTTTAGTAAATGATTAATCAGACAGAAATAGAAAAAAAGACACTCAGTAAATATAAAAAACTTCCACTTGAGTTTTGGGTAAAACATATTGACAGATAAACGTGTTTTTATCTTAAACTCAAAATGTTTTGGCTTAATTACTTCTCTGAATATGTTGCCTTTTCAGTTTGAGTCTGTAAACTCCAGTTATCAAAAGGTTACTAAATTGGTTGGTTATTCATCACGAATAATCTGATTAATCATTACAGCCCTGGTAGAGTTTTTGTGACAGTCAATTAATTTACCCATTTTGATGGAAAAAATACCAGTTTTGACATCATTAATTGGCTGCAGCTGATTCCTAGCAGAATAACTTATTTTCACCAAGTTTAAGTTAAATGTTCAGTTTTATATTTAATGAGCTACAAAACGATGTTAAAACATTTGCACTTAGAATTTAGATTTTCCAACAGCCAACCTTTGTAACCTTAAATGTGATGCGGTTGAAAACATATAATATTTAACGTTTGTGGGGCTGCTGTCAGCAGGGTTACCATGGTTACAGCTTTGGGTCGGTTCTACTCACACAGGGATAACAGAACCAGTTGTCAGGCCGGGCGTTCGACAGGTAGAAACAGTTCTTACACAACACCAACTCGTTCAACTGCAAGAGACAAGAAAGAAAAGAGTTTAATGTAAATATAAATATTTTAAAAACAGACACTGATTGTTGAAGTGTCGCTGCTCTGAAGGAGAAAATCCAGCGTACCTCGTGGCATGTGTCGCTAAAGAGCAGCCGTGCGATCTCCGCCTGGTCGCTGTGAACTGCGACAAACACAGTAAGACAAACCGCTAAAGTGTTAAAAATTAATTAGTTGTTTCCAACCGTCAGTTTTACAGTGAAGATAATAACGTAATCCAAATTATTCGCTGATTTTTTTTGAGAGTTCATCTAAAATACTTGAAAAAAAATTCATCCTGGGAAACTTTACCAGCATTAATGCTACTTGGCCTGCTATTGGCTGGGCTTTGCAAAGCAGCCAATCCAGGAGCAGCATTTACTTTCCTTGGAGCCGATTGGCTGAACTGAAGACTACAGGCGTTAGCTTCTGTGGTAGCGCCAAGATGGCTTCCTCTGAGCGTATTAATGCATGTTTGGCCTATAAACTATAAAAATAGGCAGTTAAAGTTTTTTAGAGACATTTGTTTAGAGATCAAGTATTAAACCACAAGACGTTTCAAAGAGAAACAAAATATTTCATGACCATTTTATTAACAGCATGTAAAAAGGATATAATAATTCTCAATCACAAGACTGAACAGTTTTGTATATTTGAGTGTGTGAAAGTCAGAAGATCTGATTTCATTTTTAGAGATGAAGCTTGATAAAACTTCCACTTTGATCCACTCTCACATACGTTTTGTAAAATTTGCTTGCTTGGGAAAGAATAAATACTTAAAAAATGTTTTTATTCACATATTTCAGCTCTTTGTGAGCGGTTATAACGTATCGGTAAACATCGGTTATCGGCCATAACAGCGGTATTGGAATCTGTGAATTATCAGAATGCAGTGTGAATGTGTGACCCACCTCCATACAGGATGGCAGTGTTATGAACGATCATCTGAGCGTCAGCTTTGAACTCCTCGAAGGTTTTGTATTTTCCTTCAGTCAGATTCTGAAACAGAAGGAAACAAAACCGACACAGAGAGGAACATTCACATGAACGGTGTGCGACTGTGTGTGTTCGATGACCGACATGGAGGGGATCACGAGAGGCCAGTGTGTTTATTAACAAACACACACACACACACACAGGTCTGGGCTGGAAGCCAACATTTCTGGCAGAGGTTTGCTGCTGTGATGCTCCACTGATCAGAACCAAAAACCCAGTTCACCCCCACTACAGACAGAAACCCTCCCACCAACACGACCAGCCGTTTGGTTGTTATTGTTTCTATAATCATCTGAATTGTTGCTTATTTTAAAAATGAATTCAAACTTGTGGAAATTTACAGTATTTTTCAGACTATAGTCAACAAAATGTGTCATGAAGAGGAAAAGTTAAATATCTCAGAGCTCAAAAGTAAAGATTTCTCGACTCGGCGACAGAAACTCATTGCCTTTTTTAAATCTCTTCATGTAGAGATTTTCTTTTTCTTTTTAATAAGAGCAAATGTTTTACTGACAAACTGAAATCTTAAAATGTTTGATACGCATTAAAGTATTTATCTTTTAATAATCACGTTTGTTTTTGCGTCGTAAACAACATCGTCTGATCAGATGGTGAAATGTGGAGTGGAGTTTTACCTCGTGGATGTTGGAGACGTCCAGCGCGGTGTGGATCAGCCGTTTGTACATGGGGTGTTTAGTGTCTTTGCCCTTTTTGTTCAGATCCACCGCCTGCATTGGGGAGCAAGGACGAACAGGATTTAATGCGAGCTCGTAAAGAGGAGCCGGAGCGAAGAGGAGAGTTAATGATGAGCTTCAATGTTCCTTCACAGGGGAGAAATAAAATGAAGTCTAATGTGGAAACAAAACAAGGACGTTTGAGCTTGATTCAGGTGGCAACCTGATGGTTATTGTTGGAAGTTGCACTGCTGTAGAGCGATTTAAATCCAGCTGAAATGTTTAAACAGATTAATTTTCTGGGTCTTATTCATAAATTAGTGGAGCGAAAACAAGTGAAAAACAGCCGGATGTTACCATTACCAACACCAATAAAATGCATTTTCATTTTCACACCTGCTGCTTGTGGAAAGTGTCTCGACATATTTAATTTTTTGCATATATTATGAAATATTGGACTTTAAAACACATTTCCAAAGTCTATAAAATGTGTCACAAACTATGTTCAGCTGATTTCAGCATCTGCATGTTGGGTCAGTTCAAATTAGTCTGACCATTCTAATATTCACTTCATAAAACATCTAATGAGGCAAAGCAATAACATTTCTGTTTCTGAAGATTTCTGTCCAGCGTCCACCATCTTGTTTTACAAAGATGCTTTACGACTTGTTTTTTGTTAGATTTTGAAACTGCCAGGAGGATTGAAATAAAAAAAACATTTTTGAAATGTTTCAAATTTTCCATAATTTGAATTTTCTTTTTTTAAAAAAGGAAGGGAGAGGAAAAAATAGCTAAAACAGATTGTATTTTTAAACCAATAACCATCCAACCATAAGATCTAATAAACCTGTTTGTAATCCAACAACTAAAAATTAGACTAAAAAGCCACAGATCAATGTGAAACTGCTGGTGTTTAAGAGGACAGTCTTCACTAAATCCATTAAAAAAAACTTATGATAACAGAATATAACTTCAAAAAACAAAAATTTTGCTCTTTATGTTATCAGCGGGCAAATCGAGCAGAAAGTGGAAAAGATTACTTTGCATTTCCAGCTTATGGAACAAAATAACATTGATATGCAAGACATCAGTAGTGGGAATATTGTGACAACAGAGTTATGGATATTGGCGTTTCTTACTCTCTCTTTCATCCGCTGGATGATGAAGCGCAGGTATTTACACATCTCCTGTTTGTTCAGGTTCTTCTTTTTACTTCCCTGAAGGAGGGAAAAGGACATGAAATCATCTTCATGGATGATTTACATAAAAACAAATAAGCACCTGTATCGTTAGAGCACTGACCCTGCAGACGACGCACTGCCAGTGGGAGCCTCCGTCTCTGGGTTTGCACTCCTCCGACAGACATTTGAGGTGATAGACCCGGAAGCAGTTGTCGCAGGGCAGGACGTCGCCTGGTAGGTGGCAGTCGAAGCAGTACCAGTCGTGGCTCTCCGCCTCCCAGTCCTGCAGAGGACAAACAGCAGAGAACAAGTCTGGGTGATCCCCCACCCATCCACGCCGAGCGCAGCAGGGAGGAAACGAGCTTCTCCATCCTCCAACTACATCCGACATGTTTGTTCTGCTGGACGGGATTCAGGGTGTTTCTAAAAAAAAACCATCTGTTTCCTAAAATCTGCTCTGATTGATTTGTTTTGGCATAAATCACCATTAAGCTACACTATGAGATATTGATTAACAGTAAGCGCTCTGTGTTGTTAAAATATTAAACCAACTTTGACCAAAACTTGACTGGGAGTTAAATTTCTGTCAAACAATTAGAAAGTCCTGCAATGCAACAAATCTGTGTCCTTGATTAAAACAAAAACTAATGAAAGTTCAAAGTAAAAATAATTTTACTTTGAACTCCAGAATAAAATTTTATACAGAAAATGTTTGTAAAACGTTTAAAGCTGCAGGATAAAAAATTGTGTATTCTGTAATCACATAGAAATTAATAGTAGCTTATTTAGTAGATGATAGGATCAATGTTTAATTTAATGCAATTCAATGCTAAACAATTATGTTTCAGTGTTATATATGTATCTAAACCACTAAATCTCAACCTATTAGATCAGATTAAAACCCAAACAATTTTATGAAAAACCTAAAAGAGTGCAGATATTCAATCTCAGGATGAAAATAGCCACAACCTTCCAAGAACTTTAATTTGTTTCCATTTATTAATCATAACGCAGTGGGACCAGCACCTACACTGTGATGCAGTTTATCAACGATAATCAGGAGACTTTCGTGTCCACACACTCATCCCGCTCCAATTCCTCCCACACAACGTCTGGGCAGATTTAGGAGCAGAGCGCCGGAAATTTGTATCAAACTGCAGCTTATTAAAAACTAAATGAATTAATAAATCAAAGCTCTCCCGTGTTGATGTAGCTGCTTTAAGGTTATCGACGCAGCAGCTGCCATGCACAAAACATTCAGCATAGATCTGGGTTCTGCATTTTAACGTTTCTGAAACTGGAAAACTCGCCACAATAATAGACAAACACCAGGATCTTTGAAGAGAAAAACACTGACGTAGCAATCGAGATATGTTTTTACTGCAACAATGACAAAATGTGAAGCTTAATTAGTGAAACCCAATGATGTTATAAGTAATGTATGACAAGGATCTGGAAGTTATGAAACACAGAAATCACTCCTGTCTCATCTTTATTGCATAACGCTGAGCTGTGACAAAAAGTTATAAAATGTAGTGGAGGGATAATGGAGAGGTTCCATTTTTGCATCGTCGATGGAGCAAAGAACTAAATAAATCCAGATTTATTCTCATTTAAAAACTATTAAGACAGTATTATGTATGTTCCAGGCACAGAGTGTCGTTTTATAGCAGTTAAGTAACTAGGCTGCCTTCAGTTGTTATAGAAATGCATATATCAAAGATGACAAAATACACTTGAGTATAATTTATTGCCTTGAAATTGGGTCTCTGTCTCTTTAAGAAACTCTGCCTTCAGGAAGTCGTCACAACATGGCTCCTCTATTAACCCTTCAACGTTTTTACCAGCGTTTCTCTGAGAAGTGGGTCCTATAATGAGCTCAGAAGGTATCTGCTAATTGCTGCTGGCTAGTCTGAAGGAACTAAATGAGGAGGAGCTGCAACATTGCTGGTATGTTATGTTTTTGATTAAGGAATAATTTTATAACATGACATAAAGCTAAAAAAAATTGATTTTACATTAAACTGTCCCCTTAAAAGGTTTAAAATCCAAATTTATTTATTCTGAAACCCACAACAGATTTCCCAGAGGACATCTACTTTCTCTTCACCGGTAATAGACTCTTCAGCAGCACAAACACTTGAAAACACTGGATGGTCCTGGTGCTCTTCAGAGTCAAGAGCTGCTCTCCTGTTGCTACTCTGATCAAAGATAAGTGGCATACTTCAGAGAGCTGCAGCTCTGAGCCAAGGACACGCTGCCTGAGGTCTACTTCAGATCAAAGCGTTTCATCGATGGACAGAACACACACACGGCCACTTCTTTAGGTACACCTCGCCAGTATCATGTGTTTAATCAGCAGGGTGTCAGAAACCTCCGTCGAGGTCAGATGGCCTCCTGGTGTAGCTGCTGCAGGTTGATGCAACCAGTGGTTATTAAACCTTTATTCCACTGGAGATTTTATCTTTCTGTCAGCAATTTTCCCTAAACTCTTGAAACAGAAGAACATCAAGGCCTGTCGCAATAAACCAATCATTCGCCAAGTTAAAAAGAGTTTAATAATTCCTATTTGCATGATTTATCATTTTTCTTTTTGCTCTTTCTACCAAAAACTGGATGATAAAAGTCTTCAGTCTGGTGCTTTTATTTGTCGTTTCTGTTGTTTTGTTTATTTTTTTGGATGTTTATAATGTCTCCCAGTTCCAGAGTTAAATATTCATGAGAATTTAAACATTATTGATCTCTGAGAATGTAATTTTACATTATTATGGCATTAGCATTACATTACAGCAATATTGTCTATTATCGCAATAGCTACTGCGCTTACAGTGCAGGAAAATCATCCATAATGATCAGCAGTTTCTGAAATATGCCGCGTTCAAACTCTTATGAAACAAACGGCGTTGTTTGGTTTTTAATACCAGGTCTAAAGTTGAGAAAATGGTACTGAAAATTATTTTTCAGTACAAACCATTAGAAGAACATTTGTACAAAATATTTTAGTTACATTGATTTGTTCATTAAAGTATTTTATTGACTTCCTCTTGAACAAGTTTGAGACAGGAAGTAAACAGGTCTGGCCATGTGACATGCAATTTATTAAATAAAATTTAAATTAGCTGGTGAATGCCAAAACAAAGCTTCTAGAAGTTTATATAAAAAAAATAAAAAATAAAAAATAAAAAGCCTGGCAACAATTGTTGCCGGTGGGATTTAACAGGTTTTTAATTTTTGGACACAGAGCAGCAACATATTAATGATTTAATCAATTAAATACAGTTTGAAATACTCAGCAGTTTTTCATTTTGGTGAAATCTGGACTCAATCCAACCTGGCCTGAGGCAGAGTTGAAACCTTTGGTTTGTAAAATTTGTGTTCGGGATGGAAACGCAGCAGGTTTCTGATTGAGGAGCAAATATTCCTGAGGTCAGGCAGAGGACGCGACTCAGGCCAGCTGGACTGAATCCAGGTACCGGCGGAGGGAGAACGGGCCTCCAGCCTCACCATCACACTCTGCTCTGTCCTTTCAGTGACTTCTCTCCTGAAATAACCAGCAGGACGGGTTGCTAGCGGCAGGCAGAGACGGCTAACCCCTCCCACACTCCAGTCAGAGCAGAAAAAGCATGCCAGACAGAGGCAAGATCACAGCAGGACACACTTCTGAAAAAAACTACAACTACCAAGCTCATGAGGGATCGCTACCGACCTGCAGCTAAGCTGGACCTGCTTGACGTCTCATGATGTTATGATTTGAATTATTTGCAGGATGTTTCTCCAGTGGAGAAGCTTCAGGTTTTGGTTTGATTTTAACTCAAGCAGCAGCAAACCTGCAGGTTGGAGCCAGCACCTGATTCAGTAAAATCATCGCTCACTTTCAGGAAAAGTAGCCACAGCACTTCATCAGACCGTCGTGAAGCTTTTTTTTAAAGCAGAGCTTTAAAAATACAGGGCCCAGCAAAAGGCTGAGAGGAAACATGCAGAGTCATGCAACTGGAGGAAAATGTAAAGATGTTCCACCATTTTTTAGTTTTAAATCAACTTATGTGAATTTTTTTCTGCAGCCTGCTGGGAAAAAAAAAGATTCACTCCGATCCTAGATGGCACTGTTTGTGGCAGGACTGATTTCTCATGATGATGTTAGTTGGGTGGAGGGGGAGGCGATGGGGGCAACAGGGGGTCAAATGAGAAACAAACCCTGGTTGGAAACAACAATGCAGGCCTTACCTTGCTGCCCTCGGCTTTCGGCTCCTGTGATTGCAAGTGATTCAGAGAGGAGTGTTTAAATGACGCTAACATGACTGCAGGTCCTCTGGACATTACTAGCATGACCTGAATCTGCATTTTTCCACAATTATACATATATTTTATAATGATGTAACTAACACAATCTGCAAAATCCACTGAAAACAAAATGCAGAGATAAAAAGGAGATCAGAACAAATGTTTCTGGTTTTGGCATTAAAACTTTTCCTCATCTGACTGATTAACTCCCTATTTCTAAACATAAAATACGACAGGAGCATTGCCAGAACTCATAGACAACAGATAATTACAGAAATAATCAAACATTTTAATTACAATATCAGAAAAGTTGTCTAATTGACCAGGTTTTGCTAAAGTTTAAGTTCAGCTTAGTAGTAAATAGTAAATGTAAAAATCACAACTAAGAAACAAAAACATTAGGAACAGATTTGAAATACAGCACCTTGCAAAAGTATTTAACCACAAACTTTTGTTGTTTATGTTGGGATTTATGAGAAAACAGACAAACAAGTTGCAAAGTGTAAATCAATAATTATTTAATATTAACTAAATGTACTGGTTCAAATCCAATGGCAGATTATTTCACTTAGAACAAGACATTTTACTATAAGTGAAATAATCTACCACTTAAACTAGTATTTTTAAAACAACATTTAAGGAATTACTGATTTAAAATAAGCTTTAATGTCTTTGTAAAAAGTTACACTGCAAGTTAGAAGATTTGAAATAAGACAAAACTAAGACATTTGCACCACAAGCAGTCACAGAAATATACTGTGTTTTTGCAATTAAAAAAAAAACAATCTTCAATCATTGTGTTTCCTTTTTTATCACATAAAATCCCCTTAAAACAATAAAGTTTGTGGCTGCCTAAAGTTGAAGGTGTATGAATACTTATGGTTGTTATAATTTCCAATTTCTCCATCAGAAATTATTTCAGCACTTTTTGTCAGCACTCCATTTTGTTTTGAGACATTTATCAGGATAAAAACGAGCTCAAGGACGATTTGCTGGAGCGGAGTCTCGTAACGGCGCTTTGACAGATGGCCTGACGCCGTCTGCTGCTCTGTTCGTTACCCATCACTGTCTACAACTGCAGTAACAAAAGACTGCGACATCTGCAAACGCCACATCTGCCCCATATCACTCTCATATGGTAACAGATTCATCCTCACCTTTATGGTGATTTTCACTGAGATAATTTAAATAATCTTCTGTTTGGGAGGGGCAAAATGATAGATAGCAATAATAATATTACTCACGTAAAAGAAAAAAGGTACAGTGCAGTAAAATTACTCATAAGTACCTTTTTCCCAAAAATGTTACCCACTTTTGAACATAACATCAGTAACCTACAGGCTACTTGTTAAACTTAAAGTGCTGTATTGGTATTAGCTAGTCATCTTTTAGCTAACATTACCTGTTATCTAAAACCTGTTTACTCAACTCAGTCGGTTAGTTTGGAGGAAAAACTGTGCAAAGTTCTGTGCGTTTTGCTGGTTTGCTGCCATGTTTTAACACAAACCCGAGCAGCAGCAGCAGATCTCCTTCACACAGGTGTAAACCCGGCATGAGCGTCTTAGCACTCATGTTGCGTTTAAATTCGGCTCGGAAAAACACGTTACGACTTGCTAACAACGGATTAAACAGTTTTAACTGCTGAAAAAACCGACAGAAGGAACAGATACGGGAAGTGCAGAAGCCCCTACTGTATCAAATCGGTATAGGAATAACAGAGTCCTATTACAAACATAACAAAGGTTATAACAAAAGTTTTTGCCTTTTGTTCTGAGGCAAAAACAACAAACAGCTTCCAGTCAAGAGGGGGCATGGCTGACTCCCCATCCCGCTGGGCCTGACTATGATTAACAAATAAACAGAAATAAATAAGGAAAATGTGTTTTTTCCCCATCATTTCGTACATTTTTTCTCCCGGTAACCTTTAGGAGCTGGGATCCGGTTTGTGGACTCACCATCTCGTCTCCAGGCAGCCAGTAGCCCTCCTGCTCGATGCCGGCCTTGGAGCCCTTGCAGCCGACGGTGAGGGTCTCCACCACCAGCCCGTCCTTCACCGCCAGGCTCAGCTGCCGCGCCGTCTCCTTTGGGTGCATCCCGAACACCCGGCTCAGGTACCTGCAGAGCACAGAGCCAAGAAAAGGCCTTCAAGATGCTTCGTCTCGAAGGCGGGGCCAAGTCCAGGCGTTTGAACAGGTGGATGGTTGCCAGGGAGATTAAAGGATTTCTCAGACATACATGAAAGAATCAAGACAACATGAGGGAATAACATTATGACATGATGTAAAGCTAACTAAAAAAAAGTTTAATTTTACATGTACTGCACCTTTAAAAGAAATAAATACAAGTTTTGAGATTGAAATGTTGAGGCTGAACAATATAACCTGCATGTGGGTCACTCTCTTTGCAGACTGCTGTTGTATTGAGATTAACCAAAGGGTCTACTCAAAGCCAACTTTTCAATAAAAGTTGCTAAATGTTTGTGGTCCTACTAACTGCTACATCAAGCATAAAAACCACCTTGTGTTGTACCTACAAACTTTCCATTTTAAGATTTTATTGGTGGAAATCCTGCCCTAAAAATGAAACAGTATCCATCTGGTGGGTCAGATCTGTGACATTCTTAATCCTCAAAGAAATCATTCCAAGGTCTGAAAACGGGCCCCTCGCCACGCTTTGAACACCTTTGTTTTATCCTTTAGAGCTTTCTGCCTCTGACAAAAATTGTGATTTGTAGCATTTTGGAAACCTCCGCGTTATGAGAGGAGAGAGAAAAAGTTGGCAGACCGCATCAGCTGGATTAGAGAAGTCATAAATATACAACATGTTCTTTCAGCTTCAAAATTTTATGTGCAACTTATTTCTCTCTCATTTTTTAACAACGTCCCTGCTTGATAGTTGAACTTTAATTTTAAATTCTTCTCTGATTCCTGCAGCTGCCTGCTGACTTGCAGGGAACCTTGGTGTGAAAGGTCACGGACCCCGAGCTGAGGCCTTGAGCCAGAAAGTCGCCGTCTGCGTTTGGTCGTTAACAACGTGAGAAAAGAGCGGAGCGTGCCTCGTGGCTGAACTGAGGTCAGCCAAGATTACGGAACGAAACGGTCTGAACGTCAGGAAGCACAGGGAAATGATTCAACCCATTAAAAAGATGAAGTCTGAATGTTTCCTGCAAGCAGAACAAGAAATAAAACAGCCAGACTCTCAATCACCTGCTATAAATGTGTTTGTTGAGTTTATGTATTGTTTCATGGCCTCACTTTGTTTTATTGATTATTTTCACATTAAATGTTGTATTAACTCCATTTAATCGAATGAATTACTAAATGGAAAAATCAAAGCATAATTTCATGTTTTGTCAGGAGTTTACTCCAAAACTATTATTATTATAACCAAGTAATGGGTGGACGATACAAAGTTTTATCACAATATTTTGTGACACTTTTGTACTAAGCATAAAAGTGACAATAATAACAATTTATTACTTCTTTTTTATGTAACTTTTGGTATGATGTAGCTCCACAAATCATCCTCTTAAAAAAATCTGGTAATAAACTTTTTTAGGCCACGAGAACCTAAAGTGAATTCTTTAAGTGAAGAATTTCTTAATATAGATGAAAAAGTTCTAGTTCTTATTATTTCACTTATAATAAGTGGAAAATGTCTTGTTACAAGTAGAATATTCTGCAAATGGAACTTTGCAGAATATTTCATCAATATTAAATAATTACTGACTTAAATCAAGGGGCTAGTGCCTGAAAATGTACTTTTAAATTGGTCCACTTGAAATAAGACAAAACTAAGATATCTGCTCTAGAAACCAGCCCAAAAATACTTGGTAAGATTTTGTGTTTTTGCAGTGTCTCTTGATAAACGACACGATGCCCACCCCTGAACAAAACGTGAAAATCAAAACATATTTGTCTCATTTAACAACATAAAAACCTGTATTTGTGCTCTTCTCAATAAAGAACTGGTAGGACATCTGCAGGTAAGTGAACCTTTTTGGTAATAAATAACTAATTGATCCGAAGCTGTTTGGTTGGCTAGCCGGTTAATCATTCTCCCGCCGCCGTCGCCCTCGGTTCCTCCGGAGCCGAAGTAATCACCGCCACTTCGCCAGCCGCTGAGCTCACGCTGAAATTAAGCTGCAGAGGGGCGAGATAGGGTGGAGGCCGAGAGAGAGAGAGAGAAAGAGAGAGGGGGGAGCTATCCTTTGCATGCCGCTGCGTACTGTTGCCATGACAACAGCCACTCTCCGCCGACACTCATTTGGCGAGCGGCCAGCTCCCAAGGTGCTCGCCAACTTGCTGAAAGCGTTTGGTTTGGTCTGCAGCAGAGGAGCTGTTCATTAATCTGGACGCTGAGCCATAAAGCATCAGAGCGGTGGAGGATCATCAACCTGCCACTGAGGGAGGGGTGGTGCATTATGGGATAGATGAGCCTCATGTTAGCAACACAGCAACAAGTATTGATCACAGTTTTAGTGGCTTCTTTGTCTGATGTTTTTAACCTCATGTTGCCAAGACAAGGAATAAGTTAACCAACCAGAAGCAGCTTTTTGGAGATTTCTCCAAACAATTTGTAAATCAAAACACACTTTGAGTTTGTGGAAAATCCTCAAACTCAATGCTTTCTACCTTTTAAAAGCATTGATAACTGGACTCTGTTAACAACATAAAAACCTGTATTTGTGCAGGTTTTTAGAGTACAAATACCTTCAGAGTCCCTTCAGAGTCACATAAAGTCAGCCTTCTATCGCCTGAAGAACATTTCCAGGATTAGAGGACTAATGTCCCAACAAGATCCAGAGAAACTCATCCATGCATTTATCTTTAGTCGCATTGATTACTGCAACAGGTCTGCCTTAAAAATAAAAAGAACTTTTCACTAAACCCAGGAAGATAGACACTCACAATAATTCTAAAGACGTTAAAATACTGCTGTTAGTTTATAAATCACTGAACGGTTCAGCACCAAAATGCATTAAAGATCTGATGTTGTTGTATTGACCTTCCAGATCATTCAGGATTTACTCCATGCATCTGGAACAAACCTCCAGAAAACTGCAGAACAGCTGAAACACTGAGTTCATTTAACTCCACCTGTTCAGAGCTGCTTTTTGTGGTATTAAATTGAACATTGAATATATGATTTTGATGACTGTATAATGTTTTTATGACGTAAAGCACTTTATGTTGAAATGTTCTGTACAAATCAACTTGACTTAACTTGGTAAAGAAGAGAAAATCCATCTTTAAAGCCAGAAGAAGCAAAATAAATGCCATTGCTCAGTTTATACTGTTTACTTTTGCTTCCATGTGCGACACAGAATAAAGCCAGAATGTTTCTGAAACCTGAAATTAAACTGATTAAAAAGAATCACACTGTGGAATAAAACTTATTGTCTGATTCAGGAAATTATTTTTATTGACATTAATCACCTTTTAAATCTCGACTATTTTTTAAATTAATGTAAATTAGAGCTGTAGATTCTCTGCTAGTCCACTGTGTAATCAAGCGACGCCATGTTTCTTTATCAAAGATCACAAACTCCTCCAGTTGTTGCAACAAGCAACTAAAATTCAAAGTTGTGAAGTTTGTTGCAGATTCTGTCGAAATAAAATTGCTCAAGCAAATAAAAAAAGAATCCTCTCCACAAGCCACCGTATCTGCGATGAACTTACTTGGAGATCCGGTCCATGTTTGCGATTTGTTTCTGGTTCCGAATGACCTCGATGGCTTCCCACACGTACTGGACCACCTTAGGATCCGCCTGCCTCTTCCTCACCACACGGGACATGATCTCCTTATTCATCACAGCTTTAAGGAAAACAACAACACAGAATCAGCAGCAGTTTGATTTATTTAGTGATTTAAAGTCAGAATTGACAGAAACAAAGAAAAGGAACTAATAAGGAAGGAAACAGATGATTCTGTTTTGGCATAAAAATAATATTCATTTACTTTTTTAATTTTATGCACAACTAATAGGTTGCAGGACAATGTGACATAAGCTGTGTTTCTATTACAAACGTGCACAAATTTTGTCGATATTCTGCTAACGTCATAAAAACATAAATTTGTAACTGGAGTGCTTCCATAAAATAAGAAACGTAACTAAAAACTACATGTGAAAAAGTTTGTTCACACGATAAAAATATATCAAGTCATCATCCTCCAACCACTTCCTGTCTTTGTAGTTTGCAGCAGTGGCAACACCTTGTTGTTGATCATGTGACTCATGATGAGAAAAAGTGTTTCCACCACAGTTTTGCAAAAAAAAATAGCACCAAAACTCAAAGAAATAAGTTTTTTTTTTTTTTTTTTTTTAAGAAATTGACATTTCCATTAAGCAAATTTATTTTCAAACTGTGCAACTATATTGTCAACGCAGTTAAATTAAAATATTGTCTATCACTGTGGTATTGATTAAACACATTTTTCTAGTTTTGACATGCACAATTATTCTTCTCGCCCCCAAAAAATCTAAGATATTTTACAGCCTGTTTCAGCTACTTCAATTAATGTTTTTTAGTTAATGAATTCAAATTACAAAAACAACAGATCTGCTTCAGCTGCACACTTGCATTTATTATGGAAATCAACTGTTTGTTTCAAAACAAAATGGTCCCAGTAGGCCTAAAAGTTTATTTAATACAAGATTACAATACAGAGTAGATATAAAATATAAAAACAATGAACACTGCTGTTAAAATGGCAAGAAAAAGTAATTCTTTTAAAGGGAAAAATAAAGTAAATATATTTTTTTGGCTTTGTAGAGACAACAGTCTGTTCTTGAGTCGATGCTTTGGGATACGGCAGGACGATAAAAGCTTTTTCAGACAAAGAAAAACATCCAAGCGCTGCTAGATTTTGCAAAAATACCTTCATGTTTCCAAAAAGCAAATAGGAAAAATATTTAATGGTCTAAAACCAAAAGAGGAACTTCTTTCGGTACAAACTATAAATCTGAATCATGGCTTAAAGCTCAGGTTTGCTGATGCTTGAGTTAAAATCAAACCAAAACCTGAATACGTTCATTTTTATCTCAACTATACATAAAAACAAATCCTTTTAAAATCCATTTCTCCACAAAAGGCGCACATTACACCCAAAAAGAGTTTATTTGTAAAGAAACGGTTCTCAGCAGAACTTCCTTCCTGTGTTGCAGAGGGCTGACCTAAGCCAGTATCTTAAGAAATTTAAATCCAATTTCATGCAATGCTCCTCTAAACCATCCATGAAACCAAAGATGTCACTTCCATAAATCTCAGCCACAAGCTACACATAAAAATAGTTAAAGTGCGCTGGTTGGCCTAAAGGGCAGCGAGCCTCAGAGGAGATGTTTAACAGAGGAGGAAACAGCGACAGACGTCAACAGGGATGAACATCCTCACACTTTCTGTCATGGAAGCACAAACTGTGGTTTACAGACACAAAAAACAACATCTGAGGTTAGGAGGCAACCAGTTTAAAATAAAATAAGCTACTAAAGTCTAATCATAACCTGGAAATTGTGATAATTTTCAAATTCTGTGCAAATTTTAATCTAGAGTTTCTGTAAAAGGAGAAACTATTTTTAAAGTTACTGAATCTAATCATCCAACTAGAGAGGATTAGGAATGATTTCCACAAAAACTAATACTAGACTAAAATATAAGAGACTATTTGTTTGCCATAATAACATCAACAGCATGTATGAGCGTTGGCAAAATAAGCACCGGTAACCGCTGTTATGTCTGGGAAACAGTGGACAAGATTCTGACAAACATATTATTTTGAAAAGGCATTATTGTACAGCAAATTTCTGCAATTGATTCAAGTTTTTGCCATTTCAAAATTATGTAAAATAATGCAGATTTTCTTATATTGAAGTGAGAAAGATGCAGCGACTGAAAAAAACTTTTTATCGAAGCTAGATGAAGGCGAAAAGATTTTATAATGTGACAAAATCAAAATCATCTGACTCAGTTATCTATTTCTGATAACTGCATAGTGCTTTTTATGTCATAATCTTGTAAAGTATATTGATTTTTGTGAACCACCACACCTAAAAGCTGCTGTTGCACTTGTATTTCCGCTCTGTGGAACAATAAGGGATATAATAATAATAATAATAAATTTTATTTGTAACGCACCTTATATTTCAAAGAAATCTCAAAGTGCTACAGAGACAAAAATAAATTGTAGAACTTACAGTAAAACATACAATAATACATCTCACACTAAGTGGTGCCAAGATAAACATTAAAACTAACAATTTATATTTCTGTTCTATTCGTCTACATTAAGTGTTTTTGGACTAAACTACCTGTCACACAGACTGGTAGTTTAGTTGAAGTCTACCAATGCAGATAATTTGGGTCAAGAAATCAGAACAAGCAAGACAATAATCAAATTACTTTCAAAATTGACACCAAGAGCCAAAAAGCATTTTGCAGGAATTGTTTAACATTTTTTAGCTCATAATCAACAAAAACATGTGACAACCCCATGTAGCCAAAGAGTTGCATTAAAAACAGAGATGACTTGATCTTAAGTGAGTTCATCGGTGGAAGGATGGATGAATAATGATTCGAAAAGCAGGACAGGTGGGTGGATGTAAGGAAGCGTGAAGGGATAAATGGATGGATGCATAAACAGATAGACTGATTTATGATGTGGTGCAGTTCCAAGAAGGTCTTGGGTTTGAACATGAATGGCTGAATTATGTGCCTTTTCTATAATAGAACAACAGAGTAATGTGTTGGAATAAAAGTATTTTCCATGCTTTGCTGTTTCCATTCCTGTCCACACATGAACAACCCGCACTTTTCCAGCCTGTGTTTGGAACCATGCGCTTAAAACGGGTTTGATTTTTCATTTGATCCAAAAAAACAACCAAAGGATCCCAATGGAAACATTACCAGATTTTTATTGACGACAGAAATGACTCCCAATCATCAGTGATATTCTGTTCAACCAGTCTGTCAGCGTTAACGTGTGCAGCTGCAGGTACAGAGTTTGGCACCACACTGACCATTAAACCCGCCAACAGCGAGATTGATGATGTTATTTACACCAACTGACGTCTTCTGGGACGGCGAACCTCGGCGGCTCGAAATAAAACTGTGACATAAAACCAAACTAGACAACAGTCTGCAGGCATCACTTGAACCCCTGGCAACAAAGAGGCAGCTGCGGAGGCCATTAAAAAGCTCGGTGTATCTCCTGCTAGCCAGCGAGCTAACGCCTGAAATACAAATAGTCACGACAAATATATACTAGTGAATTAATAATTTAATTGTCTCTGCTGGGGATATAAACAATGACACAAAATGGCCTCAAATAATGACAATGTTAAAGGAGCAGCAACGTTTTTGCAGTGAGTTATTTATGTTTTTTGTTACCAAGCTAAACTGATACGTAGCACTGTTAGCCGCTTAAGCTAACAAACTTATCAGCAAGCGCTGCCAAGATTTATAATCGATGGAACTAGATGGACATATTTATAGAATATACTCGGAGTAGTCTGCTGTCACAACATTTCCTCGGATAGAAAAGTGCTAACTTGCTTTGCTTTAGAGATCCCCGTGTGCACAATCCTTCATGCTAAGCTAACAGTGCTAGCGCCTGTAGCTGCTGTCTGTCTGGTCGCGCAGTGTTTGAGTCACTGAGCCATTTTTCACCACAATGATCACCAAACTCACCTTCGCCACGGACAGTGGCACTAACACACGGTGCAGCTGACAAAAAGATCCCAGAAGGATGGAACACCAGGCAGCTTACATCAGTATTTCTGGCGCACCGGGCTGACGATGGTGCTTTTTGTCCAGTTTGCCACCGTTACAGCAGCGCTGTGATTGGGAGGTAAACACAGAGAGGAGCAGGTGAGCTGCAGGGAGCCCTCTAGTGGTGGAACAGCGCATATTATGGCTTAATATAGGTGGTTATAATTCACAGCACAATTCTCCTGTTTTTTACAAAGCCCTCTGATCAGGACACTTTTCACAATAAGCAGTAATACACTATACTCTCCATTATAATATTCATAATAATATTATATTAATCCCACCTGCCCACTCTGGACTTGTGACCTCATGGCTGTTTGGTGCTGCATCTTTATTCTGACAGTGAGACGTCGCATCATAAAAATATTTAAATTATGCAACGTTATGCTATATGCCACAATGTCACACAATTCATAACTTGTTGCTTTTTAAATGGTTTTCCTTACACAGAAACTCTGAACAGATACATGAACTGTGAGGAGGAGAAATCTGCATTTATAAACTGATTTTATATATATATATATATATACACTGCTCAAAAAAATAAAGGGAACACTCAAATAACATCCTAGATGGACAGTTTGATTTCACATAAGTTTGATTTACTTGGAGTTATTGTGTAATGTTCCATATTTAGAGTATATATATACTCTCAAATAAGCAGTCTAATAATATTGATATTACTATATATATTGATATTATATAGTATATATGTTATATATATATATATATCTATTATATATATATATATAATATATATATATATATAGTATATATATATATGATATATATATATATATATATATATATTATATATATATATATATATATATATATATATATATATATATATATATATATATGTGTGTGTGTGTGTGTGTGTGTGTGTGTGTGTGTAACTACAAGACACAAAACACACAGACAGAAATAATCAAACAAATATGACATTTTATTTACAATGATGAAAAACACATTCATTCTACAATGAATCATTAATAAACAATCCCATGACTGTAATAATACAATCCTGCCTGTAGAGGACAGTGTCCCAGCACCAATAGAGAAGCAACAGGATGATTTTATTTTTTAAGTTTCTTTGCGACATGAAATCAGCTCAAGACCACAGTGACAAATTATCTGTTGCCTCATGTGTCAAGACTGAAAAAAAGAAAATGTGTTCAAACAAGAACAGGATCAAATAACTGATTTCAGTTTTTCAATATTGGGAACCATTTGCCATTTTAATTCACTCTTTGCTGCTAATACAGAATAGTGTTAGGAAATGAGTGATTGATGGCCTCCACCTCCTGTTGAAGCAGCTTCACATCTTTCTCTCTGTCCTGGATTCTCTGCTGGATGTTTCCTCGTCTCTCCTCCAGCTCTCGCTGCCTCTCAGCTCTTCCTGCTGCAGCTGACACTGCGTCGTGGCCGTTATGTTCATCCACAAAGCAGAGATAACAGATAGACGTCTGACTAGTGCAGCAGAACATCTTCATCACCCCATCATGCTTAGAGCAGATGTTTTCCTTCTTGTTCGGCTCCACCAGCTTATGTTTCTTAAATGTAGCTGAATCATAATGAGGCTGAATGTGATTCTCACAGTAAGAGGTCAGACAGATTAAACAGGACTTTCTGGCTTTCAGTTTTCTCCCAGTGCAGAAATCACAGGCCACATCTTCAGGTCCAGCATAGCAGTGGTCAGCAGGAGCAGCTTGGAGTCCAGTCTTCTTCAGCTGATCCACTAAATCTGCTAAAATGGCATTCTTCTGCAGGAAAATTCTCTGGTTGTGCACTGAGGGCAGCTGTGGATCCCTCTCTGATCCTCTTCATCCCAGTGATCTTTAATACAGTTCATACAGTAGCTGTGTCCACAGGGAATCGTCACCAGATCCTTCAGTAGATCCAGGCAGATCAGTCAGGAGAAGGTTTCTCGTTCCAACTGAACTGCCTGCTGAGCCATTTCTTCTCTCAGTCACAACAACTGTGTGAGTTTGCTTTTCTGGGAACAGAAACAGGTTTGAGTTCTGATCTATGAATCATGTGTCAGTGCAGGGAGGCTGCAGCCAATCAGCTTTCACCTTCAGCAGGTTCCACCCAACTTCAAGGTTCAGATCTAAAGGAGAAGGAACAAGAAATTCTGCTGACAGAGAATGGTTGCTATATTTAGCTGAAACTTTATGTTTCATTGAAGTATAATGCAGCAGTCCTGGAATAGGCAGCTGTGCATAATGACGCAGAATTTTGTATCTTATTGTTTGTTCACGGTTGAAACAAGGAATTGGAACGAAGCTTCCTGTACATAATAATAAACAATTATTGTGGCTTTAAAACCTCTTTGTGTCCGGAAGGGTTATAATTTGTCTTAATGTCTATTTGTGTAAAATATTTAAACCAAATAATGCTTTCCCATTTTCCATCTGATCTTTAAAGGAGATTTTTCTTACATTGATTATTGTTCCCTCACTAAATAACAATGTTACTGTTTCCTATTCACCTTGTTACAGCAAAACAGCTTAGTCCACTGAACATTATCTAAAGTCATAATTTGGTTTTATGGTCTTTCCAAGACCTTTTATAACAGGAAAAATAGTCCTTCATTTATTTCTGCTTGTTTTTTTATGTCAGAATTAGTCAATATGGGCTTAATTAAACTAATTGACTCAATATTTCTCTGCAGAGACTCTACTTCTGTTTTGCATTTGTAAAGTTTGTTTCCATGAAACTTGAGCAACAAAGAGAGGTTTGCAGTGTTTTTATAGAGCCATAGTTGGACTTTTGCCAACGTATTTCTTTTCCTTTCTGATGCATAAACAGTGCAATTGCATTCTTCTCTTCAAGTCATTCATTTGTGTCAGTTTCTTCAAAATGTTCATAGATCAACGGAGAGCGATTGTTTTTGTTCCTTCCCGTCTCTTTAAACCCATTTCAACCAGAACCTGCAGAAGCTTTTACAATAAACTCATCTTAAAGATGAGTCACTGGATATTGTTTTTGAACAAAACCAACTTACAAGTAACCATTCAGTGAGATATATGAGTTTGTTTTAAGTAAATGATTCCTTAATATTGAAATAAAAAGTTATTTTGGGAAATTATTTCACTTATAAGAAGGGAAAATGTCTTGTTACAAGTGAAATAATCTGCCAATGGAACAAGCCCCTATGTTGGGCTGAAAATTTACCAGTAAGTTAGTTTTCTCTTGTTTCAAGTGTACTAAGATGTTAGTACTAGAAATTAGACCACTTGGTAAGACTTTCCAGGTTTCCAGGAAGCTCCTGTAAAATCCTTCCTCTTTTCTACAAAAGTGCTGACCTATGCAGTACCAGTCAGGTCTCCTGTTGGGGATTTCCAAACTCTTTGGGTGTTTCTGTTTCAAACATTGACTCTGTAACCAATGTCTGACAGTTTCTGCATTGTGCATCACATCTCAGCTATTCACTAGACTGACTCTTCTGGACAGAGGGACTGAAGGTTGTTCCAGGAATCTGCTCCAGCCACTTCCCCAAACAGGACACCTCCCCATGTGGAACCTGAGGTTTCATTGCATTGTTTCATACAAAGCAAGCACTCAGAATAAAATATATTAATTAAAACTTTAAAGAATTCTGGGTGAGAGGCATGGTACACCAGTCTAATGTGTAGACATACAGTTCAGTCCCTTTCCCACCCCAATTTGCTTTAATGTCAGGCATTTCAAAGATTCAAAGCAACATAAAATACAGAGACAATGTTAAAACAGATAATACACACAAGCATCAATGAAAGACAGGAAACCTTGCATGCTAACAGTCATGTTTTTCTCTTAAAGCATTTCTCTGACTGGAATAGCAGTCATATTTCCTCCATACCTTCCTTGTATCACGATCGGTCCAGTCTGTTCACATATTTCTTTACCCATTCAGACATAAAACTGGGTGTAACCAACAAAATATGACAAATAATATTGTCATAGTTTCTGCTCAGCGTTCAGTTTTAAGGACGTGAAGCTGGCACAGTGACTGTCACTGAGAGAAGACATGGCAGAACAGAGAGTTCAGATGGACCGAAACACCTTCAACTGTTCGATCTGTTTGGATCTACTGACCGAGCCGGTGACTATTCCCTGTGGACACAGCTACTGTATGAACTGCATTGTGGGTCACTGGAATGAAGGAGCCTACAGCTGCCCGCAGTGCAGGAAAACATTTACACCGAGGCCTGTCCTGGTGAAAAACATCATATTAGTAGCTGCAGTGGAGCAACTGAGGAGCAATCGACATGAAGCTGCTGCTGCTGCTGCTGCTGCTACTGCTGCTGCTGCTGCTGCTGTTGCTGCTGCTGCTGGTGCTGATCCCCACTATGCTGGACCTCAAGATGTGGCCTGTGATTTCTGCTCTGGAAGACAACTGAAAGCCATCAAGTCCTGTTTAATCTGCCAGAACGCGTACTGTGAGGAACATCTGGAGCCTCATTATGAAGATTTCTATCTAGAGAATCACATTCTGGTGGAGCCGTTCAAGAACCTCCATCAGAACTCTTCTTCAGCAGACGTCCTACAGAGTCTCTTATGGCCTGAGGTCGAACTCTACACTGAATGTATTTTAGTGTCAGAACCAGAACCAAAGACCCGAGGTGACTTCTTAAAATATTTACGAGAAATCACACTGGACCCAAACACAGCACACCCTCAGCTGTTACTGTCAGAGCGTAACAGGAAGGTCACTTTTGCACGTCAACAACGATGGCGCTTCAGACACCCAGACAGATTCAGGAAATGGTTTCAGGTTCTGAGCAGAGAGAGTCTGACTGGACGTTGTTACTGGGAGGTGGAGTTGAGAGGGAAGGGGGTTTCTGTAGCAGTCGCGTACAAGAATACGCGATACATCAGAACAGGAATTGTGAATGAATGTGGATTTGGACATAATGATAAATCCTGGGCTTTACTTTTTGACAAAAGTAGTAATTCATTCTGGCACAACAACATCAAAACCCCCATCCCAGATCCTCATTGCTCCAGAGTGGGAGTGTACCTGGATCACAGCGCAGGTGATCTGTTCTTCTACAGCGTCTCTGACACCATGACTCTGCTGCACAGAGTCCAGACCAGATTCACTCAGCCGCTGCTGGCTGGACTTAGGATGCATAACACGGCACTTTCTGCTGAGTTCTGTGAACCCATAGAGACATCATTCACTTAAATCTCTCCACTTTTATTTTGGTTATTATTGTTGTTCATTAACAAATGGGCACAAATGATTTTATTCTGAAAATTGTGTGCAGACATTTTTTTTCCAAAGCCAGGTTGAAAATAGTTAAACCAGCTGATTGGTTTTGACCTTTTTGAGCCCTGACACTCATGAAGCAACAGATATTGTCTCATTGTGATTTTATGTGTTATGCTGTTGTTTTTTATTTGTGGTAAATAGGATAAAACTCACATTATTTCATTGTCTAGAACTGTCTGTGATGACACACTGCCACCTACAGGGTGGTTTGTTATTGCAAGACACCAAATCCAATAATTGTGATTATAGATTAAGGAGAACTTCTCACAGATTCTTGTTATACCTTCATCAATATTAGTTATGAATATCTTTTGGATCACCATGAATAAACTTCATATTTGTCTAATTCTTTGTGAGATTTTGTGTTTATTTATTCAGCAATTTAGCAGCAAACAGAGTTTTTGAATTAAAAATGTTAATTTTGTAATCTTTCATTGTATAAAACAATATTATGCATAACTGCACAAATTAAAACTTTCCTTCTTTTGTAATATTTCTTGTTATATATATATTTAAACAAACTTTTCACAAAATATGATGATAAATAATATTCCTAATCTGGACTCTAAGCAGTTCCAGGATGTGTTGGAGTTAAAGAACTTCAGATTTTCATTTTCTTTATGAATCATTTGATCCGAAATATTTTCAGTCTGAAGAGGCTGAAATGTTCTGGTTCTGTCTGAAGATGGTTGAGGATCTTTATGAATCATATAAAAGTCCTGAAGGGAAAGTTTGCTTCCAGAAGACTGAAATCCCCCTCTGTAACTCACAGCGTTTGTTTCTCTGTGTGGTGGAAATTCATACTTTAATTTGTATAAATGGAAGCAATCAGGCTGGAACATGAGGAGTTGGAGTTGAGCAGGTGTGAAGTGTGAGGAGATCCTGGGAGTCTGGATTCAGTTTTTTATATTTACAGTACAGAAAACATACAAATAGAGAAAGAACCAAATAAGAATTTTATTTAGAGATTAAAAACACAGATGCATTGTATGTAAGTAAAAATAATGAAGCAATAATAAACAATTTCTCTATGTCATGTACACAATTTTCCTGTAGAGGGCAGCATCCTGCCAAAACCACAGCTAAACAGGGTTTATTCTGTGTTTTATTCTCATTGGTCCAAAGTCTTTTGTGCTTAAAGCAACAAGCGTAAACATTCTTGTGCTGATCATCTGTCTTAAAGAGGAAATGAACAGATTCAACAAAACCAGAAAATCTAATTTGAAGAAAATCAAGGGCAATCTGGCTATTGATTTTTGAAACAACAATGATCAAGAAACAAAAATCAGAATCAAACTTGCTGAACCTTGAGTAGATTTTGACTATTTGGGATTACAGAACTCTGCAAAACCTCCAGGAAACACAGAAACCCCAGCGTGCAGCGGCTCAGTGAATCTGGTCTGGACTCTGTGGATCAGAGTCATGGATTCAGAGACGCTGTAGAAGGACAGAATACCTGCTCTGTGATCCAGGTACACTCCCACTCTGGAGGAAACTGGACCTGAGATGGAGGTCCAGATGTTTGTGACCAAATGTAGAAGTATTTTTATAAGAAGAAAATGTCCAAGATTTGACATTGTATCCAAATCTACATTCATTCCCACTTCCGTCTCTGCTGATATTCTTATATGCGATTTATGTAGCGACGGCTACATAAATCCCTGAACCGCTCCACTCCACCTCCCAGTAACAACGTCCAGTAAGACTCTCTCTGCTCAGAGCTTCAATGAAGTAAGTGAATCTCTCTGGGTGACTAAAATAAGACTTATGCTGACCCATTGCTGTCACCTTCCTATTCCCCTCTAATAGTAATAGATAACTGTGAGCTGTGTTTGGATCCAGAGTGATTTCACATGAATATTTTAAGAATCCAGCTCTGGTCTTTGGTTCTGGTTCTGACAGTAAAACCTCAGTGACCATCAGTGAGATGTTTGTCCATGAGTCTCTCAGGACATCCTGTAGTTTCTCTCTGAGCTCTGACACAGCTGCTGTCACGTCCTCAAAGTGTCTCAGAGGACAGATGTTGATGCTGGATGAGCCTGTAGACTCACTGAGTGCAGATGTAGGCCATAAAATGATTTCCCAAGATTTAAACATTTCACTCTTCAATCCATCTTTCAGAAATGGAAAGAGTCTGGCATAACTATAATCCCACCAAGATAAGGCCTAGTCAAAGTCCACCTGAACTTCCAGGCTGAACAAGGAGAGCTCTGATCAGAGATGCAGCCAAGAAGATCCACAGCTCAGGTGGGAATCTGACCAACTATTAGCCATCGCTGCATTAATGTTGTCTTGTCCAGTTTGCAGTTTTCCATGTTGGTCACAGCAAACATGTGGAAGAAGGAGCTTTAGTCAGACCAGAACGAAATTCAACTGTTTGGCCAAAATACAAAAGTGAAGTCAAGTCAAAGTTTATTTATATAGAACATTTACAGCAACCTCAGCTGATCAAAATGTTTCACAACAATCATAACATCACAAGTAGATAAATGATAAAACAAAAATTTAAATCAATTATAAAATTGGCAGAAAATACCCAAAAATAATATGAATAAAAACCAAGACAGGCAGAGAACTAACATTGCACATCACTCTGAACTCACCATCGGCAGTGCAGCATCATGCTTCTCTTCAGCAGAGAATCTGGTCGGAGTTGATGGGACGATGGATGGAGACAAATTCAGGAAAATGTTGGAAGAAAACCTGTTGAGTCTAAAGACTGAGGATGGGCGGCGCTCCAGCTTCCAGCGGAATAATGACCTTAACACAAAGCCAGAGCGTCAATATCACAAAACATATTCATCTGTTAGAATGGCCTTGTCAAAGTCCAGACATAAACCCGACCCAGAATCAGAAACATCAGAATAGAAATGGTTGAGCTCAATCAGATTAGAAGAATGGACAAAGATTTCCTTTAGTAGCCAAACTCTAAAAGACCAACAGTCATTTGTAAAAAATGTTTCTAAGTCTGAATAATTTTTGTTCTGCTTCACATTTGTAAACCACTTTGTGTTTGTCTGTCACATTAAATTCTAATGAAATATTTTATTGGTTGTAATGTGAGAAAATATGGAACATTTCAGAATATGAAAACTTTTGCAAACCTGCAGTTACCTGACTGTACATGATGTCAGGTAAACATGTGACTGCAGGTAAAACAACTTAAACTCTTCTGGAAAGTTTTTTAAAATATGTTTTTAAGAAACATTTTGACCATTCTTTCAGAAGTGCATCTGAGAGGTCAGACACTGATGTTGGACAAAAAGGCAAGCGAATAGTTTCCGCTGTATTTCATCTCAAACCTGTTCTACCAAGTTGAAGTCTGGATTTTCTGTAACCTGATCAAGTTTCTCCTCATTAAACTCCTGACCTGATCAGACGTGTTGGAACAGAACTGGGCACTCTGTAAACTGTTCACAGAACAGTTTATAGAGTGTTCTGTGAACAGTTTATAGACTGTGTTATTTCCCAGAACACTGGGAAATAAACACATTTATTTGAACTTTGAACTGTTTTCAATACTTCTAATAATATGAAACACAGCTATAAAGTTTATTTGCTGAACCTTACACAGTTTCACAACTTTTTAATGAATGTTTGACCAAAGCGAGACCTTGACCTTTGTCTGCATCCCATAAAATTAAATAGACCAACATGATGTAGATGCTAAAATGTAATTAAATGAGATTAAAGAATAAAACAGATAAATTATTAAACATGAGGAACAAGAAGTTTAAAACAAAACTTGGTTCACACTTGCAACCACAGAGATGAGCAGTGAAGAAATGTGACGTGTTTATTCTAAGGTTTCTCCAACTAAAAGCATAAAATCATAAAACTGGGTGTAACCAACAAAATCTGACAGATAATATTGTCATAGTTTCTGCTCAGCGTTCAGTTTTAAGGACGTGAAGCTGGCACAGTGACTGTCACTGAGAGAAGACATGGCAGAACAGAGAGTTCAGATGGACCGAAACACCTTCAACTGTTCGATCTGTTTGGATCTACTGACCGAGCCGGTGACTATTCCCTGTGGACACAGCTACTGTATGAACTGCATTGTGGGTCACTGGAATGAAGGAGCCTACAGCTGCCCGCAGTGCAGGAAAACATTTACACCGAGGCCTGTCCTGGTGAAAAACATCATATTAGTAGCTGCAGTGGAGCAACTGAGGAGCAATCGACATGAAGCTGCTGCTGCTGCTGCTGCTACTGCTGCTGCTGCTGCTGCTGTTGTTGCTGCTGCTGGTGCTGATCCCCACTATGCTGGACCTCAAGATGTGGCCTGTGATTTCTGCTCTGGAAGACAACTGAAAGCCATCAAGTCCTGTTTAATCTGCCAGAACGCGTACTGTGAGGAACATCTGGAGCCTCATTATGAAGATTTCTATCTAGAGAATCACATTCTGGTGGAGCCGTTCAAGAACCTCCATCAGAACTCTTCTTCAGCAGACGTCCTACAGAGTCTCTTATGGCCTGAGGTCGAACTCTACACTGAATGTATTTTAGTGTCAGAACCAGAACCAAAGACCCGAGGTGACTTCTTAAAATATTTACGAGAAATCACACTGGACCCAAACACAGCACACCCTCAGCTGTTACTGTCAGAGCGTAACAGGAAGGTCACTTTTGCACATCAACAACGATGGCGCTTCAGACACCCAGACAGATTCAGGAAATGGTTTCAGGTTCTGAGCAGAGAGAGTCTGACTGGACGTTGTTACTGGGAGGTGGAGTTGAGAGGGAAGGGGGTTTCTGTAGCAGTCGCGTACAAGAATACGCGATACATCAGAACAGGAATTGTGAATGAATGTGGATTTGGACATAATGATAAATCCTGGGCTTTACTTTTTGACAAAAGTAGTAATTCATTCTGGCACAACAACATCAAAACCCCCATCCCAGATCCTCATTGCTCCAGAGTGGGAGTGTACCTGGATCACAGCGCAGGTGATCTGTTCTTCTACAGCGTCTCTGACACCATGACTCTGCTGCACAGAGTCCAGACCAGATTCACTCAGCCGCTGCTGGCTGGACTTAGGATGCATAACACGGCACTTTCTGCTGAGTTCTGTGAACCCATAGAGACATCATTCACTTAAATCTCTCCACTTTTATTTTGGTTATTATTGTTGTTCATTAACAAATGGGCACAAATGATTTTATTCTGAAAATTGTGTGCAGACATTTTTTTTCCAAAGCCAGGTTGAAAATAGTTAAACCAGCTGATTGGTTTTGACCTTTTTGAGCCCTGACACTCATGAAGCAACAGATATTGTCTCATTGTGATTTTATGTGTTATGCTGTTGTTTTTTATTTGTGGTAAATAGGATAAAACTCACATTATTTCATTGTCTAGAACTGTCTGTGATGACACACTGCCACCTACAGGGTGGTTTGTTATTGCAAGACACCAAATCCAATAATGATTATAATCCAATTGTGATTATAGATTAAGGAGAACTTCTCACAGATTCTTGTTATACCTTCATCAATATTAGTTATGAATATCTTTTGGATCACCATGAATAAACTTCATATTTGTCTAATTCTTTGTGAGATTTTGTGTCTATTTATTCAGCAATTTAGCAGCAAACAGAGTTTTTGAATTAAAAATGTTAATTTTGTAATCTTTCATTGTACAAATCAATATTATGCATAACTGCACAAATTAAAACTTTCCTTCTTTTGTAATATTTCTTGTTATATATATATTTAAACAAACTTTTCACAAAATATGATGATAAATAATATTCCTAATCTGGACTCTAAGCAGTTCCAGGATGTGTTGGAGTTAAAGAACTTCAGATTTTCATTTTCTTTATGAATCATTTGATCCGAAATATTTTCAGTCTGAAGAGGCTGAAATGTTCTGGTTCTGTCTGAAGATGGTTGAGGATCTTTATGAATCATATAAAAGTCCTGAAGGGAAAGTTTGCTTCCAGAAGACTGAAATCCCCCTCTGTAACTCACAGCGTTTGTTTCTCTGTGTGGTGGAAATTCATACTTTAATTTGTATAAATGGAAGCAGTTCAGGCTGGAACATGAGGAGTTGGAGTTGAGCAGGTGTGAAGTGTGAGGAGATCCTGGGAGTCTGGATTCAGTTTTTTATATTTACAGTACAGAAAACATACAAATAGAGAAAGAACCAAATAAGAATTTTATTTAGAGATTAAAAACACAGATGCATTGTATGTAAGTAAAAATAATGAAGCAATAATAAACAATTTCTCTATGTCATGTACACAATTTTCCTGTAGAGGGCAGCATCCTGCCAAAACCACAGCTAAACAGGGTTTATTCTGTGTTTTATTCTCATTGGTCCAAAGTCTTTTGTGCTTAAAGCAACAAGCGTAAACATTCTTGTGCTGATCATCTGTCTTAAAGAGGAAATGAACAGATTCAACAAAACCAGAAAATCTGATTTGAAGAAAACAAAAGCTGAAAGCTCTGAACAGTTTAGACAAAAAAAAACAGTGATCATCAAAATAATCTGCTTGAGGAGTAAAACTTAGAATCAAACTCACTAGACCTTCAGTGGATTCTGTCCATTTGGTTTACAGAACTCAGCAGAACCTCCAATATTACAAACCCAAACCCCAGCCAGCAGCGGCTCAGTGAATCTGGTCTGGACTCTGTGGATCAGAGTCATGGATTCAGAGACGCTGTAGAAGGACAGAATACCTGCTCTGTGATCCAGGTACACTCCCACTCTGGAGGAAACTGGACCTGAGATGGGAGTTGACTCGTTGTTGTGACAAAATTCAGAATTGTTTTGGTAACAATTTAATGCCCAAGATTTGTCATTACCGCCAAATCCACTTTCACTCCCACCTCCTGCTCTGCTGATGTTCTTGTATGCGACGGCTATATAAACTCTACCGCTCCACTCCGCCTCCCAGTAACAACGTCCAGTTAAACTCTCTCTGCTCAGAGCCTGATAACAATGAGTGAATCTGTCTGGGTGACTGGAATAAGGTGGACATTGTTCCATCACTAGCACCTTCCTGTTCCCCTCTGATAGTAATAGATAACTGTGAGCTGTGTTTGGATCCAGTGTGATGTCACATGAATATTTAAAAAATCCAGCCCTTCCTGTTGGTTGTTGTTCTGGTTCTGGTTCTGGCAGTAGAACATTCTCCTTAGTGACTGTCACTGGGATGCTTTTCCATGTGTCTTTCAGAATGTTCTGTAGTTGATCTCTGAACTTTGTCACAGCCTCTGTCATGTCTTTAAAGTATGGAGGAAGGAAATTTAAACTGGAATATTTGGTAGACTCACTGAGTGCTGGCAGTGAGGGGTAGTTGAGGAGAAACTGGTTGTGATCCTCTGTGTGTGAGAGCTGCTCCAGCTCAGCGTCTTTCCTCTTCAGCTCAGTGATCTCCTGCTCCAGCTTCTCCTGAACATCTTTGACTCGACTCACTTCAGTTTCCTGCTGGGATCTGATCTGCTGCTTCACATCAGAGCTTCTTTCCTGGAGGAGACGGATCAGCTGGGTGAAGATCTTCTCACTGTCCTCCACTGTTTTATCAGTAGAGTGATTGATGGCCTCCACCTCCTGTTGAAGCAGCTTCACATCTTTCTCTCTGTCCTGGATTCTCTGCTGGATGTTTCCTCGTCTCTCCTCCAGCTCTCTCTGCCTCTCAGCTCTTCCTGCTGCAGCTGACACTGTTTTGTGGCCTTGATGTTCCACCAGTAGTAAGATCATCTCATCACCATAATGAGAGCAGATGTTCTCTGCCTGTTCTTCCATTTCTCCTCTCAGCTGCAGTCAGTGTGAATGTCTGAATTCATGAAAACAGAGTCTACTTTGAGTTTTGATCAACTAATTACATGCAGAGAGGCTGCAGCCAATCAGCTTTCACCTTCAGTAGAGTTACGGTTCCACCCAGCTTCAAGGTTCAGATCTGAAGGTGAGATAAGAAGGAGAGAGAGGAGATGCTCTGTTTAAATGCAGGGATCTGAATAGTCCTGGATATGATCAGGTAGCTGGGATTCACCGAACCGCAGCAGCAGAACTTAGTTATTCAAACATGAAGCCCGTCTGAACAGGAACAGCTAAGTTAGGGTAAAACAATCCAGCCAAGATTCCAACCAAAGTCATCTTTAAAACACCGTGAGGTTGATCACAGACGTCGACACTGAAAAACCGTCTTCTTCTTATCGTATACTAGATAAGAAAATATTGATTAATAATAATAATATAAATGAACCAATAAACTAAATGTCTGAAAGAAGTTTTATTTGTGGAATATTTTAAACAACACAGCATTGATACGGCTCCATTATGGTTACTGTCAGGTTGGATGGCTATATATAGTATCTATCCATCACCACTGGATTGTTTGCATTTACATCACTATGAACTTGGGTAACATCCCACTTTTAATGCATTGGGCTCAGACATTTCCATCTAAAATAACTCCAACTCCACTGGGAAGTCTCTCTCTGCAACGTTTAGGTGAGTTTTAAAAACATTCTTCCTCAAGTGACTTTCTGAGGTCTGACACTGATGCTGGACGAGAAAGCATGGCTGCAGTCTCAACTCTAATTCATGCAAGAGGTGTTTTTGTCAGGTTATCAGGCTTCTGTGCAAATCAGTCTAGTTCCTCACTTGTGTCTTTTGAAAGTTTTTAAACACCCAGTCAATTTTCCAATGAGGAAAAAACTGAAGTCATCAAAATTAACAGTTTTATTGAACCAAAGTCTTTATAGGATTTCTAGTTTTATATTGTACTATTTGTTAATCATCTGCCACCAAGCAGCAGCAGGCTGTTGTAATTCCCACAGTAAGAGCGCGCTTCTACCTAACTAAGCTTTTATTGCATCATAACAAAACCTTTACTGAATGCGACTGAAATCAAGTCTAGACTTGCTAAAACCTCCAGTGACTGTCTGGGTGACTTTATCTATTGTAACGACAAGGAACTTTTATTTCCACATACTTGATAATTATTGTTTTTTATAATTATCAAGTTTAGACAAAATTAGGGAGAAAAGAAGAAAATCTTATCACCATCCGTCTGAGGAAGAGAATTTATTAGAAAATCCATAACATCACTAATGTAGTTTCTGAACATTTTTAAACACTTCTAACAATATAAAGCAGAGCATATACTTTCATGATTTAAAGTGGTTTGAAGTGCTTTGTTACTGAAATGTGCTACAAATAAACTCAATTGATTGTAATATAAAACACAGATATAAAATGTATTTTCTGAACCTTGGACAGTTTTGTAACTACCATAAATGTTTGATCCAACCAAGAAGCTTTTATGATCTGAAATGATCTGAATAAAAATGAGCAACTGATATGAGATTCCTTGACCTTTGTCTGGATCCAATAAATGTAAACTGATATAGATGTTAAAATGTAACTAAATATGTTTAATGGAGAAAATCAAATCTGGATTCAAACTTTACAATGAAGTTTCTCCTCTTAAAAACCAAAGAAAGACATGAAATCAGCTCAAGTCCACAATGATGCATCTGTCCTTTCATGCATGGCAGGACTCAGCAAAATGAGTTCAAACATGAAAGGATCAAAGCTCTGCTTTCATTTTTATTAAAGTCAATAAAATCTCCTGCAGAAACTGTCAGCAGGTTAAATTCCCATGAAACTGAGATTTTTTGTACAGGTTCACTGATTGTTTTTAGTAAAACCTCACAGAGTTTAGAGATGTTCAATGTTTGTAGCTCTAGAAAACAACATGGATGAAGCAGGAAAATCTGTCAGAATAAACTGAGATAAGAAATTATTGAAGGAGTTGATGATATTAGAACAGAAACAGTAGAAAACAGTTATAACATTTTATGTTACAAGTCATTTGACAGAAACGACTCCACAGGTTTAAAACTAAACAGAGAATCAAGTTATGATTTAAGTAACAAGAATACAAGTTCATATAAATACCATCATCGCCTCAGTTTTCTGAGTTCACAGAATAACATCCATGTAAAAAAGAAATTAAAATTTTTTATTAACATTGATCATTTAATTTACAATTACTCAAAAAATCCCCCACAAACCAGTTTTCAAATATAATATTAAAACTCATGTTGATCTGAGTCAGCTTTAAATCAGATGACAAACATTTCAGCACAACAATGAGGCTCATAAGTATTCATACCTCTTAGAGATTGAGGTTTAATTATAGACAGACAAACATGTTTCTTCATACTAGACATAATGTTAACAGTTTGGAGCTGCCCACGTATAATTAAACAACATGTCTGTCTGATGACGTCTAAATGTTGTCAGATTTTTCTGAGCTTTAAACAGTAAGCTCTAACTAATCGGACCTGGTTAAGAGTTCTGGTTCTTTTCAGGTCCGCACAGATTGTTTGGAACATTTATCTTCATGAGTACAGCTGTTAGTTACCATTACATAATTTCCCTGCAGGTATCAGGCTTTTCTTTCTCTCACATTAAAACTCAGGGAGCTTTGTGACCTATCTGAGTTGGCAGAACTCAGCAGAGTCTCCGGGTTCATACAGTCGTATCCCAGCATGCAGGGGCTGAGTGAATCTGGTCTGGACTCTGTGGAGGAGAGTCATGGTTTTACAGGCACCGAACTGAGTTGTGTGGAAGTAACTAATTTCAGGGACGCTGTAGAAGGACAGAATACCTGCTATGTGATCCAGGTACACTCCTATTGTAGACGAACGAGGAGCTGAGATCAGAGTCAGAGCTTTGTTGTGTCTGAATACATACATGAGTTCGCAGCACTCCAGAGCCCAGGAGTTTTCATTCAGTCCAAATGTGTATTCATTTGTCCTGCCTGTTCTCCACATATCTTTGTATGCAACAGCCACTGTGAATCTACCAGAGCCCTTCACCTCCCAGTAAGAACATCGATTCAGAGAGCCTTTACTCAACACTTGGAAGCATCTATTAAACCGTTCATAGTCGTCTTTAAATAGTCCTGGGTCCTTTTGAACTGCTTTTTTTCTCGTGACAGACAAATATCTGTTTGCTGTGTTTGAGTTCAGTGTTAGCTCCTGAGAAAACTTCAGTAGTTTGTTTCTGTCCATCAGCCCCTCTGTGGGAGTTGATGATGAAGCCTCTGAGTCAATCTCCTTCAGGGAAATCTCCATCCATCTTTTGGTCACTATTTCGTCAACCATGATTTCAGCCTGTGGGACAGCTGCTTTTACATCATCGAGAAACCATACTCCAGAACACTGAGGTATTCTGATGCAGGGCATTCGAATGGGGAGTTTTGTTTCTAGCATGGAATTATTCAGGAACTGGATGTGATCCTCTGTAACTAAGAGCTGCTCCAGCTCAGCGTCTTTCCTCTTCAGCTCAGTGATCTCCTGCTCCAACTCGTTCTGCATTCTTTCAGAATATTGTATATCGGCTTCCTGTTTTGATTTAATCTCATTCTTCACATCTAAACTTTTTTTCTGGATCAGATTAATCAGATCAATAAAGATCTTCTCACATGCTTCAACTGATTTATCAGCAGAGCGATTAATGAACACAACTTTCTCTTTTTGCTCTTTCATGTCTTTCTCTCTGTCCTGGATTCTCTGCTGGATGTTTCCTCGTCTCTCCTCCAGCTCTCTCTGCCTCTCAGCTCTTTCTGCTGCAGCTGACACTGTGTCATGACCTTTATGTTCATCCACAGAGCAGAGATAACAGATACACTTCTGATCAGTGCGGCAGAAGATATCAATCACCTTACCATGCTTAGAGCAGATGTTCTCCTGCAGGTTCTTGTTCGGCTCCACCAGCTTGTGTTTCTTAAATGTAGCTGAATCATAATGAGGCTGAATGTGTTTCTCACAGTAAGAGGCCAGACAGACTAAACAGGACTTGATGGCTTTCTGTTTTCTCTCAGTGCAGAAATCACAGGTCACATCTTCAGGTCCAGCATAGCGGTGATCAGCAGGAGCAGCTTGGAGTCCAGTCTTCAGATCTTCTAATAATTCAGCTAACATTATGTTTTTCTTCAGATCAGGCCTCCGTGTGAAAGTTTTCCTGCACTGAGGGCAGCTGTGGATTCCTTTCTGATTCTCTCCATCCCAGAAGCTTTTAATACAGTTCATACAGTAACTGTGTCCACAGGGAATCGTCACTGGATCCTTCAGTAGATCCAAACAGATCGAACAGGAGAATTTTCTCTGGTTGAGCTGATTTTCTCTCTGCTCCATTTTCTGTTCACAGCAAGAGACGCACCACAGGTCCGTTTCATCAATGAGCAAATAAAGTGAACAAACCTGAACCTGCCTGTCTCAGCATGTTGTTCACACCCATCTTCATGTTTAAGAGGTGGCAACAAACAACTATGGAGGAGTGACTGGGAGCTTTGTTAGGGTGTAACTAAGAACAGATGATCTGATCTTTCTTTCTACTTTACTGTCCCAAGACTCTCCACATACAGAACAATTATTCTCTACTGCTGCTGTTGTATCGACCCTTCCAGACCTCTCAGGTATTCTGGTTTTAGTTCTGCTCTTCATCCCCAGAACCAGAAACAAAAGCAGAGAAGCAGCATTCAACTTCTATGCACCACAAATCTGGAACAAACTTCCAGTAACTGCAAACCAGCCGAAACACGGAGTGCCTTTAAAACCCACCTGGTCAGAGTTGCTTTTAAAACATTATAAATGAAACATTTAACGATGACACTTCACTACGTGTAATGTTTAAATTGTTGAATGTGTGTTTTATGACTTTAATAAATATACTTTTATTTTAAAAGCAAATTTAAATCCAAATCTGCAAACAATGGAAAGTTTTACAATGTATAGTGAATAAAATTGGAAAGAGATTTGGTAAATCTCTGTGTTTGGGATCTAAGCTTGGAAAACAGTAAATAATTATCAGATTTGATTCCTACAAATAAATTTAATTATCTTCTACTTCTGTCAAAAAAGCTGATTTCATGGAGGCCTAAACATTACCCAAAATGCAGTTTTCATATAAATTCACATGTAAAGACAGTGAAAACTCCACAGTGCCCCTAAACTACAGCTGGTTATAACCCTCACCCCAAAAAATGCAAAAAGTGCTGCAAGTCTTCTGGTTTAGTCAGTGTTTAAAAACAAAAATCAACAATTTAAACAAAAAAAAATAAATACATTTGTTAAATGTATTATTACATTTTTTTAAACATTGATGTTAAAAGGTTAACATTGAAATTTGAAACTGGGACTCAAATAGGGCTCTGTAAACATCTCACAAAGATATTGATCAAATGTGCTGAGTGAAGTTCTTAGGCATGAGAGATTAATAGTTACTTTTTCTCTATAAAACTGGAAACCGATAAATAAATTCTGTATTTTCTCTGAAATCTCCATTATTGATGTTAGTTAAATCCAGATCATGTCTTACTTGCTGGGCTGACTGCAGATCCTGTGAGTGTGAATGTGAGACTGGATCATTTAGAGATGAAGAACATAAATATCCTCTTCATCACAACAAGAGTGTCTTCAGTCAGAGCCTCCTTCAGAGCCACTGTATTACTGACCTCTACAGGAAAACCTTCCTACTCTCAGTCATCAGCATTTAAAGTCAACCTTTGCAGAAACGTAAAGTTTGAGGCACAGCAGCTGTTAGTTTCTCTGTAGGATTAATGAAGTTTTTATTTTTAGATTGAAGTGAATTGAATCTCTCTGTTTTTATTGCTTAGCCTTTTGATTTTCCAGAAAGCATTGATGGAGTCAGAGTAAGCAGAAGTATTGATTCTGGCAGAATAAACTGGACTGGAAGCCTTAAAAAGACGTCAATCTAATTTTATATGTATAGCACATTTCAGTAACAAGGCGATTCAAAGTGCTTTATATCATTAAAACACAAAAAAACAACAATTTAAACATTAAATTTGTCCAAGTGCTGCCATTACACACCAAAATGTTCATAATCATTTATTAAGGTACAAAATCAGCTCTAAGCAAGTCGGGTTTTAGTTTACATTTAAACGATGATAAATTCCTGCACTTTTATTTCTTTAGAAACATTTCAATAAATTATTATTTTTTTTACTCTGCACTAAACCAATATTTTCAACATTTTGCCTTCAGTTAAGCAGGTTGTGAAAAGCTGTTATCAGTAAAAACACTTCAGGATTCAGGATTTTTGCATTTTATTTCAATTATTTTATTTTATTTGCAGAAGAGAGACGATGAACTGACGGACAAAACCAAATAAAATGCACCAAATATAGTTAAAACAACAACAAAGGCAAAACCATCTAAATAAAATCCAACAATCTAAGAGGTTGTGAGGCTTTCTGGGAATCCATCCAGGCAGTTCAGAGGTTTATATGCTGGTCTTGCAGTTTTGGCTAAAAGCTCTGTGAGCCACTAGGTGGTGCTGTAATCCTATGAGCCCAACCTCTTTATGGGCACTTTTGTCCCTGTTCATCTCTAACATGACAGGAACTTTCATGTTGGCAAAAATCATGTTATAGGTCATTGTTTGGAGCTGCTAAAGCTAGCATGTAGCAGCTAAAGCTAGCATGTAGCAGCTAAAGCTAGCATGTAGCTGCTAAAGCCAGCATGTAGCTGCTAAAGCTAGCATGTAGCTGCTGAAGCCAGCATGTAGCAGCTAAAGCTAGCATGTAGCTGCTAAAGCCAGCATGTAGCTGCTGAAGCCAGCATGTAGCAGCTAAAGCTAGCATGTAGCTGCTGAAGCCAGCATGTAGCTGCTAAAGCTAGCATGTAGCTGCTGAAGCCAGCATGTAGCAGCTAAAGCTAGCATGTAGCTGCTAAAGCCAGCATGTAGCTGCTGAAGCCAGCATGTAGCAGCTAAAGCTAGCATGTAGCTGCTGAAGCCAGCATGTAGCTGCTAAAGCTAGCATGTAGCTGCTGAAGCCAGCATGTAGCTGCTGAAGCCAGCATGTAGCAGCTAAAGCTAGCATGTAGCCGCTAAAGCCAGCATGTAGCAGCTAAAGCTAGCATGTAGCTGCTGAAGCCAGCATGTAGCAGCTAAAGCTAGCATGTAGCTGCTGAAGCCAGCATGTAGCAGCTAAAGCTAGCATGTAGCTGCTGAAGCAGCAGGTTCATTAAGGCCAGGGGTCGGCAACCTGTGGCTCTTAATAACTTCAGCCAAATATGATAAAGAATTGAACAAATCTTTATCTTTAATTTACCTTTAATTTTTTCAAAAACTAAAGGTATAAATAAATGCTAACAGTTTTCACAAAAGTAGTGTTTGGAATGTTTTATGTGAAATAACTTGTTTCCTTCAAAGCATATTTAGAGTAATTTATAATGAAGGGACATTATGAAAACAGAAAAACAAGTGTTAACTTTAACATCATAGAAACAAAAACATATTTTGATTCATTTAGAAATTTAACATTAACAGCATAAATGTTTTTACAGCATAAATTGTCAATTATTACTCGAAAGGGATAAATGTTTGATACATTTTCAAATCAACCTAAATCAGCCTTTAGCAGATTTGTGGATGGTGAATTAAATGTTAAAATATTCAAATATAAAATTTAATTAATATAAAAAAATGTGAAGATCGTTTTTAAATGTTGATGTAATTCAGACAAAAAGACAAACTCAAGATTTGGATTCCTGAGCTACAGTGATGAAGAGTTAGAAGTGACCCAATATTATGAAAATTTGATGTTTAAACATGTTTATCTCATATTTATTTCCATCTAGAGACTCGAGATTTGTGAATATATGACCTCGATAAATGTCCTTATAATGAAAGTTTATCTGTATGAAAGAGTAATTGTAGAAATTACAAATATTTTTTCATCAGTGATGATTAACACAAGTCTGCACAACAGCATCATTTTGTAGTCTAGGAAATCACATTACGCAGTTTATTTTAAATCAGTTTATTTATTGGGCTTAACAGATGTGATGTATTAATGACAGAATTAAGTTTCCTTCTAATATGTCTTCATATACTTTTGATATTTATATCACATTTTTAGTGAGAAGATCCACATGGGCTGAAATCTGAACAAAAGGATGTTTTAATGATGCACAGATCAGTGATACCCATCATCCCTCAAGAGATTCATACAATTATGACATAAAGGCACAACAATAACACTAAACTAAACATAACTTAATGTACAGAGAATATTTAGACGAGGCACTAGCGCGAGAAAAATTTAAGATTTTTTTTTGTGAAAAGAAGAAAATGTCACAGAAATACAGAAACAGCAATAATACAAATTCAATGAAATGAAAATCACTTGGCTAATTTCTAATAGTCGATCAAATTTAAACAAACAGTTAAAAACAACAAATAAAAGAAATTAACATATAATGCAGAGACTAGAGAGTAACTAACTCAATAAACAGAGGATATCATTATCAATATTATTTAAGCTTACAGAACTCTGCAGAACCAGAAACTCCAACATGAATTGTATTTGTAGAAGACGGGCACTGCATTGATGGACAAACCAAAGTAAAGGCACCAAATACAGGTTAAAAAACTAACAAAAGCAAAAACATCTAAATAAATACAACAATACAACAATCTAAGAGGTTGTGAGGCTTTCTAGGAATCCATCCAGACAGTTCAGAGGTTTATATGCTCATCTTGCAGTTTTGGCACATTCAAACTATCAGCCACTAGGTGGTGCTGTAATCTTATGATCCCAACCTCTTTATGCTCATGTTTCTGTTCGTCTCCAACCTGACAGGAACTTTAACAGAAATCATGTGATGGGTCATTGTTTGGATGGGGTCAGCCATTTTGGGGAGCATCCCGTAGAAAAGCTGCTGAAGCTAACATGTTAGCTGCTAAAGCTAACATGCTAGCATCTAGACCAAGGGTCTGCAACTTGTGGTTCTTAATAACTTTAACCCAAAATATATAATAAAGAATTGAAGAGTGTTTTAAAATATAAAGGTATACATAAATATTAGCTTTAGCAGATTTTCACAAAGGTTTTAGGAATAATTTATGAGAATTTTTCTCCAAAACCTCCAAAGCATTTAGTGTAATTTATAATGGAGTGGACATTATGAAAACATGGATCAATAGGTGCTAAATTTGTCATCACAAAAACAAAAAAGTACTTTGATTCATTCACAAATTAAATAAAATATTTTAATCTCTCTTTATAGTTTGAAAGTGGATTTAAAGGGTAAATTACACATTCAAGCAAAACTTTTAATTCAAGTGAATCAGCCCTCTGCAGAATTGAGACTAGTGAATTAAATGTTAAAATATTAAAAGATTAATGTTAATAAGTATTAAAATATTTGAAGATAACTTTTCTATGTTAATGTAATTCACACAAAAGGACAAAAATCATGTTTGAATCTTTAGAGACTTGACTTGAAAAACAGATTTGTGAAGATTTCTCCTTGATCGCTTTCCTTATTATGAAAGGTTATCCATTTTAAAGCATAATAAAATGAATTACAAATTATTTTTTCATCAATTATAATCGTAAACAAGTCAACCAGGATCCCCATATGGTTTGTTGATTTTCACAGCAGCAACATTTACAGAGGAAAAAAAGGTCTCAAAAATAAAGTATATATAAAACAAGTTATGCAGTTAAAATGTGTTTATTGAGTTTATAAAAAGACAGAGATGATGCATAAATGACTGAATCAACAGCCTTCATATCAATTCATAATATATTTCTATCGCATTGTATTTATGACAAAGTTTTAGATGGGCAAAAGAAAACAAAAGAATGTCTTAAATATGAACAGATATCAGACATTATCAATCAACAGATTCATACCGTTATGACACAAAGGCACAACAATTAAGATGATTCAAACAAAAAAACTTCCAAAAAATAGATTGAGAAATATCAAACAAAAAATATGTAGAATGAAAAACAGCATGATGGCCTGTCTTCATAAAAACACACATATGAAAACAACATTAACAAAGAATTAAAGAAATTAAACTATGGTTCAGATGCCTGACAGCATATATTTCAGGAATGAACTGAGAGAAAAGAAACTATTTAAGTTTACACAATTCTGCAGATTCTTGAGTGTTTTGAAGCCGAATCCCAACATGCAGCGGCTCAGTGAATCTGGTCTGGACTCTGTGGAGGAGAGTCATGGTTTCAGAGATGTTGTAGAAGGACAGAATACCTGCTCTGTGATCCAGGTACACTCCCACTATGGAGGAAACATAAGTTGATAAACTGCTCCATTTGTTTTTGTGACAAAGCTTATTATTGTAAAAATCAATTGCCCAAGATTTGTCATCATATCCAAAAGTACATTCATCCCGTCTTCCCTCTCTGCTGATATTCTTGTATGAGACTGCTATGTAAACATGTGTCTTGCTCCACTCCACCTCCCAGTAACAACGTCCAGTCAGACTCTCTCTGCTCAGAACCTGACAGTAATCAGTGAATCTGTCTGGATGACTTGGATAAATCTGATGTTTATCCATCATTGTCACCTTCCTGTTCCCCTCTGACAGAACCAGCATTGTGTGAGCTGTATTTGGATCCAGTGTGATTTCACGTGAATATTTTAAGAATCCAGCCCTTGTTGTTGGTTCTGGTCCTGATTCTGGTTCTGACAGTAGAACATCCACCTCAGTGACCATCAGTGAGATGTTTGTCCATGAGTCTCTCAGGACGTCCTGTAGTTTCTCTCTGAGCTCTGACACAGCTGCTGTCACGTCCTCAAAGTGTCTCAGAGGACGGATGTTGATGCTGGATGAGCCTGTAGACTCACTGAGTGCTGGCAGTGAGGGGTAGTTGAGGAGAAACTGGGTGTGATCCTCTGTGTGTGAGAGCTGCTCCAGCTCAGCGTCTTTCCTCTTCAGCTCAGTGATCTCCTGCTCCAGCTTCTCCTGAACATCTTTGACTCGACTCACTTCAGTTTCCTGCTGGGATCTGATCTGCTGCTTCACATCAGAGCTTCTTTTCTTGAGGAGACGGATCAGCTGGGTGAAGATCTTCTCACTGTCCTCCACTGTTTTATCAGCAGAGTGATTGATGGCCTCCACCTCCTGGTGAAGCAGCTTCACATCTTTCTCTCTGTCCTGGATTCTCTGCTGGATGTTTCCTCGTCTCTCCTCCAGCTCTCTCTGCCTCTCAGCTCTTTCTGCTGTAGCTGACACTGTGTTGTGGCCTTTATGTTCATCCACAGAGCAGAGATAACAGATACACTTCTTATCCTTGCGGCAGAAGATATCAATCACCTTACCATGCTTAGAGCAGATGTTCTCCTGGAGGTTCTTGTTCGGCTCCACCAGCTTGTGTTTCTTCAAAGGAGCCACATCATAATGAGGCTGAATGTGATTCTCACAGTAAGAGGCCAGACAGATTAAACAGGACTTGATGGCTTTCAGTTTTCTTCCAGTGCAGAAATCACAGGCCACATCTTCAGGTCCAGCATAGCAGTGGTCAGCAGGAGCAGCTTGGAGTCCAGTCTTCTGCAGCTGCTCCACTAAAGCTGCTAGCATGGTGCTCTTCTGTAGGACAGGCCTCGGGATAAAGGTTTTCCTGCACTGAGGGCAGCTGTGGATCCTTCTCTGATCCTCTTCATCCCAGTGATCATTAATACAGTTCATACAGTAGCTGTGTCCACAGGGAATCGTCACCGGATCCTTCAGTAGATCCAGGCAGATCGGACAGGAGAAGCTTTCTCGGTCCAGCTGATTCTGCTCCATTGCTCCTCTCAGTCACACTGTCTGCCTGAGTTCCACTGTCTGAAAGTTTAAGCTCTCATGTACTGATCACATGTCAGTGCAGAGAAGCTGCAGCCAATCAGCTTTTACCTTCATTAGATATTGGTTCCACCTAGCTTCAAAGTCTTCAAGTCTGAAGGGGAGGGGACAGAGAGGAGCTGCTCTGTTTAAATGCAGGCCCTGTTTCTCTAAAGTTTATACAATAATAAAATGCTTTCACCCAGAAGGAAAGCAACAGCATATATTGATTCAGCATTGATCACACGCTGACAGTCAATCATTAGAATTCGACTACAAAACAAAACTGATTCAATGACATCTTTTCAACATTAGTGGTTCCGTCACTTATAAGACGGGATGATGTTGCTGAGACCAAATTTTAGTTTTTGTTTTTTATTCCTCTTTTTGACATTTGGTTAAACATTACTCAGGCAGGGGAACTCTGGTTAAAAATGTCAATTTATTTCCTTAAATCTTTGTCAGTTAAATTCATGAGTTGAACAATTATGTTGTTTCTGGAATGATGACTTACCTTTCCAGGTGTGTTTCATCTACAGGATGCAGCAGCAAAGGAGGAGAAACACATCAGGTGCTGCTTAAAAGCTCCTGGAGAAAACCATGGTAGTTAGGAGGGGTAACACTCTGAGGAGTTGAGATAGATTTATTCATTCTTTGATTTACCTTAAATTTGAGTTGTAATATTTTATGTTTATTTTGATTTCCTCTTTTCTTGGTCTGTCCGATGAAATTCCTCAGGGAGTAAAAACAGCTACTTACCACCACTGGGATCTGGATTTACTTTTATCTATTTTTTATTTTTTCACAAATCAAATCAATAGTTAAACTCTTTGAACAGTAAACCACATTAATTGTTTATTTTTTTTATTACTTTGAGGAATCCAGAATACCAATAAACCTAACATGTATGTTTTTGGTTCTTTGGGAGGAAACTGGAGAACCCAGAGAGAACAAGGAGAACATCCAAACTCCATGCAGAAAGACCTGAACATACTTCATCCTTTCATCCCTCATCACTTCATCCCTCCATCTCTCATCCCTTCATCAATAAATCTTTAGACCCATGTCTTTGTGGCGTGGTCCTTGGTAGAGAAATTATGAAAATAGTTAAAAATTACAGTGAGCTGCATACTTTTTCACATCCCTTGTCACATTATATGATGTCATAGATACAAATTTTAGTTTTTGTTGTGGTGTCAACAAAGTACAATATAATTATGAAGAGAAAGGAAAATGAATTATAGCTTAAAAACTCTGAAAAGTGTGGTGCACATTTCTATTCACCCTATTTGTAGAGAACAAACAGCATCATGAAGGAACACAGCAGACAATCAGAGAGAAAATGGAGGAGAAGTTTAAAGCAGGGCTTGGTTAAAATGTTTGACTTGCATTTAGTGAAACTCCATGTTCATCTGGCTTCTCTTTCTCTGCAGAGACAGTCTGCTGGAACTTCAGTATCCATTCTCTTTTCAACTCTTTCTGCAGCATTTATGTCAAACACAAACTTTTACTAAGAAAAATCTGGTCTAGTTTAGAGAGAAAGAATCTTGGTAAACTTAAAATGAGACAAAACTAAGTTACAAATACATTTTCAGAAATAGGAGCTTGTTTTAATGAAACAATTCCTCTTTAGATGAGGTATCTTTAATTGGTGGATTATTTCACTTGTAACCGGGGAAAATGTCTTATTTTAAATGAAATAATCTGCCCTAAATGTCAAAACTAGTCAAAATAAAATAAATTGAGATATTATGTTACTGTTTTTTGAACTGAGAAAGTATTATTAAAGCAAAAAAAAAAAACAAAAAAAAAACAATACAAAAATTAGAAGTTTATACTAAATATTTACACATGAAACATTCTCAAATTTACAATGAACACAAATACAGACATTATCACACCGGTAAGAATTTTATTCAAAGGGTTAAAACAACTGTTTACAGTACATTGATTCAGCAAAGCTAATAATTATGAAAATGACATCAGCGGCAACAACTGACTAATTACCACAGCTGTCCTCTAGGGGGCAGCGTCCCATCACCAATAGAGATAAACAATGAAGCAACATGACAGTTTATTCTGGAGTTTCTGCTCCTAAAAATCAACAAGACATGAAATCAGCTACAGTCCACAATAAGACAAAAGCTGTTCTCTTATGTGTGACTCAACAAAATGTGTTCAAGCATTATCAAAGAATTAGTGTCACTTTTTCAACCTGAGGAACCTTTTGTCATTTTTTAAGTTTTTGCTGCTATGATAATTTAAAAGAAATTTTCTTGAAACAATATGCATTTAAGAAACTAATCAATTACTTTAATAAAATAAAAACTTTTTTGCACACTATAATCACACATATTAAGAACTTAGTTTATTCTATTTAAGTTGACAGAATTCAGCAGTGTCATTATACATGTGGAGAAAAACTCCAGCATGAAGCGGCTTAGTGAATGTGGTCTGGACTCTGTGGATAAGAGTCATTGTGGTTTCAGAGACGCTGTAGAAGGAGAGAATACCTGCTGTGTGATCCAGGTACACTCCTATTGTGGAAGAATCAGGAGCAAAGATGGAAGTTTTATTATTGTTGTGCAAAAACTCATAATTCTCTACCTTCAATGAGTTTGAAAGCATGCTATTTTGGGAACACTCTAATGCCCAAGATCTGTCATTGTACCCAAATCTACACTGATTCCCTCTTCCTACTCTTCTGATATTTTTGTAAGCGACTGCTATGGTAGTATTTGTGTCTGTCCACTCCACCTCCCAGTAACAACGTCCAGTCAGACTCTCTTTACTCAGAACCTGATGACATTCAGTAAATATGTCTGGGTGACTAGGAGACTCAGACTTATATGTATATGTAACCTTCCTGTTCTCCTCTGATAGTTCCAGCCATCTGTGAGCTGTATTTGGATCCAGAGTGATTTCACATGAATATCTCAAGAATTCAGCTCTTGTTGTTGGTTCTGGTCCTGGTTCTGGTTCTGACAGTAGAACATCCATCTCAGTGACCATCAGTGAGATGTTTGTCCATGATTCTCTCAGGACGTCCTGTAGTTTCTCTCTGAGCTCTGACACAGCTGCTGTCACGTCCTCAAAGTGTCTCAGAGGACGGATGTTGATGCTGGATGAGCCTGTAGACTCACTGAGTGCTGGCAGTGAGGGGTAGTTGAGGAGAAACTGGTTGTGATCCTCTGTGTGTGAGAGCTGCTCCAGCTCAGCGTCTTTCCTCTTCAGCTCAGTGATCTCCTGCTCCAGCTTCTCCTGAACATCTTTGACTCGACTCACTTCAGTTTCCTGCTGGGATCTGATCTGCTGCTTCACATCAGAGCTTCTTTCCTGGAGGAGACGGATCAGCTGGGTGAAGATCTTCTCACTGTCCTCCACTGTTTTATCAGCAGAGTGATTGATGGCCTCCACCTCCTGGTGAAGCAGCTTCACATCTTTCTCTCTGTCCTGGATTCTCTGCTGGATGTTTCCTCGTCTCTCCTCCAGCTCTCTCTGCCTCTCAGCTCTTTCTGCTGCAGCTGACACTGTGTCATCACGAGAGCAGATGTTCTTGGATATCTTGTGTTTCTTTAAAGGAGGATCATCAAAATGAGAATGAACATGTGTGCTGCAGTAAAATACCTCACAGGTGAAACAGAAGTTGATGGCTTTCCGTTTTCTTCCAGTGCACAAATCACAGGCCACGTGTTCAGGTCCAGCATAGCAGGAATCATCTGGAGCAGCTTGGAGACTGATCTTCTTCAGCTGCTCCACTAAAGCTGGTGGTGCTGTGGTTTTCTCTGAGGCACCACTGGGGTTAAAGGTTTTACTGCATTGAGGACAACTATTGTTTCCTCTCTCCTCTTCTTCATCCCAGAGAGTTTGAATGCAGCTTATGCAGAAGTTGTGTCCACAGGGAATCTTCACTGGAAAATTCAATAGGTCAAAACAGAAGTCACAGGAAAGGTCTTCTTCATCAGTCCAAGCTCTTTGAGTTCTTTTCTGTGCCATTTCAAGTGCCAAAACAAGAAGGTGTGAGGTTTATGGCTAAAAAACAAAAATCCGTCTGTGCTAACAGGTTCTGTAGGGAGAACAGAGTCTGTCAGTTCTTAAATACTCTCAGAGTGGGAGGGAACATGAAATACTTACGTTTACTTTCCGGTGTGTAATCACACCTCATATTAGAGCGCTCTGTGGTAACGCCCATTTCTCGTGTTTGACTTTGTTTGCATGAAAGAGAGAAATAAAGATGAGACTTGAGCCCCGAGGGGACGAACAAACAGAGTGCAACGTGATGCTATGGCAACATTTGAAAACTTAACATGATGCAGGATCTGGCTTTGAATCAAGATCCAATAATAATAATAAAAAAAATCTAACCACACAACTGAAACTGTCTGCGTTATGATGACTGAACAATCAGAAGTTTAAATTTGTTCATCACTATTTTAATATAAATTGTTTTAATGTGGGGAAGCAGACTCTTAAAGGCCAACATTTCTGGGATCATCATTTAGATTTTCCCAAATTGTTTCAAACATGGCGGCCTTATTGTATGCTAATTTATGACTTAAAGTATAATTATATACCTTTAATTTGACAGCAAATTGTAATAATTTAGTTACTTTTATGTTTCATTCTTGCTTTATTTATTGGTGTCTTTTCTTTTGTTTGTCTTACAAAGCTAAAAAAATCCTCTGCTCAAACTCGTATTGTTTTGTCTTCATTTATTTATGAAACAAATAAATGAATTTCTCAAATTTAATAATTTAATTCTCAAATTATAAGAAGGGCTTCTTACCTGGTATCTTTACAAACCCCAATATGACAGATATAATTTAGAATGAACAAATACCCTGTTTCTCTATGCTGGTAGTTATGAATGAAAAACTACCAGCATAAAAGTGTCATGTTATGCAAAATTCATATTTGGCACGTTTTTGCACTTCCATTTGGATTTCTACTGCTTAAAAAAAATCACCTGCTGTTGTTTGCACTCAGTTAAAGTTTTTAGTGTCTCAAAATATCCTGTTTCAAAAATTTAAAATGCCCCTCGGAGACATTTAAAGATATTTGAATTTGAAACCTCCAGAATGTAATGTCATAAATTAGGAGAGGTTACACTGTTACCTAGCAACCCCAGCAAAGCCCTCCCCGTTACCTAGCAACCCAAGTAGAGTTCCAGTACATTTGGTTTCTCATTTGTTTATCTTTAGTTCTTTCTCTTTATTTCCATATTTTTCTGAGGAAAGAGGAAAGAGATATTCCTGGATGAACAGTGGTGCAGTGTATGGTTCTGTCACGTTGGTGCAACATGGTTTGAATCCGCCCTGGAATCTTTCAAGGAGTTTCAGTGTTCTCTCTATGCATGCATGGACTTGTGCTTATACGTCCCACAGCCTAAAAAACATGACTGTTACAAAAACTGTTCCTTGGAATTGTCCTTCAGGGCATGTGCGTGTCTGCGTGTTTGTGTTTGGTTTCTTTAGGTTGTTTTTAGATGAACTGGCAACCTGTGCAATTAATCTCCGGTCTCTCATTGGGCAACTGCTGGAAATAGCCATCAGACCCTGCAGGCATCAAGTTGAGACAATTGATGGATGAATGAGTTGTAGTGGTTTCACTTCCTAAAACAGAAACTGGTTTAAGTTTCACTCATTTCTTTTTAAATTTGTGCAGAAATAATGACAACTGCCCTTCCTATGTTTCATTATAGGATAGTTCCATCCATCTTAAAGCTGCTGAACAGAAGGGAAGGAAACAAAGAAATAGGTTTACAGAATAAAGTCGTAGGAAGTCAGAAAAAAGAGAAAGTATTTTGCAGGTAAACTAGGTGAATATAAACATTAAAACTGTATGAAATAAGTTTGTCTGCAGAGTTGTGAATTTTGTCTAAAGAAAACGTGGTCTCGTAATTCACTTCATGAAAGCAAAAAACATGTAAGGTTTGTTTCTAGAGACGGTTTCAGTTCATCAGAAACGAAACTAGTTTTTGCAGATCACACCCATTTCTGCTGTTTGACGTTGATCACATGAAAGATAAGCAGATAAGCACAGCAAGAGTCAGAGAAAAACAGGAAGCACTATGTAGAAAAACATATTCAAACTTTATAGAAGTAAGTTTCTCTGCAGACGTGTGAATTTTGTCTAAATTTTCCAAAAATATTTCATTTCTAAAGAAAATGTGGTCCCACAATCCATTTCATAAAACAATAATTATACAAGGTTTGTTTCTAGAGATGGTTTCAGTTCTTCATTAGCAAAACTAGTTTTTGCCCAGGTGTGCAAATTACCTGATAGTGGAACATTTGTGACAATGCCCATTTCTCATGTTTGGCTTCGATCGCATGAAAGCGAGACGAACACAGGATGAACTGGGAGAACTCATCTTCCTCATGGGAACAGAACGGGACGTCAAGGAAACATTTTAAAACTGAACATGAAACATGATCTGCGTTTGAGTAGAAATCTAATAAAAAAAAAAACAGCTAACAGAATCAAACCACACAACGAGCTGAAAATCACAAACATTAGAGAACATGTACACATTATAAAGACTAAACAATCAGATGTTTAAATTTGCTCATAAATAAATGTAGATTAAGGAGACTCTAAAAGGCCAACATGTTCTCAGAAAAAATACAAAAGATCATCATTTGGATTTTCCCAATTACTTCAAACATCATGATATTATGTTAAATTATGACTTAAAAAAGAATATAAAGAACCTCAAATATTTCTGACACTTCAGTAATTCTAACTTTTTATTCTTGAGTTTTTCCTGCATTCTTGCAAAGAACAGAGAATATGACAAATGTCTGATGATGCAGATGCTGATATTATAGTTCTACTCCTGCACTAAAGGAACATTGTAGCAGTTACTGACATCTAGTGGTGAAGTTGGAGATTGCAATCATCTCACACTTCGCCCAATAATTATTTATTTCCACTCTTTCGCTCTGATCTCTTTTAGCATTTTTTTCTAAGCTCTTAAATTATATACCTCATGTTTTATTAATGTCTTATAAACTTCACAGCTTTGTTATTGACTGATTTATCAACTATTTAATCATTTTTAAGTTGATGTTAATGTAAATGGGCAACATTACCGCTTTTTCAGAGCATGGGTAAATTTGTGACAAATTTTCTAAATTAATTTAAATAAGATTTAGTGTTGTTAAAAGGAGATCAGGTATTATAGCAGACTGTTAATTGTATTTAGTGGACCAAACTGATAAAACTGAACTGAAGGTCTTGCTGCAGCTAAGAAGTTTAATTCCTGTAAAAAATACGGGGCTGAAACCATAAGTTATTTTGTGCATCTATCAGATTCGATACTTTTAAATTAAAATATAAATTTTTATTAGTCATCCCAACTTCCTCTTATTTTACACTTTTGCCTTATTTTGAAATAAATCTGACCAGAGATGAAGCTTTAATACAAACATTTGCATCTCATCATGGGATTGAACAGATTATAGAATTATTTCTTAGAGTAATTACAAGCCAATGTTTCTTTTTTCTCTGCATTATACACATATATATTTTTAAAATATAAACAGTGAAGCAACATCAGAGTTTATTCTGAAGTTTCTGCTCCTAAACTTTAACAAGACATGAAATGTTTCCTCGTCTCTCCTCCAGCTCTCTCTGCCTCTCAGTCCTTTCTGCTGCAGTTGAAATTATGTTGTGACCTTTTTGTTCATCCACAGAGCAGATGTTCTCCTGCAGGTTCTTGTTCGGCTCCACCAGCTTGTGTTTCTTTAAAGGAGCCACATCATAATGAGGCTGAATGTGTTTCTCACAGTAAGAGGCCAGACAGACTAAACAGGACTTGATGGCTTTCAGTTTTCTCCCAGTGCAGAAATCACAGGCCACATCTTCATGTCCAGTATAGCGGTGATCAGCAGCAGCAGCTTTTAGTCCAGTCCTCTTCAGCTGCTTCACTAAAGCTGCTAGGATGGTGTTTTTACTCAGGTCAGGTCTTGGTTTAAAGGTCCTTCTGCACTGAGGGCAGCTGTGGATTCCTCTCTGATCCTCTTCATCCCAGTGAGTCTTAATGCAGGTGAAACAGTAGTTGTGTCCACAGGAAGTAGTCACTGGATTACTCAATAGATCCAGGCAGATCGAACAAGAGAATATTGCCTGGTCCATAAGACATTGATCCATTTCTCCAGTCAAACTGACTGTGAGTTTCACTTTGTGAGAATATATTCTCAGCTCTTGTTTTATTAAAGAATGTTGTCTTTCAGGTCTGGCATCTCCGTATTTGCTACCCCAGCTGTCACTTCTAGGTAAAGAATAAATGTGGAAAGACTGGTACTGCCTGAAAGCAGGAAGACAAAGGGGGAATGCCAGGCTTATGGTCTGAAAGGACAAATACTGTAAGGAAAAAACAATTTTCTATCTGTATTTCCTTCTACCATCAACTTATAAATTGGGAAAAAAGTGTTGATTTCATTTCAATTCATGACAGCTATTACTTATTTTACATGTGATGTATGAGATCTCAACAGGATAAATGTGAAAAAAATATCCAACGGTTTGAAACTCAAAACCCCCAAAAGGTAAAAAAATTGGAATAAGTAATGAAAACTCAACTGAAACAACATTGTAACCATGGAGGACTGACAAACAACGCAACAATCTGTCAGAGTGCCTGCAGGCAGAAAGAACTGAGGATTGCCACAAGAAAACAGTTGAGCGGTTAGAAATGAACTGCAGACGGGAGAAAGTAAGAACTGATCCATAGAGGGAACTATAAGGAGAAAATGGTTGAACAAAATAATATGAGCTAAACATTATTACAACACAACAAAACACACTAACTAATCAGAATCTCATAATAGTGCAATACAATACTAAAACCAAAGTGTTAAACAAACCCAAACTGTTCAAACCGATGACAGATCGTCTCCTCTAAAGGGTCTTCTGAAAAAAATCTATGAAACAAAAACAGGTGGAAAGCCAGACAGCACAGAAACAAAAATATTAAAATGCTCTGAAGGGTACTGCAGGATCCATCAAGGACGGTTTGGGTGGAATCCAACATGTTGCAGGATACAGAGACGTAGCAAGGGAGGCTATCCAGAGATCACATTCTATGAAGGACCTCTGGGGGTCATTGGGTCTCAGAGACAAGCTCTTGGGCTATGTTCCAATGATGCACAGGGTAGTTTGCCTTGGAGTCTGTTGAGACGGACAAAGAGGTTCCGGAAAATTATTTGGGAGCTTCAGGGTCCAGTAAAACTATCTGAACAATGTCTCTTATGCTGTAGAGGCTAGTGAGGTAGCTCTCAAAAAAGACCTAGAGGAAGCTTAAGGAATCACCAAAAGGTTGAGTACAAATGGTTAGCAAATGGCTAAGGCTTGTTAGCCTCAACCCAGTCAACGAGCTCAGGAACAACAACTGGAAGAAGTTTGTCATCCTTGATGTTCTCTCAATGCAAAGACTGTTGGAGCAACAGGTTGTTCTTGACCCTGTGGGAGAACTGGGAGTTTGAAGAACGTCTGTGAGCTTGAAGATGCATCATAAAACCTCTCCGATAAAGAAAGTAGCAACTTCTGAGTCTGGTAGGAAATTTAAGGTAATTCAGTTTGTGGAAGAAGAACCTACGAAACATTAATACCAAAGATTTATTGTATCAGTTTAATGTTCAAAGTAAATCTAATGCACGCACTGACAGTTTCACCGTCATCTTCTGCTTACGTATTTGTTTTTCTTTCAGTCACATAATCAAAACAAATCCATTCTTCTTTTCCAGTCCTTCTTTACTTTTGGTTTTGTCCAAACACACACAGCTCAGCGGGTATGCGGGAATATTTCTGCCATAATTCGAGAGTAAATTATGGCAGAAATCCTGCTTTCAGATTTTGAGTCTGAAAGCAGGATTACATGTCTTTCTTCTCAAAACTTGTAATGTTTGTACTCTATGGGAGAATTTTTCTGCCATAATGCGAGAGGACAGATTTTCAGTCTGAAAAGTCCCCTATAGGCAGAGGAGGGTTCATTGTGCTGCGTTCATTGAAAACGCTTGAAGCTTGAAGCTGTTTACTTTAAATTAACTCAAAAGTTTTGACCCATGTACTTAAAAACTGCTTTATTTCAATCATATGTTACTGATGTTTTTATGAAATTGGAAATAAAAGTGACAACAAACTCATTGAAGCAGTATATATACATAGAAATTTATCCTCAAGTTAACATTATAAAAATTAACATATGAAAACAGCTCAGGTCAACAATACAACAATATCCGTTGACTCAACAAAATCTGATCAAACAGAACAGAGCTGGTTTCACTTCTTCAATGACTTATAATCATGATAAACTAGTTCAGTGAAAAAGGTCACAGGTAAAATATTAACCAAAAGGAATGAATATAAAAAGTCAGAGAATAGAAAATCAAGACTAGAGTCTGAGTTCATTCTTTCTAAGCTTGCAGAACTCAGCGCTGTGTCCACTGTAATAAAACCTAAAGCCAGCATGTAGCGGCTGAGTGAATCTGGTCTGGACTCTGTGGATCAGAGTCATGGATTCAGAGACGCTGTAGAAGGACAGAATACCTGCTCTGTGGTTCAGGTACACTCCCACTCTGGAGGAAACTGGACCTGAGATGAAGGTTGACATGTTGTTGTGCCAAAAGGTAAAACCATTTTGAGAACACGCTAAAGCCCAAGATCTGTCATTACGTGCAAAATTACACTCATACTCCTTGCCTGCTCTGATGATATTCTTGTATGAGACTGCTATGTAAACATGTGTCTTGCTCCACTCCACCTCCCAGTAACAACGTCCAGTCAGACTCTCTTTACTCAGAACCTGACAGTAATCAGTGAATCTGTCTGGGTGACTTGAATAAGACTGAGTTTCATCCATCACGGTTGCCTTTCTGTTGTTTTCTGATAGAATCAGGTACCTTTGAGCTGTGTTTGAATCCAGTGTGATTATACAGGAATGTTTTAAGAAATCAGCTCTGCTCTTTGGTTCTGGTTCTGACAGTAGAACATCCACCTCAGTGACCATCAGTGAGATGTTTGTCCATGAGTCTCTCAGGACGTCCTGTAGTTTCTCTCTGAGCTCTGACACAGCTGCTGTCACGTCCTCAAAGTGTCTCAGAGGACGGATGTTGATGCTGGATGAGCCTGTAGACTCACTGAGTGCTGGCAGTGAGGGGTAGTTGAGGAGAAACTGGTTGTGATCCTCTGTGTGTGAGAGCTGCTCCAGCTCAGCGTCTTTCCTCTTCAGCTCAGTGATCTCCTGCTCCAGCTTCTCCTGAACATCTTTGACTCGACTCACTTCAGTTTCCTGCTGGGATCTGATCTGCTGCTTCACATCAGAGCTTCTTTCCTGGAGGAGACGGATCAGCTGGGTGAAGATCTTCTCACTGTCCTCCACTGTTTTATCAGCAGAGTGATTGATGGCCTCCACCTCCTGTTGAAGCAGCTTCACATCTTTCTCTCTGTCCTGGATTCTCTGCTGGATGTTTCCTCGTCTCTCCTCCAGCTTTCTCTGCCTCTCAGCTCTTTCTGCTGCAGCTGACACTGTGTCATGACCTTTATGTTCATCCAGTAGACAGAAAGCACAGATACACTTCTGATCAGTGCGGCAGAACATCTTCATCACCTCATCATGCTTAGAGCAGATGTTCTCCTGCAGGTTCTTGTTCGGCTCCACCAGCTTGTGTTTCTTAAATGTAGCTGAATTATAATGAGGCTGAAGGTGATTCTCACAGTAAGAGGCCAGACAGAATAAACAGGACTTGATGGCTTTCAGTTTTCTCCCAGTGCAGAAATCACAGGCCACATCTTCATGTCCAGTATAGCGGTGATCAGCAGGAGCAGCTTGGAGTCCAGTCTTCTGCAGCTGATCTACTAAATCTGCTAACAAGATGTTCTTCCCAAGATCAGGTCTCGGTGTGAACGTCTTCCTGCACTGAGGGCAGCTGTGGATTCCTCTCTGATCCTCTTGGTCCCAGATATTTTTGATGCAGTTCAGACAGTAGCTGTGTCCACAGGGAATCGTCACCGGATCCCTGAATAGATCTAAACAGATCGAACAGGAGAAACTTTCTCTGCCCAGCTGATCTTCTTTCTGCTCCATTTGGTCTCTCAGTTATAGTGACTACCTGAAAATCTCTTGTACTTTTAGACCTCAGGCTTTACAGGAAGTAATTATATAAATATGAGAACAAAGAGCAGCTGCTGAGTTATCAAGGCTTTACAGGTAAAACCCATCGGAGTTTAACCTTTATCGCCTCATACAAGGAAAAGTGTGTTAATCATTAACGGGATTCCACATGATTTATTCAGTCAGTTTTTTTTATTTTTAAGAAAAAATTGATTTATGGAAAATTCTATGAAATATCTGAAATGAAATGTTCCCCAAACTCCACCAAAAGTTTGTCTTGAACTCTAAAATTCAGTCCATTACAATCAAATTAAATATAACAGTTCATCATTCAGGGTAAAGCAACCAATCTTTAATGGCTATCGTAATATTCGGTTTTAAACTTTAATCTGATAAGGATTAAAGTTATCTTAAGTCATGTTATCTTAAGTTGAGACACACCTGGTAGATTTAAACCTTTGGACGGAAGCTGTAACTCCTTTAAACCCTGTCAGCATCTTTAAATCCGAGTCTTCACTCTGTTTCATAATATATAGTTAAATCAGATGCTTCAAATCACTGTACAAAAAGGTAGATTACTTTTTTTTTCTCTCTATATCTGACATGAAATAAGATTCAGGATCATCAAAATAATTTCTATTCACTTAAACTTTTGGCCAAGATCTGGAAGTATTAAAGACAAACAAACTGCCTCTCAGGTGACATCATGGAAAAATCTAAAGAAATGAATCAGGAGGAGAGTTATGACCTCCACAAGTCAGGTTTGTCCTTTAGTATTGAATTCATCCGTTGTTTAAAGTGGTCATAACTCTCCATTTGTAGAGGTAATGGACTACAAACTTTACTGTTTCTCCTGGTTTTTCCAGGAGGAATCAGCCAAAATGCCAGGAAACTGGGTAGAAAACCAAGAGTTAAAAATTCTATTCTACCAAATAAATGTAGTGACTGCAAGAAAGTTATAATAAATCTCAAATTATTCTGGTATTTAGAGGAAATAAATTATTTTGGAAGGAAAGATGTGATTTGAAGTCGGCCATTCTGAATCCCTTTAAAGCTGCAGACACAAAACTTATCCAATTTTTGTGACATTTACATAAATATCTATTTACTCACTCCGAGCCAATTGGTTTACCTGTAAACACACCTGACTGTTTTATTGTTTGACTTGAACCTGAGTCATGGGGCAGAGTGATAACACACAGTAACAGTGTGAGATGCAACATGAGTTCATTTGCAGGATTTTGGATTTACTGGCAGCTCTACTGGGTATTGTTTCTTTCCTTAGGTGGTATTTCATTAATTCAGCGTCCGTGTGGCTAGAATAAATCTTTACCTGTGTATAGTTTTTCTTGACATAGTTATACTTGTTGAGAATGTTTCATTCTTGATGTAGCTGCAGTTATTTTGTTTCTGCGAGGTCTCAGTCTCTAATGAAAGAGATGGAAACAATTTGAGAAAAGGTTATTAACCATGAAGCCACCAGGTGGCGACAGAGCAACATAAATTAAACATCCAGTTTTTCTAATTAGAGTAAGAAAAATAAATTTTCTTTATTACGATCAACTTGATAAACGTTTTGTGTCCTCACAAAACTCTTTATGGAAAACATGCTGTTTCTATTTTGTTTCAGATACAACATTAAAAAATTAAAAACATGGATTTATATCTTATAGTCACTTTCTAAAAATAATGACCCAAGTCATGATTTTTTGTAAAAAGATGATTTAGGCAAAAAGAAAAAAAAAAGAACTTCTGGCAAAATAAAATGAGTTGGGCCATTATTTTAGGAAGGTGGAGTTATTTAATATGTTGTTGCTGAAATGTGCAAAACAAACAAACTTGACTTGTAAGAAAATGATGTGAAACTATTAAACTCTGGAAGAGGCCAAAACAAAGTGACACTGAAACCTACACCAGGTTAAACTCAAGGTAAACTCCTGGATATTATATGTCCTTATTTATTTAGTTTAGCTTGTGACCCTCCAAAATGGCCGCACAAAGTTCCCATCAGCAGGTCACACAAAGAGCCGCTGTTCATGACCTGTGACCTTTAATTACCAAACGGGTTCGGTTCCCAGATCACGGCGGACGAGGTCAGCGACCTAAAAGGTCCCAGTTTGTTTACTGATCAGTAAACGTGAATAAAGTGACAGAGAGCGGAGTCGGGCTGCGACGCGTCGTTAGCTCCAGATCAACATGAGGTTCTGCTTTTTGACCTGGAAACATTCAGCTGTTTGTTATGTGAAGGTTCACGAGGCGGCAAATGAAAACTAGCAGCAGGAAATAATTTATTTATTTTTTTAACCTTATAAATTGGACTTCTAAGCTGATTAATAGTTGTATTAATAATTCTTTAAGCTTTCCAACAAAGTTTCTCTTCAGAATTTGTTTAATTCAAAGTATTTATATATTTTCTGTTTGACCTGTCGTGTCTTCTTAAACTAGAACTGAGCAAAATAAGCAAATATAAAGTCAAAAAATCTCTTATTGAAAATGTGTCTGGTTAAAATGTTTCACACTTTTTGGGGTACATAGAATAATAATAATAAAGTTTAAACAATTATTGAAAAAAGATGCAATTTTACACCAAAAAACTATAAAATAATACTAATCACTTAATAGAATATTAGTGAAGATGAATATTCTAATATTCACCTATTATATCAATAATAGGTGAATTATATTATTCATAATAATATAATATTATGAATATTCTGATATTCATAATATTATGAAAGTGCAGTCGTTTCATAATATTATAGATATTTGGTGACATCATCACTTTATGTCCCAGTTTTTAAAGCCCAGCAGTTCAGATGACTTGAAGGCAAAAGAGTCGCCTTATTACTGAATGTGACACATATAGGAAATGTTTTAGTTCCAGGAGACAAGAAGAGATGAAAAGAATATGATTTTATTTTTGGAAAAGCTCGGGGGAGGGAGTCCCGGTTGCACTGTTGTTTTACCGTTTTCTTCATGGTTCTGCTGTTAAAGCTTTGGGTCAGTAATGAAATGTCTGCAAAGCAAAGCGGGACGACTCGGCCCAGATACAGTCAGTTATTCACAAACTAGATCTGCTTCTTCACAAAGCTAAACGGGTCAATTAATATATCAGACAACTCAGCTGTACAGTATTCAACACACAAGTTGTCCTGACAAACAGAAATAACTGCAGGGCCGCAAAAAGAATATTAAAACCTTTTTTAGATACAATCTTATAAAACGATTGTGTTATAAGATTTCTTCTTATTTGGGGTTGATCATTTTCTTATTTGGGTTGAATACTTTGCGTTTGAGTAAAAGTAGGTCGATGTTTGTGGTTCTAGTTACTGAGACGAATGTAGAAACTTAGACTGATAAATGGGAATCTATATTTTTGTACCTCATATTTTAATAAATCTTAAAATATGAGGTATCTTTATCTTTTCAAATAAAGATGAAAATGTGTCGCACAAAATGCCTCAGGGGGCCACAGATGGCACCCAGGCCGCACTTTGGACACCACTGACATTGTGTTCAAATATCTCAACATGTAGTGAGTTTTAGTTCAGCTGATTTTACTAGAGTTCAGTTTTAAGAAATTTTACTGTCAAACATTTGATTCCACATTTATTTTGCTTTTCATTGCATCTCGTCTTGTTTGTGTATTTATGGATTTGAATCTTTCTAAATTCAAAATCCTCTATAAAATATGTTTTTTGGAAGGTTTATATCTGCTAAAAAGGAGTTTTACTTTCCACTGTCGCTGCATGCATTGTTCAGTATAATAAATTGCTGCAAAGTAACGACTCAGTGCTGGATTTTCGTAGGTAGAAATAGACATTAGCATCTTTAGTGGAGACCAAAACTCATCACTAAACAAAATGTAGCAAAGTTTAGTCTAGTAACTTTGTCTGCAGTTATTTTTTTTGTTATTGCATATTTCTTTTTCTTTCTATACAGAAAAAAAATCTTAGTATTGTTAAAAATGTCTTTTTCACACTAATGTCCAGGTGAAATACTCAATAAAAGAAAACCTTTTTGTAAATATATATATTTTTGTTTTGTGGAAAGTCCCTTTAGATAATATTTGTTCTGTACTAATTTATTAAACAATAACAGAAGAATCTTTCTGTGATACAAATGCATCAATTGATAAAAACAAAGTAAAAAAAAAAATTCCCTTCTTTTATCACTGTGGGATCTTTTTCATGTCAAGTTTCATTTATAAATCAAAATAGTTCCAACTGTAATCAGAAATTCCTTCTTTATTAATCCTGAAGGAACCAAAAATAAGAAGGAAAGTTTATTATTTCTGTGAAAAAAGGACTTATGGGGCAGAATTCGACAGAGAGCCGCTTCCTGACACGGATCTGCTTTTGGGTTGATCAGGAGAAGAAGAGATGATTTAACGTGTGACAGCGACGGCGAGAGGCGGCGACATCCTGACGACGACTCTGAGCTCAACATTCAGGGACTTCTCTGCCATTACAATGAGAATTTAATAACTAGATTTAATAAAGTTTGATGCTGTTTCTGCCCTCCAGCAGTTAAATGACAACTTTCTGAAATAATAACTTTTAAATGTCACATATCTAAATTTAAGAGAGTCTCAAAATGCAGTGAAGCTTCTTATTGAACTTTCAACACACATTGTAACTTTTAAATGAAAAGTTGTGAGCTGGAGTTGCAGAAATGTAAAAAGAAATTGGCAAAAACTTTGCAATAATGTCGATTGATCCCTACAAGTTCACAAATTAAAATGCATGCACTGCAAAAACAAAAGTACTTTTGATTGGTTTCTAGTGCAAATATTTTCATTAACTTGAAATAAAACAAATTAACAAAGTAGTAACTGTTCAGCAAGATATAGAAACTTGTTTTAAGTAAGTAATTTCTTAATAATGACAAAAAGTATTATTTCTATGATTATTTCACTTATGACAAGGAAAAAATATCTTGCTATAAGTTAAATAATCTTCCAGTGGAGCTAGTCCATTTTCATCAGTATTAAGTAATTATTTTCTTAATAAGAGCTCATTTACACATTTAAAAAAAAAGAACATTTTTTGTTTTTTTTCCCAAGTGTACTAAGACATTTGCACTAGAATCCAATCTAAAATAGTTAGTAGGATTTTGTGTTTTTGCAGTTTGAACTCGCAGTGAGCCGATTAGCGAAGCTAACCAACCTCAGCTCAGACTCAGCCTTGTGGTAATAACATGTTTCCATGGTAACCATCCTTTTAGCTCTACAACTGAGTCAAAATTATTAATTATACACTTACAGTATATAATCTCTGTTTGTAACTTAAAACTATTCCAAAGTTCTGGATGTATTTTCCGTTTGAGCATCGACATCATTCAGCTTGCGGAGCAATAAATCTTTTGAGCTCGATTTAAATTTGACTGGCTTTAAAAAGGCGGAGGATCCCCGAAGAGAAGGAAGGAACTTGCACTTCTGTTGGCAGACTTAAGGTCAACGAGAGCTGAGAGGAATTAAATTTGACTCTCATTTGAATTGATTTTATTTTCAGCCCTCTCCAAGGTGACTAGGTGGCGCGTCGGCGCTGACCGCCTGCAACAGACTGATGGCTGCAGGTTCAGACGGCTGAACAGGACTGACAGCTCAACCCCTCTGGGTGTTGACGCTCTGCTGGTGACCTTTGAACTCGGGGAACGTCCAGGACAGGATGTCCGTCCTACCAAACCCTAACAAGTCGCCTCGAAGTTCTCAGGAATGAAGTAATAACTGGAATCTCACTGACATCACGTTTACGTTGCGACACGTTTAAGTAAAAGTACAAAAAAACATTTGTAAAAATGAAAGAACCACATTAACCTGAGCAAAAGTAAGTACTTTACACGTGTTCACTGTATGAATATTTTTCTTTTATTCATTAAGATTTTGCAAGAACTAAATGTTACAAAGTATTTTTGGTTTCTAGCACAAATATGTTCATTTACTTAAAATGAGAGAATTTATCAGTAACTTTTCAGCAAGAAATAGAAACTTGTTTTAAATAAATAATTTCTTAATATTAATGAAAAAGTTCTGGTTTCATTGGCAGAATATTTCACTAAAAACATGGAGAGAATATCTTGCTATACTTGAAATAATCTGTCAAAGGAAATAGTATTTTTTGTCAATTTTGAGAATTTTTTTATTGGAAAAACTCCTATGTCTTACTGAAAAGGTGTTTACTTTTGTCTTACTTCACGTTTAATAAGTCAATACAGAAACTAGACAAAAATACTCAAATGAGACATTTCAACTCCAGTTTGTCATTAATTCTGTATTCAAACTTTTAATGGATCAATTTTCTGACACCATTTAGAAAAAGTCACTTTTTGAACTGATTAACTCAAATAAGTCACTGATTCCTTTCAAACAAACAAATAAAAACAAAACAGTGTGACATTTAATGCAACACACTATGCAGACGTAGTGGAGTAAAAGTTTAAAGTAACAATTAAATCCAACAATTAAAGTGCAGATAAATGAAAAATGTACTGAAGTTCTTTCTGCTCACAAATCACTGCAAACTTAGGAGCCATCAGACCCAGTAAACCCGTCTTATTTATTGTGAAAATAAATACATTTACTGGAAAACGAAGCAGAAATCTCTGAAACCGTCTCGGCGTTCTTGTGTTTGTGATGGTTATGAACACGCAGCAGCTCATTCCTGCAGACGCTAACAGCTCCAAAAGTGATTTATGGTGAAATTATGTTTATTTATTTCACCATCATCAGAACCTTTTGGTGAACAGAGTGACCCAGATTTATGTCTCATTCAAACAGAGGCAACAATGAAGCAACAAGGAAAATCAAAAGTACTTTAATTACAGTTTATCAGTCAGATCAACTATATTTAATAATCAATCAATTCTACCCATTGGGAACTAATTGTTTTTTAATTGTTTCACACAAACATAATCAAATCCATAGTTTCTACTTAAAGTTGAAGTTCTTAAAAGTAATCAATTATATTAATTGCTACTTTGTGGTAGTTTTGTTTAAGCATCATTAAATAAATCAATTACATCTATTGGAAAAGCCTGTCAAAAATAACATGAGAATGAAGTAGAACTAATGAGAATAAAATCATAATTAATAATAATTCAAGACTAAAGTGTATGAGAATAAAGTATAAAATGTACTAGAATAAAGTCAGAACATAATAAAGTTATATTACAAGATAATTGTAATTTTCTGACTTTATTCTCGTGAAATAATATTTTTTTCTTCCAAGCCCTGGCACGCCTCTATATGACGATGTCATTCCTTCAATTAATAATAATTTATTTTTACTCACATTGTATGATTCTGACAAAAAAAAAAAAAAATACTTTAGTGAAAAAAAATCTAAAAGTGACAAAAAAATGTGTTTTCCTCTTTTTATTCTTTTCAGTTTATATTCAAACAAAGGCGTTTTGTTTTCTCCAAGTAATTTCTGGGTTTGGACGATTCTGCTGTTCATGAACAACCAATGACGCAAAGCCAAAAGTTCAGGCATCGCCTTAACATGAACGCCGCTCTCCAGCACTTCCTCTCCTTCCCAATTAGCAGCGCCTTTGCCTCCAGTGTCTCTGTCAAGTCCGATCAAGGCAGCCGTCTTCCCGGAGATGACTGAACATCCAGCGCGCCGCCTCCAGGCCCGGCTGCGAGGATGCAGGAGCGAGCGCAAAGCAAGGACACCAAAGAGGTGGGAGACGGAGAAAATGGAGCGAAAATGAGGAACCAGAACAATTATCTCCAACTCTACTATGGAGAATCTCAGAAAAATAAAAGATTTTAGGGAATTTTATGCTGTAAAGTTTGGGATGGATAACAAGAAAAAGGCAGAAATATGTCATTAAAATACAGAAAATATGTAATTTTCATTAAAATATGTATATTTGTTTAGTTGGCTGATGGTTACAGTATAACTCTTTATTAAAGCCTGGCTCAAGGGCGTTTTATCACCACTCCATCTCACTTTATTAATAAACCGTATTTATAGTGTAATGGATTTTAAATAAGTGAGTCATTGCCTTGAGGTTTAGCGTGACGAGATGCAGAGTTGAGTTTTACTTCAGAGGAAAAAAGGAAAAAAAAAAAACAGCTAAAATTTGGATAATTCAGCGCAGAAGTTGAGTAATTAAAATGTCAAGATATGCATCTAATTTCCCACTAATATTGTTTATTTTATCGGTGAATTCTTAGTTATTATCAGTGAAGGTTTGCGATATGAGGGATGTGGGCGGTTGCTCAGGGCTACATTGGAAGTGGGGCGGATAAATCATTTTTAAACCAAAACAAGCTTTATATTGCTTTTATGCATATGCAGTTAATAAGGATTTGGTATTATGTGTTATATTAACACAGATTTAACATTATAATAATATTCTGTATAAAAATAATACATGGAAAGATGGGATAAAACTGCAGAAAAGTCCAAATCTGTAAGTTATTTTCTCACACGGATAAAGTTGTTGAAATGCTATTCTTTAATACGGATAATACAAAGTCAAGAAATCAATATAAACACCATCTCCAATAAACAAATAATAGTCTATTTCTTAAGTTCAAATTTCCAAAATAACCCAAAAAACATCAAAAAGCTACATTCACACAGTACATTGCTTAGAAAGACATCCGTTATCATATTTAGCATGACATTCAATGTGTCTCAATACAAGTACATTGATTCAGAGTGGAGCCAATGATCAATAATATACATTAAATATGAACAAACAGTGCGTTCTACATGGCAGTGTGTTTAACAACTTGTGGTTGCGCAGAAGAAACACAAAGTGAAAACAAAGTGAGATTTTTGGTAACGCTTCTCTTAAGGCATACAGCTTCATGTCACAACAAGGTCATTTTTTTTTGTTTCCTTAAATCTGTGAAAAAACAAATTTTTTTTACACATGTGGTGCCTTGCTATGTTTTTTTTTATGTAAAAGAAAGCCTGAGCAAAAACATCTGAAAAAATTAAAATACATAATTACTGAATATTAACAGTTAATCTCTTATGTAAGTTATTTGGGGTTCCACCAGGCGCTATACTTGGCTATTAGTTATTGTTACGGTAAATGTGGCATTCTCTGTTGATATTTATAGCTACGTAGATAAAACTAAGTTCTATTTGTAAAATCAACTTTTTTTTTTTTTTTTACAATTTTAGGGCAAAAGATTTATGCTCAACTTTTTTCACGAATCAGCTGGGATCAGTTTGAGATTTCACTCCTGTGACGACTTTAAGGCACATTGAGATCTTGGACCAACTTATTATAAATGGTTTTTCTGTCCAATAAAGTTCTAAATATAGAAAGAGCACTAACAAAAGTTATTGGCACTCACTTAAGACATTAAGCACACAGAAATAACATGAAATTAAAAAAATAATCCCAGAAAGCTGGTTGTCACTCTGTATGCCTTAAGCCAAGCATCAGTTTTTGTTTATTTTATAGCAACGATGTAATGCAATAATTATATATTCATAGAAAATATTGATGATCCATTTTCTTTTCATCTTTGAAAATAAATATACAACAGAATATTTAGCAATTCACAACAACAATTCAGTAAAAGCAAAAAAAGAAGGCGGCTAATATTAAAAGTATCTGATCACTGCAGAGTGTTTGATAAACATTTATGCACCTCAAATATGAGCTTTGAAGAGTTTCTAATACATTTCAGGTACATTTGAAGATTTAACTGATTTACACACATTTAAACCCAAAATTATACCAATCCCTGTCAGAATCAGGCCTGAACTTTAAAATTAAAGTACAGGTTCCATTGGCAGATTATTTCCAAAAATGTTATAATGGAAGCAGTGGTTTTTAATCAAAATTTTAAAAAATATTTAGTTAAAACCAGTTCTTGAATCTTGCTGAAAAGTTACTTGTAAGTTAGTTTTGTCTTATTTCTGGTGCACCAGAAACTGGAGCAAAAATAAACGGTAATATTTTGTGTTTTTGCAGTGAGACTGCAGAAAATACCGTAGCTTCTGTTGTAGTGCCAAATGGTTTCCACTGAGCTTTTTAATATATATTACGGTATCTTTGCTCTTTGGACTCCTAACATGGTCTCACGTATTCCTGTAGTCATCAATCATCAGATCTTTGATCCTTTCCTTGGGAGTCAGGAAAACAATTTTACATCTAAATCTGCCAAGAGTATGAATAATTTTGGGTTGTTTAATTTTAATGTCCTAAAATCAGGTTACAAACAAAAATTTGTTGCTTTAAAATACTAAACACTGGAGAGAAATTGTATTACTGTTATTTAAGAACTGTGAAACATTGACACTTTTAAGAAATAAGTGAAGCTAAAAGTGAAAATAATAAATCTGTCAGGTGGAATATTTGCATTTTCAGGTCAAATCAGTAATTTGAATCACAAAAAAGTCTCAGAAACATTTGTAAAACTGAGATTTTTGTTGAAACCCCAATATGAATATAAATGGGAAACATAAGACTCTCAGAGGAGATACTGATGTTGCAGTTAGTAAAACAGATATAAATCAGCAGAAATTTGTCCTGATAAATTCATTTCCTGAGACAAGAAGAACAAAATAACCTGCTGCTGCTGGATGGAAATAAAGTCATTTAATTGTTGTTTTCATTTGTAGTTTCAAAATGTTTTCGTTTAAAGAAATGTGAATGTTTGCTCTCCAATATTTCTCTTTATAACAAGAAAATGAGGCAGTGAGTGTGAATAAATATCTACAGAAAGATACAGAACATTAAGACAATCTAGATTCACATTAAACTCTTCTTGGAGAGTTTTAGTTGAATTTCTGTCATGCAGTTTGCAGAAAATGTCTCACGTTCATCTCTTCTCTGAGCAAAACCCGAAACAATGTGAAAAATCTGCAGTTTAACTGTGAGCACTGTGCTAAATATCAGTTATGACACGATTTCATGAGCTCTCGTTCTATAATTAAAGACATTATCACTGCTGTACCGCAGCAGCGAACACAAACCCAGACCCATCGAAGCAGAAAGCAAAGCATTCAGAACATGCACAGCATTTTAACAAAAGCAGCTTAGAAATGTACATTAAAATGATACCGTTTTCCAGATTCTGAATTGGTACAAACTGCACTGTAAATCATCAGTGCAACATGAAAAAGCTCAGACAACCTGAGCAGAAGGCCTGACCTGGGTCAAACATGCATTTATGACCACCAGCAGGAGGACAGTTTACTGAATCAGGCTCAATTCAAAACTTTTAAAGATGCTACTCATTTTCCTGCTCAAGTCAAAGAACAGATATACTGTGTTCAGAGAAAAACAAACTCATCTTTTTGTTAAAACTAATGCTGCGCTGTAGAATTTTAACAAAAATAGGAAACACCTGAATTTTCCTCTTTTGCCTGTCCTCTAAAAGTCGACAGTTCCTGATGTTTTTGAGGCATTTTGACATTTTTTGCAAGTGTTTCAAAAGGGTAAAATGACCATTTTTGCATTATTGCATTTGATTTCTCAGACTTTAAATTTCACACCTTCAGTTTAATTTGGATTTTATGTTTAACTCAAACTTATAGAAAAACAAATTAAATACTAATGCTAATCTTATAGCATAATAAATTGAGATATGGGCATAAAATCCATCACTTTACACTGAAACATCATCCTTCCTAACTGTCTATGTCTTCTGGCTATCAGAATCCAAAAACATCAATTTTATCCAAAATTATGCTAGGCTAACAATAAAACTCTAAATAGTCAAATTCATAATATTTGTCTTTCTAAAATGCAGAATCATAAATCACATCAGTAAGTGAACATGGAGCAGGGATCAATCACCTTCAGCAGAAGAACATTTATTTGTTCTGAGTTCTGGTGCCCAGTTTGGACAAAATGGCGGCATCATCAGTCAGGTCCACCACCCTACTGCTCTGCAAAAACACAAAGTCTTACCACGTTTCTAATGCAAATATCTCAGTACACTTGAAATAAGATTAAACTAATTTACAGGTAAACTTTCAGCTTGTATTTAACTTGTAAAATACATTTTTCCCTTGTTATAAGTGAAATAATCGGCTGATAAAACAAGAATTTTTTCATCATTATTAAGAAATTATTGACTTGCAACAAACTCTTCTGTCTTCCTGAACAGTTTCTTGTATGTTAGTTTTGTCTTTTTTCAAGTGTACCAAGATATTTGCACTAGAAATACAGACAAAAAGAAAAACTTGGGAAGATTTTATGTTTTTGCAGTGTAACCTCTGAGGATCTCTCATGCAAAAATCGATACAAAACAGATTAATAACTCCATAAAAATGACACAATTTGCCCACAAAGCCTCTTAAGAGCAGCAAATAGAAAATTTAAGGACAGTACCAACCGGTTTATTTGTTTCCTGACTCATTAGCCAAACATGGCACCTTTAACAAAAAGCTACATTCACTGCTTATATACAGTATTTCCTAAGAGTGCCTTTGATTTACAAAAGATATTCACTCTAGTCATTAATGCTACAGTCTTGTTTCATCAGATGTTGCTATAATCATTGTTTTTGTGTTTTGATGTTGAGATTAGAGTCTAGAAACATACATCTAGACTCTAATCTGCCAAGTGTTTCCATTTCTGAGGTTTTCCTCTGCAGACCAAACAGCTTTGGTCTTCCTTTTATTTTTATTACTACCCACTTTGTACAGCAAAACTGATGGCTTCATGCACATTAAGAGGACAAAAAGATAAACCAAAAAAGCTACTCAGATATATTTAATGAGAAGCATTCATTTGAAACCTCCAGCAGAATTAGTGGAAATGTAAAACTCTCACAGCTCAGAGCTCTGAGGAAACATCTGCAGATATTTCTAAAGCTGAAACCAAAGTTTACTAAAAAAAAAATAAATAAAAAATGCAGGTTGCTCCCATGCAAAATCTATCCAAAGATTTTACTCAAGTAAAAGCAAAAAGTAGCTGTCCAAGAAATTACTCAAAAAAAAGTATTTGGTAAAAAGTGCTGAGTAACCCATCAAATTATCAGTCATTTAATATTTAAAAATTACATCATCAGACAGAGCAAAATATAAAGTTAAGAGGAAATTTTGATGTTTTAAGAAGGAAAATGACAATAATTCATATAAGTAACAAAAATAACAAAATCAGGCAAAAGAAAATGTTTCCAAATCAGTTTCTTTCTGTAAAAATCTTTTGAAACTTCAATAAAAACTGCAGCTGTGTGTCTGGTGAATTTCTGGTTAAAACATGTTTACCTTCAGTGGGAAGAAAATCCAGAAATCTTATTGTTTTTTCAATAGCAATATTCCAAAAATAAAATTACTCAAGCAAAAGTAAAATTTACAGTATATTAATAAGTACATTTAGTCAAACAAGCTACTCAAGTAAACGTGAGTAACTGTAACTCTGCTCCTGTGTGGTACTTCCTGTCAGTGAATTTGTGGAACGGTTTGACCCAGGTCAACGCGGGAGTTGCGTGTGTTTCCCTCTGTGTTGCTTTGTGTGAAACGCCCGACCGGGACTCACAGAACCGTGGTCTCGGACTGCAGGATGGACTGGGCTCTGGAGCTGCGCTGGAACTGCATCATCTGCTCCGACCCGTTCCTGGAGGCGAAGTTGTTGTTGAAGTGTCGAGCTCTGCTCAGGTGGCAGTTCAGACACATGCTGCGCCACTTCCTCTTCAGCTCCCCCTGAACCTGAGAGAAACACGTTTTAAACTCCAAGAACTGCTGCAAATTACCACAAAAATGTTCTTATGTTTCTACCGAATGCTCTAAATCTTGCAATGTTCCAACATGGCTGCTTGGTGGGGAAGTTTGGTCCAAACTGGTCCAAACCAGAGGAGTAGCCAAAAAACAGAGCATCACGACTTCAACAAAAAGTAGAAAAAATACTGAAGTATACAGGAAAGGACTGAATAAAAATAAAACAAAACAGTAATTCTGACTTTAATCTGAGAATTTGGACTTTTTTCTAATAATTCTGACTTTAATCTTCTGAGAAAAAAGTCAGAATACAGAGATTAAAATCAAAATTGGGAAAAAAAAAAGTCAAATTTGAGAAAACAAAATGTCAGAATTTTGAGACTGAAGTTAAAATTCTGACAGAATAAACTCAACATTTTTAGTTTAAAGTCAAAATTTTATGAAAAGCCAAAGCCGTGTGAAAAGAGTCAGGAATTTGAAATTTAAATCAAGATTGAGAGATTTTTTTTTTCAGTGAAACTAATTATTTTCCACACAAGAGAAAAAAATAATAATTTAGTAAAAAAGTCACTCAGGTAAAGATTAACTGATCAAAACAGATCTGGTTCTGATCTCAACCCGGCTAAACTAATTTGGGATAAATCAGAAAAAGACAGAAGAAGAAGTCGTTATAGCTGCAAATATGAGGCCAACATTAATCCAACGGATAAATAGTGAGATGTTTGTGACAAGAGAACGACTTTTGGGTTCAAAGGTTAAAACAATTTCCGGCCTTTTATTGGTGATTTATAAGAACTCACCTCACTGTTCAGGAAACAGTACAGGATGGCCACAACCAAACCCTGGAAAAACAACTGCGTTCAGTCAAGAGATGCCTAATTATTATAATTATTAAAAGAAAGTAGCAAGCACACCTGGAAGGACCCGAGAGCCAGGTCAAAAAATATCTTATAGTTTTCAGAGATGGATTCGTCGATGAAGACGACGTAGTGGATCCCGAACAGAGGGATGAGGAGGAGCGTGGATTTGGCCAACCGCCTGGCAACAAGCAGAGAAAACATCAACATCCAACAATATGTTCAAATCCCGGCCTGGGATTTTAGTTTTGTTTACATATTCCCAGTGATTTCATGAACTTTATGACTTCTCTGGCTTTCTCCAAAATTACGAAAAAACATTAATGTTTGGTCAACTGACCACTCACTGCGTAGATTATCCTAATTAATAGATACATTGCAAACACACATTTTTTAGACCAGTTTTAAGTGCGAAGGCCTTACTGCACTTGAAATAAAATAAAACTAACTTACAAGCAACTTATAGGAATATGTTTTAAATCCTTAATATTGATGAAAAATAATTCTTTTCAGTAATTGACTGACAGAATCATGCAGATTGGATGTGAATTTAATAGTAAAAAATTCATTTATAATGTTCAAATAGGAGAAGAATCAACGATAGTAAAGAGAAAATAAGAGGTATTAATCCAGGACAGGTGATAAAAATAGGTGAGTGATTATGCTGATGAGTAACAGCTCAGTGAGAAAAGAACAAGAATAAACAGATGATAACATATCAGGTAAAACATAAGGAAATGACTGACTACATATAAACACAAAGAGACAAAAACTTATTCAAAACATGAAACAAATAAGATTCAAAACCAAACAAAACACATTCACACAGATTTGGCAAAGTTTCTTCAAGGTTTAGTCAGATTTTCAGATCTGAATGAGGGATAATAATCAAGTCAGCTGTGGAACAAACTGGATTTTTCCAGCTTTTCATCTTCTACCTTTTATTACTTTATAAGTTCAACAAAGCTCAGATTTCAGGATAAAGGTCCTTGAAGATTCAAAACATCGTTTCTAGCTGGGAGGCTTCATTAGACGGTAGCAAAAGATGCAACACAGCAAAAACAGAGATTTCATCCTGTTTTATAAAAGCTGCATCACGAGATGCTGCCTCGGTCAGTTAGTGTTAGGAAACATCTCAGCATTTCTGACAGCTGAAGAATTCAAAATGCACAACACAAACTCTGTTTTTCTAAATATATTTCAAAGCATTCAGCTGAATTTACTCCGACTGACTGAACAGGTGTTGACACATATTGTCAGCTCCGATCAGCGATTATTAGCATAAATCTAAATAAAAGCAGAGTTTGGACAGCAGACTGGGTTACCTGTACTGTGATTGGTCGTTGCCGCCGATGTCAGGACATCGCAGCTTCTGAACCAGGATCCGAATGATGTTGATGAACTGGATGAAATTGACCTGGAGAAGAAAGAAGAATATCAGGAAATATCTGACAACCTAAAGCAGAAATATGAAGTTTCTGAATGATTTAAGCAGATTTGGGGAGCAAGTTGTTACATTTACTCATTTACATTTACTTGAGTAGTAAAATACTCCTAAAAACGCTTTTCGGAGTATTTTTATTGGTTGTTCTTTTTACTTTTACTTGAGGAATTTCATTATGAAGTATCTCTGCTCTTGAGTAAAATTTCTGGATTTTAAAATGCATAAATCTGCATCCCAATCCAAACAGCTGCAGCACGTTTAATGGCTGCATGGCTCCGTTTCTTCAGAGTAACTTCTCTCTGCAGAGACCTTTAAAGGTTGGGAGAGCTGACTGTGGGACGCCGGTCAGCGGGAGGAAAACCAGCAGGAAGTCCGGTGATTTTAATGCCCACAGACGAGGATTTCTCAAACCTGAAACCACAGCTACTGCTGGAACAATGCTCACTGGTGCATGCTAATTGGACAGCTTTTTCAGGCTTATTAAAACCCCAAAAGATGGAGCTATCAATAGCTCATAAATTTACTAAAAAGAAAGTGATAATAAACATCAACCTACCAAAATGGAGACCACAATTGGGCCGTTGATCACCCAGTTGGGAATGGGGTTGTCGTTCCTTTCCCAGCATCTGCAAAGGAACACCAGTGGAAAACAAATCTTTTACGTGTGAAGTAATAAAACGTCAAATTAAAATCTGGATTTTTCTACATTGTTCAAAATAATAAATTCTTTCACACATCTTATGTTGGAGTGAGCTGGAGATGATGTGGTTTATGGACAGATGGGTAAAAGAGGAACTCACCCCGTGTCTTCCAGGTAAATCCTGGTCATAACCCACACAGAGACGAACACAGTGGGGATTCCTGAATAAAAGACAGAATAACTGTTAAAATGAAAAATCAGTCCTCTGCAACTTTCCTTATTTTCTCAAATATTGTTATTATTAGTGCTTTGTAATCTTACTTAGGTTTAAATTTACTTTTCATAATTTCATAGTGTCTCCTGAGACTCTTTTGTTTTGGACATAAATAAACTTTCTGATGCATGAAAAAAGTGCAACAATTAATGCACCACTTAGTTCAAACAAAATCTTGAAAAAATAATTGCTATTTTTTGTAGCGATTTCTGTAAGGCAAGAATACATTCTGAGATTTCCAACATCCTATAGATACTTTTCAACTATATAGTCTATGTTCACAAATAATAACAACAAATTCAACCCCAGAAGTACAAATTAAATTAGATTTTTTACTCCCAAGAATGTGGGATTATATATTAACAATGTCACATTTGGAAGAAAATGGAGAAGCCTATAAACATCTGGACTGTAAAAATAGATATCATGAGAAAAGAACATTATGTGGACACAATTAGGGAAGTTAAAGCTTGGGTCTGAATGGCTCTTCCTTGGGACCATGACCTGGAACATAGAGCCAAAGTAGTTACAAAGTGGCTTACGGTAAACAGAGTGAATGTTTAGGAAAAGTGGTTACAAAGCGCTGATGTTAGTTTTATAGAAAATGTGCGGTTTGAGCTGAAAAACTTTAAGAAAAACAGATCTTAAAGTTCTGTCAGGGACAAAAATTCCCACAAATTATTGGGAGAAGCTTGTTCTACCAAACAAAAGAAAATTTAAACTAAAAGTGAAAACAGCTTCTCTTATTATTCTGGAACAAATGGACAACAGAAAAACTTTTATCTAATTTAATGTCAAACATTGAAAAAAATGCCTCTTGTTATATTAAACAAATGATTTTTTAAATCTGCCATTCATGGGGTTACCTACCCCAGCCGATAAACATGTAAATGATGAAGTGTTGGTTCTCAGAGAAGATGACCACCAGCAGCGTGTGGAGGTAGAGGCCCTCCACCAGCAGCCAGAAGAAGTTAGCCATGATGAAATAATGGAAAAACACCAAACTGGCTTTACATCCCACCTGAAGGAAACACAGATCAACAAGTCAACATTAATATGTGCAGTAATACACTCACTGCAAATGGTATGACTGTTCATTTTAGATGGAAAAAAGGACTAAATTTCCACCAAAATATTCAAACATTTTAAGAATAATTACAGAAAATTTCCAAAAAAACAAGGGAAATTTTCTGAGTTTCAAAAGTTGAAAATGTTCAACTTTTCTAAATTTCCAGAAGTCACAAATTCTTGACTTTCCAAACTCGGACATTTGCACATTTTTTCTAGAAAATGTCTGAGTTTAATCTCAGAAACTAACTAATTCTCAAAATTTAAAAGTTTTTCTAAAACCTTTGACAAATTTCTAAACTCTTTCTAACAAATTTTTAAGTTTTTAAATTCAGACATTTCCAAGTTTTTCTAGAAAATTTCTGTGATTAATCTCAAAGTTTTTTGGCAGAAGTTTTATTTTTTTCTACCTACAATGTCCTAAAATACTCTGTCATAAAGGGGAGGTGGAAAGAAACAGATATATTTAAATGAAAATATTCTCATTTGTATTCAGCGCCTCTTGGGATCTTTTGTTACCATGGACTGCAGCAAAATCTTTTTAAAAGGTGTGAATACTTTTGCAGAACTCCATAAAACTTATTTCCATTGTTGGTCTTTTAAAATCTCTTTCTGACCAGAACAACAGAATTAATTCATCTGTTTGCGTTGCTCTTGGCTCCATTTTAAAATTGGGTCACTGGGAGGATAAACTTCATTTTGCAGCACAAAATGTCACAAGCGGTTTAAGGTTCAGAGTCCCTGCAGTTATCACAGAACATTTTCCCAATGTTAGATGTAAGGCAGGTAGAGGACAAACATGAGTAAAGTCAGATTGAGGGCAAAAAAAAAGACAATTTTATTGTTTTAGAGGTTCAGAAACACTGAGGATGTTATAGAAGTACAATAAAGTTTCACAACATGAACAGCAGTGATAAGAAATCCTGTTTGGCCTAAATTTGTTTCTAAAAACTTGTTTAAATATTGAAATGAAATCAGCTTCATAGTGATAAATATAAATAGTCCAGCACATTAGGAAAAGAAAATATTGTAACTCCGACACTGAAACCTGGAAACATTTCCTTGTTAAAAAAGACTCAAAACCAATTCCTGAAATTATGCAAAGATGAGAAAATGTAAAATCTTTTGGTAGGTTATATTACAAAAATAGCGTGTGCCTCAATAAAACAAAGAAATAAATGAATATATACATATAACAATTCACAGGACATAATTTAATCAAATTTATAATTTCTTCTGGGCTGAAACTGCAGTGTAATGAATAAAATAGGTGAATATAGCATCATTTCTACTGCAGACTGTTACCATCAATAATTATATAATTTTATCCTCATATTTTGTCATTTTATTCCAGTTTATTTCTGGATCAATCAGTCTCATAACCAATTGATTTAACGATTGCATAAAAGTTTATTTCTTTTAGTATTCTCAGAAATTGAAGGCTAAATAACCAAAACATTATTCATTTTGTACACTTGATTAAAGAATAAAGATAAAATGATAAGAAAATACAAAAATACCTAAATATTTTCAGATTATAAGCAGAAAATGGTAACACTTAATTCGAAGGCTGTGCATAAGACATGAAAGAGTCTTCATAAATGTTTAAGTTGTCATGAAGAATCACTTGGTAAATAATGTCGCTGTGTGCAAAGTTCACTTTTTAAAGGACTTTTAATGCAAGTTTGCTTTTAAAGTGGCATTACTTACCAAATAATGCAAAGTTTACACTTTTAATGCAATTTTTAATGCAACGTTTTAAAAACAAAAAGAAAACACATGAGGAAGAAATTCTCTATATTAATCTAACCAAGAAATATTCTCTAATTGAGTAAGACCTTCACTGAATATGGGTTGTTCTCCTCTCATTTGCATGTGACCTTTATTCCTGGGTCAGAGCAGAAGTTATTGACCCGGGTTTAAATAATTGTGCATTCGGGCTGGATGTGACTGAACAGAAAGCGGCAGAAAATGAACCCAACAAACACGCAGACCACAGATTTATGCCCCTTTCACAAACACTGGATGTTTGAGTTTCTGTTTGTTTGCAGTGGCCAGCGATAGAGATGCAGCATTCAGCTTCTATGCACCACGAATCTGGAACAAACTTCCAGAAAACTAAAAAGATGCTGAAATACTGAGTAAATAAATCAAGGCTAAAAACCCAACTATTTAGAGTTGCCTTTGGTTAGTAGTAAATGGAACATTGATGGAAATATCCGTTTGATGACAAAATGTAATGTTTACTGCGTGTTTCGTATTTGTATTATTGTTTATGGTGTAAAGTACTTTGAACTGCTTTCTTGCTGGTATAATTTGTGACTCGTCGTTTTTCTGGCTGAGGAGAAGTCGTGACCTCACCAGAGACGGCTGGTTGGAGCACGGCGAGCTTCGGTTGAAGAGGATGGCGTCTTTGACGAGGACGGCCACGGCTCTCAGGATGAAGGAGATGAAGAGGTTGAGGTGGATGTAGTTCCTGGTGCAGTGGAGCCTCCTGTGCAAACGTTGCACAAAATAAAGATAAGAAAGAGGTAAATTTTAGTTGATCTTTTGGCTGTTTTATTTATTTGTTTTGGGTATTTAAAATATCTTCTGGTTTCTGTGTTGAATGTTTGCTAGAAATTAAAGTTACAGAGCTTGAAAATGGTTTCAAAATGACTTCTAAGACAATTTATCATCCAGCAAAATGTGTTGTCTGAATTATTTAAAAGCATTAACAATGATTAAAAACATTTGATCTATACATTTTCCAATTATAATCCAAGGAGGTCCAACATTTTTCTCTTAGTCATAAAAAACTTGCTCTACCTTCTTTGCAGTGGTGATTATTTTGTTTTCTCAAAAATGTAATTAATGCAATTAAAACTTTTTAGCTGAAATCAATCATTAGATTTTTCATGACCTGCAGAAACAAACACTTTTAACTTGAGAAATGAGAAGCTGTGAAATGCAAATGTGATCCATGAGTCGCAGAGTCATCGCTTGCTAATTTAAAATCCAATTAAACTCACTGGAAGCTCTTCCTGAAGCTCTATTGATCTGTTCAACTAAAGCACAGAGGGACAAAGAAATGGACAAAGACTTTCTTTGGTGGCTTAAAATTAAATATTTCAAACGTAAAATGTGGCTTCAGTTTTTGATGGCAATCAAAAACTTTCAAAGGATTTTTTAAAGCAAATTCAATCAAAAGAAAGAAAAAAAGGGAACAAAAACATTTAATTTTTATGACAAGTCCAAGACTTTGAATAAAGCATAACAGACAAGAACTTAGACAGGAAATTAATACCTAAAAGCATTCAGAGGGAGCTGAATACAAAAGTGTCTTAATTATTCTGGGGTCTTGATTACTAGCTTGAAGATGCTTAGCATGAGGTAATTATTACAAGTTTGATCGCCTGCTGTCTCTGCAACCTGGAGATTTTCAATCAAAGTTTGAAGAACCATTAAAAAGTTAAAAAAAAAACAAAACCCAAAAAACAAGCGAAAAGGGTCAAATACTGTAAATGTGTCATCAGTTTTCTCAGCTGGAAAGTTTAAAAGTTTTTTCCGACACCATATTTATGGTCTCCATTCAACAATTTTCAGATGATGCCAAAAATACAGTTTTAGTACAAAACCCAACAGTTGAAATACGTTTTATTAGCAAATCATTAAGAGGCTTGTCTTTACACTAAAACTAAAACTTTAGTGATGCCCAGTTTCTCATATTAAAGCTTTACAGAGTTTGAATCTGTGCTATGTGTTAAAATATAAGAATTTATGGGAGGCTGCTCACTATTTTGTCATTTAAGGTCAAGTATTGATGTTGGATGAGATTATCCGGCTCTCAGTTTTCACTCTAATTCATTCAAAAATGGTTTCTATCAGATTTTATAACAAATCAGTAAAATTCTTCTAATTGACATGCGGAAGTAGAGCAAACCTCAGACAAACACACAGCGTAATAATGGAAACTCAATGAGTTGGGACGTTTTTTGAGTCATTTTGCCTTATCAGCCAACACTGAGGCAAAGACGACAGGCAAGAAAAATTCCCCAACGAGTTGTACATCAGGTTTGTAAGGTGATTCGCCCGGCACAAAAGAGAAATTAGCATTAAAACCCAAGTCTTTCGCACCCGGAAGGAGAATGAAGGACGCAAAGAGTGAACGCTGTGTCAGAAGCATTTGCACGTACAAAATGAGTGACTAATAATTCAAATAATATTAGTTTATGAAAATCAACCTTCAAGGAAAATGTGAAAAAATAAACATTAAATACCGCAATTACTGCAGCACATTTTCATGCTGCCATAAAGCTACTAAATTTCCATATATAACATAATGTTGAAGTATTTGGTCTTACCGGAAGAGACAGAGGATGGTACTGCCTGTCGTCAGGGCGATCAGAGACAAACTGTGACCCAGTGTGTACAACGTCTGAACGACCACGTAGAAGACCAGCTGCGGACAAACAGAAAACACTTTAAATCATTTTCATGTTTCATATGCTCTCCGCCCCGTAAGGAAGCACTGGAGCTTTTATTTGACATTGAATGCTTTATTTCTCAACAAGGACATTCTCTTTACACCATGAGGCTTTAATAAAAACAATGTAAAGTAGTTAAATTCAAGATAATCAAATATTATACCAAAACACAGAGCAGAGACAGTGCTAAAAAAAACTCAAGTTAAAAAGCACAGTATGTCTTACACATATCGTGACGGTAAAAGAGCAGTTTTCTGTGTTAGCTGGAGTTCACCAACTAGAAAAAGTGATTTAAAAATATATATTCTAGTCATTTGGTAAAGTTACATAACCTCGACTACCTTCAGATTTGGAGCACAATGATTAAAACACCATGCTGCCGGGTCAAACAATAAAGACAGAGTTATGAGACCACTAATCGTTCGGTTAGTTTAAACAACAAGCAGCATTAGAAGCTTAAAGTCTTACTGACTGCAGCGTTATTAGATCACAACTCCCTATTTCTGTTGAGCTAGCCTGCTCACAGTTCGGTGATTTCAGCTGAAATTAAGAGAGGAGAGCAGGACAGGGTGACATGAAGCGAAAGAGAGAGAGGACAGCACAATGGGCAATTCAGCCGTGCTATTTGTGACACAAAACGAGCAAACAGGAGGAAGCCGCGGTTGCACAACAAAAAAAGAGCGGAAAACAGGAGCAGAGTGGAGAGCAGAAGGTGGATTTCACGGCTGACATGTCATACAGAAAACTGAAATATGATTGCAAAGGCAGAAAAGTCAACATACGTTTACTCACAATTAATGACAAATTAAAGAACTGGTGGTTATTTAAATACACAAAAATTCAAAATGTGGGAATAAAATTTTAGCTGGTTTTAGCTGATGATACAAATTCAGGAACATCAAAACTCATTTTCTCATTAGTCTAAAAACTTTACAGTCCAAAGGGTAATTTGTCTCCCAGTCCAGCCAAACAAAAGTCAAGCTGCAAATGCTACATGATTGGAAAATAAAAACACAATTTAGCATTTTTGAGAAAAATCTTCTGTAGGAAATTTCTTGACATTTAGAAAACAGAAAAAACAAAGTTTTTATTATTTTGGGGATGCAAACTAAAGAAAAACAAAATCCTTGCAAGAGGATGGAGATAATTTTCTTCAGTTTTAAGGCTCATGTAAACAAAAATGTAAAAAGAAACACTATGATTGGCACTTTTTGTGTCGTTATGTCGTTAATATTCAATGCAATTATTCCACACACAAAAAATTTTAATTCAGGTTTATTTTCAAAATTATTAGACAAAGGAAACATAAGTTATTTAGATGGTTATTAGACGTGCAATCGAAGGTACATTTATACTTCCAAAAGTTAATACAAATTCCTTGAAGGTGGCCTTTTAAAGAGTTATAAAATACCTCACCGAAAAAATATGTTACAGGAATAAATTTCAAACACCTTTAAAAGGTCCTTAACAGAAAAAGGATTCTTCTTACTCTTATATTGTGTTATATTTGTGTGTTTTTCACACATTAAGTTTAATGTGTGAGCTCCAGGAAAAGTAGATTTAGGGAACCTTAACTAAAGGTTAAGGATCCAAATAAAAGCAAGAAAAATTTGGAAAAAGCTCAACCACCCAATAAAGAAAGCTGGCTCTGTTCTAGAAACTCTGATGGAGCAAAGAAGGATTCTTCATAAAAATCAAGAAAATTACAAACAACACCTGAGCACCGTCTCCATAAAACTGCTCTGGAACCACTGTAACACTGACTGCTACAGGAGATTCTTCCTGCCATCAGCATTTACAACAACTCCTTGAAGGAAATTGTATGAATTATAGCAACATTTAGTTAATTTTCCTCTGGCATCAATAAAGTATTTTTTAAATTTAATTAGGTTCCATTGCAGAAGCGAAGCCTGTTGCAGACCAATCTAGAGTCTAAATTAGTCACTTAGCATGAAAATCAATTTGAAACAGGGGATTATTTCTAATATAAATATTTAAAACAGGTTCAGTTGGACTAATATGCACATGGACACCGCGGTGTGTGTTTCCATTTGGTTTTCCATTGGGCAGTTGGAGGTTCATGCAGGGAGATGATGAAGACAGAAATAATCTCCTGACATTCCTGGTGATCCTCGAGGCGCCGCAGTGACAAACGTTATCCAGAGCAGCTGTCAGTCCAGATGACAAACAGATCTCTGCATCCGCTACGACAGCAGCAGAGTCACCGATTCAACAAAAACATGGGCAGCAGGACCTAACACGTCTTAAATATCAAAAAATAAATAAGTAAAAATGTTTATTATATTGACATTCTGATGCTGAGTGAAGTTTTTCCCCTTATTTTACAAAATACATAATATAAAACATACAAAAATAATAGAAATGACCATTTTACATTTAGAATCCTTTCCAGACATCATATCTTAAATAATCTTCTAATAACACACCTAAAATAGGAATATATAACAACAAAACCACAATAAAATAAAGAATTAAAACCAAAATAAAAACAAAACCAGGGTTCTATTGTAAATTAAAATGCTATTATTGAGAAAAGTTTGACTAAGGGCTGTAAAAAGATTCACAAAATAACTGTTTTTAATGCTTTCTCAATTGGAAAAAAATAGTTAAAACATTTATGAATTACTCAAATTTAATTGCATATTTCAGTAACAAAGCAGTTCAAAGTGCTTTGTCATAAAAACACAAAAATATAGTTGTAAAAAAACACCACCCAGTGAAAACCAGTAAAAATGTTAAATTTTGATGATCATAAAAAAATAATCATGATAAAAATGATGATAATGTGTATTGATTATCATGAAAATAATCAATACACATCAAATATGAATTATTCCTTATTGAAATTACATATTTTCCAGAAAAATAATCAATCTGAAGAGTCTTGGATATCAACCATTGTATTTCCTTCCAAAATATTATTTACAATCTCACTATAAAATCATTATCTATAGATTCCAATTGTGATTTAAAATATAATAATAATAATTAAGTGAAGTTCATTGTGTAAGAAAATGTTAAATTGAAGCAGGAAGGGTTTTCCTTCAGTTCCTTATACTCATCTCTGCCTACATCTTTTTAATATCAGCCAGTTTGATCCGCACACGCTCATACTGGCCCATTTAGTCACAAATTAACACTAACAAGCACAAAACCAGGGACCTGGGAGACAAACCAGCAGCAATGCCCCCTACGGAGGCGCCACATTATGGCATAAACTGGTTTTTTAAACATGTTCAAAGACTCAGTAACAAAAACAAACCGTTTTCTCTAAGTGATTTCCTTGAAGGTTTTATGGGATGTAAATGTTTCTCGTGTGGGTCGCTGCAGCAGCTTTGTGCATCCTGTGAGCTGAAGAGCCTCATTAACTCGACTGTTGGAGGGTGAAAGGAAACTTGAAAACAATGCCGACTACCAATGTGAACAATTATTCAGGCTTTGTTAGCGATAAACGTTTTTATTCAGAACGGTCTCTTTGCTTCGTAACCTCAGATTGGTGCTAGAAACATCTGAGCTTGACGTGAAAATGACTCATACCTCAATGGAGAGCAACAAATACAGAAACGGATGAGTGGAGCATGGAAGCCTCAATCTGCAGCATTTAATCTGACATTTTTACTCTTCTTCTGTTAGAGGCGGGGCCGATGACATCATCATCATCAGTTATGTTGATGTTTATGTTAGAAAAGAGACCAGATTACCAGAGTTGGGCTTCTCTGGTGTAAATATTCACTTACTAAGGAAATTACCATCAGAGGAGGAGCATGTGGTGAGTTACAGGCAGTGATCCAACAGCTGCTCAAAACATGACCAATGAAAACATGATGTCTCCTTGGACAATATGACCATCACCGGCGTCTCCATCCATCCATTGGTTCATCATCCATCTCAGATTCTGTATTTGACTCCTGACCACAGCGGAATTTGTTTCATCATTTTACTTTAAAAATCGACAAAGACTTGAATCCAGTCTGTAATCAGAACATGATAAGAGAAACACACATTTCATATTTACTGTATTTTGCTTTTTCTGTCCAGGAAAACCTGAACTGGCCTGTCAGTGAGTCTGGATGTTCAGAAAAATAAATCCTGACCACGTTTGTCCTGCTACTTTTCTTTTATGTTCAGTCATCTTCACAAAAGAAAACTCAGATTCTGGCACCTTAAAAGCTTTTTTCACATTTTCCTGTGGGATCTATATAAAAATCAGTGAATACATTCTGTGACTGTTGTCCTGTCTTCCTTTGTCCTGACAGACGGTCCAATTTTCTCTGCCAGAAGCTTGTTATTGTTTAGCATGTTGTTGTGGCTGATTGGTTGAGTGTAAACAGTGAAGCTGGACCCAGAGAGACCGGCTGGAAGTTAGAGGAGCACAATGGATGATTCAGAGGAAGAATGGGACCCTGACTGAGCCAAACACAGAGGCCAAACACTGTTCATATAACAAATCCTTCTGAAGGGTCCAAAAATATCACAGGACTACCTCTAAAACAAGTGGTTTTAAAAAAGCTAGAGGTGAAAATGCTTCATGATCATTTCTATGTGGCGATGTGCACAGATAGACACTAGGTGGTGCTACAGTACCTTTTTCCCCCGAAGAAAAAAGTGCCCTTTCAAAATACTTTTTTTTAAGGTGTATTATTTGTGCCCCAAGATGGGATTTCTGGATTTAAGTCACACAAATATGAATCTGAAATTTGTAGAGCAAATAAAACAAAGAAAACAAAGTGTAAAAAAAAAAATTGTTAGTGTAAAATGAAGCGGTGAGATTATATTTCTCCTATTTTAGCTTCCCTTCATTGTTAAATTCAGAACAGATTTTTTAATTCTCCTGCTCACATGTAAAGCTCTAAATCAGCTGACCCATTTCTGCCAATAACTTTGTGTTTTCGTTATATGCATTATTCTCCTGACTCTTTAAACTCGTATCTCTGAAGGAGGTATGGCTGCAACCACAACTCTGACAAATTCAGCTTCGATTCAATCCAAGATGGAGGAACTGAAGGAGTCACAATCAGCTTTACTCTCTAAACACAAACAAGAAGCTTAACTTTGGTTTCTCAAGTTCACAGGATAAATTAATTACTGAATATAAATTACATTTTCAGTGGTAAAGTGCACTGAGGTGACATTTATTTTGAATCAGCCTTAAATAAATAAACTGCAGTGAACTAACTTGCATGTATTTTTGACTTGCATTCAAATGTCAGGTTATAAAACCTGCTCCACTGAATTAATTTAATTTAAACTTTTATTTTTAGCCTTCCTTTAGGTTGTGTCTCTTCGCCAGCCTTACTGAAGCAGATGAACACATCAGAACCCAATTTAAAAGGTTAAATGTGTGATTATATGAGCAAGCACTTCCTTTGAACCAAATGAAATTGGACAAACTCAATTTATTTGAAATCTTGATAACAGCAGATCCACAGCTATCAGAGCATACATATATAACATCTGAACAGAACATTTCCAGTGTTTTACCTGGTGCTGATAAATGATCAGATGTTCCCTTTAATTCAGACAGAAGGTCCAAATTTCTGAAGATGGTGGGAGGAAGATGAAGTTTGAAAGACTAAAAAAAAACAACCAAGCAGCACTGAAATGTCTGCAGAGCCTTAATTAGGTAAAGAAGAAACACAACAAGTCTGCAGCCGTTTTGATGGGATGCTGTGGGAAATCTCTGAACGGTTCGCTGGAACAAAAACAACCGAAGATCCAAACAATGGAGACTTTTTAATACCAGAGGCGAAAATAACTACAGCCTCTGTGGTGCTTTTATTATTTTAATTTCATTTAAATTAATTTTAATGCAACTTTCAACAGTTTTTTTGATCTTATGCACATGTTGAAGATAGATATGGTGTAAATAAAGTTGAATAGAGCGCCACCTCATTAACTCTGTGCTGCATTAAACATATAATTAACGGTCAAGTAGTGTGAAGTACACTGTAAATTGCAAAGTTGTATTGAATTGAAAATAAATAGAATAAATATAACTTGATTTTGGTTAAAGTTTTGAAAACAGTTGAACTAAGTCCAGCAAATTTAAAGAAGATTTAAACATTTATACTAATCAAGAAATGTTATTTTTATAGCTTTGGTTTTTGTCTACTATATACAAATGCAATGGGTTTGTATATATTTTTAAAATAAAGATAACTAATTAGATTTTGTGTTAAATTTCTAAAGCATAGCATTATATAAGCTGTTTTTCTTACTTATTTTTCAAGTCAGTAATTTTGTTGCTTCAGAAAAAAATTTCAGAAAAGAATATAAAACAAGTTATCATGGTTTCCTTTAAATAGACTCTCAATTTAGTAAGAAACTACATTTTCCCTCATTGTTAACTACAATCTAACGCAGATTTACAGTATTAACACAGTTCTGTTCCATCACCCTGTGAGTGTCTGACAGCATGAAATGAACAACTTATCAATTTGCTGTGTGACTTAAAGCAAATGGTTTTATATACTGATGCAGAAACCAAACTACACATCCCACTCATATTGACCTCTGAACGATCCAGCCTCCTGCCACTAACCGGTGCTAATTAACAGCCAAGCCTGCAGGCCTTGTCGATTTGAGGCCACTAATGGTCCAGACGATGCTGCAGCTTCCTGTCAGCATCACAGGCACGATCCGTCTGAGATTGGTGGGAATTTGAAAACAGAGTGAATCCAAAGGGAAGGGACGCTACCTTCTCCTGGCGCGTGTCCAGCCCACACACGCTGCTGATGTTTGGGAAAACCTCCGACCAACCGGCTGCTGTGCAGTTCCTGCTGATGTTACCTGGGAAGAAAAGATGGAGCGAAAAAAAAATCACAACGAATCCAAAAAAATAATATTCCTACTAGCCGGAAAGACGATCTGGCTGCACAACTGCTTCAAATGTAGAAATGAAGTGGTGCCTTCAATGTGCAAAGGGAAGTGAGAAGTAAACATAATCTGCACTGAAAAAACACAAAATCTGACCAAGTCTAGTTTCTAGTGCAAATATGTCAGGACACTTTAAATGACACAAAATTATATTTATTTACAAGTAACTTTATAGAAAAATAAGGAAGTTTATTTTAAGTCAATAATCTCGTCATATTAAAAGTTTTAGTTCCACTGGCAGATTAATTCATTTATTAGATGGGAAAAATGTATTTTGATAAGTAAAATAAATTGTCAGTGGAACCAGTACTTTATTATCAATCTTAAAACAAGCTCCTATAACTTGCTGAAAAGTTTTAAGTTTTGTCTAAGTTCAAGTGTAATAAGATATATGCACTAAAAACTAGACAGAAATAGTTGGTAAGATTTGTTTTTACAGTGTTTATTATCTGACATCTTAACCTCCCATCCCCAAAATCCTACTAGTTTTTAGTCTTTATTGGTAGAAAATAGGTGAAACAAGTAAAGAACTCGAAGCAAAGCAGCAGGAATGACATTATTGATGTAATTTACAAACTCTAAGTTTCACCTTTTCTCTGAGTAGCTGTGACATTCAGAATGAACGTTTGGTTAAAAATGTAAAGATCTTCACACTGCAGAGCTGACATGTACAGTTTTAGCAGCATCTGTGTTGTTCAATCATGCAGATGTAAATATTTCATCAAAGCTCTCACTGCAACTGAAAGAGTCAAACACTTTAGGAGGGAAAGCTCTGCCACAAAGTCAGGCGTTCTGCACAGAATTCGTAATGAAAGAAAGGCTGGTGAAGCGCCGTGACATTTACGAGCTGAGAGTAATGCAGCCTGCAGGATGAAGTCGCACCGCACCGACGGACCTTACAGCAGGATTATGCTTCAAATTATGACCAAGAACAAGGTAGGATGATGCATCATAAAACCGGGGAGAGGTCCCAGAAAATAATCAACTTCTGCACAAATGTCTGACTTTTTCAGTGAACATGAAAGTCAGACAAACCATGATGGATCATTAGATTTCATTTAAGCTTTATTATTTTTCTATTTGTTTTTCTATTTGTTTCATGTAAAACAAATAGTAATTTATTCTTCCTTTAAAAGGGTTTTATCCAATTCTTTTAAATCCTAGATGAGACATGATGTGAGAAGAAAAAGCTTTAAACACTTGAAACCTTTTGAAGAGCTGTTGTTTTTTTCCTCTCTTCTGTGTTTAACTAAAGAACAATAAAAAACATAACTAAGGAAATTAGGGATTAATATTTTAATTAATGGGCTGCACGGTGGGGCAGTTGTTAGCACTGCTGCCTTGCCGTAAGACAGTCCTGGGTTCAAATCCCATCATGGGAGATTGCATTTTCCCCTTATGACTTCTCTGCTTTTTTCCGATGCTCCAAATGCTAAATAGAAACAACCAATCAGAGCTAAGAGGCGGGTTTTACTGCCATCAATCTTTCCTTGTCATGAATGCTAATGCTAGTTAGCGTGGCCACCGATAATAGCGTTTAAACGTTTTTTTGTGTACTGTTGAGTTTTTCTCTGGCATTTGCACATTTAGCAGCGCGTTCACACAAATCATTGACAGCGCTAAGCCCCTCCTCCTGGCTTTGCCTGCATTTCTTCAGACGTCAATAGCAGCTCAGGGAAGCGGTGGAGGAGATAAATCTCTTCACAGATGATCTGTCTATTATGACACGGTGACAATTTTAACAAATACATAAACTTTTTTTAAATAAAAGTTATATACTACAGCTTTAAATGAATTTATTTTTGTAATTCCAGTTTGGGCAATTTTATGGTCAACTAAAAAAAAAAAAAAAAAAAACTGTTCAGATAGGATACTTCTAGGGTATCATTGTGACAAAATGTTGCAGAAAGCTCAAGATTAGCTTAAGATCAAATACTAAGAATGTAAATTTGTTATAATCCAGTTAGATATTAATGGTCATTGCGTTGAAGCACAATGTACTGTGACCTTAACAAGGTGTGAATCAGGTCAGTGGAACAAATAGTGATAAGAAGATTCAACATTTCCCCCAAAAGTCTGGATTTCCTCTCCCAGTCTGTGACTAAAACATGTTTTGAGATTTTTATGCAGCAGCATCACAGCAAATGGGAATCTAAGAAACTACAGGACAAAGAAATCCGACGATGACCTGGGGGCAACGTTGAACCATGTAAAGCTTAGAAAAGAAACATTCTTTAACACTTTAATACTGCCAGAACAACTTCCCTGAGGCCATGTATAAAGCACAGCGAACGTTTCACAAGTTGTGGAAAATTACCGGTAACCATCCCGTCTTGTTGCTGCAGCAGATAAGCAGCTTAATTGCGTTTGTAAATAAGTGCCATGTTCAGTAAACTGTGAAGTGCTGAGGGACATTTTCACTGCCAAAAATCAGTGCGGTGCACCGCGAGTTCAGCTCCCTTTAGAGACGCCCAGAATGCACTGCAAGAAGCTCAAAGCATCACTGGCTTGCTCAGTGGAAGTAAGCACACGTCTGCCCTTATTGTGCCCCTAACAAACCCTCTGCACTGTTATCCTGCAGGCTAAACCCAGCCGAAGCTCCCAGATTATGTCCCTGAGTGCAACGCTTGCAGAATATTGCAGTTCTCAGGAACCTCAGGGCAGGAGGAGGTTAGGAGTGATTAAAAAAAAGAGTTTGGTTTGAAGTTGGAATGAATAGAGCAGGGAAATATTTAGGTTTTAGACTAAGAACGATAGAAGGCAAAAGCTAAATTCTTGAATAAAAATTACCTAGAAAATACAACAAAGAATGAAAAAAGGTTGAGATTCTGTAACTTCAGGGAGCATCCGGTAGATACTAAATGTTATTAAATGTTAGTCCAACAGTGCAAGCATAAAACATTTCAATAAATAGCTTCAGTAAAAACGCTGTGACTTTGGAGGGGAGGAACCGTCCCACAGAGAGAAGTGTCGGTACGCCGCCGGGCGCTTAATAATGTTCAGTCATCAATTTGGAAATCGGAGCAGAAACCCAAACTGTCGTGCGGTCACCGGCAGGGAAAATGTGATGTGGAGTCAGGAGGGAATCCAGGAGCCGCAGAGTCACTCAGACGAGATGATAAGTGAGGGTGAATCATGGGACATGAAGGACAGAACGTCTGCTGAGCGAAAACTGTCTTCTGACTCGCTGTTTGCATTTAGAAATGCTCTAAACCAGACGCATTCATTAAATAAAAAGCATGAAAGTCTCTGGAGGATTGCAGCAATCTAGACACAATTGCATCATGAATTGTATTGAAGACAAATATGTTACAAAATGTTACCTTCTTGTTTTTATTTAATAATGAGAATTTTTTGTGCGCTTAGAATGTTATGTTACCTTGAGAACTTATTGTTTCAGAAATGTATCCCCACATGAAACACACTTACACACAGATGTTTGAAAGCCTTAATTTTAGTTAATTATGTCTTGTTTCAATAAAAAGTCAGACATTTGAAATTAGGATATTACATCATACCAATAAAAAAAATTTTAAAACCAGAAATGTGGGTTTAACGAAATGTATGTTAAAGATTATTTTCAAAAGACAAAAAAAAAAAGAAAAAAAAAAAAGGATCTACTATTTTTTCTACTAGTTAACAATTTATTAAGTTATAGCTTACCATTGCTGCTGAATAATAACTTGAGGGCTCGAGGACAGGGGATGGTGACCGTCTCTCCAAATTCAGCTCGGTCCCAACATGCAATGTTGTCCCAGGTTCCTCTGCATCCCGACTCTGTCCAAAACAAACAGAACTCCTTCGTAAAACATTCAACTCAACACAATTTATTAACATGAGCTGAACTGAAACAATATTTGCAAACTGTTTTCTTTCAATTGTTGCAAACAGATGCAAAATTATTCAATTGTACATCTTTGAAAAATAAATAGTAGAGCCTCCTGCACAACCAACAAGAATGGAGCAAGTGGTTTCTGGAAGGGAAGTCAACAACAAAATACTTTTCTTTTCCAGCAGCCATTGCAGAAGTCATACAGTGATAAAACCAGCTGACCAAATGTGCTGGAGCTTCTTCTTGCTAGTTAACAGTGTAGTGTGAATTTGCTTGTTTTCCAGACAACAAGAAACGTAAAACTTATTGGTTTAGAAGAAGTTGAGACCCAATTCAAAGTACAAAAATGTGCAAAATGTGAATTTTGCATAAGAGATCCCCCCTAATCCCTTCTTGTTAACACCTGTATACTGCATTATGCATGAAAAACTGTTTAGATCTTTTTGTTTTATGCATTAAAACAACAATTTAAGCCACCATCTTTTCCAGCGATAAAAAAAGAAAAAAAGACGTTTGCACATTTCTACATAAAAAACTGAATAATTAAAAAGCGGCCCTATTTTTTTAGCACGACACTAAGACCAAACAAGAAAATGTCTTTGTATGTATTTGTCTGTGCATCTTTCTCAAGCTGGCTAAAAGTTTGAACAGAGAGAAACTTGACCCTGAGTAAACATGAGCGTAGCACCGGCCCTGCAGAAAGACAACAAATAAACTCTGGACAGAAATAGCTCCTCCAGCTCTCAGCGTGAATCCTAATGGGTGCAACGCTGCTGATGGCAAACAGTCAACTGGGCTTTTTACTGATAGATGAGCGGAGACAGAATGTGTCTCCGCTCTGCTCCACGACATCTCTGATAAAGATCCTTTGCAAAGAGCCGTAAAAATGCTATAAAACAAGCCCAACATAAAGCAGAGACGGAAACAAAGCTGCAACCCAAACTGGATGTGACATTTTTATGTTGCTCAGCTGAAGATCATATCAAAAATCTGAAGCATTTCTGTTTTGTCAGGAAATATTAAAGACACTGACCGATCTAGTTTAGAGTACAGAGGTCAAAATGTGTAGCATTGAAATCTAAACTAGTTCAGCAGATCTTTCCAGAGACATTTCCTTAAAGCAAAATTTCTCTATTGTTTTTATTTGAGCTCAAGACCAAAAGATATTTATAAAAATCTTTCTGCTGATTTTTCTCTAAGTCTGATCAATCAACACATTTATCTGCTGCGATGAGCCAAGAACTGCTTCTTCTTCTCTGAGAGTTTATTTCCAGGCATTATTGTCAAAAGGTCTGAATGTTTTTTCAGTGAAATATCAAGTCCTGTCACATCCAGTAAGTGTATCATATACGATGTTCCCCTTTGCATAATAATAATAATATATTGCATCTATATTAGAGAAAAAAGTAGAAAGTCTACAATCTGATAATGCAGAGGAAGTAGGTTTTCCTGGTGTCACTGTCTGCATTTAAATTAACCTTAAAATTGTGCACTAGAGCAAAGACCGAGTGCAAGAAAACTTTTTTTGACTCTTTTGTAAATTTAAACACAAATATTTACTGCGAAAAGAAAGAAAACTCCCAACAGCTGAGATTAAAACCATAAGTGAGGCAAAGTCATTGCACTGACTTTTACTGGCACTTCCACCTTCTGTTCTTTATCAAAGAAAACTTTAGTTGAACACTTTAATTAAAAAGATCAATATGGGTGAAATAATATATTTATACATTTTGAATATAAGCTCACCAATCAAGCTGTTAAGTGCCCAACTCTGGTTTTTGTTGCGATTTAACTTTTTTAACCAGTATTAACTCCTTCCTTTTCCACATTTTCAAATATTTACAGTAAGTTTTTGTCTTTTCTCCTGTCTTTGTTTTCCTGCACTTTCTCTCTGGCTGATTGGCTCTTATGTTGATTTTGCTGTACAGATATTACTCTATTCCTCGAGAGGTTTTAAGACACGGGGCTCATTTGTTCCAGCCTACCACTTCTGACCACACAACAGCTCCCTGCGGACGTCTAATGCAGCAGCAGGCTATTCTGTTTGAGGCCGCAACAAATATAAGTGTTTCACCAAATGGAAAAAAAACTAAATTTAGATTCCATCCTTTTCCAGAGTTTTTATAGCAGCAGATTGAGAGAAAAAGTCAGTGGATAAATGGGTTGAAAGAACGTGAAAGTAGAAGTGGACGGTAAGAGAGGACAAAAGAGAAGGAGAGAGGAAAGAGTGCGAGCGTTCTTGTCCCGGGGGCAAAACAGCTCCAACACCAATCCAAAATCATTGGTGCATGAAAAAAAAAAACTCAGACTAAGTGATCCATCCTTTCAGACGCGCATCAGGGGCGAGACCCAAGGTTTTAAGGAACAACCCTTAAAAAATCCAAATGTAAGAAGAAGGCACTTTAACAAGCTGAATCGTACAACTGTACTCCCTAAACCTCCTTTAAATATGGATTTTTGCTGCAGGCAAACTTTGGTCTATATTTACTGCAAAGTCCCAATGCTTCCAACATGTTTGTGAGGTGTGTGTCAATGAGAAATACTCCTCACACAGCAGAGTTAGCTGTGCCTCCATCTGGTAAAGCTATCAGACAGGAGGGGATGCAGCTCAGGAGCCACATCTTCCAGAGAAACCATGAAACTAATCAGCTGCATCTATAGAAAACTCTTTCCTGCGGAATCTTTCTGAATCGTTTCCAAAATGGTATTTTTTCTACTTTGTAACACCGGCTGCAGACACGCAAGGTCCAGAAGCAGGAGTTAATAAACGGAGCATTTACTATGAAGAAGTCTGTATGACTGCTATTCTTCAGATCGACTAATGTGGATTCTTCGCACACATCTTGGAACTAATGATCAATGCAAAACCACCCACCAAGAAGCATTTCATCTTCAATGCAAATGTCACCATTTCCACAGCCTTTTTATGCATCCTGTGAGAAAGAAAACGGCAAAAAGAAACCCATCCCCCTCACAGGATTCTGTTCCGATAGAAACATAACAAGCGTTACCATCATCCAAATTTGGGCAAACGTAGAGGAAATATCATGCATCTCTAATCCAGTTTAGTTCAGGTATGATTTGCTTTTAATCCATTTCTAGCTCATTAAATTGTTCAAAGAAGACCTGATCTGAACTTTTATAGTTTGTTTATGTGTTCTGGATCTAGCAGGAAAGATAGAAAACCACCAGATTTAACAATATCTGAAACAAAAAGCTCTAAATTTAAGACCAGTCATTTTAAAAGCAGCTTTTTCAGTCTGTGCTTCCCCTTCATATTTCCTCTTTTAAAGATACTTTGAACAACAAGGACATCAGAAAAACAGTAACGATTAATTTAAAACATCTGTTTAATGCTGAGGTTCCTGCAACTAAACTAAAGCGACTGCATGCTGATTAACTCACAATCCTGCAGCAGAAGAAAATTAACATTGGATGGTGAAAATATGAACCAATTAGACAATTTTAAGTAAGTTAAAAAGCAATAATTAAACAAAATTCAGCTCTTTAAAAGTCTTCTTGAATTGTTAAAAAGAAGACATGAGCAAAGAGTTGCAATCTATGTTGCATATTCCCACCACTGCTATGAAATTCACTGAAATGTTTGCTGTTTTTTTTTTTTTTGCAGTAGTAACACCAACTAATGATATGTTACTCCATGCAGATGCTCTGCTTGCACTGCTGAAGATAACTCACTACAACATGTTGCAGTGAGGCTGTAGCTCATGAACAAAGTGACTGATGTTTGTAAAAGACGCTCACCTTTATCGTCGCCAGCAGCCTCCTCTTCCTTCAGCTTCCTCACACAGTCCAGTCGATCTTTTTCCACCTCCAGCAAGAAGTTACATGTTGGATTTCGGGCGACAACCTGTGTGGAATAAAAGAAGGATTCAGTAAATGAGCTTAAGCTGCCAAAACTACATTTTACTTTAACATAAAGCTGTGGATTTAATCAAGAGTAAGTGAGGATGTCTGAAGAAGAACAAACATAACGACTGAGACCAGAAAAGACTGGAAAAAGTTTGTTTATTTGTATTATTTATTTGCATAGCACATTTCTGCAACAAGAGAGATCAAAGTTCTTTACATCATAAAACATCATACAGTCATCAATTGTGAAACAAGCAGTAAACATTACATTTTAACAAATGCCATCATCAAAATCTTCAATGCACATCAGCCATATTGGTCAAAAGCAACAAACCAGGCGGGTTTTTAGCCTGGATTTCAAGAAACTCATTTTGGATGCACCCTGTTAACCCAAGTTCTGAACCGTAATAGGAAAATAGATTGATCAAATTCAGTTTCAGTTCAAGTTCAACTCAAACACCATTCACATGACGAGAATTTCCTACACAGCAGTTTGTTTTAACATCCCAAATATAAAAAAAAACTTGTCCAATTGGTACTGTCCAAAAACTCCATCAATTTGTTATCAAACTTGCAATAAAATTGTTCTCTTTTGCCCCAATGCAATATTTAATTGTATTATAATTCTCACGTTATTGTAAATTGTAAAATCTTTTTTCAAAAACAATATGAAAAACAACATTTTACTTAAACAAAGCAAATTTTACATTTGAGTAATTAAGTAATTCACATAAATGCTATTATTCAACAATAACGTGGTAAACAGAATAAAAATTTAAGTGAAAAGCCCAAATATGTTCACCAAGCTCACGATGGGGACAACAGTATGGTACCTCTCAGTCCCAACATGTGGGGCACTAGAGAACATTTTTATTCTTTAACCACAGAGATATGCCATTTCTCCGTGAATAAAGTATCCCATATACTTTATTTTAGACATTACCTTTAGCTGAAAGCAGAACGAGATGACCTTTCAGGAAACTAGTAGTAAATAAGGGCTAACGAGGCTAGCTCGGTAGCTCGGTCCAACAGTTCTCTTTAAAGTCATCAAAAAACCCGAAACTCTGGTCTGTTTACACACGTCAGCTACTTCCAGCTTTGAAGTTGTCTGATAAACTGCAAAACTATTTGCAAACTGTCTGTTGAACGTTTATATCCATCATTTTTCAGTTTTTAACAACTCAAACTCTCACGCTGCACAGCTCAACAGTCTCCTCCTCTTGTCGCTCTCTGCAACAAGAAGGGCGGGACCTCCGGCGACAGTCTGCATTCTGATTGGCTGAAACACAGTGGAATCTAGATTTTCTGTTTGGTTAGGTGGCTATCCTGCTTTCCTAACCTCTGTTTTCTTAAAGAGGCACTGTCATTTTATATTGGCTGCAGAAGGACTTTAGATGATGTGCTCTATCTTCCTGGTTTTAGTGAAAACGCAAGCAGCTTTGCAATAATCAATGCGACTAAAATGAAATGCACGGATGAGTTTCTCTGGATCTTGCTGGGACATTAGTCCTCTAATCCTGGAAATGTTCTTCAGGTGATAGAAGGCCCTGATCTCTGATGTCTAGCTGTGTGCTATTCCTCTTTAGGTCCAAAGATAATAACTTCAGTTTTATGCTCACAAGATTTTTTTTTTTTTATATCTGCAAGGTATTATCTGAGCAGCAAGAACACATTTGGAATCATTTACAACAGTTTTAGGTTGAATGTGTGAAAAAAAATCTGATTAAATTAGAATATGCTCAGGTAAAAAAATCTCTAAAGGTTTTTTTTTTTAAATACATAGAGTAGCAGTTTAAGAAAGAACGCTGTCTTTCTTAAAGAAATGAAATCATGTCAGTCTTTTCTTGCTCTCCACTTGTGTGAGAGGTTCAGTTTCCTCTGTTTGGTTAAAAAGCTGCATTTCTTGTAGAAGTGAGCATCCGTCTCATTTAACTGAACTCTTCCTGTTTTGAGTCCTTTAGGTACAGAAATTTTATTTATTTACTGATTTATTTGGTGTTGTGGAAATTAATCGTTTATTATTATTGACATATTTTTCATCAAATGTTTTTATTTTATTGTTTTTAACATCATATGCAGTTTTCATCTTACATTAAAAATGTTAGTTTGTTGCATTTCCATTCTATATCTTTATTATACCTGCGTATCTCTACCATTTAATTGGGTGTGGGTCTATTTTGTGTTTAATTTTTAAAACATGTTGGTATGAAAACTGCTAAATAAATAAAGTTTTAGATTGATAAATCACACAGGTATAGAAAAAAACACATTTGCAGTAAAGTAGAATCAATTTAAACCCAATACAGAGAGATTTATACATACTTCCAAAATATAAGTTTCATCTTTTTTGTTAATCCTTTTAATTGTTTAAAACCACAGACTAGACATAAATTATTTAGATGTAGGAAAATATTAAACAAAATGCTGGAAGCATCCAATAATGGTAAATATGCCATAATTTTGTATAAACATGTGTTCATGAATTTAAAACGTCCCGTTCTGATTCCAGCTGCACTCCAAACTCATGTAAAGGACACAGATTTCCTACAGGAGGAAATCTTCTTAAGTTTCTGGCAATGATAGGAGAAACAACCTGTAAGGTTTAATCGCTCTCAGCTGGATTAATCCTTCTGGAAAAGGATTTATTTTTAAGCTCTCCAATCCCTGCAGCCTTTCCTTGAAGAGGAGGGCTACTGTCTCTTCTCATTAGTTGCTTGAAATGATCCAAAGTTAATCTGCTGACCAGATTTATTTACTGACCAAACTGGTCAGATTTGTGGATGTTGCATTTAAAACTTCAAACAACCACTTCACCCTTAAAAAAAAAAAAAAAAAGGGTTCAAAGGTCAGTTTTGAGGGTTTCAAATTTAGGTTTATGTTGCATTTATTGATTATTAAGTTGAAATACATTTATAAATGATGGACAAAGTTTTGAGGATTTTTTTTCTGTAGCTGCACATCTTGAATGTTTTCCATGTTTTAACATGCTATATTCCTATACAAGTTGAATCCCTATTATCACACTTTGTGTAATAATTTAACATCTCCTTTATTTTAACACTCCTAAATAATATCCAATTACCCTTTGCGATCAGCTAATTAGTACTTAGAGTCCAACTGTGTGAAATTTAATCTGAGTATAAATCCAGATGTTCAGTGAAGGCCTCAGAGCTTCATTAGAGAAGCAACATCGTTATCCTCCTCTTGTCTAATAAATGTTTTTGTTCGTCCCTCAACTGAAATCTGAGAGTGAGAGAAATCTGTCGGCTGATGCAAATGGAAACTTTGTTTTCTGACTAGTTAAAATCCTTTTACAATGGCAAATATGAGGAAGGGCAAGACAACGTATTTGCCTTTTAATAACCAAATCTTGGTCTTATTTTGTTATTATTTGATCATAAATAAATACATTTACTTATTTTATTACTAAAAAGAAGTAAATGAACAGATTCTGATTCATATTTTGAAACATTTCTCAAAGGTCCTGAGCAGCCTCACGTCAAACCAGAGCGGCTGAGCTGAAGGCGGCTGAACGAGAAGATAACTGAAGTGTCTCAAAACTCCTGAAGCTAGATGACTAAAAGCTACAATTTACTCTTTACATTGATGCTGATGAACTGCCGTTATGCTTTGTGTGGATGAAAAGTTGCATCTTTCTTCAGTTCGGAGTTCTCTGAGTCATTTAGAGTTTGGCACCGACTAATGTTTTTCTGACCACCTGTCTTAATTTCTGATTGGTTCTCCAGTTTGAATCCCCTGGTTCTCTGTTTGATCGTAACGTTTCTATCTGGTTGGGCACTTCAGTCTAGGACGGGTCTGCATCCTGTGTCACCTGAAAGAAAAGTTTCAGGATAAGTATTCTAGTTTCACAACATATTCTGCTTTTTTAGTTTCAAAATTTATGACTTTAAACTCGGAATTCTGACTTTCTTTTTTTCTAAATCTGACTTTTTAATGCAATTGAAGGAAAGAAATTATAATAATGGTGTGAAAGCTTTTGCAAAGTCCTGAAATGTCCGATGGAAAAAGATAAATGCTTTCATGGCAGTAGAACCTGATGATTTTATTTGTGAAGTCAGGTGCAGCTGTGCTTAGAGACGCAGGACAAATTCAACAGATGTTCAGGATGTTGAATCCTATTGGTCGTCTTTATCTAACTTAACTTACTAACGTAAGGGAATATTACTGCTGAGCTGAACTTTTCTGCTAATATTCCTGCTGCGGCACTCCGCTGTGACTTGCCTGCCCTGGATTTCTGAAAGGTCATCTGTCAATCAAACATGTAGGCAGCGTATCTTCTGCTTGTTTCGACTATAATGGACCTTTATTGTGCTGCTGCCCATCTGTTTCCTCACTAAACAGCAGATGAAGCAGAAGCTGCAAAGCACAACCAGACACACATTTCCAGCTGTGGTTTGGCTCCTGGGAAGCAGGCTGGATAAAAAGCAGACAGCATCAGACGTTTGTGACAGAAGCCAAAAATCTGCTCTTCATTTAAAGGTGAGAGTAGAAGCGTGGATCTGATTCACTCAGAGGAAATCTGTTCAAGTCAGATGGCGGTTAGTGGCTTCTCCTGCTGACATGTCTCCCCCTCTCTCTCTTTCTCCTTTCAACTTTCTCTCATCTCAATTTATTCTGCCCTTTTTTCAGATTTCCCTCTTTGAAGCGGGAAGCTTCTCCGGCTCCTCATTCCGACACCTGTGAGGAGACTGCATCGCTCCTGAGCAAAGTGTTTGTCACAGACTGGTTTGGTTGGCCAGGGACGACTCAGGTGGTGAAAAATACATCTTAATCTCAAAGGATGGATTCTCCAGACACAATTTCTAAAAAGATATAGTCAGTTTTATGCTGGTAGAGCCTCAAATATATGAACAAATGGACAAAAATCAATCAATATTTGAAGGTGATTCTAGTTTGTAAGTAATAACTGAGGGTACCGTGAGGTTTACAGTGCTGTTTTCAAGTGATTTCTGGTCTAATTTCCATTGAAAATATTTTAATGTACTTGAAATAAGACAAACCTAACTTACAAATATTTTTTCTGCAAGATATAAGATCATATTTTAAGTCAATAACCCCCTTTATTATTATTATTATGTTTACAATATGGAAAAAATGTCTGGTATAAGTGAAATAACCTCACAGTGGAACCAGTACTTTTTAAAAATCAGTAGTAAGGGATTATTTACTTTAAACAAGCTCCTATATCTTGCTGAAACGTTACTTCTAAGCCAGTTTTGTCTTAAACTAGACCAAAGGTTCTTGGTAAGGTTTTGTGTTTGTAGTGAAGCGCCTTCCAACAAAGATCCTCTCTGAAAGGGAGCACACACTCCCACAAAAAGCACACATTAGATTCCTGACAATTTGTCTGATTAGTTAATTAAAATTGAAAAGGTTTGCTAAAGATCAACAATTATTGAATGTTAGCTAATAATCTCATTGCATTCATCTTTTCTTTTTGTATTTTAGATGTGTTTACTTACTTTAAGCCTTTGTTCTATATTCACAGTAAATGTTATTTACTTTGGCTTCATCTGCCAAACAGTGAACTGGGTCAGGATTTCTGACTTGCTTCATTCGGGCAAAACCTTTGAAAACAATTTATTTTCAAAATGTTTAAGCTTTAAAATCTTTTGGACTATATAAAAATAAGGATCTTTTCAACAAATCATTATTTTAATTTGAATGTTCAATAATAAGGTGGTTTTTTTTGCAACTTAACACCTGAAAATAGTTCAAATATTCTATCAAAAAAGCAGAAAAACAAATTTACAATACAGAATATTTAGGAATTAATTAATCTACATCCAAAATTTTCTCCTACCAGCTTTACAAATGTTGAAAAAAAAATTTTGTTTCTGCCGCTTCAATCAACATTGATGCGCAACAATTCCTGGCATCCATCACACGAGTGCTGTTGGGTAAAGACTGGCAGAGCTCCTGTTGAACTGAAGAAGGGATTGCAGCAGAGGTTACCAGAGCAACAAGCAGATCCAGGGGAAAAAAAAAAGAAGAAGAAGCGGGTCTGTAAAGCCTCTAAGGCGACATTCAGAGCATAAACCTTCAGGGTGAGTTACAGACTAATTACAAAACAAATGAAGTCTGAAGATGGACCAAGAAGTAGCAACAGATGCACACCAGACCCCTCCTGTTTTTATCTTATTAAAGGAGGAGTTCACAACTTTCTTCTAGAAAAACAAACAACATTATCGTCATCAAAGACCTTCTAAAGCCGAATTTCTTTCACTGGAAACCGATGGATATCAAAAAGTGTTCAAGTTCAAATTAGTTTTAGTTCTACCGGCAGAAAAACTACAAAGGGGAATGAGGAAAATCATTCATGTTGTCAGGTTTTAATAAGCATTGGAAAGCAGAAGTTAATGTCTGTTGTTATACCCAGAATGGCAGAAGGTTGATGATGTTCATCCAATCAAATGAACAACAAGTTGAGTTGGGAGGAATTTATTTCTGATACTTTGAAATTTACAGGCTGCTGTTTGTGTCCATTGGAATATTAGAGCATCTTAAATTATGTGCTTGTTCTTTTCATTGCTGCTGCAGCATAAAATAAAGCAATTAAACAATAAATAATAAAAAGGGAAGATTTATTATGGCTCTGGACTGACTTATTGTAAAAATGTTAATGTGAAGCAGCTTAACATCATTAAATGCTCATTTTACATATTCTGATCAGGAGAAAGTGAAGTTTTTCTTCTCATATCGGTTTACTGGGGTATAATCTAAAGAAAGCTGAAAAAATGCTTCTAATTGCATTAATAATAATGTTGAAATAATGTTTGCCAGCCACGTTAATGCGTGGCGAAGCTTCTCGACTTAAACAAACCTTTTTAAATAGAAATGAAAAATGTCACCATCTTGTATTTAAGTATTTTGAATATATCGATGAACAGTAAAATGATGCACATATGTTAACAAAAAGCTGTTTTGTTCATGATACAATCAAATCAAATCCAGCTTTTAAGATGCTTTTTCTGGATAAAAAGAAAAAGGTCAATTCTAACCAAATTTAAAAGGCACGAAAAACATTTAAATTTTTGTAACAACGAAGAGATCCTTTTGATATTGATCACTATTTTAAAATAAGTCTGGATTTTTTGGAGATCATCTCAAAAGTGTTAGTGTTTTGTGATGTAAGGAAGGATCCAGAAAGTAAGAAGTAGGTTCAAGGCTTCACATTATCAGAGGAAACGCAACACTTGTTCCTATGGTGATGAAAAAGTTGCTCCAACGAAAAGCCAACTTTGATCCTCTGTCTTCGAGGGATCACTAACAATCTCTCTCTTGTTTTTGTGAAGTGAATAAATCCTTGTTTTCATCCCGACTAAAACGCTATCCAAACAGCCCCAAGTGGCAGCGCTGCATATGACATGAATAAAAAAAACTATTGTGTTTAAAGCCCTGAAGCATATCGACAGTTTTTATCAGCTGCTCTGTTTGAAGCCTGTTAGGAGGCAGAGCTCAGTGTTCCTGATTGTTCAGATAGTCCAGAGTCCCTTCATCTCACAGCAGCCACAGGCACTGATGATTCAGATATGTTTGGTAAAGTTTAGATTAATCAGAAGTCAGTAAGAAGTCATTATCCTTCTCGGTGTGCAGCAGCCTCTCTACACTTCAAAAACACTTAATATTACCAAGTACTTTTGTCTGGTTTCTGGTGCAAATATCTCAGTGAACTTGAAACAAGTAACTTTTTAGCAAGATATAGAAGATTGCTTTAAGTAAGTAAAATAATCTGCCATTAAGTTTTATCAACATTAACTATTTACTACAAACAAGCTCCTGTATCTCACTGAAAGGTTATGTGTAAGTTAACTTTGTCTTAGCTTTGCACTAAAATATTTGCATTCAAATCAAGACAAAAATACTTTGTGTTTTTGCAGTGCGGGTCAGAGGTCATTGGTAGGCAAGACTGCTGCTCATTCGTTCCTCCAGCTGGTTCTTTGGGGAAACGGGCCAGCTTCCCTGACCCTCAGGCCAGAGTTGCCCCACATCTAAAATGATATAAATAAGCAAACGTCCACGGAAATGACTGTTGACCTCTGATGGGGCCCCGAAGCGTGACCCCACCCTGAGTTCACCATCTGCTGCAGGGATGCAGCGTTACTCAGAGAACTCAGTCATCATCTTCATCACTGCAAAATTACACTCTCCCTCTTTTTCTGTTCTTTCTTCTTCTGCACGAAATGAATTTGGTCTGTATTTTATTGAATGACCTCAGAAACGATTTATCATGCATTAATTTAGTTCAACATAATCCAGTTAATCTCAACATCTGTTCATTAGAATTGGAGGTAAAATAAACGTGCAACCAGATAATAAAATGCCTTGTACTTTTCTCCTCAAATGAAATCACAGTGTAGTTGTCTGCATCCCACCACCTTCTTCAATTTGACATAAAGTTGGTGTCAATCAACTTCATACTAGTGCAGCAAAAATATCCACTTTTGTTACTTTAGTTTTGAAGTTATTAGTGAACATTATTTTGTTTGATTCCATAACTGTAGAGAATGGGCTGACCTCTAATGACCTCTAATGAAAGTTTTTATCAAAATTATCTTTAACCTTGCAATCATACAAATGAAAATTTATGCAGCACAAATGTAGCAGAGTTCACTTAAAATGTAGTTTTACTTGCAGAGCATGGGTTGGCTTGTTGCCATTTCATGATTTCTGGACACATTAATTAATATCTTTAAAATCATAGCAGCACTTTTTTTTTTTTCTTGTTGCTGAAGTAACGCAGCACAAACGTTTCTCACCTATTTTGTCTGATTTTAGTAATTTGTTACTCAAATCAAATCTTCATTAATAACTTCAAAGCAAAAGCAGCACAGTTGATTGACACCAGTTTTGTTTGATTTCATATGTGAGGAGGACTGGCTGACCTCTGATGACCTCTGAAAACATTTCTTACCTTTAAAATGATGCCTTGTATTTGATTTTGGTCAAACGTTAGTCATAAATCTTTCCAGATTAGAGGAAGGTGGCTGGGTTGACTTCAGTCTGTACCAACTCAGTTTGTTGCTGATGTATTTCCACAGCAGAGGAACCAGCTGCAGTCTTTACATCTGAACCCCTCCAGCGAATCGGCGGTGACTCAACGACCCGCCATCCAGCCCCATTTACCCATTTAGACAAGCTGCAACAAAAACAACTCCAACACACACCTTGGGTGGTGCTCACTTCAACAGAGACCTGCGTTGCCTCATGGCGGTGCATGAGAACGGACAGATTCATTTTTCTGAAAAAACTGCTTTGGATGTCAGCTTTTTTAATCTTCAACCTTTAAAAGTGCTTTTAATTAAACCTACATTTTTGTATTAAAATGTCTTTTTTTTTATTGGTCTGCAAAAATATTCAAATATTAAATGCCATGTTTTTATGTGCTGTAAGCAGGAAATTAATAATAAAGCTGCTGTATGTAACTTTTATGAAAAAAAAGTTTCGTACTACAATATAAGACAGACAATATATGAACAAATTGAGCTCCTGTGCAAAACATGTAAAACTAGGTTTGTGTAAAAGTTACATTCTGCAGGTTTTATGGAAATAATTTTATCTTTGGCACTTTAGGCATTTTTGTGGCTTTTCCTTTGCATTATTTCCTTAAAACCTGGGATAAAATTTAGATGTTTAAAGGTGTCTACAAAATACTTTCACATTTATGTGTGATAAACAAAAACAATACAAATAAAAAATGTTTTCTCATTATTTTGTATATAAAAAAGTACGAGCATTATAATTTGAGCACAAGTCAAAGCAGAAACCTTTTTATTGCCAAGTTGAGAAACCTCAATATAAAGCTAAAATAAAAATTCAAGAGGAAATCTGAAATTAAAGTATCAATCTAATAATGCCAGCATCAATCCGATATTGACACTGACTTGTTATCAATATTATTGATATTTTGTATCCGCCCACCTCTAACCCCCCAGAGTTACGCATAATGACCAAAACAGACCGATTAAAGAAAAAAAACTAAATACCAAGCAACAAATTTCAGTTTGTGTTCAAAAATACTAACCAAGAGTAAAACACTGGCTAATCCAGCATTCAAAGCACGCTTCCTGTGACTGTACTGGGTCAGATCTACAGCCACAGAGGAGAAAACTAAAACAGCGATGTCGCTGGAAACATGTTCACACCTGAGTCCCTGCTGTCCTCCAGCGCTCTGAGGATCCAGAGAAACACAGAGCAGCAGATCATCATCTCCTCCTGAAGAAATCCCACCTGAGTCGCGAATGTGTTTTAAATGCAACTGATTGGCGGTTCTGGGACACCAACCTTTACTTAAAAAAAATAAAAACTAAGTCACTTTCTACTTTTCTACTTGCACTTTTATAATAGCATCCATGAACTGATTTGAAAGAAAACCGTATCAAATAAGTTTTTCAATTCAATTTTCCGTTACACTACAGAGTTTGGCATTTGCCTCCTGTGCTCATAATGGGTTCTGTTGCCATTTCTCTTGTAAGAGTTAGTTGTAGAGAAATGTCAACCCTGCTGTTGCAGTTAGACTCGTGCGCTATATCAAATTTAAAGGGTAATGACTTCATTTTGCAGCAGAGATTAGGTCTGAAACATATACTGTCTGACAGTGAAATTCAGCTCTGTATTCTGTTGTAAATGGCACTTTAATTTACCTCAGAGATACTGCAACCCAGCCCTAAAAAACCACCATAGTACAACTTTTAACCCATTATCTGGGATTTTCTGCATGATGTTCACATATTCTCCCCATTCATGCATGTCTCTTTGAGATCTCTTCTGTCATTTTTTCCTGTTTTGAGTTTATTTTGTTTATTATAGTGAGAGGGATCGGTGCAAAACATTTCAGCTTGACTTATTGAAAGGTCTTGCATGACTGGAAGGTGTGTGTGACTCCTAGTTTCATTCTAAAGGCAGAAGCACAAGTCACATTAATCAACTGACTGATTCCTCTGTTAATTGCATGCATTTGATCACATTATCCAGACAAACTGCCAGGCAGAAAGTAAAATCCATCAGAGTGACTAATCATTTAATGTTGGGATGCTGTTACGTCTCCAAGCGCAGGTATGTTTGTTTCTTACAGCTGTTGCTTTCTGCTCAACTCTTTCTCTTAATAAACATAATTTTCTTATCCAGACTAAACTGTCACTAGTACAGAGATTGTATCTGTCATTCAGGATGTGCTGCAAAGAAAACACTGACATTTCAGCAGCATCTTTACTTCATTAAGTTCTGCGTTTTCCTGTGAGGTCAACACAGATACACCTCCCTCCCGCTGAGATGATGCTCCCTCATGGTTTCTCTGTTTATTTGCGTTTGTTAGATTGATATGACTGCACTAATTCAACTTTAGCCAAAAGCTCAATAAGAAACCTTTGACTGTTTTATAACCACATAACCCAATTAACAACACTGTTTCTTCCTCTTTCCACTGCTTTTAAAGGGGAAATATTATGAATTTTAAAACAAAAAAGGATATTTTATATCACAATCCAATAACTATGCTTCCTTAAATTATTATGTATCAAATATGACTTAAAAGAGATTTGTCTTGGTAATTTAATGCCTTGGAATTCAGCCTTTATTTCTTTAAAACTCCCTGTTCTTTCTGAAACTCCGACTTCAGCAAGTCATCAAACATCACTCCTCTATTAACCCTTTAACAACATTTTTACCAGCTATGCACTGAGAAGTTTGTACAAGGAGCTCAGTAGATGTTTGCTAATTGCTGCTGGCTAGTCTGAAGGAGTTGTGTAGGGGAATTGAGAGGGAGGGCTGTTCTGGTAAGTAGAAACTTGGAAACTGCAGCTACGAGGAGGCGCTGCGCCTTGAAGGAGGGGCTATGTCCAACCAGGTGTTTTGCACAGCTGAATGGTTGCCATGGAGATTAAAGGACTTCTCAAACAGACAATAAAGAATCAAGTAAACCAGTTTTGTTTTAGATGAGAGAAAAACATTACAATATGATATACAGCTAAAAAAAATAGTTTTGAATTAATTAACAATTAATTTGATTTCATTTTTAGGTTTTAGGAAAAAGAAAAATGTAAAACTTCTAAACGCAGGGGGGGAAAATTACGTTCTTCAGTGGAATGAGTCCAATTAGCTCTTTAAATACAGAATTGTGACTGAATTCCTATTGTATTAATATAAGAAATAACTCTCATTTCTGATAATAAATTACAAACGTTCTTAAGGAGAAGCTAAGACAGTTTCTGCAGTTCTACCAGAAGCTGATTTAAAGTAGCATCAAAGCTATAATGTCTTTTAAGTGCATCTTCACCTCATATATGTTAGTAATGATGAAAATAAAAACGCAGTGCTGTTAAAGAGGATTACCATGGAAACAGCTGAGGGTGACTGCCTGGATCCTATTTCTGTCACAAGATCTGATGATATGTGATATAAATCAGACTTTGATTGCTGGTTGAGTTCGACATGAGTAAACAATCTGTGTTAAAGGACCAGTATTATGTATTTTGTGGCACAATCAAGTAATTATGTTAGAACGGCAGATAAATTAGACAAATTACTAAAACTTTGGTAAAAAACTAAATGTGAAAGATTAAACTCAATACTCATAATGTTTTCAGTTCTTTTCAGGTTAATCTAGACTTCACCCAGATCCACCTTTAGACTTTTTAAATAGTCTCCTGTGACATTTTCACATAGTTTCAGTTTGCTTCAATTTAAAATCTTATTAAAAACACACACCGAGCGACAAATCCTGACATTTAAGTGGCTTTTAGAAGAGAATATTTGGCATTTTGGGCTGATTCAATGAAAAAATAAAAAAAGAAAGAAAGAATAGGCTGCTGCAGGTGTGTAAAACATCAAGAAAAAGACATTTTGTGTGTCTGAAATCAGTTTTTTAAGTACCGACCATCCCTAAAGAACAAAATACTCCTACCACAAACTAAGCCTTTTTTTTTTTAACCCATATATCATCATTAACTGCAGTCAGGATGATTTTGGACCATTGGTTTAGAAGCTGCGCTGCTGGACTGACAGCAACATGTTTAAATTTGACATGTTTTAAACAGAGTCACAAAAGCCAACTGGCATGGTGTTAATTTATTCTTTCTTTGTTTTGATTGGCTGAGTGTGAAGTAATTGTTGAAGTGCTGATAATCACGGTGGTCAATGTGGTTCCCTGTGGGAACTGATCCATGCACAGAACCATTGTGAGGATTTTGGAGAATGCTGCTTTTAAACCATAAGGACGATCGACTCAACTTCAACTAAAAATAGGAGATATTTTTTTGAGTGTGGATAACCTCAATTATTCCTTTTTTCAGTTATTGGAATAAAATGCCCAGAAAGACATACACAGCTGAAGTTAACTGCAAATTTGTATGCTAATTTTTAAAACTTTAATGTGTTTTTCTGTCATTCATGCAGACAACCATTGGTTATAAGCTGATGAAAATGTTTACTCTTTGTCTTACATTATACCCGCCACTTCTTCACCTGATGCTATTTTTTGTGCCCCATTTGTGTGCAAGATGATTCATTTTCCCTGCAGGTTTACATGTGGTTCCTTAAATTTGTAAAAGTAGAATGAAGACAGAGCTTTAATACAGAACAGCTATAGTTACTGTGAGTTGAGTTGAAGGGGTTTGGGGTCATTGCAAAACCTAAACCTTAACCTTTTAAGGAGCTAAAACAGGAAAGGTTTATTCGAGTTCAATGTCAGACACACAAAAAAGTTCAACATCTTACATACAGGGTATGTAAACATTGTTTAAACTGAGTCTAGCCACTTCAGACTTCAGATCTCTGGGTTAAATTATGTCTAAAACCTTAGCATTCCTTCATACTTAGTGTGAGCTTTCATCTACAGCGGGTGAATATCTTAGAGATGAGGATTATCTAGAAATATTTAAACCCCTCTGTAAATCAGCAGGTCTGTTTGAAAGATCTACACAGTTGTTTAAGCTGCACAAATGAATCAGTAGATCATGGGAATTTTCCTGTTTGGGACTGGTGACAAAAACTGACATCTGACACTGCAGCAACAAGAAGCCTCCACCGTCTGAGGCAGCACATCATCGGTATTAAATGCTGGGGGATCCGAGCATGAAAACACGGCAACTTCTCTTTCTAATTATCAAGTTAATCGCAGCGTTATGCCTGGAAACGGCATTCTGGGATCACTGAAGAGCTCCACTGTGACTGGCCAGTTCAACACATTTTAATCTTCTTAAACTACATCTTCAAGTGGCTCAACACACAATTTTGTAAGATTGTGTAATCACAACCGTAGTGTTGAAATTGGTTTATTTTGCAAAACTGCAGTGGAGACACTTTGTTCACATCACACGAGTCACGTGACCAACAACTGGATGTTGTTACTGGCATAAACCATGACGAAGACAGGAAGTATTCGGAGGACGATGGTGCAGCATGACTTTAATGATTTATCGTATGAGCACATTAATTCACATGGTATTTTAATTGCATGTCTTATTTAATGGAAACACTGTGATCGCAAAATTGAGGGGTTTTTTTCAACAATATTGACAAAGATTTATGTACTTTTGTAATGGAAATGCGACCAGTCTCATAATGTTTACCATTGCATTACACCATAGTGGTTTTGCAAATTAAACCCATTTGAACAAGGCCACAAAAGCATCTCAAGCCAAAACCTTTTATCGAAAAAAAAATTGCTTTTTTTCTTTTTCAAAATTTCAGGGTTTATTTTTGAAACATCAAATTGCAACTATTATATTATTACATATAGTCAATGTAAATGTGGCTAATGTATCTGGTTAATTTATAAGATTAAGGCAGAGAAATGTAAAACAGCCAAAAGCAAAATTTAAAGCTGCTAAATCATTTAGTTTCATTCCTTTGCCCTTGAGCATGATGAAAAATTGATCCGTTTAAACTACTAATTAAATAAAATAGTAATCGAGTAAGTAAGAAGATGAGCCACAGAACAGTTTGTGTCTCAGCTGCCATTTCTTTGTGTGTTTGAGGTGGCAGAGTGCTTGGATTTACACGATTAAACACACATTTGTTTGGGGTGACGAGAACATTTTACACCCCAGCCTGCATTTAAAGTGACGAGGCCGGCGGGCAGACAGAGACCACTTCCACTGTTGGTCCTGCGAGGCGGATCAGTGCAGAGAGAGGGCTGATAACGTGTGACGTTCAGGAAAAAAATAACAAAAAAACTGAGGTTGCAGCTGGAGGAGGCCTCAGAAAGAACAGCCAAACAGTGTGAGGTTAATTCTGCAAATTATCTCAGTTAATCAAGATGCAGACGCCTCTGCTGCAGCAGCAAAAAAAACAGCAATGCCTGCAGTAAATGAAAAACTTGCAGTTTTTTTTATTATTTATTAGTGGCTAAATGATTAAAAGGTAATTTTCTCTACAAATTAGTAATTTGATTATTAATCAAAATCAGAATGAATTTGAACCTTATCTCATTTACAAAATAAAAAGAAATTTTGGAATTGTGAAGTAAACTAGTTATCGATCGTCACATTGATTTGTATATTATTTTATGCCATCCTGACTAAATATTTAAGTACCTGTTGACCCCATTTATGTTAGAATACAGCAAAAATATGCTCTTATGACCAACTGTCTATAACATTTTATTAGTTGTATCTTAAATTTATTCAAAACAATAAACTGGGCGTACCACAGGGTGTTATATTAAGCTCTTCTGATTGTGTATCAGCGAACTAAATTAAAGCAGCTGATGTTAGTAAAAAGTGCCCAATATGGTAAAAATTCACTTTGTTCTGATAAAATGATGACTGTCTATTTTCACTACCAAACTAGATTTATTTGCTCTAATTCTGTCTCACCTTTCCAGTAGTAGAACAACTTGTTACCAAGCAAATCAGCTGGTTTTAAAACGATGCTGTTGCATAAACAACCTCAGAAGATTTTTATTTTATAGTATGCATTTATTTGATAAAACAGACTTTTAGATGTGTTAAAAATATTTTGTTAATATCCCAGTGAATGTTATCAAAATGTGTTTAAAACCAACATGACAAAAAAGAAACTCAAATTCAGTAGTATTCAAAATGTCTTTTTGGAAAATTTCTATCTTATTTCATTTAAATGGTTTCTGGATAAACAGAAGAATAATCATTTTTCTTTTTGCTTCAATCAGTAATCCTGATGAAAAATAGTGTGCACCCAATTTGAAAATAATTTCTATTGTATAAATTAATTCATTGCATTGCAAATAAATGTATATGCACTACTTGGTTGACGTTTTAAGCCATGACCGTTTTATTCCAGATCCACAAACTGGATAATCAGGATTAACATCTTTATTTGAGCTCATATTTCTGAAAATCCCACATTTTTTACCAACTTCCCTGCTGTGCAAGACTTTCAAACATGAAGTTTATTTTCAGAAAACTCACCATGAGCGGACAGATCCAGAGAAAAAAGGTGAGGAGACTCAAACTTCTCATGATCAGTCCTCAGGTAGACAGAAACCAGTCAGCTGTCCCAACAGGAGAAACTCAGGCTTTAATCACTTCATTTGAGCTCCATTCCAGAGCTTCTCTTTCTGGTGAAAAGAGTTTGAATCATTGTTAATTTCCAGAAATGGTGCAGAAAAAGCCCAGATTGTGATGTCCTGTATCCACACTAGTCGCTTCCACTGAGCTGAGTGAGCAGAGGGATCACTAACCCACAGCTGACTTCTGCTGTCAAGCTGGCAACACAGGATGCTCCATTTCTGCCTCTGACTTTCAAAATAAAAACCAAAGAGACACACAATTAGTTGTGATATTGAGAAATATTTATTTTAGATGTGTAAACAATACAGAAATAACACTGATAGCTGTTTAGTTTTTATACATTTTAATAAAATATTGTAACATGGGTGGCTTTACCACATTCAAATGAAATGTTAGTATAACGAGGAAAACAGGACGAAATAAAGAGGAGGAAATAATTATACCCAGATTACATTTTGTTCATACAGGGTTAAATACGTTATTTACAATTACAATTACAATTTACAATTTTTGTTTTCAAGTAGGGACAGTAAAACATTTTTTACTGTTTTGTTCTAAATCTGACAAAACAGTACTTTCGTAACATTTAAGCCCTGTGATGAATGTATTTAATGCCAACTAACAATTTTTAATGAGTTTAAAAATAATTTAACACTTTAAAAACATTTTTTTAAAGCGTTAAACTATCTCAACATATTGCTTTGGCTATGTATGGTCTGGATAGTGCTGAAAAATTTCCACAACTTCCTTGCAACCATCAGAAACTTTCTGAAGATCTTCAAAACACATGTTGACTAGACAACCTTTCAGGAATTCCCAGTTACTCCCAGTAACGTTCTAGAATTTGTTTTAGTACTTTCTTTTTCAGATTGTAGAATCATGAGAGGTTTTTTTCTGCTGCAAAGTCCGCTCTATTTTTATTTAAATCCTCAAATAAATACTACTGTCCTCATGATGTAGCCATAGTGGTAAAGTTTTATAGGAGGAAAGCTCACCAAATATCTTCAGAGGTCAGTTTCAGTGTGAGCTGATAAAGTATGCAGTGTGATCCCAGATCCCTTCAAGTTGGGGTGTCTGGAATTAGAAGAGAACAGAAATATACCCTTACAGGAACATCCCTCTCCTCCTATGTAAATACTCTCTGCCTCTGTGTACATGGTTTCCATCTGGAAGCAGAGTGAGGATCAAGTGGCACAGATTCACACAAAGCCAGACCGTCGATGGCCCTGTTGCAACGACGGGTTGAAATACGCTGGCATGGGAATGCTAACCAGCCGTCAGTTGACTCCTGGTGTTTATGGCTTGTGTATATAACAGATTTAAACATCGCAGCTTCTTTAACAAAATGTACCCTCCAGATTGAGACACAGGAGGAAAAATGTCACCAGGTTGTTTTTGTCTGTCTTCTTGTTTTTTTTGTTTGTTTTTTTAAAATCACCATCTAATTTCTTGCTTTAATCAACAATAAAAGTTTAAAAGTACAAATAACCTGATTAAGTGACAACTAAAGATAGATCTTTAATAGTAATAATAATAATAATAATAATAATAATAAAATGGCTCTTAGAGGTTCTTCATAAAGTGACTATGAAGCTGTGATATTGACTGCATTTTTACCACAGCTGAGCTGGCAGAGAGATTAGGCCACAGATAGAGAGCTTTCAGTATATAAGCACTTCTCTGACATCTAGTGGAAAATTATTTCTGTGCAAACTCTGTTGTCAATGATTGCATCTGCATCTGGAGGTAAAAATAGAAGACACAATCAAACAATAAACTTTAGCGAAGGCCAGTCCAAGTCTGATCAGGAAGCCATCTGTGGCCACTGGACTGTTTTTGTTTTATGGTCCTCTAATGCTATTCTGATTTGGATCTTCAGCACAGGTTGTTGATGATAATGGACGATTTTTATTTTTAATTGGTCTCTTTTAAAACATGCATTTTTATGCATTCACAACTGATTAGTTAAGAGTTGATATGCTCTAATGTAATTTCCATTTTATTTTGACTCTTTTCAATGTCTGTTTTATTTTGCATTTATAAATTGATTTGGATTTTTGGATTTAATTAGGAAAGCATTACTAACAACAAATGCAAATCTTCTAAAAAAAATTATGTACAATATTTGTCTTTAAAATAACTTGTGTGCATGACACTTTTCTTTGTGGCACCCAAATGTGCTTTTAATAGATTAATTACATTTCAAAAGTGGAATGGTGATCAAAAAACATTTATTGGAGACCATTTGCTAGAAAAAATGCCGAATTTATGACTTTTTCTATTTTGATTACAATTTTTTTTACACAATTTAATGTAAATTAAATTAAACTTTATTTCAGAATTAGAATTGTGTGTTTTTTGTTTTTATTTATATTAACAGACCTTCTGTCTGTTGTTTTTACACCCGCCTCGCTGAACTGAACGTTCCGCCATGAATGGATAAAAATGAGCCGAGTCGTTTGGAGAACGTGGCCGTTATTTTCCGCCACAAGATGGCGCCCGGGTCCGTTGCAGCTGGGTCTGTTCGAAGCTCCCCCTTGGTCGGTGACCTGTTTTCTCGCGATGACAGCTTCCTGCAGATTTGCTGAGACTGACGGCTCTCCTTAACAGACCGGAGGATGAACAGAGGAGGCGAGTCGGAGTTTAACATGCAGAGGAAGCTGCTGCTCGATTGAATTGTCTGTTTTTTTGTTTCGGGTAGAGCGAATGCTGCTGGAGGATAAAGGTGAGTGGGCTGTTTGCTCAGTTTTAGCCGTTGAGAAACAAGTAGTTTTTTTTAACTGTACGTAACACTGGTGAAGTGCCTTCATACGTGTCACTGTGTCGTTAGGCGGACTCGGTTCAAAAACTTCTCCATTTAAGACACATCATCTCAAACATCAAATATAGAGACAACTAAAGTGGTTTGTTGATAATACATTGATTAATTATTCTATTTTATGTGATTCGGCTTTGACATACCCTAAAAAACATTAAATATGTAGGTTAAATCTCTGCTTTCATAACAGCTTTCAGCATTCGTTGCAGTGAGTAATGGGAGAGGAATGAAGTGAGAGACTTTTCAAAGCTAAAATATTAAACAAACCAAAAGAGCTGGGAATTTATTATTGAAACCAAATTTGACCGAATGGCCTGCATAGTTTTCCTGCAAGTAATTCCACTATTAATATTCTTTTTAATACTTTTTAGATGAAGTTGACATTTGATAACAACATACTGTGGAATAATTAATTAGCTAAGCACAAGATTATTTTTATTTATTTATAGTAGCATTTGTTTAAGGATGGGACCAAGTGATATAGTTTCTTTCTGTTCAATGACAGTAAAAAAATGTCATGCAGGATTGCAGGACTGCACAAAATACATCTCTTTTAAAGTGCACTGAAAACATGCAGATTTGTATATATATATATATATATATATATCAGTAGATGACATCACAAAAGGGATACGAATCCAGCAGATCAGCCGATGTTTGAAAACATTGAAAGCATTTGAGTTGCAAAGACTCCACCTTTTTCTGTTTTAGGCACAGTCTGGATTCATTTTAACTCCATTTGTCTGCCTCTGGTGTTGTTTTTGACTGAAGCAATGGGTGGAGAGGCAGATCTGCAGGAAAATCTTTGAAACTTGTAAATCACCTTACTGGATTATATTAACCAGTGGATTTGACTTTTATATCTACCTGGCTCAAAGTAGTTGATGAAGTCAGCCCTGTTCTTATTGCTGCTAAAATAAATGCAGCTGAAATATTTTACAAGTAAACACTTTGTGGGGGATATTTAATGAAAGCATGCAACAACAAAAAAGTTACAATTGGGCATACTCAAAAGAACTCTGATCAATTTCCTTATGCGTAATGTGGCGTTGCCACAGGCATGTGCAGAAGAAAGCTTGTTTTAATAACAATTTACAACAAAATAGCAAAACAGCATTTTATCAGTATCAAACTGTATTTAAAGTAAGTTTGATTTTAAAGAAAAGTCAGGCTAATTGCTTCAAATGAGTTGAAGTAGTTGACATTTATAGGATGTAGAGTTTCTAGATGGCAATTGCTGCCATAGATTTACAGCAGTGGTATTTATAAAGTTTTTTAATTTATACATAGCAAAGGTGACTTTTCACATTCCAACCTTTTATGACAGTGCTATGAATCTAAATCTCAACAAGCTATATTCATCTAGCTTTGGCATATAAAAACAATTTTTGAATTCATTGTTGCTTCTGACATTTATTTTTATTTAACAGGGTTATCACCATGTAGCTCTTTAGGTCAGACCTTATTAAAAACACAAAAACATGGACAGCAAACTTATGTGTTGAACATGTGAGACAGTTTGTTTTCATGCTGTCAACCTGAATCTATGTTTATATTTTAAGTAGATAACTGGGCCATTAGCAGAGCTCTGTGGAGCCTGACTGCATGCTGGACGTTAATCAGGTTTGTTGGACAGAGACACAGCGAAATGTTGAAAGATATCGGCCCTGGAGGCCTAAATTTTGACACCACTGGTTTAAAGATGTACCAAAAGTTGTAATTGTCCCATTCCTGCCATTTTGCAGTCAACGTAATAATCAAATCCTTTGAAATCCTGTTTTGAAAAATGCAATTACTTTATTACTTTTATCCACACTGTTATTTTTTTGTTTTTTTTTTACTTTTAATCAGTTATGAGACAGAGTGGCAAAACTTTAAACTGCTGCATGTTGTTGCTGTGCAACCAAAGAGCGAGTGAGTTGCTAGGAAACCAAAGAGCGAGTGTCAGTTGATGCCACCAGCCTAGCTTAGCTGGCTGTAAGAGGTCGCCTTTCCTCTGCCTACATCACCCAGAATGCTGTGCGGTTCAGTGAAATTCTTAATTATTCTCTCAGATGTTTTATTTACTGACATTCATCTATTGCCATATCTATTATATTTGATTTACTTTTCACCTCTACCCATCAATAATAAATTTTTGTCGCAGCTTAAACAATCTTCTTTTTAATAGACAGTTGAGCTTTATACCTGCTGCAATAATAATGTCTCACACTTATTCCGTTGTTTACATTGTTTTCATTGTTTTCTGAGCCCTGAAATCCTCCTCTAATGTTCAAATCAAAGTCATAACCTTCTTCTTTCACTTCTAACTCCTGCCAGTTTATTTAGCGCTATGTTTAGCCTGCTGGCTGCCAGTGTTGCAGCTTTTCACCGGTCCATGCCAGCTCTGTCTGTCTGTCTCTGCGGTGTGCCAAAGCGCTGTCACCACCCTATAAGAGCGTTCTGTCCGAGGACGACTCCATATCCTTGTGATAATACTATGAAAGGTCTCTCTTATAAGTCACTGCCAAAAATGTCTTTACAGTGAGGAAATAAGCAACAGGATGGAGGGTACAGCAGGACCAGGCACCAGGGCGAATGGACCGGTCCCGGCGCCCAACGGGAACCAGGTACCGCCGCCACCGAGTCCGCCTCTGGCCCCGGAGGAGTTGGAAGAAGAGCAGCCGTCTTCACTGACCGACGTCTCTCAAATGTGGATTAAATTTGCCAAAACATTTGCTGTCATATTCCCCATTTACGTGCTGGGTACTTTGAGTTCAGCTTCAGCTGGGTTCTGATTGGACTCGCCATGCTTTTTTACTGGCGGAAGAACCATGGCAGCAAGGACTACAGGATAAACCGGGCTTTGGCGTTCCTAGATCACAAGGATACGACCGCGAGGCAGAGTCTGCCAGCAACCGAGCTGCCACCCTGGGTGAGTCCTGATTTGATTCTATCAACGTTTTGTTTCCTTTACTCAGGAATGCGGCAACGCATCAAACGTCTTGGATCAGGGGCAGAAACTCAGCCATGATTAACAGACTCATTTTTACCTTCTTACTCCACATTGGATTTGGTATTAAGTAGCTCTTTTTTTGTTGTTGTTGTTTTCTTCATGATTTTTCACCCAGGGGTTTTTTTTAGTCATAATCTGTCCAGACTAGTAACTCCATGGTTTCCATAATTAATCAATTCGTCACAAGATGAATTAAAATGAGCTTGAAAATTTTCATTTAGATGATTCATATTTTTTAAGGGCAATTTTGTTTACAGAGACTTCATAATTCATTTTCTATAGGGTTTTGGTTGTGTTTGGTTTTTATTTCTGTTTTATTTATTGTTTTTGGTTGCTGGAAATTTAAGCTATCTTCCAGTTCTTAGCAAAATTAAAGTTTATTGGTCTTTGATAGGGCAAATTCACATTATTGTGCAGGATAATTATCAATACATTGCTTGAAAATTGTCTTAAAACAACAATATTATCATATCGCAATCATTTCTGGATTAGTTTATGGTCCAGGAAAATTTGTTATTGTGACAGGCTTAACTCGGAGGTTTTTGTTGCTTTTGAAAACAAAATTAGCAATATAAGCTAAAAGGTGGGACAGTCTGCATTTTTCTTTGTTTATGCATTCCGTACAAGCTAAAACCACTTAGAGGGCCGCTTTAGGTTTTGTTGACATTTCATCGGACATTTTACCAGACCATATGTTCCGGTTAAATTAATCTGGTGACATCTAGGAGCAAAAACAGAAAAACAAATCAGCAACATCTGATTTTTCTGTCAGGAAATTCAGTCATTAATGGCCTGACTCTGATAATTAACTGCTTTATTTTAATTTCTCTTGTTAGAAAGCCAGTGAACTGTTGAAGTTGTCCTTCAGGACAGTAATTCCTGTCATTCTTGTCATAGTTGCACGTCGGTACGTAGTGAAGCTTATGAAATGAACGAGGAGGAGGCCGACTGGACACACATCTTCCACATTGCTGTCATTTTTTACTTCGTAATGACAAATGGCATGCTGTGCCAGTTCCTTTCATGTTGTGAATGCAGGGATGTATTTGAAGTGGGCGTGTGCATAAAAGATCAGATATGTTGGAGTGGAAAATTTTGCTTGTATGAATCGATTCATTAGGATTTTATTTTCTCGCCTTACTAGCTCTTTTAGATGGTATATGTGTATTGGTCACAATTGTAAAAATAGTTTAGAGCAGATATCGGTGTCAATGTGCCCAAACCATAACGGCAGATCTAGTCAGTCTAATTCTGTAATTTGTGCTCTGAGCGATGTCCTGCTTTATCATTTATTTTTCATTATATTTATAATTTCTTTTTGCACTTTCTGAACCATTTGACAAAACATTTGTTGCAGTTTATTTTTACAGGTTTGACCACGATAGTCAACCTATTGTATTTAGCAGTTTCAGTTTCGTTATCATTTATTTTTCATTGGCTCCTAATTGCAATGACTGAACAAATGGAAGTTTAATCAAGCTTGTGAAGCAACTGGTGTATTTAAGAGTCATCAAATACTTTTGTAATTTAGTATACTTGTGTCTGTTTTTAAAATGAAATCGGATCGGTATCAGCTGAAACTGATCCTCAGATATCGTATCAGAAGTGAAAAAAGTGGATCGCTTCATCCTTAGGTATTACATCTGTCTGTTTGAACGATGCCACCTTTTATGTTATATTTGTGCTGCACAGCTTATTCCTGAGCAGCACAAATATGATGGTCATCAATAACAGCCTTAACAGAGGAGAGAAAATTGCTGACGACTGCGTTTCACTCGATGTAGTTCACAGAGGTGTTAACCTGCTGCAGTGTTTCTAATGGAATCAGACAGAGCTGCTTGTCAGCTCAGTGTTTTCCTAATTTAATGAGTTGATTCGTCCAAGATGAGGTGAAATTGTGACAAGCAGCAGTGAACTTTGGCCCTGAATGTCACTCAGCCTTTGCCAGTGCTTCGCTGTCCTCGCAGAAGATACAGTATCTGGTTGGCCTCTGTCACACTGACCTCAGAGCTCCGCAGGCCACTTTCACACAGTTTGCTCACATCTGGGACTACGCGCTCTGAAATGTTGGAATCAAGAGGGAATTTATCTAACCTGACTGTAAAACTACATACATTTAATATTTGAGAAAATCATCTAATTAGTTAAGTAAACTTTATTATCCCCTGGGGGCAATTTGTTGTTCAAACAGCAGTGAAGACATAAATAAATAAGAAATACATACAAATATAATATCTACTGGAAAAACCCAGTGGTTTAAGAATGAGACATGGACACTGTGGTAGCACAGATGTGTAATACTGAGTAAACACAGTTTTGGTGGTAAGGTGAGCAGTTCTGATGATATTCCAGTGGCCTTGTTCTCTCCTGGACTTGATCTCGACTCCCTGCAAATATTCCTGGAAATGAGATTTGATCTGCAGTGTGGGCAGCAGCTCAGAGTCTGAGGTAATGACACACATTGATTACTAAGAAAATAAGTTCACAGTGAACAGCTTTTTCATGTTTTCCTGTAGTAGAAACAAAGGGTGACTCAGTTTCTATCGTTCTGGGTCGTTGGTCTCGTTTTGTAGCCTTTTAATTGTCCTCCATAGTCTTAAACCGACTCTGACATGAATAATATAGAGTTAGAGTCACAGTGAAGCTTTAGAAAGTCATAATTACTTGATTAACCAGAGGAGCATAACAGGAATGTTGTTGAAGTATTCATGTGATCATTGAGGGAAACAAGCTGGTTAACTCTAATAATTTAGACGTATAAAAACCTTTTGATGCTCAGATGTGGTTCATTTCATTAGACATGTTGAATTAGGTGACTAAACTTTATGGTAGGAAATGAAGAAGCTATCTAACCAGTGTTTCTAAATTATCTGTTTCTGAAGGAATAAAGTCTTATCCATTTTGAATAGTCAGAACCAATACAATGTTTTCTGTTGTTACCATGACGCATCCAAACACAACTCAGAATGAACAAATTAGCATATTTATGAAACCTTGAGAGAACTTTGTCTCAATTATTCCTTTTCCTCCAAAAAAACATTGCTGTGGTGAAATTTGAAGCAAAAATGAAGTTTGTAGAAGCAGTGTTCTGTTTTTACTGAAGCTCTGATATTTCTGTGCAGGTTTTTCATTCCATTTTGAATAGCCTGAAAAAGATGGAATTAGATAAGAGCTTATTACAGGTTGGAGATGTAAACAAGCAACCTGCTTATCTGCTGCAAATCACTGGCTTAATTTAATAGAGATATTGTGAAACAAAAACCCCCTGAAATTAAATAACGTGGTTATTTTGGATGGTTTAATTTAAGATTTGATATGTTAATAAAGTAGGTTTAAATGAAGTGTACTCTGATGGGTATAGTTATGCTGAAGATAAAAATAAAATAAAAAATATTGAAAAACGGTTAAATTAATTCAGACATCTAAGGGTTAAATTGGTGCAACGTCCTAAATAATCCTGTTCTCTTAAAGTTACAGAGGCAAGTCTGAATCAGAGTAGTTTGGTTGAATTATTATTGGGCGTGACTTGACGGTGAAAGGTTTTGGTGAAACCCCTTTTTGTTCCCCCCACCGTTGATGTTAGCCTTGAAGGAAACAGTCAGCCTGTTCAGCTGTTTTTCACAACCAGCAGCAGTGAAGTAGTGGAGCGGTTTCCTTCTTCCTCCTCGTCTTCCTCCTCCTCCCACTCTTCATATGTGACATGGCCTGGGTGGAGATCTCACGTTCTGAAGTGCCAAAGGGCCGGGCTGCTCTCTTCTCCTCTCTGCAGGAGGAATGGAAACAATGTCAAAGGAACAGAAAAGCCTCTCCTTTACTTTAAACTACAAGTGTTTAATCTGCACATTTTTGTCGTCATCGTTTGAATTTGTAGAGGGAAGATTTGTCTTTTTTTTTTTTACATGAAAAAAATATCCAAACCACACCTAATCATAACTGTTTTTGTCCTTTAGCACCTCCCATGTTGTAGTACATCTAAAATACTAATGTTTGAGCAGTAGTAAATCTACTGAACAATCGGCTCCCTGTTGAAACAGATGGCCTGTTGTGTTGGGATACAGTGCGTCGCTGTTCATCCCTGGAGCCAAATAGGTTTAGTAATCCTTGCTGAAAGCTAGTTTCCATTTAAATCCATTCAAACTACCTTTAGTCTCAGGTGGAGAATCAGCCGGTTGCAGCGTTTAGAGGAAACAACCTGGGAGAGATGATAATCTTGGATGACAAGTGATTAAAAACGATGAGCTGGATAAGCTGAAAGATTGAAATTTTTCTATATTCTTTGTGTTTGAAGTTTAAGTTGTTGTTTTTTTCTTTTTCCTTTAACTAAACTTGAAAATGAATGTTTTAATGAAGTAGGTAAGCCTCACACTTCAGTCTGATGTATTAGTCTTCACTAGCCCCTTTTTTAGAGACCAATCGCTATTTTATTAGTTTTTTTAGTTGTTTTTGTTGATTTATTTTGAATACTTAAAATGTCTTCCAGTTCCAGTGTTAAATGTTTGTTAGACATTAAAGTTTATGGATCACTGGGAGGGCAAACTTGAAATTTTATGCCTTTACCATTATATTATTTGAAAATGGTCTCAAAACAACATTATTGTTTATGAACTTCAAGTATTAACATGAAGCTAATTGAAAGTACTTAAGAGTATTCACTCTGCTTAGCGCTGTGTATTCAGATTAATCATGTAATCATTTAATACAGCCTTGAGTAAGATAAAAATTAAATGATACTGATAACAATAATAATGGTAACATTAATACTAAAGTCAAGCTTATTTCACACAATAAACATAATATAAGTGTTTTTTTTACTGTTTGATGCGTAGAAAGTGTCAATTTACCCGATTGATGTTTTAGTTTGAAGTTAAAAAGTCGTTTGCAGTAGAAAACTAAACAGTTTAAAGTCTTAAAATTGGCAACATATTTCTTAAATGACACAGATTAGCAAAACTGTACACACTAATTAGAATCTGGTTAGAAATCTTTTTAGTCATGATGTTTTTAAGAGCTGTTAATATGAACTGCAATAAAAATATTTTTTCTGTAAAGAAAGTGGAAATATGATATTTTTGCAACCCACAGGTATAACATTTGGTAGGGGGGGATTGGTGTGGTTTAAATTTTTTTTAAAATCTTGTTTCATCCATACTCAGCTGGAGTGTGAGACTCTTTTTGAGGTTTTTGTACAGATCCAGCTAAACTTTACCCGACCTCTTAAAGCTGCGCTTTCATCTTGAATTAATATGCAGCTGTCTGATAATCTTGTGCAGATGTATTTTTAGATGAAAGATGCTGTTAAAGAAAACCAAACTTAAGCCAGACTGTATTCTGCTGCAGATGGATTGAAACACAAACCCTTTTATAAAGATTGCAACATATTTAATGGGTTTGAATGTTAGTTTTATAACAGAGTTTTATGGCTTACAGTTTTGTAAATTGGGTGTCAACCTGGCTGCAGAAGTCCTCAGGTTTAAGAGTTGCTATTGCATTATCATACAGTAGCTCAGATGACTTATGTTGCAGCTTCATTCCTCATGTTGAAATGAGGGTGTGTGCCATATTAAATTATTGTGGACTGCCTTCAATGCCATTGTTTACTCAGTGTTTTAACTGTGTAAAAATACTTTGATTTGAACCAATAAAAAGTACAGGCGATTGTATTTGGCCAATCCCCAGTAGCCTGTTTGTCTTGTGTCTCGCAAGGTATTATTGCCTCTTGAACTTTCTTCAGTTGGTGCAGCAGACACGTGGAACGTGATGCAATCAATGGAAAGGACAGATGAAGTGGTTCAGATTCAGGTATATTGATGTTAGAATATTCTAGTCCTGAATCTGAGGCAAAACCATAAACTGGTCTTCATAAATATTCTCCATCCAACCTGACCTACGTTGAGGTATTTTGTAAAGAGGAATGTACAATGATGTCAGTCTCTGGACTGCAAAACAAAAAATGCTTTCAATTTCTATTACCAAAAACTAAGAACAATATTTCACATTTTCATTTGTAAAAAAAAGAAAAATTTCCTCCCACTTTACAGTGATGCGCTACGTTGTCTTTTAAAATCCCAATACACTGAAAGGTGTGGCTGGCATGCAGCAAAGTTCAAAGGGTTTGAATACTTTTGCAAAGTACTGACACCATGTCTTCATTAAGATATACTTATATAAGTTTCACTGACTTTTGCAGCTTTAGGATGAAAACCTCCTTGGTTTTTGTCCCGTTATTCACTTCTGACAATCATAAGAAAGCCCCAAATTATTGTTAATAAGGTAATCTTAATTTATGCTGTGTGTTAAGATCCAGTCTGCTTGGAAGGACATCTGGACCACTCCGATCAAAAACCACTAATCAACATGTTGGATAGTCTTTGCCTGAAATTGCAGTGTGTTTTAGACCTGAGGACAAACGAGACGTTGAATGTTATCTTTAGCCAGTCAGAAAGCGAGGTGAAGGAAACATGGAGGGAAATTTAAAAAAAAGACAAAATAATTGTCATGAAGGCCCAGAAAGTCCGGTGACCGTCGTAGACACTTTTGTAACATTATTTCTGTTAAAGACAGAGGAAAACTATTGCTGTTGCTTCTTCCCAGTCGGCCATGTTTGTTTACATCGAAGTCACGTTTGGTCTCGAGAGTTTTTGAGAGAGTGTGGCATCTGAATGCTGGTGAAGGAAATCGATTTGTGCGACTCAACATCACAAATTCCTGAGGACAAACAAAGATTTTTTTATTGTTTTTTTGTTATTGTTTCTTAGGTTTTGAAAATTGCCAGACAGTTTTAAAGTTTGTGTGAACCAGATGTAAGCAGCTTGTCCTGCTGTCACTGTGTTGGTAGGAGGAGATTTTTGTTTCTTTTTACACTTTTACTCGTCTCCCCCTTTCCTCTTGCGCTCAGTATTTGAGCTGGAGGAGTGGCTGAAATAAAGTGTAGGATTTCAGCTGGTGCATAGCTGAAGCATGACTCTCATTAGAAGCACAAATAGAGATGCTTCAGCTTGCTGCTGATTGGCTGTCTAAAAGTCAGTCTTCAGTGAGTCATGGTTTTTGCCTGAAGTCTGATCCTGTTTTCTTAAATTGAGGTTGGATAGAAAACAGCTCTGCGAATCAGAACCTGTGGAGGTCTGCACTGCTGTTGCTGCAGGCATGAAACATGATCCAGCAATGCGTGTTTGTGCACTGCATCAACAAGTTAAATGATGTAAGGACACTGCAGATTGTCCAATTAACATTAAATCTGAAAAGTCAGAATATAACTTACCACACAAACTGGAAGATTTTATTAGTTAAATCAAGGATTATTTTTGCTTTTTTTTTTTTTTTTATTTAAGCATCACTTTTGGTCATAAATTACAGGAGAAAAATAAACACTTTTACACATTGTTACCTGTTAAAACCTGAAGAATGAAGCATGTTGAATCAAGCTGTATGGACTTCATCAGACTCGTCTTTTATTTTCTCACAAAGCTTCTTTATTCAAGATGACAACACAACAACATTTAGCAGTAAAACTTCTCAGACGTTATGTTCTGTGTTACTGAGTCATTCTATCAAGTCATGGTGGAAGAATTAGCAGTAGGTTTAGGTTTAGACTTGCAGTGCCTTTAGTCTTTTTAGCCATTCTTTTATAAATTTTCTGCTCCGTCAGATTATTGTCCCAATATCGAGACAAGTTGGTTGGGCCAAACTTCACCTGTCACATAGATCGCCTCTAGATCTAGAATACTTCGATATGCAGGTATCAAAGGTGATTGTGATTGAGACATTTTGTGATTTTTACCACCATGCTTTACAATTGGAGAAGGTATTGTGGGAGTTAATATCACAAAAACACAACATTTCCTAGCATTTTTGTAGAAAAGTAGCAATAAGCCTATGATTATGCGATATTGTGAAAAAATTGAATGTTCTGTTTATTTTACATGAATTTCTGCGATTGCTGGATTGTGAAAACATGGAGAGACTGTTAAATAATTCTCACCTATAAAAACATTTGTGGGAAACGGTCATAAACCCTTTCCCACATTGGTCGGCCACAGCAGTTGCTGCATAAAGGCTATTGCTGATACCCTTCCTCTTTGGCATTGTGTTAATACCTAAGGAACAAAAATCCGGCTTTTGTAGTCTTCTGCTCCATGTTTCCATCTTGAATAATCCAGAAACAGCAAATGATGATTAAGTTTCCACATGACTTTATTTACAGTCGTGGAAAATCATTTCTGCATGTCTGTATTTGAAGTTCTTACATCTGTTTTCTGCATTTTCCTCTAAAAGCTGAATCATTTAGTCTTGTTTGCACCTAAAATAAACCGTTTACTTTATGCTACTGCTGCTGATTTTAGCTTTAGTTTTTTGCTGTCTCATCTAACATTTTAGCCATCTACCTGAAACATTTCTCTTTATCTCAGAGACCGCTTGCTTGACAGATGGCTGAACTAACATTCTGCAGCAGCTTCACCTCATGTTTAACCTTTAATAAACCTCCAGGAACACACACTCTGACAACACACAAGAATTTGTGTCTCATTTGCATATTTAGCTGCATTTTACCTCATGTTTGACTTCCCTGTACTCCTGGAGTCAGTTGGATTTAATGAGAACTAATTATTTTCTTCTTCTTTTAGCTTTGTATAGTCAGGTCTGTTTGGCTTTTTGTAAAACATTCAGCTGTTTAGTGAGGTTTTCATCCAACTTCCTGATACATCATCATTGCATAAATACCAACGCAACAACAGTTAAATCTAGATTTTTTTTTTTTTTTTTACTTTCCAGGTGTTTTTCTTTACAAGTTCAACAAACTTGTATTATTTTTGATTCTATAGCCATATGAATAGATGATTTACAATGAAACTGTTTCTATGCTTTTCTTTGTTTACACCATAATAAACTAGACAGGCTAGTATGTAATTTCTGAAAAAATCACCACGTGATGATGATGATGATGTCATCAGTGTGAGGTTGTGTTTGGATGCATGACTTTGTGCATGTGAGTCACACTGTATGTACTTCCTGACTGACCTCGTGTGTCGCTCTGGGTCTGTTAGTCTGACAGCTGCAGAGAGGATTCATGCAGCAGATTGTTTTATTCATGTATTTATATGTAAAGTTATTAAAGTGCAGCCTGTATACTCTTAGTCCAATTAACTGTTTTAAGTAGGTAAATAAACCCAGCAGATAATTAACTTTGTCTTTAGGAATATCAATCTTAATTTATGCTTTAAAGTCACTTTTCATAAACATCTTCTGTTCATCATCAGAGGTGATTGTGATTGCAACATTTTGTGATTTTTACCTTTGACTACATTTTATACCTCAGAAAAAAAATACAGTTACAAAACAGTTAGGGCTGAAACACTTAATCAAATGTATGTGTGTGTATATATATATATATATATATATATTAAACATGACAACATCAGCTGGTAGGTCGTCTGTCTGTGCTGAATGCTGAAGTGAGGAAAGAAAAGGCCAGTTGCATCTCAGACTGATGTGTGGAGATGTTGGGCGGGGTGTTTTAAATAAATTTAATTTTTCTTCTCGCTTATAAACATGAACTTGTGCAGGTTTCTGTCAGTGTGTGCGTTATGTAACAGCCATGTCGCTCCTGGCTGTCCGCTGCAGCTCTGCCGCTGCTGCACAGGCAGCCTGTCAGACTCTGTGGAAGCGCAATCAGCCTGTCTCAGTTGTCACAGATATCCCACAAGCCCCGGCGCTGAACCTCAATGTTTTTTTTTGGGAGGGTTCTATGATTAGGCTAACTGTCAACTGAGCATCATGACTCTACATACCACAAGGATTTGGATTTTACTTTTAAATTCTAGGAAAAGGAGAGAATATTTTTTTGTAGGTTAAATCAGCAACGACTAAGATGCTGCATAATTCTGGATTTTTGCAATTCACCTTACAGCAACAATCATTAATGCAAGAGGTCAGTCACTGCCTAGCAAAAGATTTATTGTTAGTCATCACAGCAATGACTTTTTGCCTTTCAAATAAAGTTCAAAATAATGTCTTCATTGGATGACATTTTTTACTTTAGTTAAAAACAGTGACCTACATGATTTTAAATGGTGTTGAAGGAGCAGGACATGAATAATATTGGTAAATATCAGCCACAACAGCAATATTAATATCAGGTATCAGCTTAGATTTTTATATCGGTACATCCCTACTTTTTTATTCAAGCATCACCATAATGTTTTCTTCTTTTAACAGATGGGATTTTCTTTAAATGATTGTTTAAAACCTTTTTATATTACAAAATCCCAGATTTCACATTAACCATCCGAACGTATGCTAAACTGATACGGATCGGGTGCATTAGATCACCTTGAATGGTAGCAGGAGGGAAACCGTCCTCCAAACGTCTGGAGTGTGTCAGATTGTCTGGAACAGATGTTGGAGCCAGATGTGAGCAGAGTCACTGTGTCTTGGGACTCAGATGAGTTCAAGACTAACAAATACTGACACAGAGACTTTACAGAGTTGAGATCCAGTAAGGACCAGCAGTTCATTGAATCTAACTTTAACCTTTCTGTTTCCTTCCAGGTTCACTATCCAGATGTGGAGCGAGTGGAGTGGCTCAATAAGGTACCAATAGAAGCTTCTGTTGTTTGTTTTTTTGTTGTTTCCAGCACACACAGACATCCACCAATTAGTCCTCGTCGTCTCTTATTAGCAAGCCAAAGAGGTGAGATAGGGTTTCAAAAGGGATCTGAACCTGGAGCCCTGAGGGATCTCGTCCCAGTTACAGAGGCATGAGAATCTGATCGGTTCCTGGAAGAGATTTGCAGACCGTAACTGTTTCTTTTCCAGAATATTCCATGATCACCACCCAAACACTCAGATTGATAGTGATGCTAAATTATACATGTTGTGTTAGCACTCAGAGGAGATTTCCAGGACCTTTTAAAGGTGATCTGTAAATCACACCATTAGCAGAACTTACCTGCGATGTTCTTGCAGGATGACAGAGTGTGGAATGGGAGAACTTCAGTGTTCATGATTTAGTTGTTTATCTTCTTTCACCCAATAAGTGCAGACGTGCTTTCGAACCTTAAGCACTAAAACTTTCCATCAATAACATTATTGGACTCTGTACTTGTTATGAAAGGTTTAGATGCAATTGCATGATGAAAGGTTTTAAAACAAATGCAATTTGAGAACTTATTTTATAAATGCCAAAGTAAAGAAATCATCAAAGCTCTTACAAAAATACAAAGTTTTGCTAAAGTATTCACACCACTTGCAGCTTTTTGCATTTTGTCATGTTAAATCTGTAAGCTTTGATCTATTTGATTAGGATTTTATGTAACAGACCAAAACAATATTGAGCATGAATGCAAAAGAAGAAGATGGCACATTAAGAAGCTACTGTAGCAGGGATATTACATATTACCTGCTGCTTACTGTGCAGCCTCTCTTTGTTGTGGAAGAAAATGAACAATAGGATTGGATGTGAATATTTATCCTGAATAAAAGTTCTTCCCCAGTTAATTTTCCATTTCTCTCTGCTTTGCTTCAGACGGTGAAGCAGATGTGGCCGTTCATCTGCCAGTTTGTGGACAAACTGTTCAGGGAGACCATTGAGCCGGCTGTGAAGGCGGCCAACCCCCATCTCAGCACCTTCTGCTTCACCAAGATCGACATGGGAGACAAGGTAGGGAGAAAACAGGCTTCAAAACATCGGACTCAGCTCACTGATTCCAGTTAATATCACCCTAAAGCGATAGCTTTGTTTCTTCTGGGTGGTTTTATGAAATTCATGTCAGTCGTCAGTATCTTTTTTGCAGCAGAATAAAGTTTTAGTAGGTCAAATTTATAGAATGAGCAGACCAGCAGTAACATGGATCATACCTTCAGATTCTTTAGATTTTTACAAACTATATTCAGTAGAAAACATAAACTGAATATTTACATTTCTGATACTTGTCTATGTAAAACAGTGAGCTGCTCCTGTGTTTTTCTTATATTTTGGAAGTTTGTAAAAAACAAATTACTTCATCGAGAGCTGAATTATTCTGTGCTCTAATCTGCAGAATCAAAGATCTTATTTTTCTTCTGACTTTCTTGATTTTTTTTTTTTTTTTTTACTCTCTGTGTTTTCAAAACACCAGATAAGATTAAAGGCATTCCAGCGGTCTGCAGAGACTTTGAATTGTTTCATATTTTAAAATAAATAGTAATCGTTTCAAATCTTCAGTAGCTGTTTAATCTTTCTGTTGTTGCATTTCTATTTTTATTCGTTTTGTGCTCCTGAACATCAGAAGCTGCTGCTGAAAAATTCACCTGATCTGAAAACTGTTCCTCACATCTGAGAAATAATTTGCTCACTTTCACCTTTTGTTTTCTCTTTGTGTGCGCATGCGTGTGTGTGTGTGTGTGTGTGTGCAGCCGCTCAGAGTGAATGGGGTGAAGGTTTACACAGAAAATGTGGACAAAAGGCAGGTCATCATGGACCTGCAGATCAGGTAGGCCTCCCTCCTACACTCACAATATCACCATGATGCTGCAGACACAATTTCATTTTTCTTTTGTAATTTTAACAGCAGAATGCTGCCTGCAGATCCTTACAATCAGTCTGCAGCAGAGTAAAGCTAAACAGAAGATCAATCCCAATAAATTTATATCAAAGTCTGTTTGGTGTAGAATCAAAGGCCAGTATGGCTGTAATTATATGACATGAAATGCAAGTGAGGGCAACACTTCTTTCATAAATAACAACTATTTTTGCTTTTTGTTATCTCTGTTAAAAATATCTATTTCCCTTAGCTACTGTCTTGTCTATCAACAGGTTTAATTTGCTTATTTTTCTCCCATTTTTACTTTTAGTTTTGTTGGTAACACAGAAATTGACATCGACATCAAGAAGTTCTACTGCAGGGCTGGAATCAAAAGCATACAGGTATGACTGATTTGTTTTTGAAAGTTTGCCTTATAAGTTCAGGTACAGAAACAGTTTGCATGAAGGAAAAGTTCATTGTGTTGTGAAACGTAAAACATATTTGGTTTACGTTCCTGCACAGTCTGGAAACATCTGGAAATATAGTGAATGTTAAACATGGAAGTAGAAAGCGAACTGTGGTAAATATTAATAAATTCACTCAACATGATAAATATTTGTAGTTCTACAGATAGAAAAGATCCTCTATAGTCATTCTTTCTTTTGACTATAATGTGTTAATTTTGATTAATTCATTACATAGGTTTTAACTCATTCAAAATATACGCAGTTAATTGCAATTTTCTTTTACACACAAAGTTTATGTTTGTATTTGTGTGTTTCTGGTACGCCCATAAATCTGACACACAAGCAACATCCGCAAATAACAGCAGTGGATGACAAAGCACTTCCCACCAATATGAATAATAGATTAAAAACAATAAATATCTTTGTTGTTGAGCTTTTATGCACATTTATTTAATAATTTAGAAGGAAAAAAGGGTTTTGAATTGAAAATAATTGCTTATTTTGTCAAGTTTTGTTTTTTGATTAAAATTAAGTCCCACCATTAATTTCTAACTGTAAAATTAAAACTATGTTCTGCCTCTGCAGTCTGTTGTTATTCATGTTGTCAGTCAGACAGGACTGTGCTCTGCTTCATTCCTTTAGCTGTGACCCCTGCAATAACCTGTGACCCCCTCAGAGAGAATTTTACATAATGTGTTGACTCGTGTCTGATACGAGCAGACGTTATCCATTCAGCTGTTGGCATCCGATCAGGCCATGTTTGCCGTTCAGAGATCAGCAGGGAGAAGAGAAACTGCTGCCTCTCAGCAGCTCAGTCAATGTTTGCCTCTTATGTTCATTTCCCAGCTGCAATAAAAGTTTCTATGGATGCTTTTCATCGCCTGTCAAATTTGACTAGATTATTCTCAGCAATAATCCATGAGTCCTTATTTTCTTCACTTGTGCCACATCTTTTATTTATAGACTTCTCCTCCGTCCCGGTGGGGCTGCATTATAGACACATTATTTATAAAGTGCCCTCTTTCGAGCAGCAGTGGGCTGCAGGAGGAAATGGACATAAACAAAACTAATGCCTATCTTCAATCTTTTTCACTAGACTGATTTTGATGAGCAAAGTGCTCTGTGATTGCTCAGAGCAAGAAGCTATGTCCAAATTTGGTGCTGCAGACATGCAGTCTACATGTCTGAGGTTTGACTCACAGCAGCACAAAGAAAAAATGCCCCTGATTTGGCGTCTTGCTCTAAGACTTTGAGGGTTAATAAATTGTTGCAATAAATATGTGAATTATCTGAGAAATGGACGCCGACGAAGCTGCAGAGAAAGTACAAAGAAGGGAACAAAAAAAGGGGATCCGATTGTTTTGTATTTCCAGCTTCATAAAAAATTCTCTGTGTTGCTGCAGTTTTTGGTGAAATAAATATCAACATTTGAACCAGCAAAAGCAGTTCAGATGCGACACTTCTTACTCTAAAATCTGCTCCAATAAATCCTCTACAAGGGAAATGGCAGCAAACTCAGAGACTTAATTCAGACCCAGTTATTGTAAATAGGACTTATATTTGGTGATAAATCCCAAGCAGAAACAGTTTGATGATGTTTTGTTGTCTGCAGCTTCATGGCATGCTGAGGGTGGTGATGGAGCCTCTGCTGGGGGACATGCCTCTGATCGGAGCCCTGTCTGTCTTTTTCCTCAAAAAACCTGTGAGTACTTTGATTCCTCCTCTCAGACTTTGCTAACTTTCACTTTGACAGAGTTTAAATAACATTGTGATGCTCCCTCCATCAGGTTGAAAGAAATTAACATATTATTTGACCACTTCAGGAATGCAAACCTGCTTTCTAGACACAAATTGTCCAAAATAAGATGAATTTTCCTTTAACATTTTCTGTCTTTTCAGAGAAGGCTGAACTCAGTTTTCAACTTGAGCCTCTTCCTTTCTTTATCTGTGTCCTCACTTCCTGACTGCAGTCTTCCTTCCTGTAGTCCAGAACGGTTTATCTTCCTGATCCAGGCTTTGATAGAAGCACCCAGAGGAATAGGAGCATCATCAAGATGCTCTAAACACAAACAAGAAATTATTCCTTCATCCAACAGCAGAAACTTCAACTGCTGAGGGAGATTTTGCCCTTCTTTTATGAAATTTAACCTGCATTTTATCTCTTTTTTTGTTTGTTTTATTTATATGGGTGCTAAATGTTTTGCTATCATAAGAGTATGATTACACATGGTTCACACATATAGTTGCTCATATGAAGTTTTCTGCTAAAGTTTTTTTCACATTCTGCTCAAAATAACACCTTTAGCTGATGAAATTGTGCACCAGTGTAGTCCTTTTTCATATACTGTCACTGGACTCATCTTTGTGAGGCTTTTCTAAACTTGCAGCAAAGCCACAAAACTGCAGTTTTCGACTTAAACAGTAAGGATGGTAAGGAGCAAGAACAATTTCACTGCAGATAATGACTTTAAAGCCTAAATGAACACAATCAAACAGTTTATTTATTTACTCATTGTTATTTTCTTTGTTTCTGAAGAAATATTCAGCCACAGTGCAGTGTTGCTGGTTTGTGGTTGTTTGGTCGTTGGTGTTGTTTCTTCCTCCCTGCTCCACCCTGTGAGCCTGGTGAGTTGTGACAGGATGCTGAGCTTTCAGTATTATAGCTGTGGTGTGACAGCCGACTCACCAGTAAGCCAACCGCCTCGTTGGTTTAACCAGTTTATCTCTCTCTTGGTGCTCCTCCTGCTGTTGTTGTACCAATGTATGTCAAATTAAGTTGTCAGACTTGTCCCTAGTTATAAAAAACAATGTAACAGGGTTTATGGAGAAACTGACATCTGTCAAATGCAAATGTTCCCTCTCAACATGAGAGGTTTCTGCACCTCCATCACCACTTTGCCATTCTGTGGCAAAGTGGTTTTGATTATTATAAATATTATAATCCTAATCCTAAAGGTGTTCAGGAGACTCAATCGGGGACCAAAATTGCTACATTTGTCACATTTTCAGCTGCTGCAGTTCAAACCAACCAAACCCTTTGAGCAATCTCTTCCCCTCCTCGCCTGGGGAACAGATTGTAGTTCTTGGGGCGCTGCACCAAGAACTACATATGAAGTCAACACAAGAACCTCTAAAGAAGACACTGAGCAAAACGTCCTTCTTACCAGAATGCAGTGGCATCAAGTTTTAGTGGTCGTAGGATTTCTCTTTTGTTTTTAACAAAAAACCACGAGCCGTTTCCAGCGCTACCGTTGGACTCGTGTTTGTTTGGGTTGTATTTACCCAGAATGCTTTGCGCTGTAGTCTGCTTCCTGTTTTTGAAGCGCTCTCCGGTCTAATTTGGTGTGTTTCCATCGACTGGTTTGTAACGAATCAATCAAGCAACATAAAGATAATTTCGCCAGATTGTGACTCCAAACATTGCTGTAATAAGTTAAATGTAGAAATTACAAACTAGCATGGGGCACACGTCTCAGAAAAATGGCGAGTTCTCTCCCACCACCTGGTGCCTCTGGCAAGGCGCAGACCTGGCAGTGGATGGTGGGGTTCGCTACATCTGAAGCTATTCAGCTGATGTGTTTTTGACATTGGTGGAAAGACAACGACTGCCATCTGCTTTCACTCTTACAGTGAAGCCTGCTGCAGTTTTAATATGCCCTGGAAAAAACCAGTCCCACTGCCCTGCAGAATCCTCCCCTGGTTCTGGTTATATTTGACTGTGACTGCGCGGTCTGGGCCTGACGTGAAGGGGTGGATAGCTGCAGTATTTCCTCTGCCGTTCTGTGGAATCCCCCATCTGTTTTCTCCTCTTCTTTACCCAGTCTGGGTTTGCTGCGCTGTGGTGAAGCTGGCCTACTTCTAAAACCACAGATTCATGCCAGTTAGTGTAATTTTTCTCTAAAGCATGATAAAAACAAACGCTGGCAGACTTTTACACATTTAATTTTTTTTTTTTATAATTTCATTGCCTGCTTTTATTTTTTGATCTCCAGTAACATCTTCCAGTTTTTTTTTTTTACAACTTTTTAAAGCTTCACAATCTCTTATCTCTGAACAATCTGACACACGTTCAGACTTCTCACTCTTATCTCTCACAGCATAATCTAAAAGCTGATAAAGCAGTGAGGTTCTGTATTATTAGGTGTCTCAACAAAAATGCCAACAATGTCACCCGACTCACACTCCTGTTATGGTCGGTTCACTGGTTCTGAGTTGAGCCAGGAACCTAATAACAGCCTGGTCACTGAAACACTGAAGGCCTTTGCTTTTCAAATTTGAAAAAAATAAATAAATAAAAATGGAAAATAGGAATCAGTATGGGGAAATAGTTGAGCTTCCTCTCTATTTTCCTCTTTCTGTGTGATTCCACTGCAGCTTTGCAAAATATATTCATTTTGATACTTCTGAAAAAGAACCTCACGCTACCACAAAAACTTTTTATTGAAAATGTGAATTTCTTTTTAGAAATTGGCGTGTTTCTATTGAGCAGATTAATTTTTGTAATTCCAATATTGCACAGTTATATGGTCAATGGAAACTCAGATACTGTTGAGTTTAAATCTGGAGTTTTCAGACCCATCAGTCAGGGGCGTGTAGTTCTGATGTTTTTTGTCTTTTTTGCTGAACCACACCTGAAAACTAAAACAGGAAGGTTTTACAACCTTCCTGTTTTAGTTTTCTTTTGGAGATATTTTTTTTTTCTCTGACATTTCTGAAATAATATCTGCATTGTTCCAAACTGTGTCTTGATGAGTTTGCAGCCGTCAGTCCTCGGATGCGGGCGTGTCAGGAACGTCTGCAGTAATTTGTCTCTTTCACTGCCAGGGTTCCCTGGGAAGGCGATCACTTTTCTCTGAACTTGTCACTCAAATTACCAAGAGCAGCTAATGAAACCTGGAAAAGGTGGAGCAGAGGAAGAACTTATTGTTTGCTGTTAATCTTTTTTTTTTTCTTCAAACAGGTCACTTTCCCTCTGCAGGATTTCATCCAGTCCTCCAGATGACCCAGTTTAGGTTCCTATAAAGGCCCAGTAACTGGGTTAGGGAAGCAGGTTAATAAGCTCCTGTTCTGAACAAGATGGCAGATGTTTAAACACCTTTACTTTGTGCAGAGTGTGAAGGATCACGTTCCAGCTTTTCAGCTTTTGGTTTCATCATCAGAGATAATTGGCAACTTATGATGCAAATGAGAACAACCTGGAGCACCTCAGTTACAGTTCTGACTGTTTGCAGAGCTTAACCCAGTTTTTCTATGCAGCTGTTAAGGTGTGTCTGGATTTCATAGACAGGATTCATGGAGCTGGATGATTTTTTTGGGGGGTTTCAACTTGCTAAAGAGAAGACAGATGAAGACCCACTTGATGACAGGAGTTATAATCGACTGAACCCTTCAGAAGAAATGACATTATTGTTATGCTGATCTTTATTTTAACTTCTCATCATAGTTGGAATAATATCTACAGACGGAGTTGGATGTAGCCTTCATCATTTGCTTCCTGTCCGTGAACCTGAGCTGCCCTGCTGTATTGATTAGCGCATCGATCGAATTAAAAGCTTGGCTCCTGAGCCGCTGTTTGCTGGCTCACTGCAGGCTGTGAGGAGCTGAGGAGAAATCGCCCTCAAATCAACTTTCACTCTTGATCAAATAATGTCTTAGTTTATACATGCAACTCTGTTTGGTTTTTACAGGCACTCAAGTTTAAAGAGTAAAAGCTTGTTAAGCCTCTAATATACATCAGGATGCCAGATATTTCTGTACTCAAGTCTGCAGAACTTTGATACAATTTTAAATGTAGGACAAAGTATCATCAAATATTGTTGTATTTATTATGGTTTTAGTATCTTTTCTTGTACTCTATGTGGAACTGAATGTGCAACTCATTAAGCTTGACCACAAATTTACAAGCACAAACTATTATAGATGCATTTAATTATTGTTATATACTAAAAAATGTTTTCCTCTGTATCTTTTTCTGATTTTTGTAGCCATTATTTTTCATTTTATCAAATTAAACTGATGCTGACTTTCTGCTTTTCCAGATGTTGGACATTAACTGGACGGGACTCACGAACATGTTGGATATTCCAGGTGTAAAGTAAGTAAACATCTGTCCTAACAGTCATCCTGCTGTTCCACCAAAGGGGGCAGCACTGAGGCGGTATTAGGCAAAAATAATACGGAACTAAACAAATTTACACAAAATTGTCTACAATGATAAAACCCTAAATATCTATTTGGACTGTTTATCAGCCAAAAAAGGTTCTTTGGGTTTAGTTATAGTTAAGGTCAGTGGATAAGATCAGTTTCCTAATAAACGGTTGACTACCTTGGTCAAACATGTAAAAATAAACCGCAACAAATCTTTCAAATGGTTCAGAAAGAGCCGTTACAAACCCTACATATGGTGCAAAATAAATAATAAAACATGATGTCACACAGGGCACAAAGCTCACAATTGGACTGAATAGATCTAATTGGATTGGGAACATTGCCACAGATTCCTGGTATACAATTATTTTGTGTAGTTAAATGATAAGTACTGTTTTAGTTGATGAACAACTGACTTTATTAATTTAGAAATGTTAAAACACCCCAATTATTACTCAAAAGCAGCAAAGAAAGCAACTCTGTAGCTTACCTTAAGTAAATAAATCTTTACAACTTATTGTTTTTGTGTCCTGATTGTCCAGTAATAAATAAACTCTAAAACCTCCACAATGAGAGGCTACTTTTAGCAATAACCTTCAAGGATTTAAAAACCGAAGGTTTGTCCTGATTATGCTGAACACATTAACTAAAGCCTCTTTTCATTCACACGTAATCACACGCCTTAGTTCTCACACCTCCTGATGTATATTAGGTGTCAAACCAAAACCCGATCATCTGGTTGCTCTGCTGGACATGCAAGCTGTGGGGAAAAGACACATTCAGAAGTGGTCCCACCCACTCAAACCGAGAGGTTGGCAGGTATGAGGCAACGCTCAGAACCAGGAAATTATATGATAGCTGCATCAACATGTGGTTGGGAAATGAAAGGACGTATTACGGCCCTTTTATATTAAATATCCAAATTTGTGGATGCATGGCTGACATCCATGCTGCATAATGCGAGGTTCTGTCGTACTTCATGCAAACTGGTAAAATGACTAGTGGATGGTTTGTTTACGCATTTTCTTCCAAATTTTGAGAAAAATTAATTTCACCTCAAAGCAGCAGAAGGTTGCTGTGAGTGAGCCGTCGCCCCTGCGTGGAACTGTGTTTGTTTCCTCTGTTTACTGTTTGTTTTCAGGCAGAGATTCGCTCTGAAAGACTCCACCCAGCGAAATGTTGCTTTCCTCGTTGAACCAGTTTGAAGGAAGTCACTTGTTGCGTGTTTATTTGTGTGTGTTACACTGCGTGCTTTGATCAGCCCTCGCCCCACCCTCATATTCCTCCGCATGAGTGTGTGAAGCCATGTTCACTCAATTTTATCCCCAAAAGATCAAAATGTGACCTTCATGTCTATAATGGAGAAAATAATGAGATGTTTGAAAATATCAATGTTTATGAATGCATGGAGAGGACGCAGAATTTCAGGTGTCTGAAAATATTTAGTACTTCATTTAAGAATCATATTGTTCTGATACTTTTTTAAAATTATATTTGTATTGTATTTTTGGCACAAACTGACCCAAAAATTAATCCACTGCAGTGGGAAACTTTAGCTGTTCATAGGCAGGATTCTGCTGCCACCTAGAGGAAAACTGGTGAAATGTCAGGAGATGGTTTGTGAAAAACATATTAAAGTTGTATCTCAATAAATTAGTATATATATATTAATTTTTCGTAGGGATTGATTAATTTCAGGGTCTGTAATTAATGAAATTTTAATATAAAACCATATACCGACAAAATAAGCAACATTTATTTTCAAAAAAACTTTTTTGTTGCTCAAAATGATGACTCCATCATTTCTTCCTTTGCTTGACCTACAAAAATTCGCCATTAAGTCCAATAATGTTGTTAAATGAAGGATATTCTGTTTATTTTCTTTTGAAACAGGTTATTTATTAATTATTTTATTTTATTTTATTTCTTTCTGTGCCTTCAGTGGTTTGTGCGACGGCCTCATCCAGGACATCATCTACAGCTACTTGGTGCTGCCGAACCGTCTCAACATCCCTCTGGTGGGAGCGGCTGAACTGGCCAGAATCCGCTTCCCCATTCCAGAGGTATCACACACTCTTAACAAGGAAAACTCCTGGCACACACAGTTCTTGCACGCTCTGGATCAGAAATGTCAAATATGATCTCATTTTTGATACAGACACACAGATAAGGATGCAAGTCATAGACTCAAGAGTTAATCTGAAGTTGATATTTTTTCTTAAAAATCTGAGTTTTGTTTTGTATCAAGAGTGCCAGCTGTTTTTTCATAGCATAAAGGGATCAGTGCAAAAATGACTCAGTTAAAAAAAATCATACAATTTCAACATTATTTTTGTCAGTTGTATTAAATATTAGATATAAAATACTTTGTTCAAACAAAGTACTGTCTCTGGTTGCTCATCAGTATTTTTTGGTTGAGAAGTTGACGCTGCTCCGCCATTAAGGTAAAACTTTAAGGAGTTTAAGTGGTTGTATTTCACCCCAAATCGGATCCTGTTTGAACTGTTTGTTTGTTTTTCCCATTCTGCTATGCACCCGCCATCTTTATTTCTGTATCAACTGGCTCCTCTTAGCGATGACCAGCGTGTCCCCCTGCTGGACAGAAGCCAAACTACAACACTAAAAGAAGATTAAATCAGATGTTATTTGTCTACTTACCGGAACTAATTTCAATCAAATAAAAGATTACTAGATTGTTACCAGACAACATTCATGTACGTACATCTTCAACTCCTGTTTGAGGCAAAGATTGACCTCTGACCTCTGTGGAACGGATTGGTTGTCAGAGGACATTGTGGGTCCACATTCATAAATGTGAAAACTGAAAGCAAATTATCTAAAGATTTATCCGTTAAACAGCAGGTTACATGCATTACGCATTTGAGAACCACTTTTCATCTACTTTTCTTCCGTTGTTTTCACTCTTAAGGCCTTGGTAAGAATCCACTTTATTGAGGCCCAGGACCTACTGGGCAAGGACAAGTTCCTGGGAGGACTAATCAAGGGCAAGTCCGACCCATATGGACTCATCCGGCTCGGCACAAAGGAAATCAAGAGCAAAGTCATCAAAGAAACCGTCAATCCTAGATGGAACGAGGTCCATGAGGTGAGCTGGACTTGTTTTCCTGCCTTCTTGTTAGAGGATTTGCTCTTAGTTATGCCGTAAACTGAAGATGTTTATGTAGGATGTACATATGGGTTGTTGTTGATGTTAATCGGTTGATTTTTGGTGGGTATTTTAATATCATCAGTCCCTAGGTATTTCAGGAAGTTTGTAGCAGACATTGAAGGGAGTATTAATGGTTGTTTATGTGTTGCTCTTCAGTTCTTGATGTACGATAACGGGGCAAAAACGATGGAAATCGAACTGTTTGATGAAGACCCAGATGAAGATGACAAACTGGGAACGTAGGTTCTTGTTGTTTCACTGAAAGTAACATTGAGCTGCCTTTTATTAACTATTCTTCTGTGTGCACAGTTATTAGGTCAGTGAGTATTTTGACCAATTTTGACTAATTTTTAGTGATATTTTCTAACAGTTGAAGATACTGCAAAATTAATATTTTAGACTGTTTTATTTAGCGTTAATTAAAATATATCATTACATCTTTCACAATAAATTATAAACAACAGTATTAATGTTAAATGATGTAATAAATAATTTTACACAGTGCAGACAAGCTAAAAAAAAGCATGTGTCCTTCTATAAAACCTTTTGAGCTGACGTGTTTTTATGATTTGCGTTTCAGTGTGATGATCGACATGGGAGAACTCAAGAAGGAACAAATTGTGGAGGAGGTGATTATTGTTTTTATAGTTTTTAGTAATAACTGTTGAATTTGCAAATTGTTTTTGCAAGGGAAAAATCTTCTTCCTTTCATTTTTCTGTTAAAACAACAATTAGGTTTTGGTGTCAAATACTTAAATTTTTCTAGTTTTAGATGTTCTCTTAAGTTGTTGCCCATCATTATGGTTTTTAGAACAAACACGCAGCAATAAGATCAAAAATACTGTATCATAAGGTTAATAAGCAAGTGTGTGTTAATTACCGGTATGACTTTTTCATGTAAAACAAAAAAAAAAAAGTGAAGAGCGAAAGGCTCTTAAAATAAACTTGCTGAGATGTGAAGAAATATAATACAAAAATATAAAATATAGGTTGAAATAATTTTCCTAATATTAAAGACAGTATTTTTCTATTTTTGTTACTGAATTTGCTTTTTTAATGCATCCAGTTATAAGTTTTAACCATTGTACCCCTTTTTATTGATTATTGATTTTAAAAATGTGCTTTTAAATAAGGTTTTTGTAGCCTGATTAAGAAACTTTAAGATTTCTCTAAAATCTTAAAGTTCCAGACTGAGCTGGAAAATTGTACAATCAGGTATTGGTTATTGATTACTTTTCACTCCTCTTAGTGGTTTGGTCTGGAAGATGTTGCCAAAGGAATGCTGCACCTGAAGATGGAGTGGTTGTGTCTGCTGCCCTCACCTGAGAAGCTGGACCAGGTACAACTGCACAGATTTACTTTCAAACAGATCCAGACTCTGGTTCAGATCCAGACTCTGTTCAGATCCAGACTCTGTTCAGATCCAGACTCTGGTTCAGATCCAGACTCTGGTTCAGATCCAGACTCTGGTTCAGATCCAGACTCTGTTCAGATCCAGACTCTGTTCAGATCCAGACTCTGTTCAGATCCAGACTCTGTTCAGATCCAGACTCTGGTTCAGATCCAGACTCTGTTCAGATCCAGACTCTGGTTCAGATCCAGACTCTGTTCAGATCCAGACTCTGGTTCAGATCCAGACTCGGTTCAGATCCAGACTCTGGTTCAGATCCACTCTGTTCAGATCCAGACTCGTCAGATCCAGACTCTGTTCAGATCCAGACTCGGTTCAGATCCAGACTCTGTTCAGATCCAGACTCTGTTCAGATCCAGACTCTGTTCAGATCCAGACTCTGTTCAGATCCAGACTCTGGTTCAGATCCAGACTCTGGTTCAGATCCAGACTCTGTTCAGATCCAGACTCTGTTCAGATCCAGACTCTGGTTCAGATCCAGACTCTGGTTCAGATCCAGACTCTGGTTCAGATCCAGACTCTGGTTCAGATCCAGACTCTGGTTCAGATCCAGACTCTGTTCAGATCCAGACTCTGGTTCAGATCCAGACTCTGGTTCAGATCCAGACTCTGGTTCAGATCCAGACTCTGTTCAGATCCAGACTCTGGTTCAGATCCAGACTCTGTTCAGATCCAGACTCTGTTCAGATCCAGACTCTGTTCAGATCCAGACTCTGGTTCAGGATCCATATGAAGGAAAAGTGTCTCTCGGATCTGATCGGTTCTTCTTCCCTCACAGGCGCTGTTGCAGATCAGGGCGAACGGCTCTAGCGCCATGGACGGGCTGTCGTCTGCGGTGCTCGTAGTCTTCCTGGATTCAGCCAGAAACCTGCCGGTGAGTCAGTCTGGTTTATAATCTGCAGAGCTGATTTTAGGATTTACAGGCTTTAAGTGGAACTAAGGAATCAGTTTTTAAGGTTTGGATCGTACTCATTTTTTAGGAATATTGTGAAACTTTAATGGTGACAGCAGTCTTGATTTCTCTTTTTTGTTTGTTTAAATTACCTTTATTTTGAGTTTAAAATTATAGATAAATGTAATCTCTCTTATGTACTTTCTTGCTTTTCTCTCACTCCATTTTCCATCTTGTCCTAAAAGGTGAAGCAGTTGCAAATCCATTTAAATTAATTGGTTTTATTCTGTTAATGTGATTGGCTCCTTCAACTAAACTTGCAAAACTGTTGTTGACGATTTTCTGTTAATGCAGTAAGTAAACAAATATAAATACAGCAATACTGTAAGTGAAGCATAACTTGTTTGCTAAATAGTAATATTAATATTTCTACTTGTTTTGTGACTTTATTTTCTACAGAAGAATAAATTATCCCTTATGTATTTCTATTTGTTTTATATACATTCATATGCTGTCTGATGTGCAGCTTTTTAAACTGATCACATTCAACAAATTCTTGAATTATTTACAAAAGATTTAAACTTGTAAAATTAGGACAACTTAACTGTGTTTGAGTTTAGTTTGAGAGTAAAAGCAGGAACTCTGTCGTATTAGCAAGCATACATTTGTCTGTAGTGGTTCAGATCAAGCACAGGCTTCACTTCTCTCCTCTCAGCCTCCTCTGCTTTTTCTTCCTCTTTTTCTCCTCCGTGCCTCCTCGCTGCTCTGAAGAGCGTCTTCGAGGGGAACTTGGGTTCAGGCTACTTAAAAGAGAGGCGCTCGGCGGGCCTCGTGTTTTGTGAGAACACGTCTTCTCTCTATAGGACCTTGTTTGTGAGTCCACTAGCTGATCTCTGCATCTTAGAGCAGTGTGAGGAATGCTGAAGAGTGATTATTCCCCATTTTGCCTGAACAGCATGAAACCTCTCCAGTGCATGGGTTTGAATCCTTGTCTTACAATTATACTTTGGTAAAGTTTCTGTTGGGGTTTCCAAAGGTGAAAGGAAAAGATGGGACATAAAATGCATCCAAAAATCTACACAAAAACAGAGAAAACTTTATTATTTAGGACAAATAGCGGCAGTCTTCCTGCTAAACCCCTTACATGCACATCCTCATTAAATAACCGTAACTTTCAATTGATGAGGTTGTTTTTTTTCTTTTTTACTTTGCAAGAAAAAGTCAATATCAGTCAATATGTCTCTTTAAGGACAACATTACAACCAGTTAGTTTTCTAATCAACAGAAGCTTGACTGCAGGTTATCAATTTCTACTTATTACCTTTCAAAATAAAATTAAACAAATTGCAAAATGTTTTCACATTTTGTCACATTACAGCCGTAACGTTAAATGTTATATTTTGAAAAGAAAAAATCTTAGAAATGTAATGTATTTTATAGGAAAACATGCAATATGAAGTAATATTTGGGAATACGGCTTAAGTTTTGCTGTATTCTGCTTTAGGTTCATAGCAAACATCGTTAGACAATAAGTATTAAAAAACATATTTAAAAAAATTATGATATTGATCTCTAGCACTGATTTCATGTAAAAAGTTGTTTCTGTTTGACTTCTTCAATAAAACAACTAAGCTGCAGTTTCTAATTGACTTAACCACCTCTTTGAATTACCTAATTTTTTTATGCTGCATTAAGCAGCGAATGTCACTGAATATATTTGCGGTGAAAAGAGCCTGAACGTTTGGTGCTGCAATAATTAGCTTAAAAATGTTATTATTTAGATATACAAAGCTTTAGAGACACCCATAAAAACTGGAAGCTCTAATTATATTTAAAGGTGGGTTTGCAAAATATTATTTCACTGGGGTTTGCATATATATGACACACATCAGATTTTATTTGTATAAAATGTTGAAACCCATGTATTCTTTTCCATCTATTTTACATTAATGTGTTGAATTATCTCACAAAATCTCAAATAACTATTGATGTTTGGGTTTGTAGCGTGGCAAAATTTCATGTTTATGGCCTATAAATGCTGCTGTAAAGCACAGTGTTAGTTATTTAAACTAATTAGTTTGGGGAGGTATTCAGAGCAGTGAAGGCAAATTGTGTTTTTTGGATTGCTTCCCTTCATCATCCCTGGTTTTCCTTAAACTGTTTGTACAGTAAAAGATGGACAAGTTCAGCTTTTCAGTCGTTGCAACGTTGATCTCAGTCCAGGTCTCTGAGGTTAAACACCAAGGTAAAAAAATGCAGTGAGACCAACGTTTGCAGCTGAAGCTGTTGGCCCCAGCTGGTGATCAGAGGAAATGCTGATTTTAACCAGTTGGGTTCTGTCCATCTTTTATATGCAGTTTATGGTTAGAAGTCATTTTGTGTTCAGTTTTTCCCTCTTCCCTTGACGAGTTCCTCAGAAACTCGGGTATCTTACTCTGCTCATGTGACTCACAGCATCCCATATATGCTATGCTGGTAAAAATATGACTAAGTGTGAAATGGAAAGCTGAACGCTAGCAGAGTTCACAATGTTCCAGTGGATAAAAGGTTGCCACTATTCCAGTTTCATTTCCTCCGAGGTTTATTTATCTTTATTGTTCTTAAGGTGAGTAAGAATTTATTCACACCAAACAGCAGAATAAAGACATCAGAATACAATGATCAGATTCACTCATTTCAGAACATACATGTGGTTTTTGCTTGTTTTGGTTCAAGTATTACAACAGAAGCACTCCACACCAAAGCAGTGCAGCAGTGCATTTCTTTGGTGTGGAGTGCTTTAGAAAGCAGAAACAATCCTAAGCAGTGACAATTGTTTGTCACGTTTCATTTCAGGATAACCTAATGAGACAGATTAGGTGTAGACATTTATCATATCATTGATTATTTATTATGATAAACTTATTATTATGTTAGGTTTTTGATTTATTGTCATAATAAGTTCCAATTAGTGACATTTAAAAATCCTAAAAATTGTTTGGATTGCCAGGAGTGTTAGTTTTACGTTTTTTTTCCACTTTTTGTTCAATGAAAATATCAATAACTATCAAAAAATCACAGTTACTGTGAGCAGTTTTTAATACCCTCCTGAAGAAGTGTATTATTGCACAAGCTGTTTTTGTGTTTTTGGTGCAGTCACAGTTACCTGAAACAGAAGAAATAAATATTACTTATTGTCTCTTTTATCTTTATCACAATAGTACAACAAAATATCACAATAAAACATTTATTCCATATCAGCCACCCCATCTGCAGATGATCTAATGTCAGTATTTTGTTCTGAGTATCACTAGAGGAAGCTCTTCGACCAGTTTGTTTCCAAATAAGTGTTGATTAATCTTATTTCCAGTGTCAATTTTCTGTCTGAATGTTGTTTATTCAGCTTCATTAACTGGGGAATGACATTAACCATGTGATCATCCATGTTGTCTCTGTCTGTCTCACGCTGGGTGCATCCCAATCCTTTGGTGATGCTGACGGTGGTGGTGTGTTTCATCAACTTCTCCTCCTTCTCTTCCTCCCCGCATGACCCCCCCCTCCCCTAATTAACCTCCCGGTGTGTGTGTGTGTGTGTTTCTGTGTGTGTGTTGCTCTCTCCTGCCTTCACTTCACTGGGGGAAAATCAAAGCGCAATCCGTTAGAGTTCAACCAGACGGGGCTGAGGAAGGCCTCGATCAGTAAGGCCATCAAGGTAAAAGCAACAGAGAACACAAATACGGCTCAGACACTGAAGGGAAACGTAGAGGAAACACGAAGACGTCTCCACAAACACACACAGCGACTGCAGGAGTTTTACTTTAATCCATTCAGAGCTTCTTTCATTTACTGACCATCATGTCCCCCGACTGAAGCTGTGTCTAACAGTGTGTGTTGTATATAACAGCATTACTGCCTGAGCTACATTCATGCTTTACGATTTAATTTCTTCCTCGAATTGAATCTGGTGGTTTTTTTCTGGACTTTTTGGTTCATGGGACTTTTATCTGCTCTTTCCCAAAGTTTCTATTCTAAATCTTTTGTAATTGCAGCCCAAAATTAATACTTGATGAGCTCAAATTATTTATTTTACATTTATGAAACTCTTATGTGTTTAGAAAGTGGATTATTTTGATAAAAAAAGAAGCCATTCTGAACATTGAGCCCATTATATGAAAATATAATTGGCTCCATTGCTGTCCAGGTTGTGTTAGGAAAACTTTTGTTTTGATCAAAACTTCTCATTATTCCTGTTTATTCATTGAAACATGTTTGTTTTCCTGCAGTCTGGTAAAAAAGTGACCAGTGATCCCAGTCCAATGGTCCAGTTCAGAGTGGGACACCAGTCCTTTGACAGCAAGGTGAGGATTTACAGAGTTAGTTCAACTATTAATGACATGAATAAAATCATTTCAAGGAATAAATATGTGCTTTGTTGATGTAAAGTCAAAGCGGTCTGGTTCTGAATATTGCTCGTTCAGACTAAAGAAAAATATTTTGAATAAGAGGCTTTTATTTCAATCATCCTGAGAACCAGGCAATGAGAACTCCATATTAGCATCACCAATGATTCCTTATTATGACCAAATAAATAAAACTTGTGAAGCATTCTTGTTATGCAAGATGACAGGCTTGATTAAAAAAAAAAAAAAAGAAAATTCAAAAAAATTAAATCTTAAAAAAACAGAAATTTGAATAATAGAAACTGTTGATTTATCACCAGCCCTATTCCAGGCTCTACACTTCCTCTCACATCAGCCAGCTGTCTGAACCGCAGTACACCGTCTGTTTTCCCCTCTTAAAGTTGTTTCATCTGCATCTTTTTCCAGACCAAATATAAAACCAATGAACCAGTGTGGGAGGAAACCTTCACCTTCCTCATCCACAACCCAAAACGGCAAGAGCTGCAGGTCGAGGTGAGGATGTTTCCATCTGTTCTGTGACCCAGAGTGTTTCCCTCGTCCCTCCGCTGAGCGTTTTAACCCCGGCTGTTTCAGGTGAAGGATGCAAAGCATGAGTGTTCATTGGGGGCGCTGGCTCTGCCCCTCACCCGTCTCCTAGAGGCGGAGGATATGACTCTGAGCCAACGCTTCCCCCTCAAGAACTCCGGACCCAGCTGCACCCTTAAGATGAAGATAGCTTTGCGGGTGAAACACCTTGGCCATCAGTCACCTTTTAGTCTAAACTTTTATGTTGTTGAGCTTCTAATCGTTTTTTTTTATTTTTTTATTCTTATTATTTCCATCAGGTGTTGTCTCTTGAAAAGATACCAACGTCACCTTCAAACTCCACCCCGTCATCCGTCCAGGTCCGCAAGTCCAGCTCTGCCACCCCTACCCCACGACCCTCCGTTTCCTCAGAGGCCAACATGCCTCCGCCCTCCATCTCAGATGTCCCCCGCTCCTCCACCGCCTCCGTCCAGGACCTGTCCAACCGGCGGAAGGAGTTGGATCCCCCAGTGAAGTCCCTGGGGAGCGTGGACTTGGAACAGGCTGGTGTTGGCGGAGGAGCTGGAGGTCATAGCCTAGCAGAAACGGGGAAGAGCACATCCTATCTGGCTATCTCTGGTTCCCAGCAGTTCCTGAACGGGGGCAAGGAGCCAACGCCCAGCATCGCTTCGGATATTTCCAACCCCTACGCTGCTCAGGAGCTGCATCAGAGACTCCAGCAGCTGCCCAAGTGAGTGTAGTTAAAGCTGCAGGATGTAACTTTCAAAAAATATTTATTTGTCACCATGTTGTGACAGTTTCTTATGGGAGATAGAATCTGTGAAGAAATGTAGCTCCTCTGCCTTCTGCCAGTGCTAACTACAACCAACCAATCAGACACAGATCTCAGCGCTGTTAATCATCCTCTTCACCCTGCTACTTTACCACAGTGTAGTTAGCATGGCCACTGATGACAATGGATAAACGGTCTTTCTGTAATGTTGAGTTGTTTCTCTGCCATTAGCATAATGAGAACAGAAGGGTGATTGACAGCGCTAAGCTCCTCCTTCTGGCTCTGATTGTTGTTTTTTTTGGGATTGTTGCATTTCTTAGTCGCTAGTAGATAAAAGTATTTCTAAAACATGCATGAAAGACTCAAAACATCACATCAGGAATGATTATGATGAAGAAATAACATTATAACATCATATAAACCTCAAAGATGTTTATATGATGTCTCAATTATTATTACATTTTAAGAGCCCGAGGCTTCAGAAATAGTTCATTGTGAGTCATAAGTAACATTATTTTTCTCATTAATGTTTATGGGAGTATATTAGTTACTAAACAACAGAGTAAAAAAATCAAGGAAGGTCAAGTCATATCTTACAAAACCTTAAAGCAAAAGCTTAAAAATTGTTACAATCTAAAAATGAGTCTGCATTAAGTGGCTTACAGACGCCGGCAGGTTGTGATGTCATCAAGTCCAGATCAGAGAAGAAGTTGTAAAAAATATATATATTAAAAAAAAACATTTGTAAAATATTAGCCAACAGTTATTGTGCTCCAAACAGCGACATGATTACTGCACACTGAGAGAACGCAGTGATAATATTCTCATCATTTGTTGTCCAGTTTTAGCTGAATAGACAACTTTGCATTCAGAGTTGCACTTTAAATCTGTTTGAATGGATCAAAAAGCTCATTAAGTTTTAAACGATCAGAAAAAGACATTTTGACATGAATTTAAGTAAATAGTTCATCACATCGCCTTCAGGGTCCTAAACATTACATTTAATTGGTAAAAATAGTTGAATAACAAGTTTTTACAGCTCAATTTATTGACAATAACAGGCTTTGTCTTGACCACACATGTATGTAAAAGATTTATTGACTTTACACTGGAACTGATCAGCTTTTCATTCTAAATCAGAAACTGTGAGAAATGCTGGGTGTGTGTGGAAGTAGACATGATGTGTTTTTGTGTGTGAAGTGGTTCAGAGTCCAGTCACAGCCCTCTGGGCAGCATCCAGCTGACCATCCGGTACAGCACGCAGAGGAACAGGCTCATCGTGGTCGTTCACTCCTGCAGGTAGGCGGCTGTCAGAATAATCACAGCAACACCTTTACTTTTTGTAAGAAAACTCTATTTTTTAGAATCTTTTTGTTGACTCCTGCAGAAACCTGATCGCTTTCACGGATCACGGCTCAAACCCATACGCTCGTCTCTACCTGCTTCCTGACAAAAGGAGGTCGGGACGGAGGAAAACTCACACACATAAGAAAACACAGAATCCGAATTTCGACGAAACGTAAGTCGAACTATTAAAACTCATTTCGTTTTCGTGCCTGGCTGCGTTGTAGCTGATGTAAAGCTGCGTTTCTCCTCCCTGGTCAGGTTTGAGTTCTCTGTTACCTGGATCGAGCTCAGTAAGCGCAATCTGGATGTTGCAGTGAAAAACAGTGGAGGTCTGCTCTCCAAACATAAAGGTCTTCTTGGAAAGGTACTTTCTAATTATGATTTTTATCATTTACTTGCTTAAAGAGGTCTTAAGATACGGGAATTGGTTTCCTGGCGGTGGGGAAATCTGCATAGGTTAACGTCTGCATGTTTGTTAGTTTGAAATCTTTCTTAATCAATAAATTTTTTTATTTCACGTCAGGTCCTGCTGGATTTAAATCATGAGGATATAACCAAAGGTTGGACACAATGGTACGTTTTTTTTCTAATGCTTGGCAGAGATACTATTTTAAAAACTTTTATTTCATCTCCTACTAGTAACCTACTTTTTATTGTTTTACACAAGTCTGTCTACGGTTTTTATTTTGCCCTGAAAAATAAATTCAGCTACTGCTAGAGATGGGAAGAAACGAATTACACAAATTTGCATTTGTTAAAATCTTAATTTGTACGTTCAGAGAGATTATTTTTTAAGCCACCTTTCATTTGGTTTGAATTGAATGCAACATGATGCATATTTAATCAATAAGTGAAATTAATAATTTGTATTACTGAGGGACATGCTATCACTATTGGAGATGTGCCGGATGGTTAAAATACACAATAAGGCAGCATTTACAGTCAAACTGAAAGTTTAACAAACTTTTCCAGCTTAGACGGATTGGTGGAAAGTAAAATCGTTCACTTCACCCATTTGTGTTACCCAAAAAATTCAATTGACATTAACGCATTAACTCCTTTATTCTAAACCATTTTTCTAAAATTATCTTCTAATTTCCACCTAATGGAAACGTAATCGCTCCAAATATGACACATATATTACAGTTGCCTTTGCTCAGTTTCAGTTTGCCTACTAAAGGCTCAATTTTGTTTATTTTTTTTAAAGCCACCAGATTAAATTATACAAAATATTAGCATTTCTTTGGGCAGTATTACAGATTAGCATGAGTTTAATATAAATGATCAATGTGCTTGAATGTGCCTGTTGGGTTACATCCTGGTTGTTTCTTAGAGGTTGAATGTAACTTAAACCACTAAGCTCTAAATGAGGTAAAATTCAAAACGTTCACTTCGAAACTTTACAAAATGTCTTTTTGCTGCAGGTATGACCTGACTGTCGACGGCCAAATTTAACCATAAGACGTCTTCATCATCACCACACTTCCACTTATGTCCACAGTACATTTTTTAATTATCCTCACGCCTTTTAAATGTGTAAAGACTAAGAGAAAAGCAGCTTTAGACACTCATTAATCGCATCAGTCGCAAGGCAAGGCTTCCCTTTAAGAAGTGAGTAAAGAATTACAGAAATGTAAAAAGAGTATACACGAGTTAATGTGCCAAGATGGACGATTTATCCCATATTTATAGAAGCTAGAACAATTTATTTTCTGTTGCCACATACACTATATATGTATGTTTGTATATACTGTAAAATGACGGTTTATATTCTGCACATGTTAGAGAGGCTGGTGTCTTAATGGCCAAAGGATTGTGTGTAATTTAATCTGATTTTCTTCTATTTTTTAAATTTTCATCCAGACATTCTTGATGGTTGTTGAAGGGGAGTGTGTGTGTGTGTGTGTGTGTGTGTGTGTGTGTGGGTGTGTGTGTGTGTGTGTGTGTGTGTGTGTTTGAGGGGGCAGTTGAACCAAAGACGAGAAATATCTTATTGCTCTAGTTCAGATAACACAACTACACGCTGGCTTTTTAGCACTGTTATAAAAATAATAAACAAACATGGGTGAAAGAACCAAAGAAGAAGAAATTCACTCACTGAGTTGTTAATGGGGTTTGTTTGCTGTGCAGAAACTCTTGTTACGATGAAATAAGACCATTACCAAGTGTTACCTTTTTGTAATTGAATGTGATTCTTTGCATATGAATATTTGAAAACCTGATAACAATCATTAGTATTGAGTGTCAACATTACATCTACAGAAGTGGATGGAAAAGCCATAAAATCGTCACGCTTCAGAGATTATTGTTTTTAAAGGGAAATCTTTCCATTCATTTAAAATTGGACGTTGCAGCAAAAAGACAATCCATCCTGAGTGTTTTAAACAGGGAAATCTTGGAAAAGTATCTAATTTTGAAATAAAAAATTTGAAGGAATTTTGTAATTTAGTGCTTTAATGGAAACTAAAAAATGGTTTGTTGATTTTAATTAAGAACTGGTCCGGATTAAAATTGAGTTTTTTCTAATTTTATTTTTAAAAAGATCCACATAAACAGCATCACTTTGTATTGCTCTACATAAAAACACCTGGTGCATTCAAAACACTGCAGTAACCACTGCATGCCAAGCCTGCAGGTGGCGCTGTAACGCTGTGAATGTTAAGGCACCAAAAACCGCCGCTCATAAAGAAGCACCTGGGATTAAAGGGTTAATTTAGCAGTGGGGCTGATGGCCGCTCTGGTCTCATGTTTTTGCATTTAAACACAAGTGAAAAAAACTCAACACATAATTCTTCATTTTATTTATTTTATTGACAGTGTTGCTTTTTTCATCCATCTGACTTGCAGTGCGCAGCAGCATGTTGTACATGAGGTTCATGCTGCTCTGACCTCTGGTTCTCCTACTTTCAGAATAAAGCCAGTTCATTTGGACTGAAAACATGATGGAGACTTTTTGGAAGATTTACTTGATGTTTTCATTCCTGACTAAATCTACACATAGTGACTTTAAAAACATAAAATGTCTAAATTTGGAACCATGTTAACATTTCTAACACTCACAGCGGGGCTGGTTGTCACTTATTTTACGATGAGCTCTGTTGTCAGTACTTTGATTTGTTCACATTCTGTCTATAGAAACATTCAGTCTTAACTTTTTATGTTTCACGTTGTATTTAAAAGGAAACTCAGAAGATGGCATTTAATGATTATTTTTTCTAAGATATATACGTTATATTGAGCAGTGCTTTTATTTTACAGCTCTACTTCATAAGGGAACAGTGTGAGCAGCAACATATTGTAGGTCTTTGTATGAAACGCTTTAGATAAACCTGCTGCTGCTGTGTTTGACACTACAGAAGCAGTGATTTTCTGTTGACAACCAGGATATTAGGTTGACCTTTGACCTTCTAAACACCTAAAACCTGTCGATTTCTGCATGTTGTGTATACATCAAGCATTGAGAAAGTATTTTAAATGTGTATATGAATAGTTTTGTGTGTTTTCCATCTGTTTCACCTTTGTTCTATTCTGTTTCATAAGAAGCGTTACGTTCTAGAAGCCTCTGAGGCTGATGTTGTCTTCTAAAGGTGGTTCTTCTTCTCCATCTTTTTAATTTATCTTGTGCCTTACGAAACACATGACCCAGAGATAATATTGTATGCATATGTGTTGGGAAAGAGGCAGCCGGATGCTACGAGTGTCTGAATGTCTCTTTGACGTCTTTCAAACTGAATAAAGAGCTTTAAGCTGACAGAAGCAGCACAAAGCTGGTACATCTGTTGTGTTTTTTTATATTTGTTTCAGAAGTGATCGTGTAAAAGTTCAGTCCGTAAAGCACCAACGAGATTAGTTTGATTTTCTTTTCTTTTTCTCCCTGTTCTTTTTCTGTGTTGCTCGCTATGTCTTTATTTTGTTTATTAATACATAGCCCTGTTCTTTACCTTCTTATGCACTTTGTTTTTATTTTAAAGCAATTGGAGCTGATGCAGATGGACTCTGTTTGTAATTCAGATTGTCAAAAGACAATATTAAATGAATATATTTTCCTTTTTAGTAGCCAGGTTTGTTTATTTAATTTTTTTTGTTTTCATTAGAATATCATAGTATGCAGGGCCACAAACATTTAGAAACTGTAAAAGAAAAAAAAGTTCTTTAGGCAAATCTTAAGAAACAGTATGTTTTACATACTTATTTCTTTTTTATTCTAATTCTTGTAAAGCTATTACAATAATAAAGAATCTGATTTGGATGTATAAAGAATGATAAAAATCACAAAAAGCGAAGCAACAAATTTACCCATTTTGCAGAGTAAAAAGTTTTAGTAGAAAACAACAGACTTTAAGATGCAGTTTCTGCAGATATGTCGCCAATAAAGCTAGCCTTGACATTATTGAAGTTGTCGGCTAATGCGTTGTTAGGTGCAGGGAGGAACATTAAGGCAGTCTTGAATTCCATACTTCTTCTCTCCGTCAGGAAGCGAACCACAGTCGGCCTTTGGCTTTCCATGGAAATGTGCTGGTTGTTGCTGGTGACCAATAGTTTCACTGAAAACACATTTTTTATTTTTTAGTAAAACCTGTTTACAGGGAATCTAGACTTCTAATGTATTAATATTGGCTTGTGGATTTAAAACATACCGGTACTCGCTGTAGTCAGGTTTACAGATTCGGAACCTCCTACGTTTAGACGAGGGTCCGCAGGCCGGTTTACATAAACTCCAAGGCTCCCAGCCGTCCCAGGATCCTTTTACTGTAACACACAATTTTAGTTCGTAAAGCTGTTCCAGAAACTTAAAGGGACAGTGTTATGTATGTTCCAGACACACAGTGCCATTATATAGCACAGTCAAGTAACTGTTAAGTTCACTTGTTAAATAAATGCTACACATTTCAAATGTGACTTTTAATTTAATGCTTTAAAATTGAGCCTCTGTCGCTTTCAGGAGGTCACCACAGCATTGCTCCACTATTAATCTTTTAATAATTTCTTTTTTTCTGCTGTGCAGTTTCACCAGGGTATGATAATTGCTGCTGGCTAGTCTGAAGGAGCTGAGTGTGGAGCCGTGGAGGCTCGGAAACTTGAACACTGCAGTTCTGAGGAGGAGCTGCGTCTAAAAGGCGGGGCTAGGATCACCCAGCAGCTTTGCACAACTGATTGGTTGCCGTAGAGATGAAAAAAAACATGCATAAGGGAATCACATAACATGTTGTAAATGCCACCAAAGTCGATTGTTTTGTAATACTGCCACTTCAAAATTACAATACAATTGGTTTTCAGACAGCTACAGTCATCAAATATCCATAAAAGTATGTAGATACTTCAAGTAACTATTTACATTGAATTTGTGCCTCACATGATCAAGTTACCTTTCCTGCCTTTTCCTAGTAGGAAAAGGCAGGAAAGGGTTAAAAGATGTCTGCACTCACTATAGCAGTTATCGACGTTGTAGCAGACCTGAGTGTCTGTCAACTTTCCGTCGGTGCAGATGGAGCCGTTGTGAGCTCGATGTACGCACTCGCGGCTTCGCATCTGCTTGCCACCTGTTTTCAGGCACCGGATATCTCTTCCTCCCCACGGAAGCGTGCAGGCACTCCAGGCGGACCACTCGGCCCACACGCCGTCCACTGTAAAGCAACACAATTTTATATTGATAAGTGATATTTTGAATTTGTTTCAATATTTGGTGTCATGGTGTGTTTGGATGTTTGAGTCCTGAACAGTCCAGCCTCTTAAGGCATTACTCTTTAAAATTCTCAGAGTTGTATGTTTGTTCAGGTCGATTTGAAGAGAAAAGCATCAAACGCCCAGCTACATATAAGTAAGTCACATCTGCTTAATTTCAGACGGATCATAAGAGCGGCACCAGAAATGTGTGAAACATTCTGGAGAAACAACAAAATGAACCTGCAGTTCTTGAGCCTGCTGTACCTGGGCAGTGGACTTGTGTTGAGCAAAGTTTGGTTCGCTTATCGTTTCCAGGACATGGACGGCCACCATGATTGGGAGCAGGGTCGTTGCATCTCCTCTCCGAAACCTGAAGAGCCACGCCACATGTAACAGGGCATGGAGTGAAGGCTGACCAGGGACCCCAGTTGCCATCCACTAAAAGAAGAGAGATTTATAAATGAGAATAATATATTCTTAATTGTCTCTGTGTGGACCAAAGGGAGCCCTGGAGTATAACTTAAAACCTTAGTGCTTTAAACAGATCCCTTTTATCCATTTTCTATCGGGTCATTGGGAGACTGGTGTTAATTTTCAGTTGGTATTGGACAAAAACCTAAAGAACATCCTAGAGAAGCTGCCTGTTAAATGGCAACATGGCGACACGGATTGCATCCATGCGTGCAGAAACTCCTCAGGGCCATTTAGAGGGACTATTTAACCTGAAATGTATTTTTGATCTGAGGCTGGCTGAACCTATGACTGCACCAGATGAACACTTAAAATCCAGGTAGGGAACTTTTTGGTTGATCAACTGGCGGTCGGGATGAGCTCTGTCGGTTCACCTGTGGAAGTTATTGGGTTCATTTTAGTGGTCATACTTAAAGAGGCATGCAGGTATACCTGGGCAATGAGGTAAGTGGTTGCAATCCTCCGTTTGGGAGTTTTCACCTTGGCATTGATTACCAGGTGGGTTTAACGATGGGGCGGGGTTAGAACAAGATCGATGACGAGTCCTCAGTGAAGCTCTGTCAGGTGGGATACAGGAAGATGAACAGTCGCCCCAGTTTGACCAACCAGACCAGACTCCCTGGACTGAAAGACAATGATATTCACATCATGTTTGCATTGGAGTGTTATAGATTTAATAGTGTTCATGTTTGTGGCTTACCAGGACAGGGACTATAACAGACACTGCTCCGAGTGCTTGGCCCCTCACAATATTTGCCACCATATTTAGGGCTAGGGTTGTCGCACCGCCTAAATGACAGCTGCAGACCTTCTCCACAAGAAACGGAGCACGGGGCAGGTGGAAACCAGAATCCCCAGTTGCCGTCCACTGAAGAAAAAGTCAATCTTAGCTTACTGCTTCCTGCTGCTATCAGAGATCAGGTCATCAGTGAGCTTCCCTTTTTACCTGGACAATTAGGGAGCTCGCTGCAGTCCTGCGTCTCAAGAGCGTCACCAGGACAGTTGTTGCCTGGTGGCACCGTGTCAGTAGAGGGGGCTGGGTTGGAGCAGGTGCGCTGTCGTACTCTGGTGGGCATGTTTTGGTCAGTGATACATGAGCCAGAGCACTGTGACCAAGCTTCCCAACTCGACCAATTTCCATGGACTGAACCATTAAAAAGAACACAGAGACTGACAACATTTAATTAACTTAAAAGGTAGAATAAATCCTGATCTTGTTGCATAAACTCTTTGGATCCATTGTTACCAACCCTGGTTCTCCAGTTTGTGTAGCAGTGAAATCATGTAGGACAGTGAACCCTGAGGACCAGGATTGGGGTCCATTGCTACTGATATCTGGGTTGGGTTTCCTGGACCTTTCATGTTTTGATAATTTATCTGAACATTACAACAACCCTGGCATCGTCTTAGAGCTGAAAATAGAGCCAACCTCACCTGGACACCTGTTGCTGGCCTCACAGGACTCTTTCTCTTCTTCAGGGCCAATGCATGTCGAGCGACATTCAGGAGGACTGGAGCAGACTCTCTGTCTTGTTCGGGTTCCTGTTCCTCCACAGGTGACTGAGCATGGAGTCCAGGGGTTCCATAAGCCCCAGCCCTTATCTAACTCAAAAATACACGATAAATAGTGCATTAAGGAATTAAGGTATAGTGTCTTTTAGTATTTCTCATCTAACTTTTGAGCATTTATATACCATTGCAGCAGGTGCCGCTGCACACGTCTGTCTGCAGTGTTTCCTGAGGATTATCACACTCTGCTTCTCCAATGCCATGACACTTCCTGCTTCTCTGTCTCACGCCCTCTCCACACAGAACATTGCAGAATGACCAAGACGTCCAGGGAGACCATGTGGGTGAACTGGAAGCACAAGTTTTTTTTTTTGTTTTTTTTTTTTAACAAGTGTTGGGTTTCAGGATAAGTGCAGTTTTATGGAAGTTTGTTCCAGATTTGTGGTACATAGAAACTGATGCTGCTTCTCCTGGTTTGGTCCTGGTTCTGGGAGTGCAGAATCTTTAATGTAATGTGGTTCTAAGCTGTTCAGTGATTTCTAAACTAATAACAGTATTTTACAGTCTATTCTCTGAGCTACAGGGATATTAGTCCTTTAATCCTAGAACTGTTCGTCAGGTGACAGAAAGCCGACTTTGAAACGTCTTTCCTTCAGTCTTTCCTCAGACTGAAGGTCAGGTCTGAGGAAAGATCCATAGAGCACCAGTTCTGGGCTCCCTTCAGTTGTAGATCCATCAGTCAATCATTCAGTACGGTTAGGATGGAGCTACTGGTTTCACACAACACAGTCTGTTGATTGGACGAGAGAGAAACAGCACTGCTAGCAACAAGCACAAGACACACGAATGGATCATGTTTGTCATCTAATATCATGCAGCATTTGGTATTTGGGTCCAATTGGTGGTGGAAGCTCTCCTGAATATGCCAGACCTGAAAATGGCATATTGAACGACACCGGCCTGTTCCATCAGCTCAGTGGAAACGAGGTGGATACGACTCTATGTGTGCGCTTACCCACAGGAATGACACGATCCATCTTCTGCTTCGTAGCCGTATCGGGAGTTCTGACAGCAATCATCATCGTCCACATCGCCCAAATCTTCACTACACTCACCTGTGGTCAGGTCAAATGAACCAAAACACCGCACACACTCTGCACACACACAGAAACATATTTATTAATTGAAAGAAGACTAGGACAAAACATTTTATTATATATGGTCACATACTCTCTTCTATGTAACATTTGTTTATTCTGAGTTTCTGATCCATCAGGATAATTCTGCAGAGTCAGTTTCTGCAGAATTTTGAGTCTTTACCTTCAGGTCTGTTTTTGTCATATGTCCATCAGAGGAAAACCCAGGATTTCAACACAGGAGAAAATTTGTTATGCTCTCGCTGAAACATTGCACAATTTTTGGCAACCCTTTGATCGAGCAAACATGAATTTGTGGAGGTTTGATTTTATTTATCAGCAAAACAGCTGTTTTCTTTTATTGTTGTAACGCTATTACAATTGGCATTTATAATATAATCTTTTTGATTGTAAGAAAATAACATTAGCTTTTCATAAAATCAAATATCAGAGGATAGAAACATAAGAAAACCAGGAGTGTGTTTTTATTGTGGTTCTTCACTCAGATTGTAGGTTACAGAAAGGAATACTTTACTGTTAGTTTCACAGTATTTTTATGTACATGTTACTGTTACTTTTAAATTTTCTTTGTATGTTTTGTATTCACAAGATGAATTTTTGTAAGCTCAACAGATTTTACTTTTTCTGTGGCTGTTTTGTCTAAAACGATTATTACTCCGCTGTAGAAAAACAAACTTAGAGGAGAAGGTTTTGCACAGAGTTTTGAAAAGAAAGTTTTGCACAGATTTCTTCAGCCGTTTTGTCTTTTTGTCATGCTAAGCTGAAACTCTGGCTGAATACATTTATATTTGGACTTACCTGAACGCTCCACAGAAACCAGCAGAGGAACCAAAACCACCAGAAACCTGAACGTTTCCTTCATCCTGGAGATCCTGGACAGAATTAAAGCTTCACTTTCCTTTTCCCTGACACTGGTTCTGGTTTTGGTTCTGGTCCGCCCCCTCTGACCTTCTGCTGATCCAAAATCGGTTTTAATGAGTCACTGATTAACATCGGTCCTCTTTTCTGCAAACTGAGATGAGTCGAGTCAGGAGGTTGTCAGAGCCTGTACAGCAGTGAAAGTCCAATGTATTTTTTTTTTTTTAATGGAAGCATTAAATTCTTATTTTAAATTTTTAAATTCTTCTTATAATCTTTGTACAAGTTGTGCATTTGAGGCTTGCTGGTAGATTTATGACAGAATTAAGGTTATTAGGCTAATAAGCATTTTATTTAATGAGGTATATAAACATGATTCTGCAGCAAATATTTATCAAGCGTACTCTCGCAAAGTTAGATTCATCCATATTTAGATGTGATTCCAGGATTTTGAGTTGATTTCTGTTCCTGTTTCTGCAGAAATGTTTCTCAATGTTTAATCAATCAGGAAACTGTTTCCGTGTTCCCGCCCAGTGAACTGATCTTCACTTTCCTTGATATTTCTTCACACGTTGCAACATAATGTGTGTCATCTTCAAAGTGTTTTTCATTTTGAAATATGAACAGCTAAAATGCAGCAAGACCAGTTTAATTTTAACATCATATGTGCAAACCTATTTTAACCAGGAAAAGCAGGTTTATACACTGAAAATAGAAAAAGACAGTAAATCTAACTCATCCTTTTCCTGTAAAAGGACTAAAGTTAATCCTATTTGTTAAAGGATAGTTTAATTATAGAGGGAGAATTTTTTTTCAATATTTTTATTCCCTCTGCCAGTCAGTCCAGTCTGCATAATATCAAGGCTTTGCAAGATTCTGCTTATTTCGTAAAACCTGAGATAACTGGAGGTGTACCTTTGGATGTAAAACATTTAAAACTCACCGCTTAAATTGGTGACATCTGAAAAAAATTCCAAAAAAGTCATCTAACATTTCAAGGTTGTGTCCAAAGTCACAGGTGTCCTTCATGTTATAGGTGTTATTCTGCTTCAACACAACTGAACTTAATCAGGTTTTAGAAGCAGTATATCAGTCACTGATATGTTCCTGCAAGTAGGAAGGAGTGACATCCACAAACCGGGTTACAACTGATCTCACATCAGCTTTAAATCTTCATTATCCGAGTCAAAAGTAGCCTATGATGCAATGGTTCTTGAGTTATGATTTGCTTAGAAATGTGCAAATGAAATATGTGCAAACCATATAAATCTGCCATGAGTTTTTGAATAAAATACTGAAAAGAAACAATAAATAATCGGTTGTTTTCCAATTCATGCATTGATGTTTGGAAACAACGTCTACAGAAATGATTCAAAAGTCCCATCATCCTTCTTCTTTTTAAACTATTAGAAAATATACTTCTTATGGAGCAGAACATTCTAGGAGCGGGAGGTTTATTGTGAAAGGTTCCAGTCGGAAGCGCGTCCCTGATGATGATGCTGTGAGCGGCCGAGCCTCCAGCAGCAGAAACGCCCTGCATCCTCTCTGCTCTCCCCCAGCATCCATCCGCCTCCTCCAGCCGGGGAGGCGCCGCTCTGGACGGCAGGAGAGACCCAGCAGACCCCGCTGAACCCGATGGCCTTCTAAACCCTCGGACCGGAGAAAACTAAACCCAGCCGAGAAATGGATTCCCTGCCTTCCTCCTCCTTCCTCCTCCTCCTCTTCCTCCTCATCGCTTCCCCGCTCTGCTCCCCTGCTGCTGCTGACAGGAGAATCGGTGAGTTTTAAATGAAAATATGATTATTAAAGACAAGCAGAGCTGCAGCTGCAGAGGTTTTCATTGCTGAACCTGACAAATCCAGACGTGTTTGTGGTGGAGATGAGTGATCTGTGTCAACACTGGATCAGGAAGCGACGGGCTTCACCTGAGCCGGAGAAAAACAAACACGGTGGATCTGTAATTCAATAATCCTCCGCAGATCACAACCTGGCAGGAAAATCAGGAGCCCTGAGCCTGAGGAGCCAGAGGTGCAAAAATATGGATATGAGCCTTCAACACAGTCAGGAGGCAAAAGTGTTAGTCATAATAATAGATCATATTATAATATTACACTTTTTAAAAATATAATTTATTTTAAGCAACAATCTAAAAGCATCAAAAACATAAAAAAAGAAATATCGTTTTGAGGTTTATTGTAATAAACTTTGAAAAGTAAGTTGGATAAATGAAAAAATATAATATGTATTTTAATATCAACTTCATATATTTAAACAAGCAAACACTTTAAAAATATTTTAATGAAAAGCAACAATCTGAATCTATAATGAATGAGCAACAAAAAATGTTAAATAATAAATGAACACACACACACACACACGTGTGTGTTAAATGAAATGAGATGTGCAAAAAAAATTAAATGATTAAAATTAAAGTGCAAAAAATCTGCACAGGTTAACTATCAAGATTTATTTACATAGAAATCTAAATAACTAATAAAGGATGGTACAAATATAATGCATACATTAAAATGTTTGAAAATGTTGCCAAAATGTAGTTTGTCTGAAAAATGTTAATACAAATTTTAGGACTTGAATAAAGTTACCAAACCTTTCTAATAATAAGAAAAGTTTTATTTATATAAACAAGCCATGTTAACAAAAACAATATGTTTCTAGAAAATAGAATCTGTGTAAAATTTGAAATTGCAAACTGTTGCAGTGAAGAGAAAACATCCATTAGTGCCAAATAAATGTAAAACGAGACAGCACACACTCCGGCTTCCGTCGTTTCTTCCTTATAGATCCAGATATTGATCGGAAATTTGAAGTGCGAGTTTATGACGTCTGTGGCACAATACCATCTATTTATAGATGATATCTAACATTGCCCCACTGACTGCACTGTGTGGAGGCTGCAAGGTGAGTGATGCAGGGAGGAGAAGCTGCTCTCAGGGAGACCCTCCTCCTCATCGTCACCATCTTCATCATCCTGCGCTCTTCCTCAGATTATATAAGAAGCTCCTGATAGTACGGCTGCTTCAGTCTGTGAGGAGACGAGCCACTAAAGTCACAAAGTCAAGATCTGTAGGTCATGGAAATAAAACAATGTAGATTTTATACACTGCATGCAGTGATTTATAACTGTAGCTACTTTCAAGCTGGTGGTCCGCGGGCGCCCCGTACTGGTCTGCGAGGTACTGCACGTAAACAACCGTTAATTTTCCGTGACTTTGAGTTGTTAGCTCAAAGTGCGACGCTAAGAAGAATTGGACAGCAAATGGAGTCTTTGAGGAATTTTGTGAACTGAAGGAAACATAGAGGATATTTATAGTGTTATTTATTTATTTATCTTCATAATTAAAAAGTTAAAAATAGAATTTAATGGGTGGGAAGTAGTGTTGCTACATAGTACAATAGGTGGCAGTATGTACCTTGCGGTCCGCCATTAAAGAAAAGAAGAAGAGGAAGAAGCGCGTAACGTTAACGCTACTGTTAGCTTACCAAAGAATTGTGTTTGAAAATAACAAATGTCTTAAGACCGGGTACCTAAAAAGAAAGCCTGAAGATACCGGTAGAGAGTTTCTCAGGGTGAGTTGTGAAACTTTTGTTTTTGAACGGTGTTACGATACATTAGGATTCAGAATGCTACATGCAGGTTGAGGCGGTGAACAGAGCTCCGCCCCTCGCTGACTAACTGCATCCCAACATATACATAAAATTATTTATGTTGGACTATCTGCTGGCTGAAAGAAAATGTTTGTTTTTGCCAAAGCAACTCAGGTCTATTTTTATATTATTATGCTTCTAAATTACAAATAGCCATAAATCTTATTAGTGCACAGAACAGCTGTAGTGCAAAGAACCTTTTTGATTTCCAGGCGTTTCCTCTCATTTGAAAGCTTAGAATCCATATTTTGAGAATTTGTAAATAACTGAAAACGCCCTTAATAGACTTGTTCATGGTTTTATCAAGTGAGTCACATTTACAAACAACTTCAACAAAAATAATGAGTTTAAATTAGACTAATATTTTCATTTCAGGTTGTATATATTGAGATGTTGTGTTATTGCGGGGCAATTTCTAGTTAGGTGGTCCTTGAATGTTTGTTAAATCGGGTAAGTGGTCCTTGGCCTGATCTAGATCTACATTGACCTAGTTTATGATGCAAATGTCTCAGCACACTTGAATTAAGACAACACAAACTTACAAGTAACTTTTCAGCAGCTTATATGAGCTCGCATTAAATCAAGAATTCCTTAAAATTCATTAAAAAAGTAGTAGTTCCACTGGCAGATTATTTAACTAAACATGGAAAAGATATCATGTCATATAGATAATCTGCGAATGGAGCTAGTTCTTTTTTATATCAATAATTCAATAATATTAAGTAATTACTGACTTTAAAGCAGTGGTTCCCAAAGTGTGGGGTGCATGGGAAGCAGTATGGATGAAAAAAAAAACAAACAACAAAAAAACAGTTACTCAAAGGTGTTTCACTGTAAAGATGTTGCTCTTTCAAAAACAAAACAAGCCAGACATTTGAGCAGAATGAATGCATGCATGTGTGAAAAAGTGGATGGATGGATGAATAAATGAAGTTTGGACAGATGCTTAGAAGAATAGATGTGCTGCAAACATATTTATGCAGGAAAAATCAGAATAATAGTTTTTAAATTCACTCTAATTATACTAAAATTTGAAAAAATGTTTAAGTAGGTCAACAGAAGCTCTGCGAAAGCGTGATCCTCTTTTATTCAAGAGTAAAAAAAAAAATAGGGAGAGTACAAAATTAAATCAGTTCTCTTTCGGGTGTTTCACATAAATGCATTGATACAAGCATAAAAATAAAGAAAATGTTATCATTACATTCATAAAATCAACATAATTTGTAGAAGTTTTTAAAATTCTCTTCACAAAAAGATCCTAAACTTAAGCATTTCATTAACATTAAAAGTAAGTGGGTCACGTTATCCCCAGTGGGTTGAGTATATTAGTTTTTAATCAAATATGACTCACCGTGACCTTGTGAAAACAATATTCAAACACTATTTTAAAGTGGAATAATTTGGCTTCAGGAAGCCACAGCAGTGAGAATATCATGACCCTGCAGTTTCCGTGCTTTCCTAGTCTTCTGTTCAACGTAACACTCCAATAACTGAGTCAAAAATTTCAAAGTCATTTAGAAATCCATGCAGGGGTTTATTGTGATCTTACTGTAACAGTTTTTATGTGGATGCTTTCTTCAGAATGGATCAAAATAAACTTTGATTTGCTTTGACTGTTGTTTTTTTCTAAGTTTTACAAATGGACGCATAGTGGGAGCTTTGTAATGATTGGAAATGGTAAAATTAAACAGAAATGAAATGTTAGTGCTCTGTGGTCACCTGCTGAACAGAAACTGTAAAGTCAGCCAGCGTGGCCTCATGAATAACAATGTTAAGATTTATATTTTTGTTATTACTGCTGCATGGAATGACTTTCAGTTGTTGCTTTTTAATAATTTCCTTTTCTAAATAAAGAAAACCTGTGGAGTAGATTATTTGTTTTTATTTATAGCAAAAATAAATCTTAGAAAGGCCTTCTAATTACAGTAAATTGGTAATAAACTATAAATGTACCATTTTTGCCATTGCCTTTTGTTCTGCCCAGTTTCAATTTTGTTTTGCTACAGAAAATCTATGAATTATATCCCTAAATATAAATCTTATAATTATTGCATTGTGAGAAAAAACTTGTTTTAGGCTTCACTTGCCAATACACCGTTTTGCATTAATATGTAACTTGTGTTTGTGGTGTGGTCCTGACCGGTCAGACGGTGTTTGTTCGGTAAACACCGTCCCAGCCGCTGATTCAGTTTCCTTCTGGATTGAAAGATGGGGACAGGCTCAGCTGTGGGACTTAATCATTAACTTGGACCTAAATAAGGCTGACACTGCTTGATCTGGTGTGACCGTCACCTAGGCAACGCTCATTACCATTTCATATGTGATGACTTGCTGGCCAGATCGGTGGAAAGCTGCGGAGTTGCTGAATGAGTAAAAAAATCAGATTTATCGATTGTTTCTGGAGGAGATGATTTTAGTAAATATAGTTAAATGAAAAGTAAACTACAGGTAAACAGTAGATGTACGTGAACGCAGAAGCAAATCAAAAGCAGAAATGATCAGAGCAACTCAAGGCAGGATGATATTCTGAAATTCACATAAAGCTCCGATTGATTTGAAGAGCAGTTTTGAACAGTAATATTGAAGTCTTAATAAAGATCTGGGTTTGGATTAGGCCACTTTAACACACACATTTCCCTCTCTACTAAAGCATTTACCTGTAGCTATGACTCTTCGTTTAGGATCATCTGACTTGATGGCAAACCTCCACCTCTAAAAGATTTTCTTCTTGGATTGCTACACATAAGTAAAGAAGCATTCCCACAGGATAATTCTGCCATCACCATGTCTCAAGTGAGGAGAATTGTACGCTCAGGCCTCGCTCAGGCCTAGTTTTGTCTCATCTGAGAGGAACTTATGTCAATGTGTCTCCTACTTAGCTTCCAGAAATCCAAGCTGCAAGCTAAGTAGCTTGTACCTACAAGCTACGGGCCTTTTCTGTCTTTCTTCTCAGCTCTCACCTATAAAGGAAGGTTTAGTAGATTGCTTATTGTCCCGTTGACGGATATTCCCACCTGACCTCCAGAGTCACCATGGCTGCTTCTATAATTAATGCTCTCCTTGTCCTGTTGGTCAGGTTAGGTTTGCTGTTGTGGCATTGGAGTTGTAAAAGTTTAAGTGATTTTTCAATTTTACATAAACTTCTGTTTTAGATTTGTCTTTAGCGATGATAAGACTATTGTTTTCTAAACTTGTTAGCTTCCAGGGATGATGTGTTTATCTTTAAAAATTGTTGCACATAAATATAACTTAACATTTAGCTGCTGTTCCATATCTGGTTTACTTTAATAGTTACTTGCCTCAATAGCTAACAGTTTATTGGTGTTGAAGCAGATGGTTTTGGAGGAAAACCTGTCATTCAGATGAGTTGTTGCCTGCTGCAAGCTGCTTTTCTGACTGTTGACTGAAATCTCTGTGTGTTCTGGTTTCCAATCAAAGCTCCAGCAAACATGCATCTGAGTGTGTTGTTCTGTTTGGCCCTGCAGGGTTTGCTCCTGCTTTTCTGTGATACTTGGATTTGCTGGTAACTACTGGAAGTTTACACTTTAAAATAGTTTCCATGCAACAGAGATGTGCTAAATTTATTTTTCAGATGCACTTTTTTGTGCAAAGTTTTTATTTTAAATGGGTAGCATGAAGGATCCTGTGGTTTGCTTTTTAGTCAGTTAGGTTTTATCTTAACCTTATTGAGATCAGAGGATTCCAATACGAGCAAGTCTGAAAACAAAGCCTAAAGCTTGGTATAGCAATAAAGGAAAAAAGGATCACAAGAAATGAATGTGAGAGGGTGTGACAGATGAATATTTTGTTGCTTTGAAAGACAGAAATCTGCCAATTTAAGCACTCTGGATGAGCAACATCTTATACAGAAATGGATTTTTCTGCAAAATTGAGAAGTGCAGCTTTTTCTGCTAACTGCTTCACTTTTTTATGCTTGCCTTAATGTTCTGGTTGCATGTTGTTCTGATTGATCGTTTCTGCCACCCAGGATAATTGGACATGTTTAAAAGGAGGCCAGCAGAGTGAGAGCCTATTCTTTGTGCAGTAACACGGACAGGAACGACATACAGTTGGCCGGTTTAATCAGCCATGGGGAAATGCTTTGATAGTTCATTAGAAAAGCCGAAAATGAAACGACCAAGTTGGTAAAAGCTTTTTAGTGACTCTGACATCTCTGGTTTCTCATCTTCTAGCCAGAAACATAAACAAACAAAGTGTTTTCAGGAGAAATCTGAAAATAGGAAGGAATTAATCAAGGAGGTCTGAAGGAGTTTCACACCAAATATATTTGGCTTTGTGTTTTTCTCTTGAATTCTCTTCCTCTTGGGAAATAAATGACATCACTGCCCCCTGTGGTGGTAGCAGTGCATTACAGCCAGTTACCTTTAGAATCAGGATGTCTGTTTCTAATTAAACTTGAGAAAACTTTGGAGTGACTGGCGCAGTGGGTAGAGGACTTTTCTTCCAATCAGAAGGTTCTGGGTCCAATTCCAGTTTCACATGTTGTTGTGACCCTGGACAAGTACTTTGGGTGGTCAATATGACGGGGAAAAGTTCAATCCATTGCTTACATGTATGTACACCGTATAAAGAGATATTTGATGTTTCAATCTTCCATATAATTAACTAAAGACAGAAAATGTTTTCTTGAAGTCAAAAATATACACATTTATTGATAATTTTATGCAATCTAAGCGTATTTTACTGCTGCCCCCAACAGTTTTGGAGGGGAACTGCAGGCGTTGCCATCCACTGGCTTTGATCCTGGACTAAACTTTGCTTGTTCTAGATCCCTTAAAATGACTTCAGTTATTTCGATTCGCTGAATTAAAAAACAAACAAAAAAAAAAGAATGAGAGACTTTTAAAAATATATTTATAAACAATTTTTCTATATATATTTTTCTCTTCAAATTCAGTATTAATACAATATTAAAATGCAATTCTACCAAATACTTTCATTATTCAGACATTCATCTAATAATAATGTCTTGATCAAACTAACATAAAAAAGAAAAATTAGTCTGTTTTTTATGTTGGACAGTGAGAAGAAAATATATTATTTCTTCATGTTTATGCTTCCATCACATCCACCAGAAACATTTATTTTTTCACATTTTTTATAAATGTTAGTCATTACACGTTCTTGCATATTATTTAAAAAGCTTAAGAACTGACACGTGTTTGGACCAAATATTTTTAATTATCTGCTTCACAAGATGTAAAACGAATATATTCAAGGTGACCACTCTCAGGCTGACCGTCAGATTTCTCCCCCAGGTGAAGCAGGTGTTTGACACAAGTCGACAGATGGCACTGTGGGAAATGTAGTGCTTGTAAAGGCCTTGCCAGGAGGCTGTGGCCTGAACACCGCCGTTTCCTCACAGAGTGAAGCTGATTGAAACGTGGCCGTCCTGGCAGCGGTCCACAGCACAAAACTGGCCGCAGAGAAAGGATGAAAAACCAAAGCAGGAGAAAAATAATGGAGCTTCACCTGGGTGCAGAAATGCTCAGAATTAAGATGAAATATGGAAAATAATCTTTTTGCATCACAAAAAGCAGGTCACAATGCTATTCTGTTGTATTCTATTTTGTTCAGCTGCTGACCACAAGTCAACAATAGTAAAAATTTGGACAACAAAATAAAAAGAAGTCAGCAAAATTTTTTTTATTAAGAAAATAGTCTAAAGCCCTTTTTAAGATATAATTTTAGACTTTTTAATGATGTATAGATTTCATAAAAATGTATTTTTTTGAGTAGATTAAACTAAAACTGCTGCTGCTTGATCCATGACAGATAATTATTTTAAATAAGATTTAGTTTCTAATAACTCACCTGGTTAAACAAAACAATCACAATAAACACATTTTTGGATGTTTTTTTTATTATTTAATGAATTTTATGGCCTGCCAGTAATTTAAATTAGTTTTGGTCCCCAGGGCAAAAAGTTTGGACACCCACGTTGTCCTAATTTAAAATGTGTTGCTCAGTCAGACAAAAACTCATATGTCATAAAAAATCATATTTGAATCAAACCCCTTCACTTGTCTTTGTCTTAACCCAGTTCTTAGACTGGGATATAAATGTAGACTGTAATTAATACATTTTTCTGCTGGTAAATATTCTGATGGAAGTCAGAAGACATTCCTTCTGCCAAAATAGGCTTACAGCGTTCCTCTTTCCAATATTATAATTCCTTTTTATTCTGGGTAAGCCACCTTGGATTCCTTTCCCATCTCATGTATTTTTGCTCTTTTAATTCGGATCTGGAGGAATTAATCCAAACACTACACCGGTGGCTCAATGCTTTCCTAATGAAAGTCAGATTTCTGCTTTCAGTGAAGCATGAACATGTTTATTTATACTGATGTCCACAAATAAAACAAACTGTTTTTCATTTCAGCGACATGAAAAAGCTTATTGTAAATGATTTCCATAAATACATCTTTACTGGAGAAAGAAGCTGTCACAAACTAATTCATGTTGGCTTTAATTTGTCATGTACATGCAGCTACATGCAACCAAGTAGTTCTTGGATTCATATGTTGATTGCCTTAGAGGATTATTTTACAGAAATAATTTGGTTTTCTATATTTACATGAAGCAGTTGTTTGTTATAACCTTAATTTGAATGGAGATTGATTTACCAAAATGGCAGAAAATAACATCTTTTTTAAGAGCTTATTGCAAAAACTTGGTTAAACTTTCAGACTTATTGCTGACAGAATAATTTTTAAAAAACTTTTTCCCTCTTTTAATATTCAGTGGACCTGTGCCTATTAATGTTTCAGCATTTTTAGATTTTTTTGTGGAATACGACGTGTTGGAAAAATAAAAACTGCTCTTTCTCTGAGTTCATTATTTGGTGCTTGCAAAATTGAAAATAAAGATTTTTTTTCTCTTGAGTAAAATGGGATCTTTCTTTCTGTGGACTACAAGAGGTAAACCATACTTAATGGGAAAAAAACAACAGCTGTCTACAAGAGCTGACTGAAATGAGATTTTAATACATTTGATCTTATTTAATTTTTTTAAAATTCTTTTAAATAATCACATTTTTAATCCTGCGAATCCTTCAGATTTTTTTGTGATTCTCTTCCTTCACCACTCATTAAATTCAGTTATTTTCTGAAAATGACCTCAGAGGTCAGCGAGTTCTCTCCCACAATAATGATCAGGAATGAAAACAGGTTTGAAAAAGTTTACCAAAGAATCATAAAAACACATTTGTGGGTGTTTGAAGGGTCTGGTTAATTAAACATAACAGTTTTTGCAAAGTGAGTTCTTGTTTGAGGCTAACATTCAAGGATGAGCTGTTTTTACCAAAGTTGAGATCAGTGCGTCCTGCATCCGTTTGCAGGCTGTCAGGTGTGAACATGTGCAGCTGTTTGGTAGTGAAACCAGGAGCCTGTCGTTCGCCGGTACTCTTTGATCCCTGAAAAGACAGAGAGTTTTTTTCTGAGAGCAGCAGGTGTTGCCATGGTTACAGCATCTCTGTTGATTTGCTCGTCCAACCCGACGCTTGTTAATCTCAGGGCAGCTGGTTTTTCTTTTGCATAAATGTTTATTCTCAGGCTAACTTTAATGGCCTTCGTTTCTATAATCAGAGGAATTGATTTCTGAAAGCTTTTTCTGTTTTAGGTTCCTATTCACAGCTTTTCAAGTTAAAGTCGATAATCACTTTGAATAAAAAGTGACAATGTAAACACTTCAATTTAGATGTTTGCTTAATAGTTACAGAGTTTTTTCCCAGAGCATAATAAACTTTTAACAGACAACCCCCCCCCCCCCCCCCACCACACACACACATCAGGTGGACTTGTATTAATTTGATTGGATTTTACTCAGGAGTATCAGAGTGGAGGGGTAGAAATACATATTCATTTTTTTAGCTTTTTATTGTAACGAAAGTTTAAAAATCAGGTTTTAAAAGGTCAGAATTATATGCTTTCTAGGCTCAGTGCTATTTTATAGCATAATCAAGTAACTATGTTGCCTTCAATTGTTATAAAAATGCTGAATATATCAAATATTGCTGAAAATAAACTTTTCTTCGTAATTTAATGTCTTGGAATTGTCTTTTGAGACGCTCCTGGTCTTTCTGAAACTCCACCTTCAGGAAGTCATCACAACATGGCTCCTCTGTTGACCCTTTAGCAATGTTTTTAACAGGGTTTCACTGAGAAGTAGCTCCTATAATGAGCTCAGCAGTTCTACTATGTGTTTGCTAATTGCTGCTGGCTAGTCTAAAGGAGCTGAGTAGGGGAGATATGGAGAAGAACTGTTTTGTGATGGAGCATTACAAAAAGTCAATTTTACATAACATGACCCCTTAATTTTCTTTTAGCATATTGTATTTTCTTTTCTTTTTACAAATTAATTAAAACTCCATCTTTGTTTCACTTTAGTGTGAGGCTCAGTTTCAGCTCAGTTTATTCCCAAAATATACTAAAGTCCAATTCTGTCCAATAGCATCCAAAACAATCAGATTGAAAGACTGAAATACTGAAAGATTGAAAGAAATCGATATTTATTTGAACTAAATCGTCATAAGTATGAAACCAGTGTGTATTGCATGCTGGAGATTTTTCAAAAATAAGTCCAGATCCAGAAAGATTTCAGTTTGGAAGCAAATTAAACCTCAGCGATCGTGTCCTGCTCTCTGCCAGGTCTCCTGTAAGCGGAGCAGAATAAATATGGCCGACTCTTCTTCTCTCCCCAGAGAGCTCTGAAGGAGCTAGCCTGATGTATCATCCTGTTCTTCCTCACCCCAGAGTTAATTTAGGATAACTGCAAGCATTTACTGCCCACAGCTGACGAATGTAGCAATAAGAAGCTGCAGCTGAAAACAGAGATGGTGTCTGAGTAAGTCATTAACTCTCATATTGCTGTCTGGAAATGAAAAAAAAAAACAATCTGCAATTGGGTTAGAAAGTTTTGGAAATGGATTCTTTTATGGAAAAACTAAAGACCCGGTTTAGCCCACTAGCTGTGTCTCATTTCAGACATACAGGTCGAATAAAAAACATCAAGTTATTGTTTTTTATAAGTATGCATCAGTGCATATATATCTTTTATTTGAACTCCTAATATTCTGCTACAAATAATATGTGGTGCAGCATTACAAAAGCAACGCACTGTTGGTATAAATTTAGTAAACTGACCCGTTTGTATCTTATTCTTCTGTTTCTCTGACAGGTTGCCTGTTTGAGAACGAGTTGTGTTCTTCATACGAGATCTGTGTCAACGGTAAGAAATCTCATCTTCAAATGTTTTCAAAAAGTTTCCAAGAAGCTTGTTGTTTTCCACTTTATGTCATTGTGGGAAATACTTGAATGTCAGTATTTAAGTCAAATTTGTTTGTATAGAACATTTCAGAAACAATCATGAAACAAAAAATAGGCACATTAATGCTATTAGGCTGGTTTTCAGGCTTGATTTAAAGTCAGTGTTTTGGATGTTTTTCCGTTTTCTGAAAGTTTGTTCCAGATTTGCAGTGAATAGAAGCTGAATGCTGCTTCTCCATGTTTGTATATTGATCTCTGAACCCTCTGGAAAGTTTTTGCACCATTTTTCTCAGGCAAAGTGATTGTACAGCAAAATATACTTACAGTAAAATAATTTATTCTGTATTAAAAAAAGTTTTTTTTTATCTCTCACTTTTTATAGTAATTTTGGTCCATTTTTCTTTCCAATGTTTCAATTCTTTAACGTTTGCAGCTTCCTTACGGTCCCACTATAGAGCTTTGATCATTCAGTACTTTGACTAGGCCATTATAGAACCCCTATTATTTTCTTTTTAAGCCATTTTGTTGTAGATTTATCGAACAACAAAATGATTCTGGAGTCATACTTGACTCCAGAATCCAGTGAAAAACCCAAATCATCGCTCCAGTTCTCTTCTTGACACTTGTGGTTTTGTGATTTTAACTAAATGTTTTGCTTTGTGGTTCATTCAGAAGTTGTGCTGTAAGTTTTAAAAAGAAGCTTTTTCAAAAGCCATATTGTTTGTCTTTTAATTGCTGTCATTAACTTTAATATTTAGCATGGTAATGTAGCCATATTTAGATCCTACAGTTTTCTGGTTATAATTGTGTTTTTAAGACTGATCTAAACCAGATTCCTTCTCCTCTCTATTGGTAACGTTAGTTCTTGTGTCTAGATTCTAGATTAAGCAAACAGTCGGGACAGTTTTGCTTAAACTCTTAATAACTCACTTAGGATATGTTCATACAGCAAGTCTTCATGCTGAAATCAGATTTTTTTGCATTGTTTTTGATATTAATAATTAAATGTGACAGCAATCAGACGGCGTAGCTGTAACACAGCAGCGCTCTGTGTATGGAAGTAGTGATGGATAGTTTATGGATGGATTTTAAGGTTGATGAGCAACAGGAGCTAACAGTATCATCACAAGTACTTATATCAAGTTCTTCACTATTCTTCCATTGATTAGCCTCATCCAAAGTGTCGGTCCTGCTTCCTTCGTTCTTTGTTTACATCCAGATTCACTGCGTGTGACTTTTTCTGGTGCAGAATTATGATGCATGTTCAACATCAGTGACATAAAAGTCAGATAAAATGCAACATGACATTCAGACTGCAGCTGTTTTGAAAACTGTTGGATACATATCTGATTTAGTTCAACATATGGAAGTGACATAAATCACCTAAGGCAAGTTTATGTAAAGGGTTTGATCAAGATGAGTCATCCAGAAATCAATTTTTTGTTTTTTATTGATGTTTGTGCAGATATTTTCCATTATAAGGTACATATAACTCAAAGTTTTCCTGTTCTGTCCTCTGGAGTTATGAGAATTACTGAAAATTTACTGGAAAACAAATGAAACTGAAAACATAAACTAAATTTGTAGACATTTAAAAAAAAAAATTATTTATGGGAAGCTTTTTTAAACAAAAAACTGACCTTTTTGTTTTAAATCAGTGCTGATTATCACTATTCAGCTGTTGAACTCGTAAACACAGCAGAGCAGAACTCTTATCAGGATCTGAGCCAACAGAGATAACTGAACATCGCAGTCTGTTGTCTGTTATTGGTGGAGAAGCCTGGATCCAGCTGTACGTTTACTGTAAATTCATTAGCTCTCTCATTTCCCGTATTGATGGCGTTCTTTTTAGATGCACCCATAATCTTATTCCAGTGAAGTAGGAGCGGAGAGAGAAGGATGCAGGTTGTTTCGTGTGGTGATGAAATCATTGTCTCCAATGGGGAATTTTATTTTTAGCGGAGCTAAAGGCTAGCTCTCTGTCTGTTGTGGATGCTTTGGGTGACCTTTTTATGCCACCCACACATCTTTAGCCCTAAATATTTCATCACACATTAAGGAAACCCTTAGAAAGAAACAAAAATTGAAAGCAGCAATTTGGTATAGCTTGTTTTAGCTGAAAACAGTAGCACATTTGTTTCCATTACAAATGTGCAGAAAATGTTGATATTTTGCTAAAAAAAATCAACATTTCAAAATTGCAATTAAAATCACGGGTTCACACCAATAAATCGGTAAAAAGGTGCAGAACCGTCATCTTCGTCTTTTCCGCAAATCTAACATCCAGTTGTTGCTCTATTAATACGTGCAATGAGAAAAAGAAAATTCAATTGCAGTTTTACAATTTAAACTGAATATTTCTGTTCGATCAACTGCAAAAATGTTTTATTGAAAAAATGAGAATTACTGTTTCCATTAAGCACATTTATTTTCATAACTGCAATTTACACAGCTATGCTTTTGTAATAACTCTTTCATAAGTTATGTATTTATTGTAATTTGACATTCTTCACTCTATTTACTTTTTCATCTAGATTTTAATCTTTTATGATCAAATTCTCCTTTGTTTCTGTTTCTCCTCTCAGTTCCCATCCCGTCTCATCACAGTGGAATAAAAAAGTGTCTGAGAGTTTCAGACCATTAATTCACTAGATTAGGTTTTAAACATCAACAGCATCCAGGCACAGAATCACCTCTGCTTTATAGTTTATCCTTTTGCAGCACTTTTAGGTTGCTGTAGGGTTTTAAAGAGAATAAAATCCCTTGTAAAACCTCTTGGCCTCCAAAGCTGAAGAACACATTTAATTTGTGTCTTGCAAACATTGTTTGTTCAAGGATTTTGGCCTTAGAACGTCCTTTAGAGTGCAAATACTGTTTTCATGTTTTTCACATGGACATGCATAGAAAGCTTAACCTGAAAATATGTTTTGATTACTGAAATCTTAAGGGATTTCAACTGGTTTGTAGCTTTTAATTTTGTGTTTTTCAGCTTTTCTGTATTAGAAACTCTCTGTCTCTGCACGTTATTCTGTAAGGGTTGGCAGTAAGGGCAGCAGAATTTCAGTTTTTAACTATCCTCATTGTCATAAAATGGGAGGATTGCAGGAATCCTGTAAATGTTTCTGTTCACTGTTTTGGACTTGGATGTTTTTTTAATCTGATGCAGCTGGAGGTTTCCTCTGAGGTCCTGAAGGATCTGCTTCTCATCCCATAGATTGTTTTTGTGGTGCCCAGATTGTCACATTGTAAATTTAATAGCAGTGTCTACTGTTAAAAGAATGATTGCAAATGACACTTAATGTATTATCATATCAGTATTTGGAAAAAATGGGCCTCAACTAATAGTTCATAAGTAACAGTCAGTTATGTGTCTCTGTAAGATAAATAACAGCTGAAAATTTGATCTTCAGACTGAATCTTTCTGGTAAAAACAACAATGTTTCCCCATTATATATACTTCACATACATCTGGTTTATTTTGCCTGGTGGGTTTCATTTAGAGATTAAAGATGGAAATGTTTACGTCTAATTTATCTGATAAAACGTCCTTCAACTCACGGAAGTATGAGCGTGGCAGAATATATTTGTAAAAGCATGTAATTACTGTAAAATTCATTTTGATTAAAATCTTCAAAGTTATGCAGCTGTAATGCTGGCAAATGAGTTTATCCACAAAAATTAAAAATCGGCTTTAGAAAAAAATAAAATAACGGTTTGTGTTGTAAAATATTTGACGTGGCCTTTGATAAAAAAAAAAAAAAAGGAGGAATAAACTTTAAAAACCAGCAGCTCTGCTTATGGTGACCACATTTCAGCAAACACTGCTTCCCACACTGCAGAAATATCTGTCTCAGTACAGAAACACATTCACCGCCTTCATCTGATCCAATTACACAGTCTGACTGGATTATTAATCCAGATTTAATCTCCATGTGAAGAGACTTGCTTGGTTCTGGGTGGTTTGGAGGTGGTTTTAATGGCCAAGTCCAGATCAGAAACACAAACATTTTATAGTCATATGATAGTAAAGTAGTGGCTTAATTGGTTTTCTACAATAATCTCCTGTATTTATTGGTTCTTATTGTGTAATTCCAACCCTTCCAGCCCATCTGCCATCTTGAAAATGTGGAGCTGCAGATCAGTCAGAAGTTCCTGACCTTTTCTCCTTCTGTATCCGCTCACATTAAGTCTTTATTTAGGAAAAAAGTCAGAGGTCACAGGGGTCAACTAGACATCTTAAGCAATGGCTACAACATTATGAACTATATATATTTATTGAACTATTACGTTAATCTCAAAATGTCAGCTTCCCCTTTTTGGATCCTGCAGGCAGAGGTCATCATGAATATGTTGTCCATGTAACTGATGAACTTTTTTGAGCGACTTCTACATTTTCAGTTGCTTTATTTAGAAACAATTCATGTATTTAAATCTTTTTTTCATGGAGATCTTGCTCCGCTTTACAAAAGAGTTCATACATTTAACATTTTCCATCTTTTGCCGCATTGGAGAGACAAACTCCAACGTTATTTAACATTATCTTATGGAATCACCTGACAGGAAGTAGTTGTTTATTTTTAAAGTGGATACAAACAGTCAAATTATGAAAACTATTGTTTGCATTTGTATTCTTCCCTCTTTTTGTAATTCACTCAATTAAAAATTTTAATCAAGTCTCACCACTAATAAAAAACTTTTTTTAAAGTAAATGCACAAAACTGCATTTAATATTTTAATCATCATTTGATTTTTATTTACACTCCTAAGGAAGCCAAAATTGGAGAAAATAGTAAAACTTTTTTAATTTAGGTTTTTGAAGAATGAGTCTCTGCTGGCTTTGAACCTCATGAAAAATACACCAGAAAATGTGAACATATGTGAAAGAACCACAATACCTGCAATAAATAGAAAGTTTATATTTAGCCTTAAAAAATTACATCCATCATTAATCCAGATTTTATATATTTATTGCAATAACAATATATCACCACTCCTTGGAGTAATTTTTCACTATTTCCCAGATCTTTCTGGGATTCTCCAGAACCATGTATGATCTTATTAGGTGTGAATTAAGAGGCTGTGTTTCTATAGAAATCCTCAGAGCTGTTAGCTTGTCCTTCATGAACCAGATGAACTTGAATTAGGCTCTTTGTTAGAGGATAATCCTGTTATCAGGACTTGATTGCCCTTCTCACACATCATTTGTCCCTAAACTGCCCAAACATGACGTTTGAATGAAAAAATAAAAAGTTTTCCTAAATCAATAAAAAGTCAGTGACACTGTAGAATATAAATGTCAGGTTGCGCATTAATCACCAAGTCATCTGTTTGTGCATTTTCTTATTGCATATTTTATTTTGTCAGACATGACCAATAAATCAAACTTTGATCACTCAAAGGTCATTTCTGATTTTTAAATCAGCAACAGCTTCTGTTTATGATGGAAATGGTCGCTTAGCATCACCGATACCAGAATCTGGTGATGTGATGCTGGTGACCCAATCACCAACATCACATCAGATTCTGGTTCTCAATGGGTTTTGTCATTAAATACTAAAATATGGTGAATGCACACAATGCAGTGCAAAAACTCAAAATCTTACCAAGTATTTTTAATCTAGTCTTTAGAGAAAATATTTTAGGACACTTGAAATAAGAGAAATTTAACTGAAAAAAAACCTTTCAGAAAGAAACAGGAACTTGTTTAAGGTCAATAATTCTTTAATATTGATTTAAAAAGTACTACTTCTGCTTACGGTTGGGCATTTATCATATTGTTTATCATTTATTGTAAGAAACTTCTTATAAGAATTTTGATTTTTCTTAGTCACAATAAATTTTGCTTAAATGACTAAACTAAACTAAAAAAAACCCCTAAATTGTCCGTATTTTTAAGATCATTTGTTGTATTTTCTCCAGCGTGTTCAACGAGAGTATCAATACATATCAATTTTCATGTTTTTCCAGAGCAGTGTTTGTGTTTGTGGGGCTGTGGCTACAGTGCCATGCAGTCAAGGCCAGACAGTTACCCAAAAAAAGATGCAATAAATAGTTCTTATCACAATAGCACCACAAAATGTACGGTAGTTATAAAACTTTAAGTCTGTATCATCCACCCCCAGTTAAACTGGCTGATTATTCCACCTATAAGACATATTTCTGTGTTAAACACATTTTAAATCAAATTGTGCACTGAGGCTGTGGCCAGGTGAAATGTTCGTTGTGATCCACGTTAGGAGACGGTTTGGAAACAAACGGCGCTCTGATTCTCCTCACCTAATCTGGGCTGCCTCGATTAGCTGCGAGAGACCAGAAGCCCTGCAGCGGGCGTTGCCATGACAACAGTGTGAGAGGCGTGCGGCTTGACTGTCTCATCACCCACCTGCGACCTGTTGCATGCTGTCTCTAAAACACAAACAGAATCAGTCTCAGTATGTTGCGCAAATGGAATGCTGCTGTTATTATTGATAATCATTAGGTTTCCGTCTGCAGCGTTCAAGCATCTCAGGTTTATTATCTTTGTGTTTGCAGTTTCAGCTGTTTCAGTTCTTAAAGCTGCATTTCGGAGCTTTCAGAATCCAAAAATGTATTTTCACCCTAAGACCTGATAAATAACTCGTTTAGAGCTCCAAATAATACAGAACCTTTTGAAAAAAGAAAACTTATGTTTTCCTTTTTTAAATGTGTCTGTTTAGATTTTACAATAAAGAAAAACAAAACATTTCCAAAAAGATGGTTTCCTTCTATGGAATGTTTAATATATATATATATATATATATATATATATATATATATATATATAATATTATATATATATATATATATATATATATATATATATATAGTTTTGTGGGAATTCAACAGTTATTCCACAAAAAACTGAAATGTCTAAAAACGTGCATTTATCTAATCGATAAAAATAAAATTATTCAGGTCTTTATCATTTTCAGCCAAAGTTAGGAGCAACAGGCTAAGGTTCAAAGAAGCAGTTGTCACTTCAGAGCTGTTGAGTTTTTCTGTTTCTTTTCTTTGAACAAAACAGTTAAGAGCCTGGGTGATTAAAGAAATGACATTCCCATATTTCTGGAAGCGTTTCTTCAGTTTGCAGCAGATACTTAAAGGGCAGCTGACACAGAATGGCAAACTGACCCTCTGTGTGTTCAGCAGGCTGATGGGTTATTGATTTTGACCTTTGCTTTGACGTGTTGTCATCAAATTACCATCTTACACATGTAAAAAAAATAAATAAATGTTTGCGCACTCCATCAATTTCCATTCGAGTCCATTAGAACTGAAGCGATTTTTCTGCAGACGGGATCGCAGAGGAGAAATGGTTTGGGCAATAAGACGGTCCTGGGTTCATTCATGGCTTTTCACATCCTGGACAGGCCTTTTATGCTGTTTTAGAAAAAGTGATTATTTTATTAGTTTAAACTCCAAATGCACCTTAACAGTCCTTCCAGTTCTTTCACTTCAACAATCATGAAAATTCTGGCAAAATTAATAGATCCTCTCATTTTTCTTTTGAGAGTTTATTGCAAATTTTTGCAGAAATGGTCATAAACATTGAGTTTAAGTGATGCTAACTCCCACCTGCTGGTAGTGCTATTTCTTGCTTTTACTACACAACTGCCCCAACCTGCTTGATGTCAAGTTATAGTTCATTGGATGTGGCAAATAAAAATGTACTCGCATGCATAACCACGAATGCATAACCATGACATAACTCATAACATATGAATTATGTCTTTGTCTGTTGACATTGAGATATTTAAGTTCTTTAAAGGATAAAAATGTTTGTTTCCAATCTGCATGCATTTTATTTTTCTGCCATCTTGATTCCTCGACATGTGGATTTTTGGAAAGGTTTTAAAGATGCAAAAATATCACAAATTTCCTTTCAAATATTTCTAAATTAGTACCAAAAATCAGTGATTTTGATTTAAAATAATGAGATCCTGTAAGGACAGCTTTACAAACACATTATTATACACAGTGGAAACTATTTTAGCATTGCCACAGATGCTAACATCTACAGCCAATCAGCGCAAAGGAAAGTAAATGGCACTCCACGATTGGCTGCTTTCCAAACACCAGCCAATAGCATTGCGCCTCAGTATTTCAGCTGCATTTTCTTAATATTTTAAATCCTCTCTATGAAAAGATTCACAAATAATTTGAAGTTTCCTTCTACAGAAAAATACCTGAACAGGTGAATCCTCGAATACTGAACCATAAATCTATAAGTTAAGGATTTACAGCGTTTCTATTATTTTTTTTAAACATACCAAGTGTTTTTGAAACCTAAGAATTAAGATGTTTTAATTTATAACAAAAAAAAAGTAAAACTCGCTGGTAAGCTGTAGTTCAACGCTTCCTTTAAATATAAAACTTAAATAGACTGCTTAATCGTTTTAACTTTTCATTCACTTTAAAGTAAAGCTTCACCAATCAGCATGTAGTGCAGCCTGAATGATCAGGCCTGGATAAGCTGGGGAAAAGTGAGTTTTCACTGACCATCTGCATCCTTCGCAGGTTATATTTAACCTGGTGCCGCCACATTGGGTTCATGATTCCTGGTCCGTCTCCATCATTCTAACGGGGCCTGTGTTTCTGAGAATAGCCTTGTGAATCTTTTATCTGCTCTAATCGGCACCATGAATCACCAGAAGACGGGCTTAGCTCTGAGTTACGGCAAAGCAGGATAAATGGAGTCAACTCGAAGTCTGCGAGTTATTCAGTCACGACTAAAACCGCGTGGCTGAGGTTTCGTCTCATCTGATGGAAGAAAAAATAAATCATATTTACTTTTATAACTTGTAACATAAAATCTACTTTTGGATCATTTGTTCTGCAGGTTTTTTGGAGAATATCAGACAGATTAATCTTTATCCTGCACATAAGGCTAATTAGACTGATTTAGAAACGAGTTCCTGTTCTGTTGTGCATCATTTCCTCTCATCAGTGTGATATTTTTTTCTGCAACCAACTGGATTTTCCTGAACGCGTTTCTGCCCCTGTGTTTGAGGACCTTTTTTTTAACCTTGCGTTTATTTTTTGTGGCATTCCTAGAAGTGTAAGAGATTGTTTTATTAGATATTTTTATCCTTCAGAGATTCTCACTTCCTTTATTTCATTCCTCATTCCACACTGGCTGCATTTCCATTAGAAATTTGCACAAAACTTTGTCAATACAATTTCACAATTGTAGTGTTTCTATTAAATAAGAAACATGAATAAGTTTGTTCACTGAATAAGTCATTAAAAACACGCAGGCGGGTTTCTACACTCATTGTCTCTCTATATAGTTTGAATTTGGTGCAAAAGCTTCCTGTTAGTCAAGCAGGACTCTGATTGGCTGATAATTCAACCGTTTACAACTTTAATCATGTCAGTTATTGTTTTATTGTCTAATAGTATACTAATGCAACTAGAGCATTATTTTTTTGTTTTGTTTTACTGGAAAACTTTTTTTTTTACAAATTATATGTTTTTGCCTTCCTGTAAATTTAAAGGAAGAAATAGAAATTGGTTTCTAAAACATTTGTTTTATTTCATAACCATCAGGAACTTTGTATTTATTCTATTTTTTATTGAATTTTGTCTAAATGTAAGCAGTTACTTTTCCATAAGCTACTGCTTGGGGAAACGAGATCAGAGCAGTTTTGGTGTGACATTCATTTATTTCTCCTTGATATTTGTTATATGAGAGAACTCTAAAGTTCATAAGCTGTACATTTGGGTGTAAATTGATTCCCTGCTAAATGAAAATTTGACAAATTATGAAAAGCGAAGTCGATTCATGAGAATTTCCCATTTAAAATGCATAATACTGATGATTTTCTGTGTTCTAACTGAGTGACTAGTTTGGTGAAATGGCAGAAATAGATGTGTGTTGGGTTCTCTGATGAAGTCTATTTCTGTGCTTCCAGATGGGATGTTTGGGAGGTGTCACTCTGTTCCAGTGAGGGACGTTTACACCTACGACGTCTCCCCATCTGTAGTGCAACGTTTCCGCATTCTGCTGGAGAAGCTGTCCAACAGAGGTACACACACGGACACACACAATGTTATTCAGCAACATAATGTTTTTGCTGACAAAATGATTGAAAAAAATTTAAATATATTATTAAAAATCTGTAACTTGTTAAGTTATTCCATTTGTAATGGATAGGAGTTTTTTATAGTTTTGCATGTTTTTGCTTACCTGATGCAGGTAAATCCCTTTGTCTCCTAGAAAAATGAAATGATTACAAAAGTCATCCCTGGAGATAGTGTTGGCCTTCACATCTTTTTTAATGAGTTTTTGTATAATTTTAGGTATAAATGTACAATGTATTCCTAGCTAAATAGTTATAAATATATTTTCTCAATTTTATGGTTTACAGCTCTGAAGTATAACTTGGTTACATTCCTGTAAATTTAATATACAAAATTCTTAATTTTTTAAAATATAACTAGATTTAAACCCACACCACCACCTCTATTTGATTTTTTAGTTTTTTATTTTCAGTTATTTTTTTCTTAATGCCTCATATTTTATGGTTGTGTATTTTGGTTGGATTTTTTTGTCTGTGACCACAGAAAGAAGGCCTGGAACAATTGTTTTGTTACATTTGCACTTTTCAAATATATATAATGTATGTGGAAAGATCTGTTGTTGCTTTAATAAGCTGCAGTTGGTGGAGTGATCCAACAGAGGGCAGCGGAGCCTAGCCTAACATGCTGCAGCTGCATTTCATCCAGTTTCATCATGTAACTTTGAACAAAACCTCCTGCATAAACAATGAGGGGAGCTGATCACATCCATCTGAGTGATCAGCAGAAACATGTCAGATGTAAAAGCCATTGTTCCTGTGGAGGTTTCTTCTTTGCTTCATTTTGACCCTTAAGTCGGGTCGAGACTTTGGTTGGCTGTGAATGTTCTGTGGTTGTTGGCCTCCATTTCAGGCTGTGATAAATCAGACCCAAAACATGTTTGAGGACTGCAGTGGTGTTGGATATGGCTGGAGTGGCTGGATTTCCCTGTGGATGCTGCAATCGGTGGTAGATAGAGGTGGAAATGGATTAGGAAAAGCAAACATTTAGAGTAGACAGGATTATTTGGACCTGAATGAGATCCACATAATTTTATTCAGAGAAAAATTATTATTTTGGAAATAACAAATGATTCTCATCAAAACACAACAAAACCCTTCAAACTACAAATTGCATGTTAAAACAGACCAAAACCTGCCTGGCAGTGACTTTACTACCAAAAGCTGCTCAACAAAGTCCATGAATAGAAAATGAAAGCAGAATTTTCTTAAAATCCAAAAATTATCTCTGACTTGTCACAGAATGCTTTATGTCCAAAGTTTTTACCAAACTGAATTTTATTTTGTGTTGAATCATTATCTACCTGTGACATTGTAGAGCACTTTGATCAGCTGATCATGTACTATATATATATATATATATATATATATATGTATATATATCATGCAGGTTCAGCTCCTCACCGGGCTGAACCTGCACGATAAGGTTAGCGCTGGTTCGTACACCACTAACGCTCCGGCTAACCGGGACCACAGACATAATCTTTACAGGGAACACAGAACCGCACGCTGGGCAGCGTGTTGAGATATAAACACTGCATATAATTCTTTGTTCACAAAGAGAAATCTCACCGCTCCCTCTGAATTCGCGACTACAAGTTATTCCTGCGGTTCACATAGAGCTGAGCCTCCAGAGCTAACGTGCCGGGGTGTAAACTCTTACCATGAGCTCTCCAAAGAAACATAATTCCCCATCCAGGTCAGCCTGTGTCCAGGTTGAGTGAAAGGAGGCACGCGCGATCCCACTGAGGTAATGTGAGGTAAAGCAGCGGCAGCTCTGGATAATATAATATGAATAAACTTTGACAAAGTTTCAGTTATATTCTGAATACAGCAGCTGCTTGAGAGATGATTTGAGCTGCTCTTGACATCACTATGGAAACCTGAACTCAAATCTGGTGAGGCGTTTGGTAATTAACAGCTTCACTAAACGTTTTTCTTTAGATTCATCTTCTATTGAAGTCATTCTCTTCAGCAGCAGAGTTTCAGTTGGAGACATTTCCACATGTGGAAGCATTAAACATCTCAGTTTGCTGACACGCTTCTGCCCACAGCTCAGTCAGTGAGAGGCGTAGAGTCTGTGAATATCCTGGCAGGGGCTCCGGCGTTCATTAACCTGTCGTGTCAGATGCCGTCTGTTCGCCTGACGCCAACTCCCGTTTTCACAGCCACCCTTGCTGCCATTAAAAGCTCCGTTTTATGGCTCTTTGATGGGAAAAGCTTTGCCCGACACGCTGCGCAGCTGTTGGAGAGATGCTTGTGCCCCGATTGGCTGGCAGTCGAGGTCGTATTTCATTTTGTTGGAGTGTAAAGAAACTGTTCTGGGTCTGAAATGTTTCGTTACAAGTTGAACTTGTGGTGCAATTCTCTGTTAATAAAAGTTGGACATGTTCATTTGTGAGAAAACGTTACAGTTATTGGTAGTGGGGTTTTCTGTTTCACAACATCTGCTAGTTTTTATGACCACAAATTATAACACACTGAATTTATAATACACTGAATTTTTAAATTTAATATCATAAATTTTCTAGAAAATACTCTATTTCGAACTTTTAAAAGTCAAAAATTTACTGGAAAACAACTCCTGAACATTTGTGTTTAAGGTTCAGCATCACTTGTGGCTTTTTTTTGATGCCATGGAGAAACTTCTCCAGAAATCTGATGAGTGCAATAACCTGAACACTCTTTATGGTTAACATTCCTAAAGATTGAGACCGATTTATGGATGTTGCCTCAAGCGCCCAGTCAGACCCACGATATCCAGAGTCTTTAGCATTTCCGGGAGAATCTTCTCCAGCGCTGGTATTTTCTGTTTTTGATCTACTTCAGTGACATAAGACCAGCCATTGTTGCAAGTTATTGCTTTGGAGGATAAAAATCTAAATGTTTTAAAGGAATTAAAATTCTGATATTTGTTGCTTTGAGAAATTTAATCTTAGCTCAAGCAAATGCTTCTCGGGTTCAATACATGAGTCTTAAGACAACCTTCTGTGTGGTTATAATTTCTATCCACCTCCAAATTTAATCTCAAGTGGTAGTTTTATTTCTCTAATTATTATTATAGTGCAGATTCAAGTCAATTTAAAAGTCCGACTGTCTACTGAGTCTACTGAGCCATTTTATGATTTTTTTTTCAAGGAAATAATAAACATGTCTTTAATAACACTGATCAAAGTTTGTGATTTTGAGTGAATTTTTAAATTTTTTGTCACCACCTCGCTGTCAAGCTTCCAATCTAATCGACACTTCTTGTTGTTTCTGCTGACTACTTATTTAGTTCGTGTGGATGTCTTTTAATTGCGGCTGCTGTGTAAAAGCAGAGTTCCTGTTCCTGATTTAGGTGTGTGTCCTCTGGTAGACCCCCATCCTGTGGCTTCACATCTGGACTCGCCGCCTGCGTTACTTGCGTTCTTTCGGTGGCGCCATCGCTCATCTGCCAAAGGCTCCTGTTCGTGTTGTGCTTTGTGCGCCGCAGCCATATTTCCGGTAACACTTCGTTCCGCTACCCCATCTGGCGCTGGCGCCTGCCCCTCTGTTCGGCTGCCAAAAAGCCGTGTTTGGATGCATGTTAAGCATAAGCAACAGACGCGAGCGGCCGTGCAGCTCATCCAGCTTGTCCTTTCGCTCAAATGCTGGAAGAAAAAAGAGATTTTGTTTCGTCTTGTCACTGACGTTGATATTAAAAGAGCCATAAAGACAGAAATGTTGCGCGGACTCCGCTGCAGACACACTTTGACGTCCAGGTAATAGATTTTTACCGGGAAACGAACAAGCAGAGACAACACGAACAGCTGTTGAAGCTCCATTTGCACAATGCTTAAAAAGAAAATTCTTCTAGAGGGAGAATCTGCTAATGGCATGCACAATTGACTTTTGTATTGAATAATTCAGGCAAAAATGCTAATTTTACTCTTTACCCATTAATTGTTCCTGTTTCAATAAAGCAGCAGGATTCCTTTTTTCTTCACAAGGTGATTAAAGCTGATAAATGTATTCGATGGCCTCTTGAGCCCCAACATCCAAGCTTCTCCTATGTTACGTTAATCTTTTCAAAATAAATTGCCGACTACAGAAGTGTGCTTAAATAACTGCTTATAAAATTCCCAACTCTCTCATTAAACCTTCCCTAATAAACTGTAGAAGAAGACCAGAACTTGTTTCTGCTTAGTCACTGAATCAAACTGTTGCCTCGTCTCGTCTGCTCATCGTCGACCTGAAGAGTTTAGAAAAAGCTGTGCCGGCTCAGCAGTTTGTGGCTGTTCTTCTGCAGGTTTTCTACCTTATTTTCTTTCACCAGAGCAGTTTTGCCTCAGGATCAGAACTGCAGACGTGAATCCGGACTCGGTGTCCTGATCCATCTGTGATTGTGGCTGCAGGTTTGACCTGGGAAGATGACACGACCCAGCAGGTTCTGTCCAGTGAGTTATCGAGACTCAGGAGGATTCCCTACCGGCTGCAGCAGAAAGGGCCAATCTACAGCAGCAGCTCCAGGTCACATCTACAAACCGATTCTGTGTTGTAGCAAAAACGTTTGATTTTATTTTTTATTTTTTATGAGCAGCAGTTTGCAGACTATTAGGGCTAGAAGGTTAGATGTGAATCATAAACCCAGGATATGTTTCTGTTCTGACTAAACAAAACAAGAACTTTTTAGTCAAGTCGACACAAAATTGTCAACATCATGATCTGGAATTATTCTATAGATTTGGAGTTTTTGTCAATGAAGATAAAATTATGAACACATTTTTTCTAATAGGTTTTCATTAGAAAAACCAATAAGTTTTGCAAAGACACATTTTCTCTGCACCTGCATTTCCATAACAGATTTTCACAAAACTTTGTCAATATTCTCTTAATGTTGATAAGAAAAACTAACTTGCCTATGCAGTGCTTGCATGAAATAAATGCAATCAAAATCACATCTGAATAAGTTTCACGTGTTATTTGATGACTTCAGTCAACAAATCATTAAAAAAACTTTCCTCCAACCACTTCCTGTCGTCATCTGGTTTCATGTGACTGATGCAAAAATGTCTCCATTGCAGTTTTACAAAATAAATAAATTTTGATACGCCAAAGAATAAACATCTTATTCAACACCACAACTTTTACAGAAAACCAAGAACTTCTGTCCATTAAGCAAACTTACTCCCAAAATTTCAAATTGCGCAATTATATGGTCAATGGAAATGCAGCTACTCAGTTCAAGCACACGTCCATTGAAACATCAACACCATGGCTTCAACAGAAAATAAGTTTTGTAGAGCCTAAAGTTGAGAAATATTATCAAGTAAGTAACGGATCATTTTTAAACAAATGCTGAGATGAAATAAAAAACAACTGGGTTGTGCTAATAATTAAAGCTTGAACATTTTGCTTCGATTATTGACAATGTCGCTTGTCTGTAATGGATCTTTTTTTAGACGCTCTGCCTGCATTAGAAACCGTGTGGATGTCTGTTCCTCCTCTGCAGGCCGGCAGCTGAAGCGATGGACCCAGAAGACCAAAGGGTGAAGCCGGTAGAGGTGGAGCTCAACAGGAATCTCCAGACTTACCTCCAACGTCTGGGCCTCCTTCCCAAGTCATCATCCACCTCCAGCCTCAGCAAACCTGGCAAGGTCAGATTCTCCTCAGTCTGCCATTCTGTTTCCAGTTCATGACCGTCTTCTGCTGCTGCAGTTTGTCTTTACATTTCAGTTTTTGAAAGCCAGAAAGTCAGATGTTTACTGCAAGTATTTCACTATGAACCTTTACGTTCATAGTTCAACCAAAATATCTGCAGGAGAAATGATGTAAAATCTCTCTCTTGGAGAAAAATCGGTACATGCCAAACCGGAACACGTCAGACCTTCAGAAAAATGTACAATCTGAACAAGCTAAGAAAACATCTCTTTAGTCTGTAGCTGCATTTCAGTCACAAAATGTGATTCCACTAATATATATATATATATAAAAAAAAAAAAACTACAATTTTGCAATTGTAGTGTTTTCATTAAATAAGAAACATAATAAAAAAAAAGTGTTCACATTAGTCATTGAAAAGCTCACAGTGCCATCATCCTCCTTCCACTTCCAGTTGTTTTCTTGATCTTTTCTGCCTGCAGTAACATCTGGTTGTTGATCACATGACTTTAAAAAGTGCTTCCATTGCAGTTTTGTAATTTTGATAAAGATGAAAACTTGCTAGTGCAAAAACTTCTAGCAAAAACAGATTTTTTCTCCCTAAATTTTCATCTATCCATTAGGCAAATATATTTTCAGAATTCCTGTCTGCAAATAATTCCTATTTTCAGTGGAAACGCAGCTAGTTGCAGTGGCGTTTATTCTTTATAAACAATAAATTACAAAGTTGGCCTTCTACCAGCTGAAGAAAATGTCAGGATTAAAGGGCTACTGTCTCGGGAAGATCTGGAAAATCTCATCCTTGCTTTTGTTTTCAGTTTCATTGATTACTGCAACAGTGTCTTCACAGATCTGCTTAAAAAAATCAGTCCTCCAGCTGCTGGCATTCTGACTAAAAGCAGAAAGTTGGAGAACATCACCTCACTTCTAAAGTCCTTAAAGTGGAACTGAAATGTTGCTGAAATGTGCTGTCCAACTAAAATTTGATTGATAAATAAACGTGCGCTGCTGTGTGAGGAACGAGCTATCCTTTGTCTTTCTTTTCTAGCTCTAGACCTCTCACAGTTTGACTGTTAGTAGAGAAACTACGCTGTCTTGGAGTTAGCAAGTTCATTCCTCCCATTAATTACTCATGACTTGACTCGTGGCTCTGCCGGGTCCTCAGAGGGCTCTGCTTCCTGCTGGGAGATTATTCTGAGGTTGCAGCAGGGCGAAGCCCACAGGCAGCGCTCAGGGCTTTGTGGACCTTCAGTCCAGATTCACCTGTTTGGAAGTGAAAACAATGGGGCCGGTTGCACTGAAGGGGGCCTGCAGGGCTGCAAATAGATGGAAAAACCTGGTACGTGGTGTGAGCCTGCACACACAAATCATTATGCATAGCAAGTGAGAGGAGCCGTTTATTGTAATTTTGCCATTACTCAAGCAGGTGCTGCTTCTTGTCTGGTGTGGGCGTTAATGGAGCTGGCAGTGACGACTCGCTTTTGTTGTTGCAGATGAATTCACTAATGTAATTTTATAAGCGAATTAATAACTTCTCAAGACTATGGCTTTTTCCAGCTCTATTGCTTGGGCTCAAATGATATTTGAATTAATGCTAAAATGTGTTTTCTGGCATCAAGATGCGAAATGTTTGTAATAAATCTGATGTATTTTACTTAAATGGTGAAAGAATAAACCATTTATTCTTAGTTTTAGTATTATTAAAACTAATACTAAGATTATTAGTTTTATAAAACTAAAACCATTGTATTAGTTTTACCAATTTAAATCCTTCCACTGGAATAAAGCTGTTTCATAACAAAACTTTTAAAGTGTTAATTAATAATGTTAATTTGAAAGTTAATTGCTTATTTAAACAACAACAAAAAATCCTCTAGTACCTCATAACCCTTGCTTATTATTGTGCAATATTTAACTACAAACAAATATTTGCAACATTTGTCCAAAAATCTGTTTCTATAATGTATGATAGGAAATGTATGGTTCTTGACAATATCAAAGAAAATTATAAAGTCAAGTAGAGTTGTAGATTCTCTACTATTGTTAGTATCTTACAAGTCATGATAATTGACATGCATGAAAGTTTATTCTAGTAGTTGATGCATTTATGTTCCCTAAATAGTAGATGTGTCATTAAATTTAATGAATATTGCTTTTCATTTCTTTAATTGCAGAAATTTAAAGTCAGAATTTAATTTTTGTTTTTCAGTGGCTCTAATCCTCTTCCGTATTTCTGTCATTGTTTTCATAGTTTTTAAAAATTACACTTTTTATCAAAGACAATAAAATATTTTAACAGGGCAGCCACTAACAAAAAGGACAACTCAATTATGTGAGTCTGCTGCATGTCATGCCTGTTCAGTCGGGGATCCTTGTAAGCTTCCATCTCTCTGCAACCATGTTGTCAGCTCAAATCTTTTTACTCCAGCTTCTCATCTTTTTTCTGTTTCCAGCCGCTGCAGAAACAGAAGCCGCTCTCCAGCCAGCTGCTTGCCTCGCAGGCAGATGGCGACCTTCTCCTGGCGGCCCTGAGGCGGTTTCTCTCCGGGCGTCTCTCTCTGCACAGCGCTAGGATGAACCAGGAAGCTGCCTCTCCTCGGCTCAGGCCCTTCTACAACAGCGGCGTAGAAAATCCCGGGTTCAAGAAGGAGACGCCGCAGTCCAGGCTGGTGAAGACGGGAAGTTCTCCTGTTTCAGCCAAAGAGCCGCTCACATCTGTGGATGGTGTGTGTCTTAAACGCTTTAGATTTGATCAAAAAGAGATGTCTGCAGTCGTAGATGTTACTGCATCTTCTAGTGGATACATACAGTTAAATTCGGAAGTTAATGGACAAAACTGGAGAGCAAATTTATAAGCTTCTCTTTAATCTGAAGGAAATTTATGTGAAAACTACAGGACTGTTTAGGATTAGAGGCACTGGAAAAAAGAAGTCTGACTTTTAATCTTTTGATCTCAGAAGATCAGACAGGATTCTGAGATTCAAGTCTGAATTTTGACATTAAAGCCTGGATTCTGAGGAAAAAAGTCATATTTTTATATTTTATTTTTTCCAGTGTCTCTAATCCTCTTGTAGTTTAACATATTTTTAGTTTCAGGAAATCAATTAGTTGTTGTTTTGCCAACACGCAGCATTCCCTGATGGTGAAACATTGAACTGAAGGACATCTCTCCCTAACTCTCCATCATATGTAAATGATCATCTTTTCTTCAGTGCAGCTTTCTGCTGGAACCCAGCTGAGAGTGCAGCTGTACCAACACAGCACAACGTCTCTGAAATGAACGAGGAAGCAAAAATGTCTTCCGCTGTGCTGCCGTCACTCTCTACACTGTTACAGCAACATTATGCGCTCTCAGCATGATGCTGCACATTTTCTTCGCTGGAAAAAAAAAATCTCCGTCTGAGATCCATTTAGTATTTCTCCAAGCCTCTCAGCTGTTTCAAATAAAATCTTCAGAAAATGCTGATGTGATCATGGAAATCTTCTGGTTGAATTCCATATAAAACCATGCTTCATTTAAATTCAAATTCTGGTTTATTGTTCTCCTCGACCTTTTAACATTTTGTTCCAATATGGCAAGCATTTGTTGGACATTTAAAACATTGAGTGGGGTCTTCACGTCTTGTAAATAAAGGCAAAGTAATCAAAGAATGACTCTGTAGAAACATCCTTAACTTAAACATTACATTTGTTCTGCGTAAATCATTTTATTTACTTGGTTTAACCTTGTCAGAGAGTCTTGGAAGTATTTCGATCTGTTTCTATAGAAGCCTGTAAATTCTACTTGGCTGACAAAGACACAATATCCACCAAAAAATACATCAGGCCAAAATTAGACAAAATACTGACAGATGGATCAGATGGATCAACATTCCTAATCATTTTCATTTATAAAAAAATGTTTATGGATTTATGCAGTTAAATGTTTTGAAACTTCATGAATTGAGGATCTTATGTTTAAATAATAAGCAATAAACAATATTCCAAACAGATTTGTAAAATGAAAAAGCAAATGCATCTTAAAAGAAATTGAGATTTTCAAAAGAATTAGATTCAGAACGTCGATGACGGTCTATAAATCAATTTCTGCATTTAGGAAAAATTTGAAAGCCATTATGAAAAAGCAATATGCCATTGAACAAGCTGATGTTTTGTGTATCTTTTTGTTTCTTTGTATGTATTTCTTGTGTTATTTGAAGCTACTGTAATAGTCTGAACTTAAAATCTAATTTTCTTTTTGTGAATAGGTGGCAGATATAAGTTTATTCTTCTTTCTGCTCATCTCATTCAAGTTTTCTTTTGTTACATGAATTATTCATATCCATTGAGTTTATGAAATAAAAAAGGGGGAAAATAGGGTGTTAGCTGTAGCTTTGAAATAAACCAAACCTCTAGTTAAGTTGGAACATGTTTTGTACGTGTTTCTGAGGCTGCGTCTCCTCTGCAGAGCGGTTCATAGAGAAGGTGGTGAAGAACGTGGGCAGACAGCATGTAGACGTGGACAGCCTGACGCCGCAGGACCTGAGCCAGCTCTCCAGCCTGATCGCTGACGCTCTACTGGTGGTGGACCAGGACCAGGGACCGGACCGGCCTCTGAGTCGGGATCGAGGGCTAGGACTCAGAGACCTGGAGGGAGGGCAGAGCGACTCGAGTCAGGAGGCTTCCAGAGCTGAGGAGGATGAAGTGCTGCTGCAGAACGTTCCCACTCTGAACCCTGACCCTCAGGAAAGCACGCCGTTACCACTGGCAGTGATTCAAGGTACATTTTACTATATTCACTTGTGTTTTAACTTCATACGGCACTAAGGGAATGCTTGAAAGCTTGTTTGCAATCAAAAAATAAAAATCAGTGTGGAAGCAAAGAAGATTTTCATCCGGAGCAGAGCATAAACAGTCTGTTAATAGCTGTTTGCCGAATGAGGCCATTAGGTCTAAAAGTGCTTCCATAATGGCTGAAACTATAAAGCTCATTTAACATGGAGGGAATAAATGTTGTTTACTTAAATATTACAGCTTGGCTTGCTGAGTATCTCAATGATAATCATTTACATGTTTTTTTTGTTTTTTTTTCTGAGAACAAAACTAAAATCTGGTTTAAACAAATGCATTTTGAAGTATTAATTTTTGTGTAAAAACAAAAAACAATATTCACACGTTTTTATGAAAACATTTTGTTTCTCCCAACAGAACGGCACACGGATGCAGTGGATGATCTGGTAAGCAACGAGAACCTGCGATGTCCTTCAACCTTACAGAAAACTGTAAATGATTTTTGCACGGCTGGAATGTTAAAATTAAAAACTAATAACCGAAGAAACGTGGCAGTCCTTTCAGAGGCTGATTATGTTTTATGGAAAAGCTACAAAGTCTAATTTTGTACATCTTGTCTAAATTTCTGTGTGTCACTCAGTGTCAAGCTCTGCAGGGATTTTGTCATTGAGATTTTCTGTGTTGCTTATTGTCAAATAAAAATATTTGAATCTGATTTGACAAGTTTTACCTACAAGTGCTGACAGGAGAAGTCATGCTGGGGAACATGAAGTTTGAGTTCCGTCCAGACAGTCTGATTCTTCCTATCGATCCTCAGCACATTCTCAGCTCGTCAGATAAGATTTCAGATTGCTTAAAGATGGAACAAAGGTGGATTTTGGTGCCAGTGTTTCCGCTGTTATGACATTCAGCTCCTGACGAGGCGAACAATTAGCCTGAAGTCAGGACCTGCAGAATAATGGCGCATTGTAATGGCGTTCAGTACGGACGCCGACGGGTTGGCTTTTAATTTGATTCCAGCAATTATCTCCTCACACCTGTAGCTGCAGACTGCCAACACGTTAACATCAACAGAAGAACTCACAGCTGTTAAACAGACTCAACCGAAGAGCCAAAGATATGCCAAGGAAAAATACAAAAGAATAAAATGAGTGTTTGAAGTTTAGGGACTAGATACTTCTGGAGCTTAAGAGGTTTTTAAATGCTTTCAGGAAGAACCGTTTTGGTATTTAATGGTTAATTTTTTTAATCAGTATCTGGTCAGGATTCAGAGCTATAAAATCAATACTGTGTCAGGAACTGATAGCAGTCAATTTACCCCATAGCAATCAATCAAATACTGAAATTTAACTTTATCACAATATAGTTCTGTACAGTATTTTCTACTTCTACAAATATTTACAGTTGGATTTAAGGTCCAAATGTGTTTTTAGTTTACATTATTTGTGATATTTCTATAGAAATCAGTGTTGATCAAATATAGTTTCTGTTTTTTCTGTTTGTTTTTTTTCACTCTTAGAATTTAGACTGACCTTATCAGATGTTTTTTTATTATCTCTCAAGGATTTGAACTTAAGACTCAGTTTTGTGAATTTCTGTTTTTTTCTTTTAAGCAACTTCAAATGCATAAATGTTTTGTTTTTTTTATCCTCAAGGTCTTTGTTGGCTGCGGGCTATCACAAAGAAATGTTTATTTTTCTTTATTTCTTTTGCTGAATTTATAAAATAAATCAGCCATAGATGAGATGGATTGACAGAATTTCAGAATTTAAACTAATAGCTTATGCATTTTTTTTAAGTTATGGATGACTTAATGTTACAACTGGATTAAAATAAGTACTTATGCTTTTTATTCAAATTAGCAAATTTATTTAAAAACAAAAAGAACAATTTAGTTTATAAATTCTACAAGTCAGAGAGAATCACAGAGGAAGATTTTTGCATTGTTTTAAGGACAAAGGGGGCTTACTTTGTGATTATTTACTCACATTCTGCTCACATTATTCTGAATTTTTCAGTTTTTTGTAAAAAGACTAAACCATAACAAAAACCCACCAAATTATTAAGGGGGGCTTAAGAATACTTTAAGGGGGCTTTCGCCCCTCCTAGAATCGGCATATTGACGCCACTGGATTGTACAAAGAGAAATTTTCAAGTTTTAATTCCATGACTTTATTTAATTTTATTCACCCAATAGAAATGCCCTTGTATCTTCCCTCCAGGCTCAGAGCAGTAGCCTCTTCAACAAACTCCTGGCCTACCTGGACAAATCCTCTCTTTCCGACCCTTCGTCAGTCAGAAGCCGCTACAACGTCGCGGCGGCGGCCCCCAGGGGCCGGCAGGTGGGCCTGGAGAATGTCCAAAGTCACACCAGCGAGGCAGGAGTGGCGGTGGAGAAGAAGGACACCACCCAGTCGGTGGAGCAGGTATCGGAGGTAGCGGGCTGGATCAAGGAGGTGGTTCCTCCGCCCGCCTCGCTCGTCTACGAGGAGCCGCACAAGAAGACGATGCACGCGCCGGAGCTGCAGCTGGACGTCAAAACGGACAGGAAGAAGCTGGACGACGACGTTTTCGGCTACGTCATCACAGACACGGAGTGAGTAATGAGTTACACAGATTATATAAATATAAGAGACGATGAGCATCTTATTTCTGTTGTGTTTATTGTAAAGTGCTAAGAATCGAAATTCCAGATGCTGAGTTGAAGATAATTTCATCCTTGGTCAGTGTGACATTTTCTTTTAATTAACTTCCTCTCTATGGTGTCAAGATTGTTTATAATCTGTAGTTTGGAAAAAGTGTTTGAAGTACATTTTCTTACCAATGTTTCAATTTTTTAAACATCAGAACATGTGCTGCATACATGTGAGTGAGTTGCATTGATTTCTTTATGGCTGAAGTTTTAGACTGAAGGTTTGTTGAAATCCTTGGTCTTGTGTTTCTGCTGCTGCAGGTGCAGCCCTCAAGGTCTTGGTGGCGTGCGTCTTTCCATTTTTTCATCTTATTACCTTCATTCAAAGCTATTAAGCAGAAAATCCATAAATGTGTTGGAGGTCACAGCCACAGATTCACTTTGAAAACACAATGAGCAGGACTTTCTTCCTTCACCTTGTTCCATCTTATAAAACTGATCATTGTGTTATAAGTTCAGTGTTTACTCTAATCTCACTTCATTCAATTCCACTTAGAAGTCCCAGTTTTGCTCTACAGCTGAATAAGCCTTTGTGTTGCATAAAAAGAAACAACATACAGATGTTCTTATGGCGTAACATTTGACATGCAGAGGTGCAGTAACTGCACTCTGGGCTTTCTTCTTCATCATGGTCTAAATAATTATTTTCTTTACCCTGTGGTGCCTTCATGTGCACATAAAAAGCCCTGTTAGACTCATGTTCAGTCATTCCGTTTTTATAAGTGAAGTTTTGATGTTAATATTTAAAATATTATTGATGTTTTGTATCTGCAACACAGATTCAGAAAAGCTGTTTTACCTTCTAATTACCAGAAGGTTCAGTTTCTTCTCCAGGGCAGATGTCAACATCTTTAGAGTATTTTGTACATTTCTCTCTTCAGTCCTTCCTTATTCACTTCTGCATCTCTTGACCTTCACAAGTAACATGACTGAAATTCAAATGTTAATATGAACCAAAGTCCCTTACAATTCACAAGTGAGAAAATGTAGAGGTTAATGACTGTGAAGCATATAACTGAATGATTTCCAGTAGGGCTGCATGATCTTACAGTGACAATAATATTGCAAAATCAATATTGGGGATAATACAGTATATTCCTGCTTTGGTCTGTGCTTCTATTACTGTGACCTTTAGCATCTTGGGCAATGTCATTTGTGTCCAGTGTGAGCGTCTTGACCCATGAGAATCGATACAATTGGTTAAATATTACATTAGCATACAAAATGTAGCTTCAAAATGCCTGGAATATATCAGTGAAGAATTATTAGGCTTCAAATAGTCTTTAGCGATATGAATTGTATTTTTTCTATTTCTTGCATTGACAAAAGTATGATTGCAAACTAGTTTGACTACAGACTGCTACTGGGAGACCAGTCCTAAACTTTATCTCTCCATTCACTAGAAAAATCTGTCAAATAATGCAGTGATTTGAGAATTGGACTGAATGGATCTGATGTTATGGATCAGACACTGATACCCATCTAGATTTTTTTTCCGTATCAGGACCGATACAGATACTAACATCAAATCTGTGTTCTTAAACCTAAAATGGAGAATATCTTTATGTTAGAAAGCGTGCATTGAAATTGATCAAAGCTCCTAAGTCTGAGGGGAACCCCCTGTAGTCAGAGTGTGGTTTTCTCAGACGGATCACGAAACGGCCCACAGTGTGGCGTGGAGCTGACGTCTCTGCAGCAGCTATCAGCTCTCTGTATCTGCAGGCAGCGGCAGTGATCACCGATGTCAGCTCAGAGGCTGCTGCTCTGCACGACGCCACACTGACTCATAGCATGTGGGCTGGCGGAGCTGCTGTCGGCTTTCCAGGCTCAGGGAAGAGAAATCGAACAAAATCCGGTTGTCTGTCAGCAGTGAGTCTGACACAGTCCACCATATTCTACAAACTTTTTTACTAAGGCGTACAGCTGCTTTTTCCACTGTTAGTTTATTTTCATTGCAATTTCTGGACAATAAATTCACCCTTAAATGTTTTTCACATTAGTATCAGAGGGATCAGAGCTTGAGATCATCTTGTGCTTACATGAGGAAGAAAACCTTGAACAGCAGGTCTGTAAATCACCAGATGGTGAGAAACATAACTTCTCAAATTTTACAGCAAGTCTCTGACCTGTTTGCAAAAAGATGATGGCCCTGGAGGTTTCTACAGGTTCTCTCTCAGTTTGGGGGTGGTGGAGACGGGGTCAGATGAGGTCACGGCACATAGGAAGCAATTAGTTTAGAGCTGGGATATTGATCTTTAATCAGGTCTCCCATCCCCACGACACAAACACACATAAAACAAACTCTCTGCTGGTTCCGCCGGCCTTGTGCACACACTCAGACTGGTTCAATGGACTTTTTGATGACTTGAACTTTATTGTGTAAGATTGTTTCCACTGTCGTGAGACGTCAGTGAGTTTACACTGGAGTGAAATGCTACAAGTTTTCTCCAGACTTTCATGTAAAGATGCACCGATCTGAAAATCTGGACCAACATTTTAATATTGAATGTTGGCAGGTAGGTAACATTTCAACACCGTGAAAAAATAATCACACAACTGACATCACTTGTTTTCTTCATCACCTCTCCCTCCTGAAACACAAACAACAAGATGAAAAGGGCAATTAATATCAGCCAGGTTTTACTTATTGTGTCAAAGTGTTTGTATTTAAGTTGTTCTCTCTCTTTAAAAAAAAACTAACTAAAAATGTCTAGCACAGGTGTCACATTTTTTTCAGTTTGTTAGTTTTATTAATGCTTTTTTGTACTTAAGTTAAACCTCAAAAGCCAAATGTGTTCAGATTTGGCTCGAAGAAATAACATTCTGTACGTGAACCAAAATAAGAGCAGCAGCTGGTGTTCAGTGAAAGTTCAAAGATGCAAAAATGTTCAACTTCAAATCTAAAATGCAACCCCTTGTTATCAGGGTGCAGTTTTTACAAGATGGTGCATAATAAGATGAGATGAGGGCGCCTCTCATTTACTCATCATTCTGCTTTCATCAAGAGAAGTACAACCAAAGTTTAAAGCCTAAAAGTTGCATTAATAAATGTCATTGGGCAAAAATGTCCACCAAATATATACTGTCTAGAAAAGCCAATCAAATTTTAGGATGAAGGTTTTTATTTTCCATATAGTGGAGGTCAGACCTTCAGCCATCAGCCCACTTTGTGCACCCCGCAGGTCGCACTGCATTCTTATTTTTGTTGCAGTCAGATCTGCTTCATTTGTGTTTGGGTCCTGACTGTGTCATCTGTTGTCAGAACAAACTGAAAGGAGACGGGACATAAAATGAAGAGGTCATAACAAGCTTTCTGTGTTTGACCTTCCTCGCCTCCTCTGTATTCACCACAGCACTCCCACTTCCCCACCTTGCACCTTTTCTGACCTCCTTTCCTGCAAATGTCAAATCTGTCAGCAAGTTCTTCCTAACTTCCATCACAGGATCTGACTTAATAGCGATGTTAGATGTTTTTTTTTTTTTTTTTTTTAAATGTTGCTCATGTTTCCACTTTTAGTGCTTCTATTTTCCTCCATTTCCATCTGCAAGTAGAATAATGAAAATAGATCAACATTCTTTTGGAATATTTCTTTTATAATTTTAAAATCTTTACTACTGTGATGTGTCAATAAAAATATTGATCACTGTTAATTTACTTCTTTGTGAAAAGAAGAAACAATTAGTTTTGTCTGTTCTCTGATGTCCATGTTTTCGTCACCCGCAGTCGGCTGCAGACAGACGAAGGCCTTCACCTGATGGAGGTCTTGGCTCATCGGGCAAATATCCAGATGACGGATTTCGCTGAGCTCTTGTACGTATCTTGTTTTAAACTCATTGTTCAGTAGTTAAACACAGCTGTTTCCATCCTTCCTACTGGTTTTACTGGTGTTTGATCATATAAAAATATTTGCTTCAGAGTGTGAGGTTTGTACAAACTGCCATAATTGTTGACAAGACATTATGTTCTTCTAAGGTGAACTGATTACGCTTGTTAGTTTAAATTCATACATAATTTTCCAAATTAAATTATGTAAAAAAATAGAAAAAAAAATAGGTCAGTTTCTGAAATGAACTGAGTTTTAAATGCTGCGACGGAAATTGTAAATGTAATTTGCTTTTGCAAGAGCAGCAATGAGAATGACTAAATATTTTCCTTCTGATTGACTTTGTGTTTGGAAAATGAGATTAAATCTACAGGCAGAATATTGGTTATCTTGTAAACTTTATTTCTGAAACCAGGTCCCATAAATTTTTGTCGTCTTTGCCTTCCCTGTCTTTTGTTTCCATGTCTGCATGTGAGCTTCATCTTTTTGAATCAGTGACATCGTAGCTCCTGCTCTCTTTCTCTGTGCCGCACAAACACCAGTGGTGTTCGGTTTGTTCTGTGTCTTTTGCGTTGCTCTGTGTTACAGCGCCACTCCCGGGCCTGGCGTACCTACTTCAACGATTTCAGTGGTGCTGCGTCCTGTCATGTGGACGGACATTTTTTCCTAAATGTTTCCAATGTTTAGTCGGAGCTTTAGAGTATAAGCAACCGTGGAAATGGAAATTAAGAAGTCCTCTATGAAATTCAACCCCAATTAAGACACTTTTTGCATTTATTTAGCATTAGCTTAACATTCTGTTAAAATAACTGCCACCCTATGAAAAACTACTTTTGCTGTTAATTGATTAAACGATTTAATCAATTAATTAGCCACACTCCATCACTGTGATTAATAAGTATTAATCACTATGCCTCACTTTGTAAGCTTAACATGTAAAAATGTTTCTTTTTTCATAAAATGTCGAACATTTTTCATCCCATTCTGTGGAAATTTGAAGCGCTTTTGGCTCCAGCTGGTTGATGCCTTTTGCCAGATCAGCTCGAAATAACGGGCCGTAAAAGTACCTTTAAAAAGATCAAAAACAGAAAAAAACATCTACAATCATCGTTACATACTCTACGTTTTGAGGAACATGATTTATTTCTACTGTCTTTGTCTGGTCTTAGAGTTTGTGCTTCACACGTTTAACAAGCAAACTACTGCTGATAAGCTTAGTCGAAAGTTTCCAGTGAACCGTTTAACATAGATCATCTCTGAAGGCAACAAAAGTTTCATTGACCACAATTACATTTTACTTGTAAATAAAGCCTTAACCTTCTTGAAGCTCACTGCACACACACGTATGCACACACGCAAACACACACAAACTACCAGTGAATGTCAGTGCCGCCTGTTTCTTATGGGAAACTAAAAATACGAGCCTCTGAAATGCTTCTAATGTCCTCTTTGCCCTGAAATGTAACGGTGCCCGTGGGCATGAAGCCTTCCCAGCTGTCAGACTGCCAAAGCAGTTAAATAGAGATGAGAATTGCATCAAGAGAAAACCTTCAATTCAGCAGCCATTTAAAATTACAACCAACTGTGTGCACAGACTAAAAAAAGCCCAGCGTGGAAGCAGAGGTCTGGATGACTCATGGAGTCCATACTGCGCTTTGCTTTCCTGACCGTCTACCTGCAGGCCTGAGTGGGCGGCCCTCTTCCCAGAGGGGAGCATCACACAGTAACACTTTTCAAATGTTCCCCCCCATAAGAGATGAGTGGTGCCAGCTCCAGCATCCCCCCTCCTCCCCCACACCCAGCATGTCGGATCACAGAGGGCAAACTGGTGGGATCAAAGCAGAGAGGCACAAGGCTTTAAAACCTGAAGTGAAGAAAGGAAAAGAAAGCAAGACGTAAACCAAGTGGACTTATTTTCCTTTCAACATTTCCCCCCCTGCGCTGACGGGATGAGGACATGCTTGTCCATGCCGACGAGTCAAGCCACTACTCACTGCTATCATTTATTAATGATACCAAACTCTGTCTGAACCCACTCTGTCTTTTCTCGCTCACTGTACTGCTGTGGTTTTATTATCATTCCCTCAGCCATTCGTTCCTCTTTTCACCTTTTACCCCCGGTTAGATGAGCTACAACAGAACAAATGCTTTGCAGGTTATTTCAAGTTTAACACTGAATTTTCTGTTTTGAGTCGAGATGTTTTCACGCTGGGATTATCGCTTATCTTTCACATTTTGGAGAATGCAATTGAAAAAAAGTTTTTGTCATATTTATACCCCAGAGAAAAACACAGACAGGTTTCCATACAGCTGAAGAAAAGGTAAATATGTATTACAGAATTGCTTCCTTACTAGGCTGATTGCCAATTACTGATCTTTAAAAAGCCTGACCTGCCGATTCCAATTTCAGCCAGGACCAGGTTTTTTTTTTTGTCTAACATGTTGCTAAGTATAGTAAGAAAGTCGCTGAGTTGGTAACTTGTTAACTGCAAAGATGCAAATGTGCAAACATGACCTGGTGGGCCAGTCTCTCGTCAGAGAGTCAAACCTCGTTGACGGAGAGCAGCAGAGGACACAGGCTGATTTTTAGACCTTTGTCGAAGTTGATAAGATTAGTGGGTAAGATTGGCTTCACATGTAACTATTGAGCGATTCCACACCTATCAAAGGTAAGGAACTCGACACTGATTAATTGACTGGCCATCAAATCTGAGCACCCCTATCCCTTATGTTATGTGTTTTCCAGGCACATATCGCCATTTTATAGCCCAATCAAGTTACTATGTTATGTCTCTTTAAGAAGCTTCTACTCTTCGACATTCCCTCTCCAGTAAGTCACGACAATGCTTCTCCAGGATGCCCTCTTAGGAGGGTAATAGTTTGTACGAGTTCCACCAGGTGTTTGCGAATTGCTGCTGCCACTAGTTTAGAGGAGCTGACTTTGATTCACGGGAGAATTTTCATATATGCATTAAAGAATTAAAGCAACACTCCAGGTATGTTTTTGATGAGGGAATGACAGTGTAACATGATGCAAAGCTGAAAAAAAGTTGATTTAATTGATTCTAACCTAAATGCACCAGGTTTTTCCAAGCTGTGACCGGGGCAGTTTCGGAGAAAAGTAAACTAACACTGAAAGAAGAGCCGAATGTTTTCCATCTCCTAAAACTTTATTAAATGAACAGGATCCATCTAAAACAATCTGTCCACTGCATGCCAGGAGTTTTCACAGTCTCTGGGACATGCTAATTTTTTGAAGCGTTCACGTCTCAGAACCAAAATTGTATGCTTGCTCTTACTCGTTAGCTTTATTTTGAAACGAAAGAATGACAGTATGATGTATACTCTCTACTTTAATTGCACCGTTTCGGAGCACAATGCAAAGCTGACATCATGATTCTAGGGAGGAACAATAAACGTCTGCAAACCCATCCAGTTGAACCGTGCTTAAAAATATAAAGAAAAATGAACTTGTTGCCTGCTTTTGTCATCTCTTTTTATATAAAGTTTTATAATTTTGCACACATTTTTTTTAACTTCCAGGCAATTATGAAGATTTGATTATGGTGATCTGAGTTGAATAAATAATTTGAATGTCTGTTATCTTGTCAGCACAGCTTGTCAGCTGGGTTTGTCCTCTAAAAGGTGTTTCTCTGCAGCAGTCGATCGCTGCAATATTTTTGATTTAATATCTTTTTCTTGGGTTTTGAGTAAACTAGAGCTTTGGGAAGCTGCCTTGAACTCGGAGCTGTAGTGAGACAGAAGTGCATGTTCGTGTGTGTGCAGGCAGGTAGGGGATTGGGTGGCTGGTGTAGCGCGATTTACACACACACAACTTCGCCCCCACACTACACACTCTTTCCACCCCCGCTGTTGTTCACCCAGCACCTTGCCGCGTCGCTCGGCTGCTGTATTGAGTCCCTGGGTGGGCCGCACTGTTCTGCTGTTCTAATGCACCTTTTGTCTTTGCTCTGCTATCCCGGGAATGAAAAGAGGGAGCCACACACGGGGGGGAGGCTGATGGATTTGAGGTAGAGAAAGCGAGAGTAATGGCAGGGAGATATAGATGCAGAAAGAAAGGTGGTAAGCCCGGGGTCTCCTTTTGTTGCGAGCGCAGTAAAAGCCCAGCAGGGGGAGCCGCCTTGACAATTTGTCAGAGGCGCCACACGTATTTTTCAAGGCTGCCTGGCTCCTCGCCGCTGTGGCAACAGCAGTCACCTTCAGGAGAGTGATTAAGCCCAGAGACAAAAGTCTCAGGCTGACGCTGATTTACCTCGACTACCTGTGGCTTCTACCGCCCAGCTTTTCAACAAATCTTCTTTACCTGCTTCAGTACCTCGCAGCTGCAACATATGGGCTTGTCTTCTGATTTTTTGATGCTATAACCACAAACTTTATTCCCTTTTACTGGGATTTCATGTCCAACACAAAGTGGTTCATAACTGTTGAGCAAGAAGGAAAATATCCAATTTATTTTTTTACAAAATCTAACACATCTAGATAAATTAATCAAGGGCTAAAAACCGTAACCACTAAATAAAGTCAGATTTGTCCAGATGCTTTAGAAGTTACAGTTGTATGTAACTGAATCTCGGTATAAATCCAGCTGTTTTTTGTTTTTTTTGTTGTTTTTCTAGAACATTAGAGAACAAACAGCATCAAGGAAATGAAGTAAAGTTGGGGAGAAGTTTAAACTTCTGCTGCGTTATTATTTTGTAAAAAATTGTATGTTTTTCTGGACAATAAATTGTCCCAGTAAATATTGTGATAAACAATAATTTTGCTGTTTTGAGGTCATTTCCAACTGACATTGATAATGGCATATCAATGCACATTTTAACCCTCAAAGACCAAAAAAACCTCCATTCTGTAAAGAGCAGTTAACGCTGGATATATCCTAAATAAAACACTGCTATAAACAATAAATGAAAAATACACACATCAGAAGCACTCAGTTAAAATAAATTATGTCTCTGAACAAAATTGCCCTTCAAAATATATTAGTGATCATAATAGAGATCATAATGTGATTGATTAGTTATAAAACAACATTTAAACCTTTAAGCATCTAGAGATTTGTTCAAACCCTTCAACCTTTCACTCGGTCGGGGCCACTTGTACTGAGCCCAGTTTTGGTTCCGGTTCTGCTGGAGGTTTCTTCCTGCTAAAGGATGTAAAAGTAATTTAAAAGAAGTTTCTGACAGTTTATAAAATGTTCAGGACAAAGAAAACATGAGGGAAAAACCTCCTCTAGTCAGGTGATGCAAGTCAAAAAGGTCAAACTGCCCCAAACTCAAAATTCAGGTAAGAATCTGGCAGTACACCACAAGTTTGCAAGAAACAATGGAAAATGTTGGCGCTTTAATTACACTATTTGTACTTTGTGTTGGTCTATCAAACAATGCAATAAAGTACATTGAAATCTGTTGGTGTAATGTGACAGATTATATAAACGTTAATACATCTGCTGGGCATATATTCCTTAAACTTGTAAAAATATGCTGGAACAAAATATCTAATATTCAGTTAAAACCTATTTTTATGGTGGACAAATTGCTTCTTTAATATTTATTTTTTAAGATTGAAGCAGCTTGAGTGAGAGTCATTGCAGACATGTCTCTTTTCTTCCCCTTTCCACTTCATTTTCCAAGCTAACCTGCTTCCATTTACCAGGCAGCAACCCTGCAGGCAGCCCGACCCTCAACCTCGCTCAGAATCAGCAGATTAGCATAGAACAGCAACAAAAGTGTCTGTGAACAAAGTAGTTTGGTGACCTGCGCCCCCCTAGCTGCTGACAAAGGCGGCTAAACTTCCACTTTTCCAACAATTCCCTCTTGGGGCTGCAGCCGGAGAGCGGCGGCGGTTCATCGAGCCTGCAGCAAAAAAAAACAACAAAAAAAAACCCATCCAAACTGGAAAGACATGAATCATAAAAGTGAGCCCACACACTGCGCCAGGACACAAAACAAACCTGGAGTGACTCACACCCTCACATTTCATTTGGAACAATTCGATACTGATTAGATAACACTGACGGTGAGCGCTTTTCAGCGAAGCAGCCCTGGAAATGTTTTTAGCTGCAGCCGTGGCCCGGTAGTGGTGGAGGGCATGGCGACGGGCGGAGGGGGGAGAACGCTGCTGTGGGCGGATTCTCTCAGCCTTTGATTGTAGCTGGCTGTCGAATAATGACAGCTGTTGCATAACATTACCCAGTGTAGACCAAAGGTTTTATTTTTTAATTTTTTTTTTACTTAGTATTTTTCCAAACACGAGTGCTGGGGTGATGTAATGTCTGTCTGAGTTGAGGGGTCATATCAGAGAGCCGCCACCAGGAGGAGAGAGCGGGCCTCCACTGGATGGATGTGAAAACGATGAAGGCTGAAGAGGATGAGGCTGGTAACTACAGAATGTCTTCATCAGTCACATCGGCACCGTTTGTTTTAAATAACCATGTCTGCTCAGGCTGGGAAACAAAACCATTAACATTCAGTTCAGGCTCAGAAAAGCCTAGGAAACGGATGGATGAACAGAAACAGTTTACTAAAATCTTAAGGTGAAACTCGTAAATTAAAAGACACTCATAAGTGATGTTTGAAGAAAGAAAATCTTCGGATTTATTAAATTTTTTAAATTTTAAACTGTTACTTTTAACATGCTTCAAACCTTTAAAGTGTTATGGAAGAGAATTAGAGCCTCCGAAAAAAAAAAAAAAAGAACTCAAACATTTTTCTCATAACTTTGACTTTTTTTCCTCTCAGAATCATTTAAGTTATTTATGCACCATTTGGCATATCTAGTCTTCAAACTTTAATGTACCAAACAAATTTGGGACATAACTCCAATGTGGATAAAGTCCACGTTTACAAATACAATGGCAAGAAAAAAAAAGTCATCTAAGAAGGTTTGACCATTTATTTGGATTTTGACATAGGTTGATGTAGATTTAGAATTCTGAAGAAAAAGTGTTTTCAACATTTTTCAGTACTCATAAGGTAGATTTTTCACTCTTCATTTAGTTAATTACGTGTGTGAAAAGACACCAAGCTGAGCATAAACAGCACTGATATGGAGAGAAAGGCATCTAATGTGCAAACTGTCTGTTGCGTTGAACCAGACACAAACGGCAGCAGCAGGTCGTCCTTCAACGTCTTGCAGTGATTTAAATAATTCTTCTACTGTCAGAGCCTCCAACAATTCATAGATACCAAGTGGTAGATTCCTTCTTGTGACATTGAGAAGACCAAACGACTAACGGATCCTCAACACTGTAAGAGATTTTTTAGCTGCAGGCATTCTTATGGCCACCTATTCAGTCATATATGTTTTGTGCTTGTAAATGAAACTAGTTGAGTTGAAGTTGGTAACCTTGTAAAATAAAATGGCTGAGAATTTCTGCTTTGTCCATGTGTGCCTAGGAATGTGTGTGTAAAAATGTGTTAATAAGTCAGAATATTAAGGTGTGTGCCCATAAATAATCAAAAATGTGGATTTCTGACTCTAAATCAAGATTTAAGAAGTTGAAAGAAAACACATAAAATTGATGCAGTTTTACTAGAAACTACATTTATCTCCAAATATTAATCTTATCAAGTGTTTTGCTGCAAAGTACACAACTTTCTTTTACAAAATAAAATATTTAACATTTTATTTTGCAGTTGACTGCTTAAGATCTATTTTTCCAGCTGCCGCAGCTTTAAAACCATTTTACCTTAACTGGAGGCACAGGTGGCGCTCTTTTGTTTTATTACTTAGTTTAAACTTACATGGCATTGCATAACATTTAAAAACTTCAAACCATTGATGCATTGAAGCTTAACTTCTGTAAACTGTATGTTAAAATTCCTGCCACTGCAGGTAAACAGAATTTAAGGGATTTTGGCAAAATTTTCATTACTCAAAAACATCTGAAGCAACTGAAACATTCTGAAATAATGAAAGAAAAATCAGTTTTTAGTTCTGGGTCTCTGTGTTATTAATATCTGAGTAATAAAAATACAAACCTGGTTCTCATTAGTCAGAGGTTTAAATGCCGGTATGTCTCTTCCTGTCATTGGTATGTAGAACAAAAGAAACAGATAATTTTGGCAGCGTTCTTTCAGCCAGCTGATAGCAACTGGTGGGGGAGGGGCTCCACTGCATTACTCTAAACTCCACACAACTTGAGAAGTCTCTGGCATTTATACTGTGGCAGTTTATTTTCCATTGGCTGCCATGATAATAGTTCATTGTGTTGGCAAGAATTAAAGAAACTGTAAAGTCCCATCATAATCCACTGGAACAGTTTATTTTTATTTATTTATTTATCCATATTAATTAATATAATGCAATGTAAATGTGTCAAAGTTGTCTAAAGTCATTTTCACCGGTAGTCCCATTGCCAGTTATTAAAGCCAGTTGAGTTAAACTTTATACTTTTATTTAGGAATGTTTATGAATTTATAACTTATTTCACTGTAATATTTCTAGTTCTTTGTTTTTGTTTTAGTCCCAATTAAAAATATTATGAATTTAATGAAGCAACCTTTGTTTGTTCCACTTTGTTGAATCTGTTTACAGTCGGGAAATGTTGATTTTCATCAAACAGCACTGAGACAAACAAACATGAGGGTCATAATTTCATCCTGCTGTCAAACAATCAAAATCATAACTACTTGTTTTTGTAAATAAAATATATATAGATATTTGTAGGTTTTAAACACGTCAAGATGCTAATTAGTCTCCAATAATTTGAAATAGTTCTAATCTAAATAGAACAAACTAATGTTAAACGTAGTTGTTAAAATGTTTTCTATTTCTCAAGCAGTCATGTATTTTTTCCTAAATGATAAATATGAGCGATATCAGTGAAGAAGTGATCTTCAGTGAGATCTGTTTTCCCCTACAGGTTATTTATAAGCTTTAGTCGATGTTGTACCTTTGTGCCGCAGCTGCCCTTGGTAGCAAGGGCCGACATATGGACATGTGATAATCTCAACGTGAGTGATTTTTTTTTCTTTCTTTTCCCTCTTCATCGCACTCCGAGTCTTTGCCTGGCCGGGCTGATGAATCACTTCATGGATGTGGCAAATAAATCAGCCTCAGAAGACGGAAAAATGGTCAAAGAAAATGAACTGTTGTGTTCCAGGAGACCGAGCGGCTGAAATCGGGCGTTCTGTCATGTTTGTTAGGAGCAATGTTTCTTCTGCAGCATATATCTATGCTTATATGTAGAGTAAGGTGTAAAAACAAATAAAACCAAGGAAAGTATAATGAGCAGCAAAAAATTGAGTATTTTTACATTTCTTTTAGCGCTTAGCCTTGTTAAGTTTCCCCTTGCGGTGCATTAATTATATTCTAATTAGTTTACCTTAAATATTAGAATACTATAAGATTACTGCTGCAGTAAAAACAACTAATGAGTATGGCCAGGTCTTTCTTTAATATGTTGGCTTCAGGGCCAAATAAAACAATAAAAAATACACATTAAATGAGGGCATAATTGTTGTCCAAACATCCCAAAGATGTGCAAAGCAAATACTAAAGATTTTAGTCAACAGTTAGTTCAGAAAGTTAGAAAGAAAAAGAAAAAGTGCATTTTCTGTTCTGTTTGGCTTCTACAGTTTATGATGGAAAATGATGCCAATCATGGGATCCATATGGGTTGGAAATGGTTCAGAATGTTCCCGTCTGATAAACTCAAGGTAGAATAATTTCTTCCAGAAAATTCCTAATGATTTTGTGATTTGTGATTTGTGATAATATAATGTGCAGCATTAAGAAAAAATACATAAAAGTCTATCCTTTAAAATGACACTGAATAATTTGGTCCATTTCTTGTCTTTTCTGAGTTGGTTGAAGAGATTTGACTGTTTGCTACTACATCCAACTTTATTTGGGTTAAAAATAACTTGGACAAAAAAAATCACTGCGATGGGAATGAAAACTTTTCCTAATAGGTCTGGATTGTGATGAAGAGAAAAACGAGCTTTTATTTTGTGCATACCTCTTAATTATTTTGCTGATCCTTTTACTTTAATTGTTTGAACTGAAGAGGCCTGAAAAATGCACTCAACCTCCGCACTGAAAGCGGTTTAGATCCATCAGCGGCGAAACCATTTAGAGCTTTTTCTTCTCCAGCGGTAGGACGGCACCGGCTCCACAGTGATGTCATCGTATTTTCTAACTCTGTTGCTACAGTAGGACATGCTTCCTATTGTGGTGCAGAATGCATCCTGGAGGGGAAACTCTCTAATGCTCCTTCCTGTTGAGCTTTTAATCTGAATTACAGCAGAAAAACAAAAGGTTAATCACATCGGGAGATCCCGCTTTGGCTCTGGCCACCCAGTTTCCCTCTCTGCTTCGATTCAAGGTGGATTATTGATGATAGATGCTAGAGGGAAGATGGGGGCGCAAACGTTGCCATTCCTTATCCTCTCTGTTGGTTTTTGACATCAATGCATTTACATCTATCTCTGTGATATACCATTTTCCTCTAAATGTTTGAAAAAAGCAGCTTCCTGCGATGCATTCTCACTGACCAAAACCTCTGCATCCTCTCCCGCCTTATCTTTATTTTCTGGTGTTTTAAATGCTGGCAGACGAATTTCACTGAGATTCAGGAGGTTATCTCTCAGCAGTGATGGGATTGCAGTAGCCTAAAGGATTGCCACAGGTTAATACTCCTCCCTCCCCCTATTTTTTTTAAAGAGGTATGTTTAGCTGAGCCTTAATGAGCCCAGCTCCTTTTCCCTTTGAAAAACAATACAAAGCCACAGAGGGAAATGGATTCAAAGTGTGTCTTTTGTAAAGCTTTTCAGATGTGTGTTTTTGTGTCTCGCAGGGTGGTGGGACCGGCCGTGACCTTCAAAGTGAGCCGCAACTCCCAGAACGTCAGCACTGCAGATGTGGCCAACGTGGCTGGTAGGTCCTCCGCGACTCGGCTGATGCCGTCTTTATATTGACAAAGAAGAAGACTTCCCATTGTCACTGGCTCACTGCTGCACCTGGGGCCCCGGGGGCCTTTCTCAAAACCAGTGGCTTCCCCTTCAGTGTTTTCTGGTTTTTTCTTAAGCCAGTGTCCCTTCATTTTCATTTTACAGGAAAACGGTTTATGTTAGTTTGGTGTGGCTTGATATGGTAAATTATTTAGGATTTAATTCTTTAGTTATCCAAACACATCGACACTGCAAAAACACAAGATCCTACCAAGTATTTTTGGGCTTGTTTCTTAGTTCAAAATAACTTACAATTGCTTTTTTAAAATTTTTTTAAAACAAAAAACAAGAGCTTGTTTTAAGTCAATAATTCCCTAATATAGTTGGAAAAAAAATGCCAGTTTTACTGGCAGATTTCACTTGTAACAAGATTTTTTAGTTACACTAATAATTAATAACTAGTTAGACTAACTAATAAGCTGCTTGTGTAACTAGTATACTTTTATTAACATTAAGAAAGTATTGACTTAAAACAAACTCATATATATTGTTTATAAGTTAATTTTGTCTTAATTCAAGTGTTAAATATATTTGAACTAGAAACTTAACGGTTTTATGTTTTGGCACAAAAGATGACAAAGACCACAAAATCTTGGGGAAATGAGTTAACCAACCAGTCTGGTGATTATTCTGATTAATAAACCATTTATAAATTCTCTTAAACACCCAAAATGAAACAACATTCCTCTCTTGCATCCTTTGCTCGTTTTATCTAGGACTGTAAAGGCTTACTGCCTTTCCTGAGTTTGTTGGTTTCAGAGTTGCTCCTAACTTTTTTTCTTCCAAACAGCACTTACAGTTTGTGTCAAATGGTGGAATTTATGGACAACTTTTACCAATCCTGCCTTGAGCGATCAGTTGGATCAAACATCCTGACAGACTTTAGCCAGAAGCTCGCTGCAAAGTTTTGGACATGTGGTTGAGGTTCAGCTTGCTAAGTGACATTTATCAAATGGTAGTGAAGGTTTATGTGAAATGTTGATCCTGTTGGCATTATTCTAGAGAAAATACACTAAATTCACAAATCTTTTAAAAAAAGAGCCACAAAAAACCCGTTATAATTGCACCCTACAAGGCAGGGTTCAAATAAAGCCTCTGTCTTACAATAATGCAAAATAAGCATATTTGCAAAACTCTGTTTATTCTTGAACTTTCAGTAATTTAATTCATCACATTAAAGAGACAGATGTACTGTGGCACATTAAATAAAGTGCTTGCAATCTGCTACATTTTTCCAGCTCAGATTCAAAGCCTGAAGGTGTAGATTACCGACTGATTGCAGTAACCTGCAGGAATAATACCTGAATCAGCTGCTCTCTTCTTTCCAGCATGGTGCACTTACAATCAGGTCATGTTTGATGTTTGATGCTTACCTGGAGGAAAGTTTCTGAGAGTTTAGCAATCAGAATGTATTCTCTTTAAACTTTTCTTCTACTTTTGATTCTCAAAAACCCACAAGTGTGAAAAAGGAAAAAAAAAAAGATGTTAAGAGAACATATATAAACATATATACAGTAAACTCTTGTGTACTAAAATATACTATCTTTGCAAACATTACCAAATTTGAATATTTCAACAGTTTCTGGAACACTCAGCGTCACTTAAATCTCATTTCTACCCACTTGGTTGGAACTTGAAGATGTTTTTAGATCCCCAAAAGTATTCATCTGCCACAATGTAGTTTGGCTAAATCCCGCTCAAGGGAATTGGTGTACCTAATATAGTGGCCAGCATGTGTAACTTTCATAAATCTAATTGTTGCATTTTTTTACGACCAAACACGAATGTTTTGCTTTTCAGCTAAACCAGTTCAGCACATCCTTTATTGTTGTGAAATTAAGACTTTAAGCTTCTTCCGTTCACTGCTATTATGTTTTACACCAGCAATACAAGGCTTACTGGCGTAATATAAACTAGTAATAGAAGAGAGGACTTGCATTATTCATAAACTTTACTGTGTGCTGAGAAAATTCCTGATTACAGCTTGAAATATAAAAAATAGACTCTGTTATGTTGAGGTTGATTGTTGCATTTCACCAAATAAACAGCTGGATTTCCGAAACTAGTCTCAAAGCTCAGAGAGCTAAAGATTCAATTGTGTGTGTGAGCGTCTGTGTGTGGGGGTGTGGGGGTGTGTGTGTAATGTCAGCATTACAAGCCTGCCAATTTAAAAGCTAAAAATCTTTGAGCCCTTTCACACCTGGTCGTCTGATAGACTTGTCCGATTGGAGACGTTTGTTACATTTTCAGCTGCTGTGATTCTCTTTCGCGCTGGACTGTGTCAAACTAACTGAAAACCTGTTGTATTTACCCAGAATGCCCGGTGCTGTCATCCACTTCCTGCTTTTGGAGCGGTCTCCAGTTCGCTTGCTGTGCACATATGCATTCGAACCGCCCCAGAGTTCACTTTAATCAAACTGAGATCAAAGTTTTTAGTCGGACCAGAGTTCATCTTTTTGGTCCACACCAGAGTTTGGTTACACAATCACACCTCAACAAGAGAACCGGATTTTCTAGGCAAACGGACTGGAGTTGGATTAAAGCTGACTAAGTAGGACTGGTGTGAATGCAGCTTTAGACATCATGAAGAAACGAAATGAAAGTTCATAATTATTCAAAGATAAAACCCAGAACAACAAGCTTCCAAGCTTCTTCTTTGCCACATTTTAAAAACTCCTCAGTAATCCTCTGTGAAGCCAGAGTCATTCCGGCAGTTCTGCAGCATGTAGAGCGGCCGTAGCGATCGTCCACGCTGGAATCCAGCTGTGGAGACGTTGTAAAGGTGTGTGGGAGTGTGTGAGGGTACGCACAGAGCTGCTGTGTGAGTCACTGTAATGAGAGGGGGTGTTAATGAAGAGGGGAGTACAGAAAGGAGGAACGTTTGCCATTAGCCAAGCTGTCAGTTGAGAGAGAGAGAGACTTTGCTAATATTTCTTCAGTGCAACACACACACAAACACACACCTTCATTTCACCTGAACAAGGAAAATTGGGTCAGTCAAAGTAACGACATCAGTAGCTCACTGTCTGTTTTTCTTGTTCTTTTTATCCCTGCTTGATAATTGCAGTCCCACCTCTTCACACGCACTAAATTCCTCTTTCAGCCCCCCTCACCCGCCTAGATCCTCCTCATATCATTTTTTATTTTAGGTGGAGATTATGCAACAGCTGCAATCGCTTCGCTCCGCTTTTAAGTGCCATTGTTGGCGTTCTCGTTTGGCGCTGCAGGGTCACGGATGAGCCTCGATTGCCATTAATACAAACATTTGACAGAACGTGCTCCAGATGAAATACAGCATCCTCTCGGCTAAAGTACAATGGTGTGGGTGGTTCCGTCTTTAAAGTGTCGTTTGTCATATTCAACCAGAATATCAATCCATTCCAATGGGTACATTACCCCTCCATCCCCCCATCTCTGGGTTTTATAGAGGTTTTCTAAAACATTAAGCTTAACATGGCCATTGTAATGATGTCGTTTTATCATCATTTATGGTCGCTCAGCAGCGCACAGGGAGGACTGGATGGCCGCGTGTTCTGACACAAACTGGTGTGTTTAAGCATTTGGCAGCTGTGCTGCAAATGATTTAGTTTTATTTAATGTAATCTCAGCCAATATATCAGCACGATATGTTTGAGGGCCAGAAGAGAGCTGAGCAGTAAGATGGAAAAAGATGTTAGTTTTCCTTTATGCTTGGAAGCCGTTAGAGATGTTTGATTAAAAGATTAAAAGGAAAAGAGCTGACATGTCTGAAGGTTTGATGCAGTGGAACTGTGAGGTCCAAACTTTTCGCCTGTCGGCCAAAACCAGCAGACTGGAAGTCCTCAGGGTGGCGCTTCTTTTTCCAATTAAAACGTTGCATGATTTTGTGAATTTTTCTTTCTTCTTACCTGCTGAGCAATACTTTGACTATGCAATATTTGTGAAGCAAAGAAGAAAAGAACCAATAGGTACAAAAAACAGCATCAATGCCATTCACTCGGGGGCCACTGCGGTTTCATTCCTGAACCGCAGTGGCCCCCGAGCCACACTTTAAACAACACTGGTGTCAAATAAATCTTTCTGTCGTTATTTGAAATCTGGGATTTTCAATTTGATTCATGATTTATTATTTAGAAAATGATATTTCTGCTGAGCTCATATTAAAGTTTCACATGGAAAAATGTTTCTGGTTTTTCCTCTGATTTTTGTTTGAAATATGTTTGCGGCTTTTGTCCAAAGTGGCCATTTTTCCTTCCAATTAAAACAGCACATGAAGGGGAAATAACTTTTAATTGCGAAGTTTATGTGTAGAAAACTTCTGAAATAAATTCAAAATTTTTTCCAAAGTCTTGCGTGGATTTTATTCCACAATATTGCTATTTTTAATGATGTTGGGAAATTGGTTTTAGTTATTTTCTAGATGTAATGTGTTTATCTACCTAATTGTCTTGTTTTAATTAAACTTAAAAACCTGACATGGTAAAATCAGCTGAATTTAGATAGTTGGGTTGAACAAACTAAATATTTTAAGCTGATTTCTTTTCAAAACTTTCCTCTCCTTTTTTTAAACAGCTATGTTTGTGGTAAGTTTAATAAATTAATTTGGAAAGACATATTCACTTTCCAATATCTATTTTTCTTTCATATGATGCCATATTTATTTTAGAGTTACAAGTTAAATGGAACAAAGGTTCTACTAAAATATGTGAACTTCTACGTTTGAGTTCATTTGGTTTCTGGAGCTTTAAATGGAAGAAATTTCCCATTAAATTTTTCAAAAACTTGTCATTCCAAAGATTAGGTGACTCTCAGTAGAACCAAAAACATTAATTTAGCAAATCTTTATAAATATCTTCTTAGGCTAATGCATTTCTCAAACAAGCAAGTGAATGTAGCCATCTCCATATATACAGATTGCTAAAACATATTTCATGTAGTGATATTCATGTGCATCTATAGATTTGTTCTTTTTATTTGTAAATATTTCATTTTCTTTTATATTACGTTTGCTATGTCTGACATTTTTGCTGCTTTTCTCCTCCATATCCAATCCATGGAACATAAAACCAATAAAGAAGCATTTTAAATTCCTAAAATGTATTGGATGTCTTAGAAAAACCTTGTGTTGTTCAGCCTGTTTAAGAACCTCATTTCTCTTAACTCATGGCATGGATTGCTCTTCCTCTCACAATGAACTGATTGTGACCTCGGGGCCCCAAGCAGCCAAAAAAAGTCAGATTAATGCTTCTCTCCTGACCAGACCCAGAGTTGCATTTTAAGCATCCATGATGCCGCTTCTGTCACGCGCCTCCACCCATTGTGGTGGGTGGTGGTGGTGGGGGGGTGAGGTTGGAGTTGAGAGGGATCTCTGGGGCCACCGGGGGGCCATTGTCAAATGTGGGGGTGGATGTCAAGATGGTGGGCAGCGAGGTGGTGACCCTCATTGTCCGGCGAAGGGTGGGTGGAGGACCCAGAGGCTGCTTCCAGCCGTGCGTCTCGGCCGTGAGAACGGGACCCCGTGAATAGGCCGGGGGTCAGGGTCAGGACGGTGGGCAGCTCAATTAGCACTTAAAGCAGGAGGAGAGCAGCTGACATGGCCTTATCCCGGCTCCGTCTGCTGGCCTGACTTCTGCTGTTTTTATGCCACCAGCAGTTGTTTTTGAAAACATGCTAATGACGGCTCTCTGTGTGAGGAGAGTTATTCATAAATGCCCCAAAGCTGTCCTCTCTAGGGATCATTGACCGTTAGAACAGTTTCTGCTTTTACTCGAATTAAAAATCGTTTCTCCAATCATTTTCATCCCGGCTTTAAGCAATCGACCTTGGATTTACAGTTTCTGCTTTTACTTGACGCGTTCAACCGTTAGCTTTAAAATATTGGACGAAACGTTGGAACCACATCGTGATTAGTAGTTTTCATATTTCTTCAGGAAAGAGAATTTTGGTAGATCACATTAGCAAAAGCTTCATGCGATTTAGACAGTTTAGACTTTTTTTTTGTCCTTTAGCTTTTTCAAAGTTAATATTCCTGAATATGTTTTATGTATTTGCCCTCAAGTCATGGTAATAGTCTTTGCATTCACAAAATTACTTGCATGTTTTTTTTGGGTGACTGTTTTATACATCTCCAATAAAGCTAAACATTTTAGGCGGATTTCATAAATTCAAGAATTGTGCATTTTAACTTGACATTTTAACTTTGAACCCATTTTCTTAATTTATTTTCTGAAATCTTATATTTTGTTGAGTAACAAGGTTCATCAGGTTGTTTTGTGTGATGAATGAGGCGATACGTTACCGCATAAGTTAAAATGTGTGTCTCTAAACTTTGATGGTGTCCTACATGTTTCCAGATGTCTGGAACTGAGTGACCCTGAACATAAACCGGCGTTGCACGATCAACAAAGCCTCATTGTGGCTTTTGACTTTGTTGACCCTTCTCAAGTCTTTCATTTTCTTCCTGTTAGTGTCACCACATCTATACTTCCTCCAAATAAAAGTAATTCCTGTTTTATTCTTTCAGGGTCTTTATGTGCTGTCAATGTATAAAGTATAGATTTTTCGAGATGGTAGCAAGCTAAGTAGGCCTACTGGGTAAATTAATCTAAACTCCTTACACTTGAAGGCTTTTGGGATGCATCTGATGTAAGATTGCTATTTTTAGTCATTTGAAACTCGATTCTGACTTGTAAAAAATGACTTGTGAACGTCTCTGGTGCCGGCTTCAGTCACAGATCTCTCCGCCACCTCAGTGGGCTCATGAGGTCGATCCCTGAGGTGAAGAGTGGTCCGGGTTCTATCAGCTGCATCCCGGCTTTTCCTCCCTCCTCCTCGCAGCTTCTTCTCCTTTTTCTTCAGTCTGACTGGATTAGCATAGATCTCGTATGCCGACAGAACTGACCTTCACTGCAGCTAAACACTTGTCAAAATGCCAAATGTGATTACTGAGCTCTTTAGGTCAAAGTAATGCGTTTCATCCACCTCCCTTCTCCTCGTTATTGATGTGGTGGCCCTCAGCCCACGGGGGGCCATCTCCCCTCTCGCACCAGTGCCTTCCCAGTTTGTGTGTCATAACAAAGTGAGGAAATGTAGCCGTAATTATGGCTAAGTAATGCGTTAAAATTGCGTGTTGCTGCTTTGCTGGAAGTCTTTCTGTGACTTTGTCAGCCCACAGCTCCCGGATCCTGTCATTACAGACAATTTCAACTTATCTCAGAGTTGGAGAGAGCGGCAGCAGCACTGCCTTTCAAAGGTCCTCTTCATAGCCATTATCATTCTCCTGCAAAGTGCATGCTGGGAAAGTGTAGCCTCTGTTTAAAGGTTGTCTCTTAAGGGAGACTTTCTGCATTTCTTAAAGGGGAAGTATTATGTAAAATCTTTTTCTTTATGTCATGTTATAATGTTATTCTTTCATCAAAAACATACCTGGAGTGTTGCATTGATTTTTCATGCATGTTTGAGAGGATCTCAGGGCAACCATTCAGCTCCAGTCAGCTCCTTCAGACTAGCCAGCAGCAATTAGCAAACACCTGGTGGAACTGCACATCTGCTGAGCTCATTATATGAGCTACTTTTCAGTGCAAACCTGGTAAAATTGTTGTTCTGGAACCTGTCTACTTTGTAGAGAGGTGTCAGGTATTTGACACCTGTCTCTGACATACACGCTGTGCTTTCTGTCTTCTCCGTCGTCATCTGGGCTGTACTGAAACTAATTTTGTTTTGTTTCTATAAGATGACAGTAAACGCTGACTCTGATTCTGCTAAAGGGTTAATAGAGGGCCCATGTTTGATGACTTCTTGAAGGCGGAGTTTCAGAAAAGGCAGGAGTTTTTAGAGAGACAGAGACTCAAGGCGTTAAAGTAGAATTTATTTTAAGTTATATTTGAATATTAAAGCATTTTTATAATAATTGAAGTTAACAGTTACTTGATCATGCTATAAAATGGGACTATGTTGCTGAAAAACACATAATGATGGCCCTTTAAATAAGCATTTACTGTCTACAGTTTGAAACACATGACTGCTGGTTCTTTTGAATCTAATTTAAGTAATATCATTCCATCTGAAAAGTTTCAGGGAAAGAGTTTAATGGTTGCATTCGACAGCCTGCCTACATGCGCTGTCATTATTAACAGCAGCGAATGATTTTGTGTCATCGTCGTCATTGTCTGGAACTCCTTTAATTGTTCCCATTGATTGCCTGCGTGATTGCATTGGAAACAGCTCTGGCATTGGGATCCGTCCAGCGATCTCCCTGTGCCCTACAGGAGCTGGCAAATCCATTTCAGTTAACTTCATTTCAGCTCACCTGCTAATCAGTTTTCATTGCTTGCCGAAGGCTTATTGATTCGAGCGGCTCCTCTCACCTGTTGCCAAAGAAAAGAATCCGAATGGTGAGTGAGGGAGAAATGGGGGGAGGGGCCCCGTTGTTTTTAGAGATGCGGCTCTCTGACATACACGTTGTACTTTCTATCGTCTCCGTCGTCGTCTGAATTGCAAGATGCCTCATCTGAGCTTTCCAGAGCTTCGCTGATCCAGAGTCACCTGTGGTTATTTTGGTTCGACTTCAGAGAAATTGGAAAAGCTTTCCACCATCCTCAGGAGCTTTGCAAGCATCTGCGAGTCCTGCCGTCAAGTGAGAGGGAGGGATTGGACGGAGAAGGCGCGGGGAGGGACACAGGTGTTGTGCCGAGCTGGAGTTTGCACAGCGGTGCAGCGTGATCCCCCCAGCCAACCCCACAACCGCCCTGCCAGCCACTCAACCATCCAGCCGGCCCCGTTTCCCCCGTCGTTGGCACGGGCCCGCTGGCACCAACAACCCCCTTTCCCACTCTCGCAGCTGGCAGGATCTCAGCGAGTTGGCCCGAACTCCTGACGTTCACAGCGGGGTTGGCAGACCTCGCCCAGATGGCCACCTTGTAGCAAAAGCTGGCTTTGCGCTTGCATCGCTTTTACATCATTCCCTCAGCTACCAAGTCGGGAAGGAAGGAGACGGGCTTCGGCTGCCAGCTCTGATGCGTTTTTGTACGTGAGATGTGGGAGTGCTAAGCTCTGCTGCAGCTTTCACACTTTCTAATGATGATTTGTGCTGTTTGTGTAACTGTCTTTGTACAACAGCAGGGAACAGTTCTCAGAGCGGAAACGGGCGAGATTTCTTACCTCAAAGGTCCGTGCTTATGTGGAGATTAAAGCTGCTTGGGAGGCTTTTCTGTAAAATTAGTTAAGCTTATTGTTGAAACAGGGAGCCACATATAGAATAACACAAGGTCAGTTTTTCTGTTTTATTGTATTTTGGCATAAATTTCTAGTGAAGACCAAAACTTCCCTCTGAAAATCAAGCTTCCATTCACATAAGGCCAATGATCACTTACAATGCAAAAAGATACTTTTGTCTAGTTTCTAGTTCAAATATCTTACTACACTTGAAATAAGACGAAACTAACAGTTACCTGTTAGTTTTCTCTTACTTGAAATATACCAAGATATTTGCACCAGAAAATTGACCAAATGTTCTTGGTCTTATAATATTAGTTGGTCCAATACTTTTTAGGTTTGCTGTTTTTCGACTCGCTCAGAATGTTTTTTGGGTTTTTTTTCCCCAACATCAGACAGCAACAAATTTTCTCCACTTCAAATACTCCTTCAAAGTTTATGTTCTTCCCAGCTTCAGGCCATCTTTGGCTTGCAGGTAGGAAAACTATTGATTTAAAGGAAAGTTTTTGCAACAATAAAACAAATGGAAGCTGTTTGTGCAGGCGATTGGCCCAAAACCAGACAAGACTGACCAGAAATGCTCTCTGATCATTTCAAGTAAACTTCTATTTTATGATCTGGTCACATTTCAACAATGTTTCCTGCTGAACTGCTGCATTACCAACTTCTTCCAAATACCAGCCTGACTTGTAGAATGAGTCCAGTCCAACCAGTTAGCCTCACTGTGCATACACCTGCAGAAAAGCCCATTTTACAGGCATTAGTAACAAAAACTCTCTAATGATTTCTAATGCAGAAATATTACAATATGGTTAGGAAACTTGTTGATTTGATAGTTGTCTCCTAGTCAGTGAAACTCTCTACAAAAGAAAATAAAAAAATAGCAACGCCACAATGCAATAATGTAATTCATGCAAAAAGCACAGCACCCAAATATTGATTGTGCATACTGTGATTTTTTATGTAGGCTTAAAGTTTGCGTTTGAATATCTTTTGTTAATTTTATGTAACATCCACATTTTCTGAGAAAAATGGACAAGTGTCTGAAAAATGTCACTGTGTATTGAATCCATCATGAGTTTTTTCTTTTAAACTACGTGAATAATTTTTAAATGATTTGATTTATTTCTGCACTTGCATGTCCAAATTTGTTGCAAAATGCTTACAAAATAATGCCAGTTGATGAGCTTGATCACACAAAGCAGAATAAGTGTTTTATTTCTTCATAGTGCTTTAAAAAAACCTTATTTTGTAAAACCCTGCAGTTGGATACTTCATCCATATATGACATTTGGAAATCCATACTTTAAACCTACAGATGCGACTAAAACCGATTCTCAACTTAAATGTGATCAGGTCATGAATGACATCATCTCCTACATTCAGTACGACAGTACAGTGCAGAGGTGTCTCTCAGCTACATCTATTATTTATCACCTAATTTAAATTCTTCTGTATTTCCTATAATTTATATCTTCTCTGTGATCTCAACTGAACAGAAGAACAAGCCTTGTCCTCTCTGAAACTTGTTAGCACTGAACTTGAATAATTTAATATACATTTTTAACGCGCAGAGTGAAGTCATTGTAGAGAATTTTTCTAATATCCTCAGATTTAATCAGCATGTCGGCCTGATGACTGTTCCTAATTATCAATTTTCATCCTGCTGATTTTTCTTGGTTACCAGCTTCCTTTCTGCCACAGAGTATGACTTATAGCACCCATAATATCCCCAAAATTACAGCTGCTGAAATATTAAGACGTTTTTATGGAATCGCCATGAAGACACTGAAGAGGTTTTCACATTTGTTGTCGGGGAAATGTTTATCATCAATAATAATTTGGAAAAAATGCTTAAAAAATTTATTTCTTTGGTTTTTTTGCATCAGCCCTCAATGTAATTGAAATGTTAAGATTCCAGATTGTCCTGTGGTGGCGTCACTGAACAAATTAATACAACAAACAAACCGGGGAAATAATCAACATGCATACGCAAGACTGAATAAACAACGATACATTAAGAATATGAAACCAACTGGCATCTGTCTGTGTGTTTTATCTGTGTGAAGCCACTGCAGAAATACACTGCATGATCTGAATTTCACACATTTGATCTGTTTTTACTGTTTTGTCATACATACATATTTCACATCATCAAACAATTGTAAAAGGCTCTGTTGGACCTTTTAAAGCACAAATCCAGAGGAAAAATGAAGACATTTTTAACTGTATCAAAAATTTATTTTACAGCCTCATTTGAGCCGGGGAGTGAAAACGTTCATGTCTGCTGTGGTAGAAATTATGTTTTAATTTGTTTTCAGCTGATAGATGTCAAATTACTGTGGATTTCCTGAGAACTTTTAATTTATTTCATGTCATGCAAGTTCTGTTTGAGTGACGTCTCAGTTTTCTATGGCAACTTCATTTTTCCATCAACCACCGAAATTAATTGGTCACCACTTTGGAACATGCAAAATGTGGAAGCAACACAGTGGATGTGGAATGGATCATAAGTTTGGATTTTATTTTATTTTTCGGTTTGGTTACCTCATGACATCGTAATCACTAATACATTTTTAAAAATCCTCTTGTCTCAGTTCCGTGGTCATTATGCCCTTTGACCATTTCATTCTTCAGATATTTGGTTGATTCAACCTCATTTTGTGGTAACATTTTCCATTGTACGAAAATTACAATATCGACATTGTACAATGTCCATTGTATTTTATACAATGGACATTAGGTGCACTGCATGATATGGTTATTAAACATAATAAGGACATTATGTCGGTAATTTACCCTGATTACAAATATAAATCTGCACCAAGCAGTTGTGCTGGTCGGGTAAGAGCCACAAATCGCCCCCGGGTCACACTTTGAACACCCCTGGTTTAAGTCCATGGTATTGGCTGGATCCAAATTGGGAGCCTGAATTAGTAAAGTGTCACATTACACACATCTGTAGATGTGGCGAGATAAGGCTAGTTATCTTCCCATGCTTTTTGACCAAATCGGAGACTTTCATCTCTGAATCTGTTATTACAGACTCTGAACTGAAGTCGCCTGTTACTCGCCTGTTGCCTTCTGAGCTGCCCGAAGAGCCTGTCTGGCCCCAGCCGCTCATTTTTAGCTGTCTTCACGATGCCTGATGAGATGTAGAGGCAGACAGCTGGATTGATTGGCCCCTCTTGAGCACACAGGCCTTGATTGCAACTGCACTCAAGTGCCGCCGCCGTCTCCTCAACTTTTTTCTTTCAGTCCTCTCTTTAGTCAGGCTCCCTCCTCTGTGCCTCCTCCTTTCTCCCTTTTTCCCATGATTTCTTTCACCTACAAAAGGAGAGGGTGGTTGAGAAGAAGCTGAGGACGGAATTGAAAAAAGGAGAAAGAAAGGCCAGGCTTTGTTTGTTCCTGACTGCACTGAAAAGTAGATCAGGGTGAGGATGAAGATTGCCCGTTAAGAACTGGTTCTGGCTGAATTTAGAATCAGAATTAAAGCTTTGATGTGTGGAAATTAGATCAATAATTTAAGCGCTTAGTCAGTACACAGCTAATAGTTTATTAATTTAGAATTTCTCTGCAGAAAATAGAAAATATTTAGCTTGCATAAGCATCCTAACACTGTCAACTCTCCATGTTTCTGTTCGTTCCCCCATAATCCTCTGGGAATCAGCTCATTCTCTCTAAGTCTCATCAGTTATCAACTTCTAAGAAATGAGTCTCATGAGAAATCCTTCCTAAAAACACACAGCAATTTTTTGCTGAATTAAAAACACATTAGGTATGGTGCACGGCATGATATGGTTGTTAAACTTAATATGAACATTCAATTTCTTTTTTCTTTGTAAAGTTGACAGCAGTCACCTTCTGAGTGCACTTTCTGCTGTTGGAGGAAATAAGGGCAAACAGGTCAAAGAGAAGCATGACTCACGCTAATTAACGATTGCTACACCCTGTTGCTGCGTTGGAGCCGTTTTGCCTGCAGCACTGCCTGACGTTCAGCAAGGTGTGTGAACCTTGTTTTGTTTCATATCAACATGTGATCACATAGTAGCTGCAGGTTTGTTGGCTTTGCATCCTCAATATAAATTTCCCGTCCCAGAGGAGAAGTTTAGATTTATGGCCCGACCTGAAATTATTTCCTTGATGGTCGGGTTGGACTCTGGCTTCTGTGGTGCATTTAATAAGCCTACAGGACACCCAGCACAGAGGAAACCAAGTAAGACTGCACAATGCAAAGTTGTTAATCTACTTATAGGCTAAATAGAGGAGTTGGCAGCTTCATTGTTGAGGAATAAAAGAAATAAAGATGCAGAAGTTCATTAGACTGTAACAACAATAAAGCTGCTCTGCTCCTATCATCCCAGAAGATTTGCACTTGACTCTAATTTGTCAGCAAGTGACAAACTGGAGCTGAAAGATGTTCACCATCTTCCAATGGGAGAAGTTATGCTGCTTATACAAATTACAGTCTAAAAATGAATACAATAGTAAGATATTAACTGAAATATGTCTGGTTTACTGTGGGTTCGGGTCAGACGGGCCTCGAACACAGTGTCTTCAGCTTGGGCCAGTTGAGAACCACGATTCAGAGGAACTGGTTCTTTCTGATCACTTTACTGTCTTTCTCAACCCATTCCCCTCCAACAGAACGAATTTAACTGCAAGAAGAAAAAAAGACGAAGCCCAGACAACCTTCCCTCCTCTGTCTCCACACCCTGTGCATGCACATCACAGAGTTGATCGGTAACTTGTAGCAGCCTTGGCCTAGTTCAATCCTCACTGGGAACTATCTAAACTTTTTTCCTAGAATGCAGACTATGCAGCTCTTTGCATAGCTACAATCTATTCTTTCTGCATGACGCATAACATCCAAACTTTATGACTTCATAATAAAGTTAGCAACTTATTAAGGCTGAAGATCTCGTTCACTATTCTACAACAAAACTCTGCGTTTCTCCTTAATCCAAAGTCTAATAATTTTCAGGTTTTTTATTCAGTATGCTTATGCTATTTTATTATTTACCTTTATCTACTAATGCAGACGCACTACTTCTTTGCAGAGTAATAAAATGATTCATAGTTGGTACCTTAAGACAATGGATTCACATTAATTCAGTAGACTGTATAATATTTACTTTGCAGCAGTATCAGAAATGGCAGCTGTAATGGCTTATAACTCTGTAGCAACGTCTGCAAATGTTTAAACTCTCAGATAACATTCAGTCTGGGTGAGCCAGATTTAGTATACATTACTTATCAATGCATCCCTGCAACTCTGTGACAGTGATGAATTCCAGCAAACGGTTTCTAATCGGAAACACATCTTATTTGCAGTTTTACTTAGTAAGTCGATTTTCACACATTGTTCGAAATGCATGCAAAACCCAGGTTTACACTACTGGCAGAGTGCAGATTATTTTTCTTCATCTGTCTGTGAAAGGATTGCAACCACAAGGTAAAATTTCCATCACCATTGCCGGCTGCGTCTGTCTGCGGCGCTTCGTTTCATTCAGAGGAGAAATGAGAGACAAAGCCAGTCGAAAACTTCAAAAGCTCTGGGGTGACATTTAGTGCTCAGTATCTTCAAAGAGCAGGCCCTCTTTTGTAGTATTTCTTTTTGTGTATAATTAATGGAGTCTTTCGTGGGGATTGTTACTCTCTTTTTACCTCTCACTTTGGAGGTGGATTAGGACGGCAGATTAAGGAAGTCCACCTTAATTTTCAATTTGCATTCTGGTGAGTTCAAGCTGCTGAGCAGAAAAGATTTCTCCAACTGGTGGAGATGTTGGACTGGTTTGTGTATTTATGTGATAAACAAAATGTACTAGAAAGAAGTGTGTTGCACAGCAGGGTTAGGGCTGAAAAATAGACCTAATTTTACACAATCACATTCAAATGCTGTTTTTTTTATTTAGCTTGGAAGAATTTGGATCTTGAGGAAATGACAAATGCTTTCTGTTTCAAGTCAGGAAAACATGCAGGATTAGCTCATTCATTAGCCACACCAAATCCTGTTAGCAGTGCATTTGGAAACCTGTGTTTAACCGAGGAAACGTGAACACACATGGTTGTTGTTTAACTCAAACTTTAGCAAATGCTGGCATCACCAAGTATGTGTGGCAGCCATATTAGTTGGCAGGAAAGGGCTGCAGAAAATGTAAACTTCCAAGTACACCACCATTGTAATAGGCCACTATTTAAAGGATGAACGCTACTTTAGATAGTAGTGTTAAAAATTTGGACTAATATTCATATCCAATATTAATATTACTGTTACTGCCAATAACCAATATTTATCAACGCCATTTCCACATTCTGAAACTTATACAGAAACGACAAAAAGATTTAAATAAACATTGTTGGTTGTTAATATTCGCCCAGTTCCACTTATTGAACCCAATATGCTAAAAAAAAAAAAGACTAATATTGACCAATACCGATATTGACATCAATATATCGGGCATCTCTAATTTCCAGTTGTAAACAACTGAGATCCATTAATTTGGTTAAAGTTGTAAATATGTTTAACTGAAGGTTTTGCTTTTTCGGTCTAAGTTGATCTTTTCAGATAAAATCAGATTGTACATAACAGCTGAGCACTCATCTACAACTTTGTGGTCAGTCAACAGAATATATTTCCTTATCAGTTTTCTAATTTAAATGTTATTTCGATATCAGTTTTCTGTGTGACATGATTACACGTAATCGTATTCTTTCATGTGTTTTCTGTGAGAAACTCTTTAAGGACTGGTGCACCAATCCTCATGTTGATTTTCATCTCTTAAATCATGTTCCTAACTCGCAGTTTGTAGTTGTAAACTCCAGTGTAATAGACCAGTAGGGGCCAGGGTGCTAACTCCTGTGCAGTCTGGTGTTTGATGTTGGGAATGTTGCTATCCAAACACTCTTGTCTAATTTCACTTGTCAACACGCAGGTGAGAAAATCACTTTGACGGTAATAAGATTGAGGAAAGTGTTGCATTAGCACCTTGAAGTGTAAATAGCTTCTCATATTGCCTATTAGACCTAGATAACCTGGTGAGGTGGAGGTTGATGGCGTTGTTTGTGTGTGTGGGAGGGGGTAATTCACCGAAAAGCATATTAGCTGTGTCAAAACAGTCAGAAAAAAGCACCAGCTCCAGAGAATATAATTAGGGCTGCCTTTTCTATTCCTTTTTCTGTCTGCATTTTAATCTGCTATTGATGAAAGACGGGTTATTTGTTTCTTCAGCTGCACTCTCCTGCAATATCCTGTCGCCCTGGCTCCCAGCAAAAAGAAATATCTACTCACGCTACCTCTCCCCTCCTGTTCGCCGCTACCTCTGGGTTTTGCATTATAAAGAGATTTCATCTCATCCACCTTCAGCCAGGATTTGCCTTTGATATTATTTATTAGCTCCCGTATTGAACAGTTCACGGAGCTAGAACCTTGAATGGGCCTCTTCGCCGTCCTCTCCCCACAATCAATACCGCTCCACATTACATATACATCGGCTCAGAGAGCAATATCGCTCACTCACAACCTGCGGCCTAATTAAAAAGATAAGCAGCTTCGTTTGAAGCCAGCTTTAATAGGCCGCTGCCTTGTTTCTAGGTGTGAATATTGAACAGAATCATAACTCTGAGATTCGGCTCATTTTTTTATAGATCCTTCTGACATGCTTTGAAACTCTACTTGTTGTCAGGCCAGAATCATGTGGAGCCAAAGCTGGATCCTGCATAATGTGCTATTTTTATGTGTGCAGTGCAAAAATATCAGAACATTATTGTGGTAGAAAGTAACATATAACGTGAGCAATCTCCTCTTTTCGTCATTAGAGTTTAAATACTGGTTATAATTCACATTTTCTAAAAGGAAACATAAATTTATTTATTAAAATACATTTAACTGTAAACATCTGAAAAGGTTGTACACAGGAGCTTTAAAAATCAGTTTTTCATTCTTTATATAAACTCTAGTTGACCGTCCATAAAACTAAAATATTTTCTTGTGGACAGTTTTGTTTCTATGTGTTTTTTCTTTTCATCAACACAAGTGCATTGCAAAGTCATTGCTATATGTTTTACCTGAGTAGACAAAAGTATTCTTGATTTGATTGCAAGTAAGAAAGCAAATCTTGTTGTTGTTGTGCAGTCTGGATAAAAGGCTCATTCAAAATCTTTTAGGTTTTATTGTTAACTTGCAGGTAAACAAAGGGATAACACTTGCAGACTTTTTTGTTACTAATTATTTACCGCCAGCTTTAGATATGCAGTGTCTGTCGAGTTGCTCTGTGCTTTTGAGAATGTGCAATTTGCTATTTCTGAAGGTCCAGTTGATCTTGAGCCGGGGTTAAAGAAGCAGTTTCTATAATTGTCTTTACATTTAGAAATAGTTCATTTGGAGCACGTTTCTCAATTCAGCCTTAATTTTACTTATTTATTTATTTTTACCAAGGCTCAATTTCCTGGTTTCTGTATTTTTCCCCCACTACCATTTCTTTGCATTTCCACAGTGAGGTTGAAATTCAGTTTGTCTTACATCGACTACCGGTGCTCCACCCATAATTATATGTATATCCAAAAAGTCAAGGGTCGACAAAACAGTCCCATAAAACTATTGCAGGAAAAGTTCCTTCAGTAAAAACCACATCTCTGATTAATCACTATGTTGTAAAGTCAGATGGTCGATTGTTACCACTGGCGTTTATTCGATACGATCCTCCATTGTTGGTTTTCTTTTAAGCCCTAAACTGTGGATGTGAATCTTGAAATCTGTAAGACTTGTTTCCAATGACTGATGACCTTTCACCTGATGCAACACCACCACATCTGTTGCTGTGTATTGACTTAGAGCTGGAGATGAGAGTAAACAGATTCCAGTTCAATGGCTATGACTTCTTTCATCAACAGACAAATAAATCTTAATGAGTTTCAAATCACTCTGGGGTATTTTAGTCACCAGAAATAAATGTTTTATGTCCTTAAAAGTGTCAGATTTATTTTCCCCATGAACCCAAACCGGATTCTGGAAAGGAAAAAGAGAATTTGTATTTTATTCAGGATATTAAAGAGTCCAAGAGGCATGATGTAGATGAGATTAGTCTCTATGTTGATTCAGTATCCAAACATTAATTAAATCTTTATTGATGCGTATTGCTAGGTGAAAAATAAAAACACTAAAGTGCCTCTGGTTTCTAAACTGTATTTCTCATATCAGTTCTCTAATTTCTGTCCTTCCTGTGAAGCATTTTGCAGCTGGCTGAGCAGCTGTTCTCAGGATCGCGATGCTTACATTAAAGGTCAGATTCGGTTCAGATTGAGAGGACAGACACTGATCAGTGGCACAGAGAAAGACATCACTGAAGCACAGAGTTTGGTCTCTGTGATAGCAGTTTTTTTTTGTTTTTTTTTAAAGATCTATAAAAAATATAACAGGAAAAATGAAGTAGGTGGATGTGAGGGCGGGTGAGTCAGTCTGTCTGCTCGTTAAATTGCTCCCTCTTAAAAGCTTTAGCTGCAACTAAATGCCCCCTGTTGCATTATAGTGAAGTCGAGATAGGCATTTAGAAATGTACGATAGTTTTTATTGGGTGGAGTTTTTGAACTGAGCATTTTATTCATTTTATTTTGCTTCCAATAACATAACTTTGCTGTGGTGTTTAAAGTAGACTGGCTCAGTAGTTCTTTTCATTTATTTTCAGATATGGAAATACCTGAAACTTGACATTTACTGGGAAAATGGCTGTGTCTGGTCTTTTGTTTGTTTTTTCCTCCTATTTACTTCCTTTTTGTTTTTTAAGAACCTACTTTTATCATAACACCAGAAGTTCAACATCCACATTTATTAAGAGCAACATTCCTCAGGTGGATCTTAGCATCTAAATGCTCAGTTAATCTAAATATTTTAGCCTAAGTTCTGATCTACCCTCTGATTGTTGTATCTGAAACTGAGGTTCTTTGAACTAAGCAACATCATTCCAATCTCTTCTTGTCCAACTTCAGTGAACCTTGTAAATTTTAGCCTCAGTTTTCCTGTTTAGTGGTGCTGCTGTGATTCTCTGCCCAGCTGCTTCAAGGGTCATCATGTTGCATGTTCAGAGGTTTTAACTTACTTATTTGAATTACTTTTACCTTTTTCTAATTTCATACTTGTCTTTCATACTTATCTTGGGAAGACAAGTTTGAAATTAGATACTTGTCCGTTAACATATTTTCAGTTTTTCATACCATTATCTGTAAAACTTGAGAAGGCGGTGATCAAAAATCTAGTATTTTGACCGTAATTTGACCAATCCAGTCAACTTCAGTCACTCAACTTCCCTTCGTCGCCGATTCAGATACTCAACTTCAGCAAGTGTCTTCTTCACCAGAAGGCTAAAATTACTCCTCATTAATATTCAAAATAAAGACATTAGAGGACAATATGGTTTTTTCACAAAATTAAGTATATTTTGTTGAAGAGATCATTGTGAAATATCCATCTTACAATTTTTCTTGAAGACAATATAGTAAAGAATTTCTCCTTGAGGCAACTCACAAGCACACTGAATGGCATGCAGCCAATGTGGAAATGCTTATTTTAGTCATTACAGACTTGAAACTGTGCTGGGATTTGGAGGAACTAAACACTAAATAATGTATTGTTTTCTTACCATAGCCCTGTTGATATACAACGCTAAACATAATCAGACAGTGGTTCAGAAGTGAGTCGTCCATTTAATGTGCCGTTGGTCTTTTGGCACGGTGGTGAAAACAATTCTCTGAGTAGAAAAAAGGAAAAGTCAGTGGGGGTGTACCATCAGCCAGAGCATGTGGGCATCAGCAGTGTGTTAGAGACACATAGTTGGATCCGCCACCGAAGCAACATTCCTCCAGACGCTTAGCCAGGCCGTTGCTTCCCTGACAACCAGCTGCTTGGAGGGAAGGCTGCCCCAAACGCACACACTGACATCGCGCAGGGAAGGGTGAGCATCAAATCAAAGAGCACGCCCACACACACCCCCCGTCATGCTCAGTCACACACTCGCCACCCCCCATCCCACTTCTGTCCCGGCTGGCATGGTACCAAGTCTGTAGTGGCTCTGCCAGGATGCGTCTGCTCACCAGTTAACTGACCATCACCAGCCGCCTCCTCGCACAGAAACGGGCATTTTCTGTACTTAAATCTCACATCTAGGGGTTTTGCACAAATTATAATGAAAACTTTTTGGATTAAATTAAGTTTTTGCCTTTCTAATAAATGTAAACATTTATGGCTTTGTCACTGAAGATTAATGAAGAGTGGATTTGGTCATCTATGACACAAAATGAAATATTCGATCAAATATTTAGAGTAAAATCAGCTTTTCTCACTGTGTCCTGATGCGTGTGTGCAGTGTTTTTGGTGTGCTTTGTAATTTTTCAGTTCTGAAGGGTCTTCAGTGATGTTGAGCTCGGTATTTGTTGGACCCAAACCAATAATGAAGTTGTACAGCAAATAAGATGAAGACCCAGATATTTACTTCTCAAACCACAACTTATCTAATGATAATTACAGCTTCATCTGATGTTAAAGACCTTACAGTTTGGATTAGACTGACTAAATTTAACATTTAAATAATTAAGAGCCACAATTTAAAATGTGAAATGACATACAGTGTCTATGGTCAATTATTAGCGTTTTTATTGCTTTTACAAATAAATCATGCGAACCAAATTTGGCTTTAAAAATCATACAATGTCAAAGTAAGTATTTCTAGTAAATGACTAATTAAAATATTTAATATAAAATGAGTGATTGCATAAATATTCACCATAAAACTGTAGGCAGTCAGGGAACAGAAGCAGCTGAAATTGTCACTTTTTTGCACCTAATAAACTGTCTTCCATTGCAATGCAGAGATGCAACTTTTAAAATATTGTTCTGGAGAATTCCTTTCATGCTGCTGGTACTCAGTCTGTTTAGTTTTCTTGTAACTAATATTTGGTCTGAAGCCAGTCAAAGTAAATGCTGCACAGGGGAGAAGTTAAAATACTAATGTACAATCACACAGCAGCTGCAGTTAAAGGTTCTCTGGTTTATTTGGTACATTCATGCTATAAAGAAATTATGAGTGGTTATTAAAATTAAGTAAGGCAATCTGTTCTGAGTTGACAGAGGACAAATAAAAAGTAATGGTAACAATAAAATAAGACATTTTTAAAATCTTAAATGCCTCATGTTTTATAAGAAACATGTGGTTGACTCTGGTCCGAGCTGTTGGCTGCGGCTGTCACATGAACTGTCATCTTTAGGTTGTTCCTTTTAGTTAAATCTGTGTTATCGGTTATTTTTTCATCATACTATAAGAAACTGTTTTAGTGGTTTTTGTTTTATTTTGGTTGCTTGAATCATATTGTATCAGAAAAGCATGTTTTGTATTAACCCTTTCACAAAGTTTTTACCAGCTGAGCTAATGAGCTCAGCAGATGTGCAGTTCCACCAGGTTTTTGCTAATTGCTGCTGGATAGTCTGAAGGAGCAGGGTGGAGGAGAGGTGGCGGAGGGGGGGCTCTGCAAGGCAGATGCTTTTAAACTGCCCCTCCTTGGAGGAGATGCAGCTTAAAGGCGGGGCTTTGTCCAACCAGGCATTTTGCACAGCTGAATAGAGGTATGTTTTTGATAAGGAAATAACATTAGAACATGATATAAATATCAAACATCAATTTTACATTATACTGTCCCTTTATAAAATATAGCATTTTCAGATTTGAAATATTTTAGTATTTTGAAAACTTGGTTGGAAGCAGTAAAACGTTGATACCTCTAATAACAAACCTTCACCTGTTAAGGTCAGAATCTGTACCAAGCTGTTCCACCGGTCACGCCGGCATTCTGCACAGCAGACGTTTTAGACGGTTTTACGTCAGGAAGGAACTGCCGACACGCAACATAAACTTTCCTTGAATGCGCCGAGATCAAATGAGGTCAACTGCCGGGTCACTTTGCATTCCCTTCAACATTCTGATTCGTCTGAACAGAGAGCGGCTCCTGGGTCAGGGATCAGGAGGCAGCCGCTCTGAGCTCCTCCACCGCAGAGTTAGGCGGCTTACCAGCCACCGTGGCTGCCAGAAATTTGCCGGATCCTAATGGACACGCTGTGTGATTTACTGCGACAAGCGGAACAAATGTCAGCAATGAGGTCACCTTGGGCTCCAGGTCTGCAACCGATGTCTGAACCTGATCGGCTTCTGAAAGGCACTCACAGAAACCCAGACGCCTTCACAGAGAATAACAAGTTTCTCAGCTCCATTCAGATACCAGTAACTCTAAAAATACTTGAACAAAGATTCTACTGACATCTAGGCATTGTGATTTGTTATTTGGGTATTATTGACCAAAATAATTACAATATTAATGCATGGTGTGCAACTACAAGCTCAAACAAAGCTTGAAAAACCCTTTGAGCTAAATGTCAGTCATGCAGACATGAAAGTTTTTTGTTGTTGGTCAACAGGATGTAAAATAAAAGATCATTTCAATCTTTTAAAAAACAAAAAAGGCAAACTCTGGAATGCTAGGTGAAATTTATTGAAATTGCAATAAAAGTTGGATTATTAGGATTTATTAGACCCTACTAGCCATAGTAAAGATTTTCCATGTGAATAATCTATGGTGTTCAATATTTCCTACTCTTGTTTTTAGATCCTGACAGATTATCTGCAACCAACAGCATTCAGCACATAAGGATTTAAATGTAAACAATAAAATAAAAATTTAGTTTTAGAACAGACAACCAACATGAGAGACATTTGGACTAGCTTGTGTGTATCGGTTAAAACTTGAGTTGTAGCAACGGACAAAAGAAAAAAGTCAAAGTAGGGTAAGGAAGTATGCTGCTGGTGGTGTGAGGGGAGGATAAGGTAGTGAGGTATGGAAATAAATGGGATTGAGTAAGGAAGCATGTCAAGTTAGTCAGCAAGTGAGGCTTATAAATAACAAGGAAAGTAAGAAATGAAGCAGCATAAGCTAAGGAATCAAGTTAGGAAAGGGTTCGGAAATCCATTTTTCTTCTTGCAGGTCTGTTGTGTTCAGTATTACGACCCTGTTTGGTGCACATAACTCATTGTCAGAAAGCATAAGATAACTTGTTGAAGCACAGCTCACCAGGAATGAAAGAGCAGCTGAATTTTAAAAGCAGCAGATGAATAAAAAAGCATCCAACACTCAGAAGTAAGATAATATAAACAAATCTTTATTTGGCATCACAGCCACGATGAAATCTGTGCTTCAGTAAGATGATTTATCAAGGGCAACACAGAATGTTATTTTACAGTCATGCTGTTTGCCCCACAAACCAGTTCTTGTATGTTTTGTGGGTGAAAGGCCTCACATATATAGTCCAGACTCCTTTTATCCTTTGAGTCGACTTTGTGGATGTACCTTCTAACACCAGTTTACTCACTGGTCACATACCTGACTGCCGTTTGATTTCTCTTCTTGTGTGCTTGTTTTAGACTTTCGTTTCTATTTTGTAGCACTTTTATCTGTGTTCTGTCAGTATTTTGCCAGTGGCGGCCATTTATTTACAATCCAGAGTCTATTGCTCTGACTCATGGGTGGAACTGTCGATGCCAAACCCTCTCCATTCCAGCCTCCCTCTTTCCTCCTCTTGTTTTGGAGAAATGCCAGATGACCAAGAGCAAATATCAGTTATGTTCACTAAATGAGTTCTTAATAACATCTTCTTTGGAGAAGAGCAGTTTTAGGCAAAAGGCAGCCAATAATAACTGGTTTTGACCTCAACCAGACACCGTATGAGAACCAGGCTTAAGGACAAACTGTCACTCCTCAAAGTTTCTCACCTCTCCAGTTTTCATCCTGGCTGGATGTAATGAACAACTGCTGGATGAGATGGCACATTGGGTGAGGATAACATCTTGATATGTCTGAAAAAATTCCCTTATCGTAAATTTACGCATCAGGCCGCCGCCGCCGCTGCAGGCTGTGCTGATATCCGGATGCATTTACTTTGTGTCTGTCGTTTTCAGTGGCTTGTCTTTGATTTGATGTTGAAATCGCAGCGAAGGGCGTCCTGCAGGGTTTTCTAAGGGTGAAAAGTGACACAATTTATGACTTTATTCCAACATGTTTCTCTTAGCGATAAGTCAGGACTTTGCTTACAGCATCAGAGGATATATGCTACATCTCATCGGACGCTGACGTGGGGCGTGATTAATAAAGATTTAGGAAGACGAAAAGTCTTGTATCCTACGTGTCTTTCATGTTTTTTTTTAGACCAATAATGGATTACTTTTACCTTGACTGGATGGTTATATCAAGCTAAGTGATGTGTTAATGTGCTGTGTAGATTTTGTTGAACATGGATTGAGGTCAGACCTCTCTTTCACTCTGTTCTTCTGGAATGATTCCTCGCTGTTGCAACAGCTGCATCACTTCAGGTGGAGGCGTTTCCTGACTGATGTGAACCCGGCAGACTGCTCACCCGTGTTAGCTTTCTGACAATTCACGTAAAGCATCCAGACGTAAAGCCAGGTGCAAAATGGATGAATTTCCAGGATCAATTTATGCTATACCAAAATTACCACTAATAAAGTGCCAGAAAGGTAATGAGTTGTTGTTCATGAGTTTAGTTGAAGGATTCTGAAGATGAAGCTAAGATTATGGAACTTCAAAACTCTTCACTGTTTCATCCGAATGATGTGGTTCCTGTTCAGCCAGGATAAATATTATCGGTGTGATAATCTTGTGGTTTTCAGTGGATAAATGTTGGATTTCAGCTCAGGCATGATTTTCTGCCCCAAGTTTAAAGGGGCAGTATGAATGTCAACTTTTTTGATCTTTACATCATGTTATTTTATTTCTTTATCAAAAACATACCCAGAGTGTTGCTTGATTCATGCATGCATGTTTGAGAAATTCTTAAATTGTACTATAAGATGGTTAAGTCGAGGTTTAAACCCCCCTGTTTAGAGCTGCCTTTCATTAGTAGTAAGCGAAACATTAATTGATCGATATATTTGTACATCTACTTGATGATTTTGATGATGGCTTCTGACAAAATAAGATGTTTGTTGCCTGTTTCATAGTTGGTTACTTCACTATGTTTTTATATTGTAAAGCAGTTTGAACGGCCTTGTTGCTGAAATGTGCTCTGCAAATAAACTTTACTGCAAGTAAATATTTATGAGCCAGTGTTGCTCAGCTAAGGTGAAACTTTGAATTTACTAGAGGCTCCACATTCTGACAGCAACCGATCAAAGCACTAACATTGTCCTATGAGTCGCTCCTTCTCTCAACCAAAAGGAGCCAGTCGAGCTGATGAGGATCTGATGATCTCCTTCAGGATACAGGAGTGTTTTTCGGACACGTCCTTCTGCAGGAGTACTTGCAGGAGAGAATGTTTTAAAGTTGTGCTGGGGATTTATGTATCCTCAGATGAGCTGAAGGAGGCAACAGAAGAGAGATTTCTCCAAGACAGGATTCTCACTTTTAAATAAGTACTGGAGGATGGATGGAGAGTAGAATTAAATCGAGTCTGCTGAGTAGTTTAAAGTGCATCTCTAAAAGGCTTAAATGCAAATAAAATAATCAATTGTGAACATAGCACTAAACCTCAAGTAACACTGACAACTGAAATGTCAGCCTTTGCTTAGAAATCACTTTTTCTATTTCTGTTCGGTTTAAAGGCTTTTCCATTTTGTACTGTGACAAAAAAAAAAAAAATCACTTCTTTCTCTCTTGTTCTAGTTGCTGTCAGACTTTTCTTTTTATGTTTTACCCATATTTGCTACAGTAAATCAGTTTTGGTCCTGGCTTACAGTCGATCCAGTGTGAAGAAAATGGGAAACATCAAGCATTTAAAACGGAGATCATTGCACAGGCAAAATGAGGAGGTGGGCCCAAACATTTGAAAGCTTAAAGTTCTTTATGCTAGTGATTAGACTGCTTGTCCTCCCTCCAGTCATAATGGACAATTTCTTCCCTTAAGTGGAGTATCAGCAGTGCTAAAGCCTGTGCAAGTCTCCAGTGAGAGCCTTCATCGTCTAACTGCAGAATCACTTGTCCTTGGCTGCAGTGCGATGCCAGCGGGCTGCATGTGAAAAAACACGCTTAATGCATGTATGAACACAGAGAACAAAAACACTCATGTTCTATTATCCTTTTTAAACCCAAATGTGTTCAAACTTTCTTAAAGTATTCCTTTATAAACCTTTCACAAGATATTCTTAATAGAGAAAATCCAGAAAACTTCGATCTTGCAGCTAAATTAAATGCATGTTAAACACAAAGATGTATAGATAAAGTCGTATGAAAATGGTATGAAAGCAACAACAAAAAGTAATATGAAGAAAATATTGATATAATCTCTGAACACAACACTTCAGAATTTAGATGGCGGGTACAGCCTGTCCTGTTACGGGCTGGGAGGTCCAATGAAGTGAACCATTGTCCAGCAGAACCCACTAAACGTCTCAAACATGGTTTGTAGTGTTGTTTTAAAACACTCAGTCCATGTTCAATTTATCTTGACAACAGAAAATTCCAAAAATATTTCTCTGCTGGCCATTCATAAAAAAGGGGCTTTGTGGAAACACAAACTGTCACTCTCTAAGTGAAAAAAATAAAAATAAATGACAGTGATGGGAAACACCTGTTGAAGTGACCTCTGGTCGACCCCTGTCTCCACCTCAGTTAGTTCTAGTACTATTCAGATATTCAGTGCATTAATACATTAACATTGAATCAGATGGTTACTACATGAGGCATCTTCTTTTACTCTAAGGTTACATTTGCACAGCAGGTTTTAATGCCGAGATCATGTCATTTTCGTTTTGTTTTTAGTGATTATTGTTATTAAACTATCACCAGGTCTTGACTTTATGGCATGAAGCAGATAATCTTTGAAAATCTGTGAAAAGATCAACCTTCTCCACTTCCTCCCTGAGCTGCTACTGACTTCTGAAGAAATGTATCGTTCATGGCCAAAATCAACCAATCAGAGCTAGGAGGTGGGGCTTAGCTCTGTCAATCAAACTCGTGTATGAGCTGCTAAATGTGCGAATGGTGGAGAAACAATTTCCTGTTACAGGAAAACCGTTTACCTGCCATCATCAGTGGCTTTTCATAGCCTGTCATACTAACTGCAGAGAGAATAAACTGGTTCCTTTGAAAGAAAATGGTAGCATCCACCAGAAAGCAGCCCATATGGTTGCTTCTATTATATCACAACTGATGGTGTTATTTCTATCAGCCTTCCTCATCGCTGCCTTAAAATATTCCATCACATATTAAACTATGTGAACCAACCCAGGCTGCAGCAGCTGGCGATCAGACAGCGAAGCTGCTTTCTGGCCAGCAGCTCTACCGTCGGCTCTCAGCCTCTTGAACGCGTTCTGTAACCCAGACAGCCCAGAAGATGAGTCATGTGTACTGTAAAGGTCATCCATCAGAGCGTAAGAGCGGCGAGGAACGAGGGAGACGGAGGGGGGATGAGAGGAAGGCAAGTGGTGGAGGAGGGAGGCGTTAAGTGTTGGCTTTCCATGTCAATTTTTCTGTCAGAAGCAGTAAGTGGAGCCTCTTCTTCTGCGGCTTCTTCTCGGACTCACTTTGTAGTGTTTCTTCTGGCAGCAGGGGCCAACAAAGTCCAATTTAACCTCAGAGCATTAACGCATGGAAAACTTTTGGCAGAATTTCAAACATGTTATTTAAGTTGCCTGGCTTCCAGCAAAGGTTTGGTTAGTCAGTATTTTAGGTTCTATAATTGATGCTGAAAGTATCTGGGTGATGCGTAATGAGACTGACTTTACGTTAGTGAGAAATATTATGGCTTTAATCTCATACTCTTATAACACTTGCAGTTTTACCTTATAAAATATGAACTCCGTACCAGATTCAAAATGAATCAGACCTTCCTCGGCTGGAAAATACGGAAGAGGATAAAAAAAAAAAAAAGATTTCAAAATTCTTTTTTTCTCAGAATTCTGAATATTTTCTGAATTCTGACTTCATTTTCTGATTCCAACCATTTTTTTTTTTTTTCAGAAATCTGGATTTCCTGAGATAAAATTTCAATTTTGAAAAAAACAATGTTTTTTTGTCCCTCCCCAGCTACCCTAATAATAAATTTTGAAGAAACACACTTCTTCAAAATGTCTTTCTTTTTTGAGAAAGAAACTCAAAAAAGTCCTTGTGACTTTTTTTCAACGACGAAGCGAAGCTGGAGAAGCTTTTGAAAATTTCACTGCCCTTACGACCTCCTCAAGAAAATATACATATACATCATATATATATATGTACACAAGACAATAGAGTGAGATCCAATGTTGCTGTTGTCAAACTCTGCCGTAAGCCCAGATAGCTGTTTACAGCAGATTGAGACTCATTGTCTTACCAGACCTTAATAATAATAATGTTATTACAAATCCATCTGACGGTCTTAAATCAAATACCAGGCAGTATTTACTCTGACTATCCCCAGAGTTTTTGCCGACCTGTCATTTTGGTTCTCTTTTATCGAAGATGGAGAGCTGTTACCTTTGCCGCACCTCCTTCGCCTCCTTGGCAGCTTGAAGCCAATGGCTCGGCTGCGGTAGGTTTGATAGATGGGGGGGGGTTGCTTTTGGCAGCCTTATCTCCGGGCTCGCCAAGCAGTCGTCATCTGCCACTTATCGCGTCTATAAACACCTCCTGTATAAACTCTGTCTGGGGGGATGGGAGAGAAGAAATGGTGGCTAAGGGAGAATGCTTCAGGAAATAACCTGAAGAAGAAGCAAATACTCATATTGATAAATTGGACAGAGTATAAAATATGTTTGTCCTACTGGCCAAATCTGTTTGCCTCCTGATCTATAACAAACAAAAAATATATGATGGAAGAGCAAGGGAGAAAAACAAATATGAAAAAACAATGATAAAGATTGGAAAACGCAAATAAAAAGGTTCAGTACGTTTTGAGCGCAAATAGAAACAGTATAAAAGTTTTAGGAAATGAGATTCCAGAAAGTGCTGAACGTTAGCAGCTGAGTAACATGATAAAATGTTAGCATGCTCGCCTTCTTCCTCTGAGTTTCCTCTGGTTAGTTTATTTCTGATGTAGTTGTTGGTGGCGTAGTGAACTGTGTAATTAGAAGCCGTCACCCCATTAGAAATTACAACAAACATAAAACAGAGTTATAGAGTTTTTGAAATAGTCAGCAGGAACTAAAAATATTCAAGCTTTACACGGTTTGTGTGTTTGGTGGTCAGCAGAAAGAGACACTTTTAATAAAAGGCATTAAATATTTATAGTTGCATCTGGTAAACCACTGGATTTAACTGGATAATACTGTAATGTTGGATTCTGACCAGTTGCATAAAGTGCAGACTACTGGACTTCATTCTTACATCTGGCTGAAACATGACTTGGAAGTTAGTTTTGTCTTATTTGAAGAATACTAAGATATTTACACTATAAACTAGACTAAAAATATTCTGTAATTTTTTGTGTTTTTGCAGTGTCTTACCTTGAGTTAAAGATTTTTTTAATGAAAGGAAGTCCTAGATGTAAATTTCTGTGAAGTCTGGCTGTTGTTTATCTGAAATAACTGTTGTATGAGTTTAATGTCAGCAGGCCAAACAGTTTTAGCATAAAGAAAGTTTAGAAGAGGCAAACAAACATTAACTGTTTTTCATAAGCTAAAGCTGTGAAGTTGGAACCAATGAAAACATTAAAGCATTGAGTTTTAGTTTTTTATGAGTGGGGCAAAGACTAAAGAAGCAATTTGAGAAAATCTTTCTGGAGCTAAAGTATTTTAGAGGTCACAACCATTTGTGGAGGGTTTCTTTTTATGACTCGACTCGATTTCTCAAAGGTCAACTCCGCTCACTTCCAGAAAGAAACTCCGTTTTTTCAGACTTCCTCAGCTGCTCCTATCGATGCTGTTTCCTATGATCTGAAGAACTGAAAATATATTTTATCTGGGATTGCTTTGCTGTGTGTTTTGGTAATGAATGGATTTCGCCTGTGAAGTTTGTTGTTTTGTGAGAATTAATTTGTGGTCGGGATGCTTTCCTGTCGGTGTCTCCAGGGTCTTGTGTGTTTAATGAATTGTTTACGTAGACTAACGGAGGTGTTTATTACTTGCCTTTTAAAATGTGAATGAATCATATGGAGCGGAAGCAGAGAACTAAATTACATCAATTAATGCGATAAACGATGTTTAACACATCAAGGGACACGGACACATTATGGGTGTTGGATAAGTGCATCACAGCGAGTTCAACCTCAACCAAAATAATTCAACATAATTAGAGATGCAGACTCTGTAACCCTGAGGTTACATTTAAGGCCATGAAGTGTTTTAATTACCTTTACTTTCGGACGTTTTTTTGTTGTGAGATATATTCAAAACAGGGCTTTTATTGTAGATTCCTTCATTTAAAGATACAAAGGTTACCCTTGAGACCAAAGTTTCTACTTGTGAGAAAAAGCGAGCATAGGTCACCTTCTCAAACTCCTGTATTAATATAAAAGTTACACTTTCCATATAACTTTATCTAAAGAAATCGAAATGGAAGATGATCTTCCTTCTACCAAACTTTAGTTCGTCTGAGGTCTTCCTAGCGATAAACTGTTTATCTTCCAAACATGGTTATGTGCATAAAGGCAGAATATTTCCATTTCAAAGCATGTTGTTTATTCACATAGACCTGAGTTGTGCTGTTGCAGGCAACCGCTCCACAAAGCCAGGCTAGAGCAACCTTTTCTGTAACTGTAGTGTCACCAATGATGTTCATGGAGCTTTAACTGGTTGTTGTGTTTTACTCTTACATACCTTTGAGCTAGTAGGACTGTTTTTGTACTGCAAGGTTCATTCAGTGTCATTGGTAAGGTTCACAGCCTTTAAGTAAAAGCAATATGTTTATTTTACTGACATGTTCATGCTTGAGTTTGTTTGGTAGGATATGCTGGTATTTGACACAGTATAGACGCCATCATCAACCTCAGTGGGTCAAACTGACCACGAAAATATTTGATTACACTGACTACTAGAAAATGTAGCTTTATATTGTTAGGCAAAAGATTAAATAATAAATATAGTACCTGCACAATGTGTACATAAGCTCACATGACTGAATAAAAATGAGATTTGTATTTTTTATTTTTACTTCTACTTAATCTCAGCGTAATAATTCAGTAAAATTATAGTTTGACTTGAATTAGATTAAGGCAATTCCTGTTTTCCTCTCTGAATCTCTTTCCTGTGACGTTCCTCCGCCTCATTTTACCTCATACAAGTGTCACTTTCCACTGTGAACGAGTTCTCACTGTTTACACATTATTTTCTTTCTTCACCAGATGATGTTTCTGTCATCATCTTTCTTTCCTCTCTCACATTTTTCGCTCCTCATTTAATAATGTTTTGTCCTCCGGTGAACTCTTGATGCTCCATTTGTTCAGTCTTTTTAAATGCAATTATTTGTTGCGCTTCTTTCAAAGCCTTTGCAACTAATAATGCTTTGCTGCTACTTTCTAGATTAATGCAGCCAATAACATCAACCACTGGGGGGTCGAACTCAACCAGGAAAAGATTTAAAGTTGAAAAATTGATATTATAAATTAAATTAGGGCAACTGAGACTCGACTAATATTTCTTTCTTTGTAGAAACAAACAGATAAGACTTGGGTCATTCAAGCAACTTTAAGTGTCGGTAAATGTAGCCTCATAATTTTCTTTACTTCTTGAAACCAACAATTAACCTCAAACTATAAAAAAACCCAGTTTAACTAGACAACTGGTGTAGAATGTGATTAAAGTGTAATTTTAATTTGTTATTACATTTATGCGATATGTTTTTTTTTTTTGTGAAACATTTCCTAAGTTTACTTAACACTTTTAATTACTGTTAGACTTAAAAGTCTTTATAATGAACCCATTCAAATCTCTTTTGTGCTGTGAAAACAATTTTTCACACATCTTTTTTATATTATTCTCATATAACTTCATAAAAAAATCTTTTAACTAAAACGTTCAGCTTCAAAGGAAAACATCTGGAATTGATCTATGTAAATTTGATGTTATTTTTAATTACCTTTTTTCTAGGTATACATCATACAAATTATTTTAAATACTTGAGTAAATGGAAAAAAACAACATTTCTGAGTCTTGGCATGAACTTTAGTGTTGAGTCTAACTGCTATAATCAATATAACTTTCCTTTCCAGTCGCATGGAGCACACGTTATTTATTTTTATTGTTAAATTAAAAGGTGCTTTGAGGGAAAAAAAATGTGAAAAAATCCAGCAACACATTTTTCCAGCTGAACATTGGTAACATAACAAACTAAGTTCATCATGTTTCTGTTACGCGTTGCTGTGAAGGCGCCTGGCTCTGCGCCTTTGCTTTTTGACAGATAGCCCTTATTTGTCCACATTATATGGCCTGTGAAATGTAAAGGTGAGCAGGATGTGTGGAGGTTGTGTGGTTGGGGTAGCTGTGGTGGTTAACGTTTGAAATAACGACCCATTCTGTTGGTCCAAGACTGTTAGAGCCAGCCGGGGCCTTTTTCTTTTGTCGGCGGTGAAAAATGAAGCATTTCTGAATCCACAGCACTCGCTGTGCTTCCCTCTAGGCGCCTCAGATACATTGAGTTAACATAAAGCAAAATTCAAGATGGGGGCGGCAGCGTTGACAAATGAAGTGCCTCCGTGTGTTTTGGAGGACAAATAAAGGGCCCTTTTCTTTTTTAGAAATAAGATTTGCTCCATGTTTGTTCCCTTCAGGCTCAGTTTTTCACTGTGGCTTGAATGTTTCTAAGAATGACGATGGAAGATGGATTTATTCTTGAAAACAGAATGATGTGAGCAAAGACCATTTACCTTCAGCCTGCAGACCATTGCTGCTTCATTCCCATTTTGTCACATTACGGCTTATTTTCGCACCGCGCTGCTTGTCAGCCTGAAAGAAAAGTCGCCGCTCTGTCTGATCACTGCACCTGGTCTGTTGCAGCCTCTTAAAAATGGATCCAATTTGGGTTTCGGCAGCGAGAGCTTGCTGGGGTACAAATGAGGCACCTCAGCTCGGCTGTCCACAAGCTGTGCTCTCATCCGACTTGGACTCATTTACAGTCTGCAGAAGAGAGGAAGAGCGGATGGTCCGAATAGCCGTTGGCTGCGTTTCGGGGAGACCGTGGCGTTTTGAGGTCCAGAGACTTGTGGGCTAATTAAAAGGAGCTTGCGGCCTGTGATGTAGTCACGCTCACTGGCTGCTATGGCCGCCACTCCAGGATGCCAGACAGACGGTCGCATTACTGTGCAGTTTCCTCGTTCCCTCCGGATGAAAATCATGTTGAACATTCTCTCATGTTTGTCTCTGAGAATGTCTGATTCTGTAGCAGCCATTAAATGTGTGTGCATGTAGGTGTGACACTGTGTGGGAGAGAGCCCGTCTATTAAAGCTTGCCCAACACTGAAACTTGAAGAGGTTTGGCACATTCAATTATGAAGATGCATCAAGGATCAAAGTCTTCTGTTGTTTCAGGGAGATGAGGGCTAAATCTGGCTCCAGTTTTGCATCTTTGACAGATTTTAGTCCTTTAAGCAATTAATCAAAGGGGCAGTATTATGTAAAATTGACTTTTGTGAGCTTTCCATCATGTTGTAATATTATTCCCTCATCAAGAACATACCTGGACATGTATGATTGAGAAATCCTTTAATCTCCCATGACAACCATTCTACTCTACAAAATGCTTTACACAGGAGCCCTGCCCCAGAAATCCCCCATTCAGCTCCTTCAGACTAGCCTGCAGTAATTAGCAAGCAACTGTTGAGCTCATTATAGGAGCTACTTCTCAGTGAAACTCTGGTAAAAATGTTGCTAAAGGGTTAATAGAGGAGCCATGTTGTGATGACTTCCTGCCCTTTTCAAAGCAATAAATTACTAAGTTGAATTTCTTTTCAGTCGTATTTGAAATAAATAGCATTTTATAACAATATAAATAAATATTAATATAATATAGTATAGTTGATTTTTCTATAAAATGTCTCTCTGTGACTGGGAAACACATAATAACATCCCTTTAAAGAGTTAATGGAGGAGCAAAGTTGTGATGACATCTTGAAGGCGGAGCTTCAGAAAGAGCAGGAGACAGATACCCAAATAAGAAACATTAAATTACAATGTCAATTTTTTAAATCATATTTGATATATTTATCATTTTTATAGCAACTGAAGCCAACATAGTTGCTTCATTGTGCTGCAAAATGGTACTATTTACCTGGAAAAATGCACAATACTTCCCCTTTAATGTTTAATAAAGCAACACTCCAGCACTGGCACAGACATTGTGGGACAGGAGCTCTAATACGCAGCATTTTGGTGTGACTGGACACAAAACCAATCACCTTAGATTGGTTTAAAAGCACATCACCTCTGCACCTGTAAATAGTCACTTGGGCGCACTTTAAGTCATTGGAGTTGGAGTAATTACCATGGAGAAACTGTGGTGTAGAAGAATTATATCACCACAGCCGAAAAGTCATGTTTCCTGTAAGTAAAAGTCAATTAATAATTCATGCTGCCTGCAAGAGTGAACTGATAGTTCATCACACAGAGCTGCTGTACTTCTCGGTGTGGGCTGAACTACTCAAGCATGGCGTATTTCTGCCCACTTCCCATTCCTTGTTGCTACAAGGTTTTAATGTGAGAGGAATCTAAAATCGAGGCAGAAGGGAAGGGAAGCCTCAGCGGGTTGTAACACCAAACCAGAAGTTTGTTCAGGTGTTTCCCAGCGAACAGACGGACAGCTGACAACGACAAACCAAGCCAGCTCCCATTTCCCACTGAAGGGAGCTTTGACAGAGCCATTAAGACATGTCGGCTTCCTGCGACATCACAGACAATACCTTCATCCTTCTTTGTCCAATATCTTACATGAATCAATCACTGCTGCATCTTCTTTCAACTTTAAAAGAAAAGCTAATATTTTTTGAAGCTGTTTTTATCCAGATTCATTAGATGCAAAATTTATTTCTACTTTTTTTTTTTTTTTGTAAGGAGACACAGACCATCCTATAAAGTTCACATCAGTGTTTTGTACAAGACTTTTGTAAACATATTTCAGAAGATTACTGATAACCTGCTTTATCCAAAACCAGCTCTGGAGTTTTTGGGACATTGTTCCTTAAAAAATCCCCAACTAAACTTAAACCATATCACAAACAGATGAAAAAATGAAAGAAAAATTTAAATCTGCCATGACCGTGGAGTAGCTGGAAAACTGTGTCCACAGTGACCGACACAAACTGGAAAAAAGAAACAGGACCAACTACAAACTCAGATAATTCAAGTTGAAATGAAATGTTATCTCCGCCCAAACACTCAGATTGAATGAAAGCAGTGTAGCCTGTATAGTTTGAAGGACATTCATGGTGGATTTTGTTGTATTTTTGGTAAATAATCATTATACCCTTAAAGAAGAAAATAATGACAATGACATTCCCACCCATGGTAGCAGATTGTAATCTTCTCAGGGGAACTGTGGTTTTTAGACAGTTAGAACTGACTATGCTTTGCCATTAGTACAGTATGGCATCTGATTTTCTCCAAAATACATTTTAAGGTCAAGACCTGCAATATCTCCACGCGTTGCATAAGGTTAGCAAAGAATCGTGCTCTGACAGATTGAAAGACTAATTGTTGAAGCTCTTTGGAGGAGTATGACAGCATCAAGACTTGCTATTTGCATATCCTTCATCTGCCTGGTGTGTCAACAAAGGAGGTTTGCTCTTTCTACTGCTGTATTCAGATGCAAAGCAAAGTGAATGTAATTATGTATGCTTTCTTTTTTTTTCAAAACATTTTGTTCTGGTTTTAATATGCTCTCTGTCATGAATTTCAATTGAAGTCTTTTTTGTTTCCCTTTACATTATTGGGTGAAAAAAAGACAACTGTGCAGGGTTTAATTGTATTTGTGTGGAAATGTGTTTTAATATTTGCCTGGCGGCAAGTTGGGTTAAAAATTCATATTTCATAAAGAGATGATTTGCAGCAGTAATGGCTCTTTTAGATCACCAGCACTGCAGTGGTGTTGCTGGCCTAAAGTGGCAAATGTTTGGGAAAAGATCCAAAAGACATCACTGCCTTTAAAATCTGCTCCACAAATCTAAAGTTCAGCAGTTTATCTTCAGCAAAGAGAAATAATAAACATGAAGGAAGTAGAATACGACTTGAACAAATCTATCAGAATATTCAACTAGTAGCATCAGAAAATTCTAGAATGTAAACACCAACATCTCCTTCACCTGCGTCCTCAAATAAATGTTTTCTAAAGTCTTCATTTCATATTCATTTCATCAGTAAATTTAACCAAGCAGGATTCCCAAAGCTCCGAGACAAACGAGCTTCAGCTTCAGCTTCTCCCCGGTGTGATTTAATGATCGTCAGGAAAATAAAAAGATAGATTTTTGTTTCTTCAAGTTATTAAAGCAAAACATTCAAAAGCCTGTTTGGTAGATTTCCTTCTGCTGATTAACACCAACAACAATATACACATGTGTAAATGTAGCACATTTATGGTAACTTCACAGATCATTCAGTAGAAACAAGAGCAGGTCTGGACTAGTTCTTGAACTTCACCTTTTTAATGTGCTGTTTTTACTCTAAAGCCTCGGTGTAATAAATGTTTTTGTCTGTTTTCTGATTGCAGTTAAACAAAAAGCTGATCTGGAGAAGGAAACTAAGCTCACCATCCTGGAGGCTGGAGTCGCTGATGTGAGTCCAACCTTTCGCTTCCTGTTTCCTCTCATAATTAGACTCGGATTTAAATGATTTTACTGCTATGGCACAAACTAGTGATTTAAAGATACATATGGAATGTAGATAAAATGCTCACATTGAATTTTTATTGAATATTGTTGAAGGAAGTGATTTTATTATTGAGTCAGAAAACTTTTTGTTTAAATGTGTGATTCTTATTGAGAGATTACTAAATCTGTATGATTATTTATTTATAGATTTAGATGTTAGGTGTATGTTGTAATTTATCTTTATAATATTATTATTTTTACCTCTGAACCACTGACCATAGCATAAATAAAACAACAAAATAAAAACCAAACACTCTTTGAAAGTAAGCAGCACCATCCTCAGAGTTCAGCTTCTCCCTCCTTCACGTTTCTCCTGCCATCTCCTGCACGGTTATTCTCCACCAGCTCAGCCGTAAATGGACTGCCGAGCGTCTGCTCTCCACTATTGATTCAAGAGTTATTTTGTAACGATGACGGCATGCTGTTCACCGTGCTTATATAGGAGGAGGGAGCAAGAAATGGTTTTAGAAAAGAAGGCTTGCAAGAGAAAAGAAAAAAGTTTGAGGGCTGAAGGGAAGGGATGGACGGAGGGTCTGCTGAGGTGATCAATACCAGGCAATTATTGCCAATCGACGGTATGTTGTAGGAGAGAAAACTATAGAAAGTCCTGTCATCTAAAGCTGCAAGACCAAAGGGAAGCAAAAATCTGCAGCTCCCAGCCTGCAACACAACATCCATCATACCCCTCACTCTGTGTTTATTATAGTTTTATCACATACTGTAAAGTGAGAATATTAGCATACTTCATCACACTGACAGGTTGAAAATAAAACAGATGAGAAGTTAGTTTCAGCAGTGGAGAGGAGGCCATTTGTTCACTCGCAGATTTGCAAACTGAAACTAAAAAAAGGCCCGTAGCTTTGAGCGTGGGGTTTATTTGGCAAGCACATGGGTGAGTTGTCGTTTTCCTGCACGATAATGGCCTGATGTAGTAGTAATGTGAAAATGTGTTATTCCAGTGAAGCGATAACGGGGTGAGCTGCATGCAATAAACCCGAAAAGACAAAACAGCTGAAAAGCAAAATTAATCATGATTTATTGCAGGGTTGTAAAAGTTTATGCACCTTAGAAAGAATCCGTGAGTAGGAGTTACCGGCTGAGCGTGAATCAACGTAACTGATGGACAATGTTTGTGCTCATCCACATGAAATATGACGTGAAATCTACACTTAGAAAATGTCATATTTGACTTTACATATTCAGCATCAGATTTCAGACTAATAGTAAATTATAATGTTATTAGCGACAAGGTTTAGGTTCTGCTTAAATATATTCTTTCCACTGCAAAAAAGTGGTTTTTGTTTTGTTTTTTTAATTTGCCTGATTAAAATGATTTTGCTTCATTTGTTGATTTCCAGTTTTAATCTCAAAATTTCCAATTTATTGTGGGCTGTGCGGATGGATGGATGGATGGATGTCTTTCTTTCTTTCCTTCTTTTTAAAAGTTATTTCCTTTCCAAGCTAAGCATAAGTTTCTATGCCAGGCATCACAAACTTTGGCATCAGTGAGCGGGTTTCAGTTAATTTCATGGAAAATGTGCAGCGGTGTCTAGTTTTTTGTTTTTTTAGTTTTTAATGTGGGTAATGATGACACACAGTCAGAACTGGCAGCAGACGAGTTTTAGAAATCAACCATGCTGTCACGTTTGAATAATTTTCATGTCTTGCTCGATATTCTGAGAGTGACTCAGCAAATCTCCTGCTGTTCATGATTCGTGACGCCTCTCAGATTTTTTTTCCAGACAGTTACTCTCTAAAATCTGTCATTCAGGGTTTTTCCGTTTTCACTTGGAGACTTAAGTATTTTTCATTGAGTGCTCTTTGTACCTGTGTTTTTTCTGTATTTTTGCCTCCAAGGCGTGAGCAGCTTGCCTGAAGAAAAAAGTCACTAAAAATTGTTATGCAAAATGTGAGTCTGCATGCATGCTCCTAAATTTGATTAAATCATATAAAGTTTGTGCATTATGATGAGCTTGCAGACTAAAGTGACAGAAGAAGCTGAATTTCCTTTTCTTTGACCTTCTTCCTTCAATTTATTCATTAATTTCCTTTATGTAATCATTTGGGCTTTCAATCCATTTAAATTGTAAATGGTGACATTTTTTGCATTCTATTTTTTTATATTGTTTTGCAATTGAACTTTCAATTCAATTGTAAATCAAATTGAATTTCAATTTGCAACTCTAATTCTATTTTCTTATCAGCCATGTCTGCAGTCAAAGTTCAGTTTTGCGTTGACACCTTTTTATGAAGTTGGAACTATTATAGTTATGAATGAAATAAAATTACACATTTTAAAGGCTAAAACAAAATGCTAAGTTTCAGAATCTTTCAACATTTTATTACCATAACCTTGAATGGATATAATGTGGTAATTTTTTCAGCGACTGAGGCTGTAAGGTAAACAAATGTTCTGGAATCATCCTCATTACCAACTAGATAGTTTATGTGCTGGAATTAATAGCATGTAAGAATAAAACAGGACTAGAAAATTTAGAAAAGCTGCACTGCTTGCTTTATTTTATAGGCTGGATTGTAAGCCTATAATCCTGATGCAAAAAGGATTGTGACCTTTTTGCATCAGGTCACAATCTTTTTCCAGTTACAAATACAAAAAATATAAAAATAATCAAAAATATGGAAAAAAAATATTCTCCTCTTCAAGCACCTGGTCCTTTCATCAGATCATGGTGAAATTATAAGAGCAGCTTCTGACTATATCAAAGAAAGATCATGTTCAAGACAGCATTACTGAAATAAAAGGTAATACAGAGGATTTCATTGCATTGCTACAGGTAATAAAAAGTAGCGGAGAGCGACTCATATCTATATAAAAACTATAACTGATTCATTTGACCATAGAGGGGATTGGCTGCAGATAGAAAATGTTCATTGCCATCTATATATAAACCACCGTCTTTTACTGATCTGAGTTTATTCTACGAAGACAGGACCCAGCAGGATGAATATTGGCAGATTTCACTTTGAAGAAGGTTTAACAGCTCATTCAAAATGAGCTTTTTGAGGTACACGTTTTAGAAATGAACAGTAATACATGCATGTGGTATCTGCAAATAGGTCTGTGAATGTGTCTCTAAGGTTTAAACTTTATGGTGAAATACTGTAAATACACAAATATTGGCATGATTTAAATTTGAACCCTTTACACCATGAGACCTCCTCAGACTTTATGCAGACTGACTTGCTCTTAATTTGTCAAATATTCAGTATACAACAAAAGCGTTTTGTTTTAGGTTTTAACACTTGCTATATAAAAAAAGATTTGATAGTAATATAACCTAATATAAGAATTGTAAGCAAAACCAAAGATTTGACCAAAGTGGGTGGAGAGAAGAGACCCTGACGAAAAGCAAAACCCCTTAAACTCAATTTATCTGCAAAATTACCTTTTAAATAAGACAGAAATTGTCTTATTTAGTTTGTAGCTTATAGTTTATTTTTGCATTCCTGTGGTTTCATCCTGTCTGGAGAATATATTGTGTTGAATAACGTCTGTTGTTGGTTGTTTTGCTCGAGCCACAATGAAAAAGCTCCGTGATGTTTTTACAGGAAGTATTTTCCTGCCTGTGGTTTCGAAGGTTGGGATGATGGTATCTGTTGTAATGACACACTATTGTTGTTTGCAGCATGAAAGCAGAGCTGGATTTGAAAGAGCATATTCATGAAGCATCGAGACCCGGATCAAGGCTGTCTGTTCGCCATGTCGCTCTGCCCTACCTGCAGTTTTTGTCACAAAGAAATAAATAAATAATCGAAACCCAAAACAATGACATGCAGACAGAATGCAAAGGAGACCGAATGTACATGAGATTTAGATGTGTGTGTGATGGAGTGAGAGTAACCCTGAGTGTTTTGTGTGGGTGTTTTTATTATTTTTTTCACATGCACTCTGCACTCTTTTATCCTTGTGTTTCGCTTTCTGTAGATATTCAAATGGGTTCATGCGAAAATTAGATGGAGAGGCTGTTGAAGTGTTGGTTCTCCTTTCTGTCTGCAACCAAAAAGTCTTTGATATGATAATGGCAGCTCGCCACAGGGGCACTAAAGGCCAGATGCATTCAGAGATTCAACCCAGGTGTCTGTCAAATTCTGAGCTCTACCTGCTTACAAGACACAGAGAACGGAAGCAGTCTGAAACATAACTTTTCTGTTAGTTTCTCAAAATCTTGTCATAAATCTTGTGCAAAATCTGCACTGTTTTCCTGTGAAATGAGAGTCACTGTAAACCATAACGATATGTAACTCTTTGTAAATGTTACACCACTGTTTGTTTACCAATTAGCTGCTGTTTTGGAATTTAACTGAGAAGTTGTTGATGTATGCCAAGATTTCTGCTAATAGCTATTTGGGAACCAACTTATTAATGCTGTAATTCAATAAAATGGTTTATAAACTAAAGAAATATGAACAATTTACAGGCTTTAATAAGAGCACTGGGTTAATGCTTGAGCCCTTTTGTGCCTGATCTATTTGAAAATGGTCAGATAGTGTAGATGCATGCATGATGTATGTGGGCTGCCTTCCCACTATTGTTGTGCATCTTTAGCAAAATGGCAACTGTCTTATGATCATCTTCAACCCATGAGGCAAAATGTATGTGCATTTTCTGTGAGCCTTGCAGACTCCATGCAAGCCGATACTATACATTTTTTGTTACAAATGTCTTCATTTCCAACAATCGGATTGGGTGTGAGGAAGCTTGGTGAGCTCGCTGGATGCCTAACTAACGCACAACTGTTAGTGTGGCAGAGTGGCTGCTCTGCTTCCCTGTGAAGGTTTGTGCTAACGCTATTGTTTCTGCACTAAGTAAAAGTACAAAGTCATAAAAATGTATTTTTGTGCAGACAAGTCTGCCTAGTACACGGGGTTAAGTAACCAGAGAGACTGATGGTCGTCTCCTTCCAGGACTCCTTCTGATGTGTTGTAGTCTTTATAATCTGCTGTCTTATCTCGCTAGCTTATCTCTTTGATCTCGCCCATGATGTTGGAATGGCAGAAATTGATTTTGCGGACATAAATATCATAGATTGACTGAGTGATTAATCTGTAGGCTGCATGGTTGTTAGCATAGACGGTTTCTGCATAGAGACTCTGAACCCGTCTGGCCCAATCTGAGCTGGAATGCAGATCGGGTTGCAGCTGATCTACCATTACCGCCCAAAAGGATGTGATAAAAAAAGCCGACTTACATGTCATAAATATGGAAGTACTATTTGTTCTCCATGTTCTTTGTTTACTTAGAAGACTCTGCAAGTCCAGCGCCATCTTTCTTCTACCTGTTCTGCATTCTACTCAGCAGGTTCAGCTCACACTGTTGTGACTGTGAGCTATGCTTCAGCAGACCAGCTTGTTGCTTTCAGAGGCTGACGGGCGCCCGCTGGTCTTTCTGGCAAACAGCCTGGCACAACAGACATCTGCTGTGCAAAGCTCACACCTCCTTTTCCTTGTGGCACAGGTGCTAAATAGGCTGTTAGGCCCAGTGCAGGTCACCTGGATAGTTAAAGTAGGAAATAAAAGGCTATATTTTCAATGCGCCTAGAATATTTTTTTTTTCTTCCCTTACATAGCTTGCTTCAAAGAGGCTGTTCAAGCTGAAAAGTGTGTGTAGTGGCAGCAGCATTGAGCCTGGTATTATAAACCTGTAGACTCAGTGGAGTGTCCTGAATATTAAACTGTGATTTTAGCTGGACAACGCACAGCATTAACGCTTCCTGTAAATGCATCACTGAGCAAATGGCTTGGTGATCTAAAATGGCCTGTCTCATCAGTAACGAGTCACGCTTGATTGACCAGGAGTATCTTGGTTTGGTAGGAGTCTTATATTGTGGTTAGGCCGCTAAATAATTACAATGTCACTGTGTTGTAAGAAGGCCTTCACCAATTACATCCAAAGTTTCCTGCATGCATAAATAATTGCATCAGGATTTAATCATGCGATTCTTAGAATATCTTTGGGTTCGATGTTCATGGCATCTGGGAAAGGATTAGAGCCACTAAAAAAGAATCTGACATTTTTTTGTCATAATTAAAAATTTTCTCCTATTTTGGCTTTTCTCAAAATTCTCACTTTAATCTCAGAATTTTTTTTTTTTTTGTTTCCTGAATTCTTTCTTCAACCTTGAAGTAAGAAATCTAAGGAAAATTTTTGAGTACACAAGCCAGAATTCAGAGAGAGAGAGTTGGAAATCTGAGGAAAAAAAGTCAAAATTCTGGAAAGGAAAAAAAATCTGAGATTAAAGTCAGATTTTTTTATTCAGCTCCCTGATATTTCTTCAGTATCTCACAGTACAACTTAGGTTAGAATTGTTCTCAGAATTCTGACATTTGTTTTTTTAGAATTGTTACTTTAATCTTCTGATATCAAAAGTCAGAACTCTGAGAAAAAAGTAGTTTTGTAGTTTGTAGTTTTGAGTCTAGATGGACATCTTTGATTTTTAGAATGTTTTAAGGCTTTATTAACAGATTTTTTGGAAGCTCTGAGCTGTGTGGATGCAGCCAGAATGAACATTTTGGGCTCCGCCTCCAAACGTATTCATACCCCAAAGTTCAAAATGTTTTGTTAAATTTTGTATAATTGATCAACATGAAGTAGTTCACAACTCAAAGGAAAATGATAGCTTTCAGCATTTTCACATATAAAACCCTGAACAGCGTTATTTTTGCATTAATAAAAAGAAAATCCAGACCAACCAACAACTTTTAAGTCATTAAATTTGAAACAACAGAACAAAACGAGATGTACACTTCTGCACATTTCAGAAATGAAAATGTGCAGAAGTGTAACTTATGCAAGTATTTGTCATAAGCTGTTGGGTTTTTTTCACTGAACACCTGCTTTGCTTAAATCCTCCGGTTTTCCAGCCGCAGCGTCATTCTCCACGCACTGCGTGGCATCTGCAGCTGAAGGTTCCTGCTAGCTGGGAGGCTGCTTGCTCATCTGCATAGCTCATACCGGACTCTGGCCGTCTGACTGGAAGACACAGGCCGCTGTGCTCCACAGGTGGGCATGAAAGGGATTGTTAGAGCCTGCAAGGCTGAGCCGTAATCACCGCCGCCCACAACAGCAGCCATTACAAGCTCACCGGAATATTGCTGCCTCCGCGGGCTGATGTGTGCTGCCACCCTGCAGCTGACGGAGCTGATGTGCAGCGGTGGAGTGATCTGTTTGTACAGCTGTGGTGTGGGAGTGTGTGCAGGCGGTAATGGACAGAGGTGCCTGTGGAAATGTAGAATGCATCTATGTACATAAAGGCAAACTTTGCTGGAGAGAAGCAGGCACGTAAACAATTCAGTGAGACAAATGGAGGGATCATAAATACAAGCTGGGAAAGTGATTCAAGTTTTCATTTAATTTTATTGTTTAACTTTAGTTTAAAATGTTTGTGTTTATGCAATAAAACTGCATAGACATATTTTTTGTATGTTATTTTGGAAAAAGATATTCAGTAAATAAGCACTGAATAATGAAATTAACCTACTCTAGCAGGCTGCTCTGAAATTCATACATTGAATTCGTGCAGCACTGGCTGCAATTATTATTCAATATTTGTTTTAATCTTGCAATACCATTAAGTTATCACAAATGGATTAATGTTTGTTGGTGTAGCTTTTTGAGCTTAAAGTCTGATACCAACATAATTCAAATTCTCTTTTTTTTTTTTAACTTTATTTTTATTTATTTTTAACACCACATGTCCACACTAACATTCTTCTGTCTCTTACTGACATATATCTTCTGCATTATAACTTGACAAAAGAAGATGAGACAGCAAATGTTCTAACAAATATAACAATGACTACATAATAGAGATTGACAGATCGACGGATAACAGCAAAATAAGATAACAGCACATGATTAAATCCCCCCTGAGGTAAGATGGTCCACACATTCTTAAGCACCAGGGTATTTTTACACACGAGTGCAAAAGGGCAATCCTGTAAATGTGTCATTGAATTAATAATGGTATGACAGGGCTCCACCTTATATTAAAAACTGTTTTTTGAAGCCTTAGAGAATATGTGATTCCTTCCATCAGATAAATGTCCCAAACTTTTTGTATCCATGTGTTATATGTAGGAGGCCCTGGCTTCAGCCACCTGATAGTTATACATTTCAAGGCTGCTGTGAGCAAGATACTTAGGAGATATCTATCACCCTTCCTGTCTATTCCATCGGGTATTACTCCCAAAACTGCCACCAAGGGAGTTTTTGGAATATTTCTCCTGAAAATTATCTTGAGAGCTTCAATAATGTCCTCCCAGAATACACTTAGTTTAGGACAGGACCAAAAGATATGCATATGATTCGCATCCTGCGTCCCGCAGTTCCTCCAGCATGAGCTGGGTTGTGTTGGGCCCATTTTACTGGTTATTGCTGGTGTTCTGAAAAACCAGACTATTACTTTCCATTTGAATTCTCTCCATGAATTAGAATTTGTTGTTAATTGTGCTTCAGTACATATTTCTTTCCATGTGTCCCCTGCTATTGACTCCTGCAGTTCAGTCTCCCATTTATGCTTCATGTTTGTGGAATCGTGTACATTCCTGGACATAAACAGGTCATATATTTTACTAATTACTTTATTATTTCCCTTTCCCCCTTGTATGTCCATTAGGAAATTTTCTATAGGTGTAGATTCATGAAGTTTAGTCCAATTGTTGTGTGTCGTCACAAAGGTTCTAAGTTGTAAATATCTATAGAAGTCCGTCTTAGGGAGACCAAATTCTCTTTTCATCTGCTCAAAGGTTTTGAAATTTCCCTCATTAATTAATTGATAGATATAAGATAGTCCATAATTAGACCAGTTTTTGAACCCAGAATCTAAATTGTTTGGTGCGAAAGTCTTCATAAATCCTATACTTGATAAAAGTGAAATTTGTTTTACTAACTTAAAAGCCGTTTGTATTTTATTCCAAATTTTGAGGGTGTTTTTTGTCCAGATTGTCATTTCTTTTGCAGGAGCATCTAAGAAAGGTAATGTTTGCAGTGGTACTGAGCATCTGCTTTCCTCTATTTCCAGCCATCGAGTATCTGCACTATTCTGTAGCCATACTAATAAGGGTTTAAGTTGTGCAGCCCGTAATAATATTTTAAGTTTGGAAGTTTGAGGCCCCCCCTGGATTTAGATAACTGCAGAGTTTTCAGTCTGATTCTTGGGCGCTTTTTTTGCCAAATGAATCCAGTTATCATTTTATCTAAGGTGTCAAAGGTAGATTTGGGAATCTCCACTGGCAGCATCTGGAACAAATAGAGCAGTCTTGGTAAACATTCATATGAATACTTTCAACACGACCTATCAGAGAGATAGGGAGAGTATCCCAACGCTCCAGGTCATTTTTAATGGCTCGTAGAAGTTTGTTATAGTTTGCCTCATAGAGGTCACATAGAGATGAAGGTATTTGAATACCCAGATATTTGATACCATTCTTGGGCCACTTAAAGCCACTCTGTACTTTTATGGAGTCTGAAATTGTGCAATTTACATCCATAGCTTCTGTTTTTTCTATATTGATTTTGTATCCTGAGTGAAATCCATATTGAGAGATGATCTCTTTTAGGTGGGGGATTGTTGATTTAGGTTCCGTCAAATACAATAATACATCATCTGCATATAATGAGATTTTGTGTACTTCGTTGTTAATTTCTATCCCTTTAATATTAGCATTAACTCTAATGATTTGGGCTAGCGGTTCAATACTAATGGCGAACAGAAGGGGTGAGAGCGAGCACCCCTGTCTGCACCCCCGTTCTAATGAAAATCTAGCAGACCTAAAGCCATTAACTTTAACTGCTGCCTGTGGGGAGGAGTAAAGTGTTTGCACCCAGTCAACAAAATGTGGACCAAATCCAAAACGTTTCAAAGTATGAATTAGATATTTCCAGGACACTCTATCAAACGCCTTTTGGGCATCTAAGGAAATGATTGCTGATTCAATCTTTCTCTCTTTTTGAACACTTATTAGGTTTAGTAATCGCCTTAGATTATCAGCATAGTACCTGCCTACAATAAATCCTGTCTGATCGGGATGTATGATTTGGGTGATAAATTTGTTAAGTCGTCTTGCTAGGATTGCTGTGAGTATGCGTAAATCTGTGTTCAGTAGTGATATAGGCCTATAGGACCGGCAGTCTGTAGGATCCTTGCCCTCTTTGTGGATTACTACTATAGTGGCTTCTGTCCAAGATGGTGCCATAGTTTTGGATTTTAAAGCATGATGATATGCTTCTAATAGCAAGGGAGCTAGAAGATCTATAAAAGTTTTATAAAAGTCGTTGGCGAATCCATCTGGTCCTGGACTTTTGTTGTTCTTAAGTGATTTAATTATCTGCTTGATCTCCCATTCCTCAATCGGTTGATCCAGTTCCAAAGCCACCTCATCAGTTAAGTGGTTCAATTTTATGTTATTTTAAAAATCAGTGAGCTCTTGGTCATTATTACAGGCATCGTTGTTCGTATATAATAATTTGTAAAATTTTGCAAAGGCCTCTGCTATTTTATCAGGTCTTGTCTCAATAGTCTCTTGGGATTTTATTTTATGAACCATGTTGGAGGACTGTCGTTTCCTCAATCTAAATGCCAATAATCTACTAGCCTTCTGGCCATATTCATAATATTTTTGATTAGTGAACCTCAAGTAGCTCTCTACTTTATCTGACAATAGACTGTTTAGTTGTCTGCGGGTTGCATTTAATTCTTTCATAATTTTAGCTGAAGAATGTCTTTTATGTTTAAACTCTAATTCTTTGATTTTGTCCTCCAAATCTTTTTGTTTAGCATTCTTCTGTTTTTTCCTCACAGATGTGAAGGAAATTATGCGGCCCCGAAGGAATGCTTTGGCACAATCCCATATTATCAGAGGTGTTGTTTCTGTAGATGTATTAGTTTCTAGATATATCTTGAGCTCCTCTCTAATAAATGCAATGAATACTTTGTCGTTAAGCAGGGACATTTAGATGTTTAGATGTTAACCTATGTCCTATGTCCCATTTTAATAAGACAGGCGCATGGTCAGAAATAGTAATAGGTAATATTTCTATATCTACTATTCTATGTAGTTTGACTTTGGGGTAAAGAAATAGTCGATCCTAAAGTAGGATGCATGACTACTTGAGTAGAAAGTGAAGTCTTTAGTTCTGGGAAACCTGCTTCTCCATATGTCTGCAATTCCTGTCTCTATAATCTGATATTTAAGCATCCTACTCATTGTAGAGAGTGGGGTTTTTGGAGTGGGTAATCTGTCCAATATTTGTGACAGAGTACAGTTGAAGTCCCCACCCATCAACAACAGCCCAGTACTGTGCTGTAATATTACCTTAAACAGTGATTTTATGAAATCAGGCGCATCCGTGTTGGGTGCATACACATTTACGAGCGATACTTCAGTGCCATCAATTGTACCATTAACTAATACGTATCTTCCCTCTGTATCCCTATGTAGCAGTGTTTGTGTTAAGTTAATCTGCCGGTGCACAAGTGCGACAACACCCTTTTTTTTCCTGACCAGTGGGATGAGTAGAAAGCCTTATCTGCCCAAGATTTTTTTTAAATTTTTCATGCTCTGTATCAGATAGATGGGTTTCTTGCAAAAAAAAGCAATGTGACAGTTAATTTGTTTTAATTGATTCAATATTTTCTTTCTTTTGACTGGATTGTGGAGCCCTTTTACATCGTAAGTTATGATTTTAAGTGGGTCACCCATTATCTCTATATGATCTATGTTTTGACATCTCAGAATATAACATGAATGGCAACAAACCCTTTATGCATAACACTCATACCTGTGTGGGGTCTAAGGAATATGTACACAATGTACACAGAACCATACAGAGAGGGATAAAGCAAATTTTTGACAACTGTAATTAGCATTTCTAGACACACAAAATGAGTATGAACAAGAAATGGAACAAAATGATAATAGTAACAGAAAGAAAATAAGTTTGCAAAACAAGTTTGCGCAGGATCCCCGGAGAACAGAGGGATCAGAACTAGACAAACATAGAACAGGTAAATACAATGTTTAAATACTTGGGACATAGTCCCCAGCAGCTAAAATAAGCCGCTAAAGTGCACAACCAAGCTTGAATGTATGTGCAGTGGGTGCGCTTAGATATGTATACAAGGTGGGAATAAGCAAAAGTCATAAGGGAGAAAATAATATAGCCACTCAAGCTTCAAGTATACAAGCTCCTGCAAACCCTGAAAAAAGGACTTAAAATAAAACAGCTATTTGCTCGAATCCTTAAAATCTATAGATTTATCTTCATAAAACTTATAAAGAGAGCTATATGAAAGTTAGCCATAACAATAAAAATATTTTTCTAATATTGGCACTGTGGGCTCACGGTACCTTTATTCGACTGTCTCTGTTGGAGTAATATTGTTCCGGACATATTCCATGGCCTTTTTGGGGTCAAGGAACTCCTTTTCTTCATTATGATATGTAATCCGAAATCGGGCCGGATAGAGGAGGCCGTAGCGGACCTCCTTATTGCCCTGCAGCGCCCTCCGTGCCTCCGTGAAGGTGGCTCTTGCTTTGGCTACGCTGGCGGTGTAATCGGGGAAGAAAGCAACGCGGTGCCCATTATAAAGAAGCAGAGCTTTACCTCAGGATCTCCGCCGCCCGTCATGATGTAATTTCGCGATGATGACTCTTGGTGTCTCACGGTCCCTGGGTCCTCTCCCGGTGAGTGTGCGGTGTGACCGGTCCACCTTTATGTCTCGATCCATCTGCTTCTCTTCTCTAATGATTTTTGCCACAGCTTGTGGGGAGCCGGGGCGTTCTTCAATGCCCGCTATGCGGATATTGGATCTTCTCATTCTCCCCTCCAGATCTTCACATTTATATTTGAGCGTTGACATTTCCTTCTGTAAGCTTGTTACAGTAGACTGCAGTGAGGTGACTTCGTCTGACCACGTTGATAGGCCACCCTTTAAGTCCTGAACGTCCGTCTTTATAATATCCACTTCAGCTTGTATGGTCTTTGAGCTGTTAGCTATTTCGGAACGGACCGCTTGCAGTTCGGATCTTATGGCTTGAAAATCTTCCGCTAATGCGCCTTTAAGTTCGTCTCTTATCACTTTAGCGATTTCTCCTCTCAGTGATGATAAGATGTCCGCTTTCATTTCTTCGTTACTCATGTTTGGACCATCAGTCCCAGTGGTTGTCTGTGGGTCCGCGTCGCCTGTTGTCCGTTGTCTCGTGGTCCTAGCAAGCCTTGTAGCATTAGCGTCGCTTCCGTAGCTATACTTTTGCAGTTTTTCGGCCATTCAGAAGATTATGTTCGGGTTGTCCAGCTGTTTATGACCTTAAGGTTTTCTCTCCAGTTTTCCACAAATATTAACGTGGTTAATGCTGTTTTTTTAATGTAATTATTACGGATTTTGCAGGAGCTCTGAAAAGTACGTCTTACGCCATATCTTGCTCCCAAATTCTCATTTAAACAAAAAAATAAAATAAAATAAAATCTTCTGGGGCTCAATTTTTGTGTGTAAAGCTTATGCCATTGTGCATTTGTCCTGTTGTTGTAGACTTTATTCATGTTTTTTTTATGGAGGCGTTGCATGTTGGAACCATTGTTCTCTCTGGTTTTGGATGCCGTGCAGCTGGAAGGATTTCTGCTCTCACTTTTCTACTTTATAACACTTGATGCTTAACCTTGACAACAAGGTGTTGTTTTTACGACTGGGAGCAGCTGATTAGCATCTCAAACGCTCAAATAATACCTGACCTATGACCCCGAATCCCAGGGGAGTTAAAAGGAGACAAAGAGGAAGTTCAAACCATCTCTGTTTATCATAACGGGCTTGAATCACATCCTCAACTACTTCTTCCTCGTTTTCTAACCAGACAGAGATTTAAAGTGGAACAGCAAAAGCAAATGAGTCAGATTAGCAGTACTTTATAACTGATGGTGTCAACCAGAACTTGTTACTTTGGAATATTGTCTCTGCTGCCTGAGAGCAACAGTTATTAGTCAGAGGCTACGTCAGGTTTGTCGCCAGACTGATTGCTACTGGGGATTCTTACTTCACCTCCATAACGACTCATTGAAGATACAGAGATATGTAGAAAGACATACATAGATATTAGTTAATTTAATTTCACTTTAGCATGAGCAAAAATATGTTTTGATTTGATTTCAAACATGATGAAAACACATGGCACTCTCCAGCAGTGTTATCATCTTTTATATCACAGTTTTCTCTATGAATTTAGTATGTTTCTAGATCATCTGTTTCTTAGCCAGTCTGCCGTCTTCACCTCATCACAGTTTGGGTCACAGGGCAGAAGATCCATTAGGGAACCCCGAAGATCTCTCCACCCAGGAACACTCCATCACATTCTGGGTGATCTGAAGGTGCTCTAGAGCTTTAAGGGATAGATGTCCCCTGCAGTGAGTTCTGCATCTGTCTGGGGTCTCCCTCAGTAGGATGAGCCTGGAAAACCTCCAAAGGGAGGAACATAAAGGTGCCTTATAAGAGCTGCGTTCTTACATGGCAAATTGGTCTCAGGGGAGGGGAGCAATCCATTCAGCTCTGACAGCGGGCCGTGTAGATTGGTGAACCTCACTTGCATGAAGGAGACCGGGGAACCGACATGGGGGAGGGGAACACGCCCGATTGCTTGATGGTCAAGCTTTGACTCCTGGATCTCTACTCCACCCAAGCGACTGAATAAACAAAAATGTTGGAGTTCATTTAGGATGTTTGTGTTGGTTTGTGACTGCTGTCATTTGATTAAGGAGCGTCTATTATTCTTTATAGTGGTATGAGAGAGACAGTTTGAACGCATTTGACTCGTACTGTACTAAATTCTTGATTCATTCTTCATTTATGTGTTCTGTAGTTCCTGAAGTCCAGTTTAAACCTAAATCTAAGTTTTTCTCTTTGTTATACGAGTTACTTAGAAACACATTCCTCCTAAACTCAGAGTTCAGTTGTTTAGCCAAAAAAGAACTGAAGTTTTGATACTTGCCTAAAATGTGTGAAAAAAGTCAAAAGAATATCTGACAGGCCTTGAGAAAGTCTGGAAAACTATTACGATAAATTTAAAAGACTGAAAAGAAGATCTGATTGCTGGGAAACAAAAATATAAAGATGTTTTTACAGCAAACTATTAAAACACACTATTGTTTATATAATATAATAATAATCTTTTTTGCTTATTTGAGTTTGTTGCATAAATATTTGCTAGTTCAGCTTAATCTTTCTTTGCATGTTTGAAACGCAGCTAAAGGGTGTTTTTATGTATTTCAATCAATGTTCAATGAAACCACAATGAGCGGCGTGCTAATTGCCATTTGGAGTTAAGTATGATCTTGGTTGCGTTTGCTCATATCTGTTTAAATGACCTATCATTTAAACAGATAAACATCAGTTTTTCTTCTTCTGCTGTGCAGCTATGGACCGCTTTAGACATTTTACTTCAGGCTGTCACATTCCAGTTTGCTAATGTAGCCGTTTCATTTGCAGCACGAACAGCTTCCAGAGTTATTAACACTCATCTATTCTCAGGTTATCACATTACTGTCAGCTCCTCTGTTTTCCTGCTGAAGACAATTGGTAGAAGATTGATATCTGTATTGATGATGGTTCAGTTATTCACTCTGATGGGTCTAATCTGATTCACCATTAGGCCTTTTGGTACTTTAACCAATAAGAACAGGCTTAACGACACCTGTAGTGGGATTACAAAAAAAAACCCAACAATAAACAAGTGAATATCTTTCCTTTATGTTTTAGAAATATGTTCTAATGGTGATGCTCATCTATTGGGTTAAAGGCAAACAGGCAGAACATTTTAATGTTAGTTTGAGTAATTAAAACCAAAAGCTAGTATTGGTGTTCTTGAACTCTGCTGCACTGTACCTTATTTCTCACAGAATGTAATTACCTTTTTTAAATGTCTATTTTATTTTATTTTAGAAAGCTCAGTTTTTGAAAGACATTAAGAACCATGTAAGGTGGGATAAAATATTGGAAAAAGGCAATAAAAAAGCTAAAAGAAATTCAAGACCAGATCAGAAACACTATGAATGGCATCAAAAAATCTTTAAATGGGTTAAAATTTTGTATTTGAAGAGGTAATTGCAGATCTGTAATTAATTGAAATGGCGTATATTGACAAAATAAATGTGTTCAATTCAAAAACCTTATTTGCTCCTCAGTTATAGAAAAAATAGACATTTGAGCTCAACTATTGTTTTTAATCTGTCATTTAAGTTTTTCAACCATCAGATTAGGGGAAATTGCTATTTTTCAGTTTTCCAGAGTTTTAGGAACTCTTGATCAATTATAAAGCTTCTCTGGAAATATGGACTGAGTCAGACACTGTTACAGCAATTTACACTCTAAAGTAAATGTTGATACTGGTAAACATCTGAAAAACACTTGAAAAACAGATTATAGATCTCAACAATGAAATGAATGATAAAAATAATGACATATGTTATTTATAATCTAACAAAGGTAACAAACAATGAACTGTAGGAGAATTTAATCTTGTATGACTGATTTCATTAATCAGTAATGTTTCTTTGTAGCAGAAAGACTCAGAGTTTTCAAAGTATGACCTCCCTGCCAGGCTGCTAACATTTCTGTCCTGGTAATCTGTTTTTATGTTGGCAGATGCAGGCGATATAAAGGGGCAACAAGTGCATTTTCTAGATGATAAATCAAAACAAAGTGACCAAACTTTTGTTTTCTTGTGGGCATCTGATGTTAAAGTTGCTAGAACTGTTTAGCCTTTACAGAGAGGTTTATTATTACGACAGAATAGCACAAATGGACGCCTTTAACAGTGTCTTTAAGCTTTTAGACGGACTCAACAGTCTTCACCTGACCTAAAATGAGTTTTGAATGCAACCATTTTGTTGTTGAAAAGTGTACATTATCATCTGTGTACCAGTTCTTGACTTCATTACGAAGCTCAGGGTGAAACAAAGTGAGTGGTAATGCTGTGAAAATTCTGCTTTTATGCTTTTCTTGAACCACTAAGACATCACATCTGTAATGGTCCTTTTTTTAAAAGACAGTTTAATGCACCAGACGTTATTGCACTCCAACTACCTCCGCTGCTGTTTTCCGAGCAGTTTTGCAACTTTAAAAGTGCACTCCAGGCAAACAACACGGTGCCAAATAATGTTTTCGATCGAGCAATCTCCCACAGGTCTGACCTTGGCAGCTTTTATCAGGTGATGAATACTTTCAAAAGATTGCAACGGCTGGTTTATAGCCAGCCTCCATCCAAATACTGCAATTCTCTCTGCCTTAACCTTCCTGCCAATAAAAAGGAAGATAATACTTGATTGTAGATTTCATCGCATTGATAGTTTCATCTAAATTGGAAAAAAAAGAGAAGAACATTTAACTGTTGATGGAGCTTTATCTGCTATCTCTTAAAGGACATCTGTGGCTCTTCCACATTTAAATTCCCGTTCCTGGACACATTCTGCCTTTCCTCTGTTGGATCCAAATGTTTGCAGCAGTAAATAAAACGTTTGTGTTTTGATAAAGCTTAAACAGCCAGTATCGAACATTCAGCAGCCATGAAATGAGAGCAGTGATCAGCGTGATGGATGACTACCTGTCTTCTAGGTGTCTGTCACAACCGAGTGATTGCCGTCAATTAGAAAACTCCACGAGGGAAGGCTGATTAGAGAATTAACTGCAGGAAAGATAAAGGCTTGCTTGGCGATGATTCTTCTTGTTTACCTGATACTTACCAATAGAAAGCCAATTACTTTATTTCAAAGTTTACTTCAGATAAACTCTAAAGGACAAGATGTGAATTCCTCTAAAATAAATCAAACAACAGGTTACTTGGTTTGCTTTTAAATGTTTTACTTGTAATTTCATGAATTAACAGCTGAATAATTGATTTTGATATGGGTACGTTTCATTGACAGCATTCACTGTTTGTATTCCCCAGAAAATGTTGTCTTACCGTAACTTTGGACTTTCCAAAAGGCTGTTACTACTTCCTAATACACCATTTTTTAAAATCAAAAGACGCTGAAAGCTCAAAGGAATGAAACAGAGCAACTGTTCTGATACGTTCAGCTTTCCTGATGCCATTGAATCTCAGCCTGAATGAACTGCTGACATGCCTTCATAGAACATATTGGGATCTTTTAAATTTGCTCTCTGCTTGCTTTCTGGTTCCTCTGATTTCTGAAGGTAAATATTCTTTCCAATCTCATAGACTCGCAGCTAATCTGCAAACATAAATCATCAAAATATCAACGGAAACATTCAAAAAGCTGATCAGCAATGGACTGATTTCCATTGATTTAAGGAGGAGGTACATTAAAGTGCCACTCCACTGCAACTTCAACCTGAGAAATTTGTTGTCTTGCCTTTAACACATTGCTAAGGAAGTTTGTGAAGAAAGAAACTGTAACTCTAAAAAAAAAAAAAAAAAAACAGTTTCTGGCAACAGTTTCTATCTAAATCATGAAGCCAGAAACTTTGCCAAGCCTACCGACTGAGCTGTGATCGTTGATAGTGAAATTAGAGGTTTAAAGGATTGTACTTGCTTTCTTTGGAAAACAACTCTAAACTCTTTGAGCTGCATTCAAAGGAATACAAGTTGTGGTGTTTACTGCTGAATATCAAGATTCATTTCCTCTTCTTTTCAGCGTATTTGATCCTAAGTTTTATGTGGCGCCTCCTTACGAATGAGGATAATAAATGATTCAACTAAAGATTTGCCTCAGGATAGAAATTTCACTTTAGCTGAAAGGCAAGGAATTTCATTGGATGAAACAGTCATAACTCACTTTCATATAATAAATGTGATTTCATTCACTATTCTTTCCTGAAGTTGCTGCGAGCTGCCAAAACTAAAACAAGATTAAAACAAGAAGCACGACCAGATTTATGCTCGTCGTCAGTTTGCCAGACTGATGCGATCGAACCCAATGACGTAAATCTTGGATCATTAGAACTTGAAGTTTATTCCTTTGTAATGTATTCTGTTTTAGAGCATTAAAAGCCAAACAGTACCCACTCTGGGGATCGCTCAATTGAATTTTCAGCTTCTTCCATCATTCCAGCTCTTCTCTGGCTTGGATCACACCAAAGAGTCTGGCTGTAAATCTCTCACCACCTTGTCCTGACACTTTTTCTCTCAGCGACTGCTGGCCGCCGGCACGTGCGTCTCATTAGCATTGGCTCGGTTTCCCCAGATTAGCAATAATTAAACTGTGAAATTGGAGCCGTTACCTTAAACTGGGTCGCAGCTAGGACGCCACGAGCGCCGTGACATTGCTGGGCAGGACGCTGGTGGGGGAGGAGGGGGGAAACGGGAAAGGCTGGCAGACTGGCTTCCTGCCACAGGTCCTCCCCTCTGCTCTGAGAAGCAACAGACGGTCAGTTCATGAAAACGGCTTGCCAAAGAGCAGCCTCAACCGAGACGAACTGAAAGCGTTATCTATTTAAATCTCTGTAAAGAAAGAAGGTCACTGAACTTAATGATTCAGTTTTCCAAACAGAGACATGTTCAAACTGCTTCTGGTCTTTTCTCGTGTGTTTCAGTTCACATCTTTAGAGACATTGTGAAAATACTCACAACAAGCTTGTAACATTCACATTTTTTTTCTGTTTTTGCTGTTTTGGAAGAAACACATACGATAATCTGATCCAAAACAAAATGCAGTTTTCAAATAATTAAGGATATTGTAAGGAAGGTGCTTTCTGAAACTTGCATGTTTCAGCTGAAATGTTTAATACCAATATTGTCCTCGGCCCGTCTTAGTTTTATGACCTCAAGTTGCTGTTTCCATTACAAATGTACGCAAATCGTTGTTCATGTTCCACTAATGGCGAGACAATAGTTTCATAATTTCTGTCTTTACATTAAATAAGTAAGAGAATTAAAATTACACGTGAATATATTTGTTACACAATAACCCATTAAAAAACGACACACCTGCATCCTCTTACCACTTCATGTCGTCTTCTTTGTCTTTTCCACCAGCAGTAACATCTGGTTGTTGGTCACAGGACTTGTGTGATGCGTAAAATGTTTTGCGAAATACATTTATTTTGATGCACCCAGGAATACCTCCTCATCCTCGTGCAAAATCTTTAAAAAATCATGTTTTTTTTGTTGTTGTTTTTTTTTTTTCAAAATTGACAAGGTTGCATTTAGTAAATTTGTTTTTGCAATTCCAAATTGCATAATTTTATGGTCAATGGAAAAGCAGCCAGTGTTGCTAATGTTTGTTTGGTACTTTAAAATTGTGCTGCTTGATTTTTCTATGTGCTCTTTCCTCCCTGCCAGGCCATTTTTGAAAATAATAATTTATTCTTATTAATTTAATTTATTCTTATTGTTCTAATTAACAATGATGGGTCGACTCTAACAAAAACTGTTTTTCTTGAAGGGCTGCTTGTAGGCCTTTAAGGTTCCGGGTTGGTCCTTTACACAAAAAGGTAAATCTTATTGGTTTTAATAGGATTCAGGTATGGAAACGCCATTGAGGTACTCCAGCCTGCTTAATGATTTTTTTTTACCAAAGAAAAATATTTCACTTTCATGTCATAAATGCGGTAAAGCATCAAGATCTCCTACCTTCTTCTGTGTCTTTTCTTTAATCCACTTCTGTTTTCCATCTTTTTTCAGGTTGCTCTGCCTTTGAACATACACAGTCTTTAGAGCGCTTTGATGTTTGTGTTTTGTTTTAAAAATGTATTTTCATGTCTTTTTGTTTCAGCCTCCTCCAGCCCCAGGTCTGAGTTGTTTGTCTCGTCTATTTTTCTTCTCTGAGAATATTTGATATAAAGTAGGACACAAACCCTCTGTAATACAGATGCAGAAGATTTGATTATACGACAGAAACATGTTTTTACATTTAGCCTGGACGTCTGTGTTACACTGACCAGAAGCAAGATGAGAATTTTACCATGAAAGTAATTGGTAGAGTAATTACTGACTTCTGTTTACTGAGTAGTTATTTTTAAATAAGGTAGTTAAATAATTCCAAATGTATACAACAATAGTAAATAGTTCTTGAAATGGTTATATTAACTTTTACATCATTGTTTAGAATAGAATAAAATGGAATAGAAATATTCTTTGTTCTCCCACGGTGGAGAAATTCTGGTGTAACAGCAGGACATTGAGGCATGAATGTTCACACAAAGATAAAATTACAAAATATAGAAAACAATAAGAGTATTATACCGTTACACAAGGGCAGAATTACAACATAATGTGTGATTATCAAAAGAATACCAAATGACTGCAGGATAAGCAGGATAATTTCCAAAAAAAATCATGTGTATTTGTGAATTTTAAAAAATTGCAACATATAAAAAAAGATTCAAATATCAGCAGAACTGTTATTTTATATCAGTAAAACTGTGGGTTTGTTTTTTATAGTCTATCGGCTGCTGGGAGGAAGGATATGTGATAATGCTGCTTTGTGCACTTTGGATGTAACGGCCTGTCACTGAAGCAGCTCTTGAGTTACAAGTTTAAATTGTAAATAATAGATATCTAAATGTGTCTGAGCGAAGCTCTACCACTTGAGACCTTTGCTGTTTTGCATTTATCTAATCCAGAATTATTGTGATATCAGCTTTTCTCCAGGATGAAAGCTTGATTGGAGCAATAAAGGACATCCAACCCATCTGGATCTGGTTATCATTCCATTGATAAAGTTGTTGGAAATGACGTTAGATCTATATTGGTGCATATTGTTTTCTGGGATTTAATTCTTATCACAAAACCATATCTGATTCATATCACACATGCAGAGTAGTAATTGTTATTCAAGTTGAATAATAAATGTGTTTAATATTAGTTAGTACTAAATGATTGAAAAAAAAATCTTCATAAAAATTATTGGATTATTTCATGTCTTCTAAGAACATCCTAAATATTTTAAAGGAGCAGTTCCACATCTTTGATGGTAACCTTCAGTGTTTGCTGCAGAACAGCTGTATACTGCAGCTTTGTAAATCAATCATATCTGTTTGTAACACAGGGGAAGGCAAACAACCTACAGGGACTGCCAAGCAAATGTAAAAACAGCTTTAATGACGTGAGAAAAGTCATGGTTATCGCCTTCTTCCTCAATCTGCATCTTGGAGGAAAATAACCCTCAATTTATTTTGCAAGGCTTCGAAGCGGCATCCTCCTAGCGGAGAAGATGGCTGATAAAGGTGAATGTTGACGGAGATCCATCCTTCTTGGCCTTTCTTCCCAACCTCCCTCCCTCTATCTTTTGGAACCAGAGAGCATGTATTATTTGAGGAAGTAGAAAAACAGAGCACTCAGTCTTCTCTCTGAAACCATTTGCATCTCCTAAGCACTAAGTGTATTCTTTTGAACATCTGCGATTTTAAATTAATTCTACTACTTATTCTGAGGGCGACTGTGTCACCAAGTATTTTTGGTCTAGTTTCTTGTGCAAATATCTTAGCATGCTTGATATAAGATAAAATTAACTTGCAAGTAACTTTTCAGCTATAGAATCTTGTGTTAAGTCAATAATCCTTAAATGATGATGAAAAAGTACTAATTCCACTGGCAGATTATTTTACTTATAGCATGAGAAAAATGTCTTAAGTGAAAGACATTTTCACTGCCAATACAACTGGTTCTTTTTTTAAATCAATAGTAAGTATTTTTTTACTTGAAAAAAACTCCTATAACTTGCAGAAGTTTTCTCTAGACAAGAGAAACGCTTTTTTTTTTTTGATCAACTTGTCTGTAGCTGATCACCACTGCAGGTGCTTCTCATTGCGCAATGAAAAGCAATGAAGATGCTTTTCATTGAGCCTTCAGCTCATCCAATTTGTTGGATCTGGTGTCTTTCATCTTCCTCTTGTCAATACAACATATATTTCCTATCAGGGAAGTTTGTTGGCCAAATAAAACAACAAACTTCCCTGACGAATACCTGCTGTAACGCCGTTACTGCAGGTATTCTTATTTCGTCCGGCTGGAAAATGAAGTTAGCATCTCCATAAAGCTTGTCAGCAGAAGGAAATACAAAGTGCTCTAAAATATCCTGGAATCTATATGAATTTTAATTACATTATCTTATAAAGACAGATTAAACATAGAGAAATAGCAGAGTATGTGCAATTGTAATGGTTTGGCTTATGTAACACATCTAGCCAATCAAATCTGTGTCGAACCACTCATAGTAGATATTGAGGACTTTTTCACAGATCCAAGGAGGGGAGGGAGTGTATCTTTTGCTGGGTGGCCCGTAAAACATTTACTTATTTGAGCAAACGAGCGACAGACGTTTTTATGGCGAGGACATTCTCTCTGTACTTAATGGTGGGGAACAGCAGCGAGGACACGGCGCCTTTAAGTCCTCAGGATGTGATCGGACTGGTGAAAGGGAGCTCAGAGACTTAGACAGTCTGACGGTGATGCGGCTCTGTTTGAGACTGTCAGGAGGATTGTTTCATGCTTGTCTGTGTGACTGCAGAGGGGAGACAGTTACACTGGCCGCTTCTGTCAAGCCATTCTACAGCTTTGTGCAGTGAGCTTAGCCATAGGTGAAAGACGGTTGGAGCAAGTGTGTGTTTGGATGTGTGTGTGTGGCGAAACACACACACATGCAGAAAAGAGGAGTGCACTCTTTTCTGCCTTCCTCTTGCAGAAAACAGTGCAAGAGGAGAAATAAACCAAGTCTGTTCGTTTCGACTAATAAAGAGACATATTCTATAAAATCTCTTTTTCTGTTTCTTCTTTTATAATTTTCTGATGTGCTCAAAACTTGGCTATGATCAAGCAGCTGAAAACCAAGTGCCTTCAACTTCTCCTGAACTTAATGTATTGTTTGCATGTGTCTGCCTGTATGTTATGACACCCTATGAAGCCTTTCACAGCCTGTGAGCATAGCTTAGCAAAAATGTTTAAGCACAGACAGAAATATCTGACGTTATGTCACTTTCAAAACAAATTTAATTTACATAATTTTCTGTTGTTCCAAGGTTGATGAGCCAGTTTTGTAATTTCCAGCAGTTAAAAACAGTAAGTGAGTGAAAAGATTGCAGATGGAAGGTCATGAAATGAGATAAAGGTAATCAGTTAAGTCTTTAGATCAACAAAACACTGAAACGTTTGTCTTGGAAATTGACATAAGACACAAAAATGTTTATTGAAAATTCACTTTATACTGCATTTTCGAGATTATACTTAGTGTTTTAAATTATAGATACTCATTAGTGTTTTTCTTTTCAACTCACAGCCTGTAAAAGAACAAAACAATAAATGTTTAATTGGTATCTTTGTACATTTAACTCTCCTTATCCTGCATCTGTAATTCACTCCAGCCGTCTCGGTCGGGGGTCTTCCATGACGCCATTGCTAGATGCAATTAATGACATCACTGCCCTGACCTCTGCTGCCAAATGTACTCAATTATTGTAATTTCACCCATCCAAAGACATTACCACTCAGCAAGAGAAAACCTATGGCATTAAAATAGTTTAGTGTAATCAGTTTGTGCAGAATACTCCAGGAGATCTTTCACTCTGTATAAAAACAAAATGTCAGTTCTTAGTCTTTTCTGTAACATTTTATACGTTTAATAGCATCTTTGATCCATCATTTTTGCACAACATCTTTGATTTTGTGTCTGGTGAATCGTTTTGTAGAGTTAACCAGGTGTTTGTCTCTATCCTACTAAAACACTCAGAGAAGACCCATATTTTGTTTCTTTTAGCAGAGGCTGCTTGGTTTTTATTCAAAATGTTTTGCTGTTTCTCTGGGTTCATGCACTCCAGTAAGATCTTCAGGCTTTTTGGAAAAGAAACAGCCCCACAGCATAACAGATCCTCCACCAACCAGTGGGTATAATGTACTGCAATCTTAGTCTGATGTGACGAAACCATTTGGTTCCAGTTAGAGTCCCAGTAGTTCTTAGGAAACTTGACTTCTTTGTGAAATTAAGACAGAAACATCCTTTTTGTGGCATCGCTTAAAGTAAAAAGTCTTATTGGTAACTTTTGAAAATGTGACTTTTTTTTATATGCAACGAATTCTGGGTTTGGATTTTTTTTTATTATTACTTTATTTTTTTTACACTCTTTGTAAAATGAATTCATTTCAAGGCCTTTTAGGCATTCATGTCAGTGTGATAAATGGGAAGAACACTGCAATTAAAAAGCCATTTGAGATTTTACTTTTTCATATTTTGGACACCAAATTTCTGTGAGTTACATTTAACTGTGTTTTACAATCAGGAGAGAAATATGTCTGTTATAAAACAATGTTACTTTTTGATATTAGAAGCAAAAACAAAAAAGCAAAACAAAATTGGAGATATTATTTGCAAACTAACAAGCTCTTTTTTCTCATTGCTTTGCAGTTAGGCTGCACAACTTTCACAGTCCATAAAATAAAACACTCGGTGTCAGTTTGTCAGTCTGACCAGATGTTATGCTTGGCTACTGTACGTTACAGACTCATGTCCCAGGGGGCATCAGTGCGGTGGGGCTACCGTATAATCCGGATGATGGCTCTTTTGTCTTGGGTGCCATCCCCGTCAACAATGAGAGCGAGGGCAGCGCGGTGGGTCGCAGGAATCCCAAATATCTCGCAACACACAAAGGACAACAGTTTGGTGGTCCTGAGCTGAATGAGCTGTCATTTATTTAGAGAAAAAGGGGAGTGAGTCTTTTATTTGGTCTCCGTCAGTAACCGTTTGAACGCAACGCAGGCTGTTTGTGAGTATCCAACCGATGATGGCCTCTGATGTTGTCGCCATGTGACGGATCTGACTGCAGAGAGTATGCCTGTATTGTTCTGGAAGCATCTGAACAATGGGGCAGACCTGACTGTTTTCAAAGAGTGAGGTGTGTGACGTTTATCAAGCGTTTTATTTGGAGACCTTGAGTCTGAAATCTTTCATCAGTGCGTATGTAATTGCAGTCAGAGTACAGTTTAAAGATGCAATTCAAGAATGTTTCTCTGTGAAGTTTTCAATGTCAACGGCCAATCCATTGAGATTAGAAACCATTCTATTAAGAAAATTTTTATTGGTTAGAATGACGGGAAACTAAAAAGAATAATAAAAAATGAGTTGTTCAAGATTTTTGCTCCATACTGTACCTTCTTCAATGACGTGACAGTTTTGTTTTTGATTCAGGATGAAAACAAAACTCTGCAGTCAATTTTTTAGGAGACGCAGTGCAAATCTGTTTCACACTATCCGCTCCTCCTTAGGTCTTTTACAGCGCTCGCATAACTGTCCCTCTATTCACATCAGCACTATTCAAAATATGTGCTCAAGATCGTAAGGCGGAGGTGTTTTAAACCAATTATTATCTAGCTCAGTGTTCATGACCTTATGTTTCTTCTTTAAACTAAACCTGATTCTGTTTAATAAAAACTGTGACCATTGATTGTACAAACAGTCCTTGAAACAAAAATATTTAACATATCCAACCCTGTGAGCCAATGAAAAAGACTTTAGATTTTCAAAACCCTTCAAAGTGAAGAGCTCTTACAAAACAGTGAAAGATGTTTTGACATAAAAAGAAAAACACGGCGAAATTTTAAATGGCCTTCTTGTGTTATTCCACACAGAAGCACAACAGGCAACATTTCTAAGGTCTGCTGCTGCATGATCATTGATTTATTTCAAAGAAGTTGTTGAAAGCTCCCTAAATTGGCCCTTCCCCCATAACTGTTCCTAACTCATGTTTATAGTTTTACTAGGTGTTGGGTTTGCACCTTTGCAGGGGATATTATCCAGTAAATTGCATTATGCAGAAATCTTTTGCTTGTACTGTGGTGCTAAACAGTTGGAATTATGAGACCCATTTGTTCTGAAGACATATTTCTTAATAGAACAAAATGGATTATAATGGCTATGGCTTAACAGCTCAGGCTAAAGCAAATTATAAATGTAACTGTCTATCTGACTCCCGAGGATGAGTTGTAGTGATAATGTCTGAATTACAGCAGAAACCTTTAAACTTGTGATTCAATCACAGTCATTACCCCCTAAAAATGTATCTAGAGTCACTGCAAATTGTTTGCAAAAGTGTGACTGAGGTAAAACTCTAGATTAATTTAGCAGATACAAACTTTGATGCCTATTGCACTTGAAAAGAGAAAACCAGTCCAGATTAAGATCTGGATTTTTTGTAACTTGAATACAAATTGTCTAAAAACAAAAATCTAGTCAGGAACTAAGAAAAGTGTTTGATTACTGCAGAGCCAATAAAAACTTTTCAAATCAAAGAGTACTAGTTCCACTGGCAGATTATTTCATTTATGGGAAATCTTTCTTGCTACAAGTGAAAATAATTTCCAGTGAAACCAGTACGTTTTGTTCAAATTAAGAAAATATTTACTTAGAACAAGCTCCAATTCCTTGCTAAAAACTTGTAAAAAATATCGTATTGGACTAGAAACTAGACAAAAGATACTTGGTGAGGTTTTGTGTTTTTGCAGTGCAGTCATCAGTCTTGTAAAAAGAGCTTTACACAATCCAAATTTTACGTAGGTTATAATCAAAGTAAACACATAATGAAACAGGCAATCTGTATTACATTAGACCATAAAGAACATTAAATAGAAACCTTGACATCAGTGGTATAACTGACAGTAGGCCATGAGGGTAAAGAAAATCTTGTGTTTTATCCTCATATTTGTCCTATTTCTGATCTTCCATCCATCCATTTTCTTTCACTCTTGTCCCTATTGGGGTCGGGGGTTGCTGGTGTCTATCTCCAGCTGCGTTCCAGGCGAGAGGCGGGGTCACCCTGGACAGGTCGCCAGTCTGTCGCAGGGCAACACAGAGACAAACAGGACAAACAACCAGTGCACACACCTAGGGAGAATTTGGAAAGACCAATTAACCTGACAGTCATGTTTTTGGACTGTGGGAGGAAGCCGGAGAACCCGGAGAGAACCCACGCATGCACAGGGAGAACATGCGAACTCCGTGCAGAAAGACCCGGGCTGGGAATTGAACCCAGGACCTTCTTGCTGCAAGGCAACAGTGCTACCAATTGCACCACTGTGCAGCCCATTATTTCTGAACTTGATAGTGAAAAATAATGCAAAAGAAATTTGGTTGATATTTCAGATTTTACTTAAATTTTGCTAGAAATGAGCGGACAAGGCAATTAAACATTTTCTTTTACTTAAGATGTTAAGCATGCAGACAGATCAGATACATCTGGCAGTTTGGTTGCTGGAACCGTGGGGCTGCAGTGAATAAAAGCTTTAAATATTTTTTTTTCTTCCTACTCAAAGAAAGAAAGAAAGAAAGTGTTGGCGCTCAAACCGCCGAACATTTTTCTTCCAGCTCCATTAGTTAGCGTTCGAGGCAGTGAGAGTTAAGCAGGTGGAGGTCGAGAGAAGTGGTGGGGGGTGGCTTGGGCTTGATATAAACTGAAAGGCCCGGCCCCCTCCCAAATCACCAATCACAAAACGAACGCCCCCCACCCCCTCCACCTCTTACCCCGGCATACTGAGTCTAGTTGACGGTCTTCGCCGCCTGCCACCTCCAGCTGTCGCCAAGGGGGACAAAAGGTTGCATGGGGGTCTCTGTGAAGGAGCTGGGGGTGGGGGGGGCAACGGGGTGTGTTGAGCGGGTTGAATAGAAAGATAAACTGAAGAACCCTTCTCCGAGCTGCACACACACTAACAAGGAAGGACCTTGTCAGCTGCATTAGGCAGCATCTTTTTTTCTTCGCCTCTTTCCTTTCTCCTCCAAGCTGAACTGCAAACACTGGTGAGGTGGGAGTTATCAGCCTGCGCGCACTCACAGCCAACAAACAGGAAAAAAAAAAACAACTATACAAATATACCTGAAATCCACGCATAAAAAGCTACCATGTAAACACCTATTTGTCTCATGCATTTGTACAAACAGACCGACTGCAGCCTGTTCCTGACTCGGCTTATGAATTCTGCGCCTGTATTTACTGCAGCTGGAAGCCTCCCGTTGGCTGCTTTGCACCCTCAGCATCTACTAATTAACCTATTTAAATTACACAGGCTTGAGGGTGATGTTTGTATGTGAGGTCATACACCGGCCACCTCTGCAACATGACAACCTTTCAGTCAACAAAATAATAAACATATTATTTTTATTTTATTTGATCGAGATGTAAGTTAGTGGCGCCATCTTGACTAACTGTGGCGACATTTTGGGTAAAAATCCTGAGTTGGTAGCAGTAACCTGTCTCTTTGAATGAATTATGAGCTGCGAATGCAAAGAGAGACAAATGTAAGCATCCTGTCGGTGTTTTACCTTCTGTGTTTCATTGCAAATGTGCGCTAAACTTTTTTGATATTCTGCTAATGTCAAAAAACACAATTTCGCAATTGCAGTGATTCCATTAAACAAGAAATGTAATTAAAATGTCATGAATAATGTTGTTCAAATAATAAGTCATTACAGATCATGGTGACTGATGTAAACAGTTGCATGAGATAAATTCATAATTCAGCTATCAGAGGAAACGCTGATAGCTGTTTCCTCGTTGGCACAACGAGCCAATTATACTTGGAAACAGCAACATTTTGGTCGCTGGTGATTTTACAGAAAAGTGATTTTTTTCCTTTTTTTTTTATAATTGTCATGTTTCCACCTACTTTCTTGATTTTTTCACGTTTTACAAACATTCAGTATGTGAAGAAAAATAAATATTAAGAAGCAGTGACTAAGGTTTTTGTTTTAAAAGCCAATAACACAGTTGGTCTTTCATATTGTAGTTCCCAAGATGAAACATTATGACTCTATATCTAACAAATAAACGGACACCTCTGTGGTGGCTACATTTCACAGCTTTTACCACTTTTATCCTCAACGTATCGCAACTAAGTGAACTTAGTTAATCTCAGCTAAATCTTGACTTTGTTTATGTTAAGTATGAAATTATTTTTTGGTGACTTTCAGGTTCTCAATTATTATAAAATATTGACCCACTGATTATGATTATAATTGATTAAAAGCTTTAAAATAAATTTTAAAAAGCCCCACAGAAATAGTTGCTGTCAAACTATTTCACTGAAAACAAAGACTAATTGATTATAGTTGATATTTTGGGCTGTTATTGAGTTACATTGTTATCATTAGGAAAACAATAACCTGTTTATAGATTGTCATCGTCACTCTGAGATTACAGAAGGTTGTCATAAATCCAACAAGTTTTATCAAGCTTCGATTGGGCCTTCCAGTTATCTGCTGAAAGTCTCGCTCTCTCTCGCTGACTAACAGCTGCCATGTCTCAGTGTGCCACACAAAACAGCTTCCTGCTCTGTGCTTCCTCTGACTTCACCTCACTGATGCAGAAAATAGCTGCTTCTTCTTCGCCGAGGATTTTTAAAGACAACCTGGTGGCTGTTTTGCATGATGCATTCACTGCCTGGAAAAGGATCTTGACTTTTGACCTTCTGATTGGCCAACTGACCTTTAAAACCTTCAGATTTCAGTCCGCATCTGATTTCTCAGAAAGAGAAACAGATGACAGAATATTCATTTTTCTATTTATTTCCCCATTTGTTATTCTGTAGATTGATTTTGTGTCAATCTACAGAATAATTGTTACAAAACAGGAAAAATAAATCAGTAATATTTTGATAAAATTCCCTCTTATTTTCTGATCATCCTTATTTTATTTTTCCTTTTTTGCCCTCAGACACCCCTCTCTTTACCCTTTTTTTTCCCTGAACTCCTCTTCCTCTCACCTCCTGTCGGCAACATGTGGAGCCATCGCCATGGCAACGAGGGGAGGTGACATGTGCTGTAGACAGGCAGGGAATGGAGGGAGGGATGGGAGAAATATAAGGAGGAGCCCCATGGAGCACTTTGTAGCCTCTCTCTCTTTCTGTCTTTCTGTGGAAGTAAAAAAAGAAAAAGCATCTCAGTTGTCCATGTGGAAGCGCTGGATGCTGCTGCCTGCAAATCTTCATCACTTTCTAAACATGTACTTAACCTCATCTAGGAACAAAACAGAGAATCCGCATCTTTCCTCTTTTTAGTTTTTCTAATTGAGATGGCGTAGAGACGGAAAAGGAGGAACCCGGGAACTTTTTTTTTTGTCCATCTTTAAATGAGGTAGAAAGGATGATGGGAGGAGATAAATCTCTCTCCAGCTCCCTCTCGCTCTCCCCCGCTCCTCCTCCTCTGCTGCCAGCGAGCTGCCGCTGCCTGTGGACCCAGAGTTGAATGGGAAATAGGAGCAGGAGAAGGTTTCCACTCTATCTCTCATCAGGGATATTTGGTAGGACTCATTTCACTTCATATGTTTTTATGTGTAAATGCTGAATTTCCATCTGCAGCTGTAAATGTCTCTTCCCTAAAAGTCTGTGTGAAATCTGAGGGAATCAGTCCGGTGTCGGGCTAAGGAGGGTTCCTTGTTATTTTCCTATATTTATATTACAAGCCATGTCTTTCCAATCATTTGTTGTCCATTTATTTGCGTTAAAATGATTGAAACAGTGTATATTTGTGTAAAAGGTGTGTTGGGAGTATCCTCAGAGTTGAGACGCTGGCTGACTGATGGCTCCCCGGCTCGGGGATTTCACGCAGCTGCATCTCACCGTAACGTTGTAATAACAGTCACTTTAATAGGATTTGCTGCTGTTTTCATTTTCTGGAGCTGCCGCTTTGCACCGCAGGATGTGCGACATTCAAATCATTTTTAATGTCATCCCGGAAGAGTCTGTCTGCAGGTTGGCGCCTCACAGAAATCATTTGCAGCACATCGCTTTAATATTTTATAGGCTTTTTAAATTCAAGGATGAATTTAAAGTGAACTTTGAGTTTGATGATCAGCATTTATGTGCACAGTGTGGGATATGAATCAGTTTGCTGTGGAACGTGACATGTTTAGGGACTCTACGTGTGTGTGTGTGTGTGTGTGTGCTTGCATCTGGTGAGAAAGGGTGTGTGAAGTCCCGCCAGCTTGTGGAGTTGCTGTGTTTCTGTTTGCTGAGAGGTTCCGTTAACACAGAGCTGAACTTTCGCAAATGCCCAGGATGAATCAGAGATGAGAGACAGATCTTTGTTTCCTCCAGCAAGTCGTCACAGAGGAAAACAATAGCCGTCCGCTGCGACCCCGCTGACCCCTTCGCTTTTCCCCCTTTCTTTAACTCATTCTGAATAAGCCAAAGCCGTGCAAATCCATCTGCCTTTTGTCTATGGGAGCCGGGCTAATCCACACCCACACACACACACACGCACACACACACATCCACTACCCTAACACTATTAATCCAGCACATCTTGACATCTTAAAATAACGCCACGTTTAATTATAAATTTCTGCACTACGATTTAAGTTTTTTAACAACCAAAAGAACATCAAAAGATGCTAATTACGTCACTATCAGCGCAGCTAATGCTGGTAGTTTAATGAGAAGTAAAATCTCAAATTTATCTTGTCAAGTTCAGCATGTTCTGTGTTTAGCTGGTTGTTGTGTTTCTCCCCGAGAAGAAGGTAAATCCAACAGATTCAGTGCAGATATGCAGACTTCATCCTCGGTGGGCTTCGCTAAGGCTTTGAGAAATTGCGCTCTCAGTGTGATCCACAGATTCTTCTGTCAAATTGTTTGCGAAACCAAAAAATTTGCAAGTACAATGAATTTTGTGAGAGCAGATGGGTGACAGGGGGTGGAAGTCCCTTCAGTTCGTTGCTTTTCGGGGTGTTGGTGTTCCCGCTTCATTTTCAAAACCGCGGATAAAAATAAAATAAAATGCTTCTGTTGCTTTAATAAATACAAACATAAAAATTATATTTGAGTTTTTTTCCTCTTTTTACTTGAACGAGTGTGCATAAAATTTGGTTTGGCTTCGTGCTGACACTCCTGCCTCTCCCCATTGATCTCGTGTGAAATGTAATTTGAGTGAAAGTGTTGAGCCACAGGAGGGATAACAGCGAAAGGCCACAAAGCTGCAGCGCCGAGCTGATAACCTCTTATTATTCGACACGTATAGCGCAGTATAGATAGCACATGTAGACAGAGATAGAGGGTATTAACATACTCGCCTAGAGCTGCACATCACACAGGAGGCTGCACGGTTTGATGCATGCATGTGCATGCATCAGTGTTCCACCTCCCATCTGGAGAAACATTTGATTGCAATTTTCTTTGCTCTGTTTTCCTCCTTAGCGGCTGCAGAGTAGCTGCAGACACACACGGCTTCCCTCCTTTGCTGCTGCTACTAACAACTGCAACCAAACTTGTTTAAGCAGGTGGGGTCAAGCGACATTTGTTTGAATCAATAGACAGACATGCTAGGCAGCCATGATAAAGAGACCAGAGGAGGAAGAGGAGGATGAAGAGGGGGAAGTGTGTGTTGGAAATGCCGGCATCTGTCCCGTGAAAGATGACTGAGCTGTTACAGTTAGAGCTCTGAATTATGGGCCATTACTCGCCGAGCAAGGCGCGATGGCTCGCCATGAAACTTCGTTTGACAAAACAGTGAGACGACTCGGGGAGGAAAATGACAAATGAAGTTATTTGATCTGCAGTATTGTGGGTTTGAGGAGGAGGGGTGGGGTGTGTGTGAAGAAAATAAAAAAATAATAAATTTAACCAAACATTACTCCACTGGAAGCGTGTGGGATCAGCAATAATTCATTATTAATGGCCGTGCCAAGCCCACAACACTTTCAGACTGCAGTCAGCCACTTCTCTTCATCAGGCCTCCTTAATGGCTGCTATTCCTGCTGCAATCTTTTACATTAAAACCACATTAATGAACAGAAACTGAAAATAGACACAATCAGTTCCTTCTGCTCCTACAGATGTCTGAATTAATGTGTGCAGCCATAGAGGTGTGATGTAATTATCCTTCCTGCATTATGTTTGAAGCAGATTGATGCACTTCCTTCAGGTTTTTTCTTAGAAAGCACTCGCTCTTTTGCGGATGGTCACATCGCGGCCAAGCGGAGCTGAGCGCTAACCGCTGGCCCCCCATTCTGCAGCCGCTCTTTATGAGGTGCTGAATGCAGCAGCAAATGAATGCAATCATAGAGGGGGGTCGGGTGGAGAATTATCGAGTGTTGATGGTGGCAACGGCGTTAAGGAAGGGAGGCAGGGGGAGTGGCACCCTGAAACCTCACAAGAATCCCCGATTTGTGTGCGCCGCTCCTTTCTTTCCCCGTCTTCCCGGAGTTCCTCTGTGCTGACAGGCGGGCAGGAGGGATTCAGGAGGACCGCTCCCCTCCCCTCTCCTCCTCACCGCTCTGCTCTCAAAGCCTCCATTCCATTAACTCACCACGCTGCTCCTCACCTAATCTCTGTGACCTCTACTACTGAGGGACAGGGTTTTTTTTCACCCCCCTCGGTTCTTCTCTTAAACTTGAGTGAGAACCTGCTGCTTTTCTCAGATGTGAAGAGACCCAGCATTGCAAACAAAATTTTCCCAGAAAAAAAAAAAAAAATGAAGGGGGTAAGGAATTGCATTTCCAGAAAGGGACAAGCTGTGTCTGCTATTGATTTCTATTGAACAGTCTTTGTCAGGCTTGTAATTGGCAGTGCAATTTGCAGCTCTCCTCCTGTTGGTTCTTGCCTCTGTCTTTGTTGCCAACATTGTTGCGCTGCATGTAATAATGGGGAATTATGTTGGCTTTTGTTAACTCTTAGTTTGTCAGGTAAAAAAAAGAAATGCAACAGGCCCCCATTATGTCAGAAAATGAACAACGAGCAGCAGTTTGGAACTGCAGCACTTAATTAGGAGTTCAATAAAGGCTCTTTTCCTCTTTCTCAAATTATTGCAGCCGTTCTTTTTCTTCTTATACGCTGGTGAAGCGGGGAAGGCTTTTATCGCACGCCTTGTGTTCATTGTGTTATCTGGGGCGGCAGAGTGGACTGGAAGGACGTTCTTTAATCTCCAGTTGTTTGCTCAGGGAGCCGGTTCTCACACGTTGAGTCAGATTGCAGCCGAGGCCGGCAGAGAATCCCACATTCTGCTCAGATGTACCTGTGGATTAGCTCAGGGTTTATTAAATGCAACGCTTTTCCTTAAAGATAGTGGAAGAAGCTGTTTTTATCTTGCAAAATTATTTGTAAAATTCCTCCTTGAGGGGAGAATCATTAGTATCCAAAATAGCTTCATGCTCTTAAAGCATTTCACGCAGATTACCTTGTTGGGTTTTCATTTTTCTGGCCTGTGTTTGCAGATGCTTTAATCCAGGGGTATGAAGCAGCATGCAGCGACGATCCAGCAGCCTGCAGGGTTGTTCCCATCCAGATGTATCCCCAGATTAGCTCCTCTTGTCTGACGGATCAGGAAAATCACCTAAAAGCATGCTCACTTTAAAGTGTGTGTTTCCATACACCCCTGCAGCTCACAAGTAACAACCTCCGTCACACAGTTTCTAACAGGGCGGATGAATCAGAACCCTTACTGTACCCTCACAGAGGCAAAAGCATTTATGACACAATCTGCTATCAGTTTATCTGGACACAACCGAAGGCTTTTTTTAAAATTATTTTAAGAAAATGGATTCAATTTGAGCAATTTTTAACAGTTGAGGCCCATTCAGAGCCGTCAGACATTACATTTCATGCAGGATTCTAACTCTGAGTAGAACAGTGGTTTTTCATGCTTTCTCTCAGTAATATTTTATTCAGAGTACTCCAATTAATTTGTTTACACACATTTCACTCAGCATGCAGCTTTTACTTCACTGTAAAACTATAACTCTCTCTTTGCTGTAACAGTTGAACCGATTTTTATACTAAAGAAAGTCTCTGTTAAAATGTTCATGTTCTCTATTAAGAGTATAATGTGTTGCTGATTATGTCTTGTATTTATGCATTTTTTAAAAAAATAATACATTTCTTTTTTGGCTGTTTTAATTTTATTTTTCAGTGTTTTGTTCTCCTGTTGGAGTTTGCATGAGCTTTGAGGGTGAAAACTGTTTATTATTCCTAAAATCTTTTCATTTATTATGTTTTTAAATCTGTTAATTAAACCCTTGCTATTGGTTAATAATGAAATATTCCATCTAATTTTAGATTATTTAAAACATGAACACTAACAAAAAATGTAAAAAAGACTCAAATTGGTTCAATTACCTTAAAAAGGGTATAATGAAGAACATGTAAATTATACAACTCTAATAATTTGAGTCTGACTGTATGAAATTAAACTAAGTGGCTAAATTAAGACTGAAATGGATGAAATGTGATTTGAAATACAGGTTTTACAAATACAAAATGTGTCTCTTATTGTGAAATGGCTGATTGAAGGAATAAAACTGATCTGAATTTAGACTTTTATCATTTCCCTTCAGTGCTCAGCGCCTGATTTCAGTGTTTTTGTTTCATACAACAAACTTCCTGATTCTCCCACTTGAGGAAACTCCACCATCATTTTTCCATAATATTTAAAATAAATGACTATTGCTCAAATGTGCATGCAGTATTAATCAACAATCTGAGGATATATTTCTAATAGTTTGTTTTTTTTATTCCTTTAGGTAAAACATGGAAGGTTTTAATAAATCAGAGTGGTGATATTTTAGTTTCTCAGCTTTAGTGTAATTAAAGTACTTTTTTTTTTTTTATTGAGCTACAAAATGAGCCATATGAAAAATAAAATAAAGAGAAATGTTGTAAACTCTTTTGTGTCTCGTCCTGTTTGGTGGCCAACAGGGAAGCCAGATCAAGCAGATCCCCACCAAGTACAGCCAGGGAGAATCCACCAAGTTCCTCATCCTCACCATTGTGTGCATCCTCTGCATTGTGGGCGTGCTGCTGGCCTCCACCGTGGTCTACTGCCTTCGCCATCGCTCCCACCACAAGCTCAAGGAGAAGCTCACCAATCTGGGCACAGACAGTGGCGGCGATGCTACTGCCACCTATCAGGTAGGAGGTGTCGCTGTCTCCTCTGAATCCAAAAAGAAAAGCTTTAAATATTTTATATGTCTTATGTTACATGCAAAGTCTTTTTAAAATCTTTTTTATGCTAATCTGTATTCAAACAAAAGCATCATTTTAAACTGCCAGTAGCACAATTAGCCGTTAGCATTGTAAACTGTACTGCTGAAAGCGTTGTGTTTATGAATAGCAGCTTGAATGAACCTCTGTAGAAAACAGTTTGTATTTAGTCACCTCTCTACCACACTGACACTAAGCACATTTAGTGTTCTTCCTATAGTAACAACATCCACACCGAAGAGAGTAGCTGCTTTCCCAGCCTGTTGTTTCTTAGGTATGTTCCATTCACTGAGTGGGACAAAAAATAATAATAATTTAAAATTTAAGTAAAAAAAAAAAAAAGTGAGTTTTCTAGGAGCATATCTTATTTGTGTAAACTTTTATTTCAAATAATGCAATGAATAGTAAACAAAAAGACAAAAAAATTAGTTTTGAGTCAAACAGAAAATTAAGAAATTGATTGATTGTCACTCACACAGACACACTCAGTGTCCAGTAAAATTACCATTACAGACCGTATGTCCCTAACTTAAACTTAAAACTAAATACTTCCAATAAAACATACTATGGCACATTAACCCACTGTAAAAATTAGAGTTTTAAGTTTCAGTACATTTAATAAAAAAAGGGAAAAAACATACACTTAATGGAAAATGGCAGATTTTTATCAGACAGTAACTTATTGATACTAAACATAAAAACACACATTCAGTATTCGGTTTAGCTTTTTGTTGAGCCTGATCTTTAAGCTGGTTTGTTGAATTTGTTGTATCAAAGTTTAAGTGTTTTGCTGCTAATGATCCATTGATGCTGAATGCTACGTTCTCCTCTGTTTCTTGTTGTATTTTAAAGCTCTGATTGGTCAGCCTCAACAGGTTCTGCCCATCACATCTGTCCTGCTGAAAGTTTCTACCCTTTTTATTAAATTGTCAGGAAAAGCTCATTATTTTTGATTAATATATGATTGCATTATTAATACATGTGACACCAGTTTCTTTTTGAACCTTCTGGTGAGTGAACTACAGGAATCTGTTGCTGATAAAGATTTCCTCGTCATGTTTTAAACAAGTGAGTGTTATTTTGTGTCTCGCCATTATTTCCTGCTTATGGCTTGAAGCAATAAAACAAACCCAACAGGTTTTCTGTTTTTTTTTCCTCCAGTTATTTTTATTCCTCCTCGTTTGCTGGTTGCAATTATCCTTTGGCCAGAATAGCCGAGTGTGAAATTTAATTTACAGAATCCAATATTAAGTGGCTTTTTGAGCAAAGAATTAGATTGAGATTTTTTTTCCATCGCTCTCGCTGACCTTTTCCCCGCCATGTTTTTAAATGAGAGTGGTCCTGTGAGCATTGATTTTATAATGAGCCCCCCACACACATCAGCGCCCACACTTCCTGCTCTTCTCCAGAGATTTTTAACTCCTGAAATAGACTGTAATGCTGCGTCAGACAGCACAGAAGTTTGACGCTAATGTTTGTGGATAAATTGTTGCTTGGCTGTCAGGAGAAAGAAAGAACCAACAAATATTAGAGTAAAGTTATGGTCTGTGGTTAGGATTTGACAAGTTACTCACAAAACTTCACTTAATATGGAAACAAATGACTCTAAATTGTGTGTGTAGTCATTATTTATCAGGGTTGTGCCTGACAATAAAGTCACTCTTTGCTGGTTTTTTACTTGTTTGACTGGATCTGATCCCCAGAGCTCCCTCTGTTGATCCTGTTCTCTCCATCATCTCCGCTGAGTTCAGGCGTTGTCATCCTCGGTGAAAGACCTCGCTGTTCAGCTCCCATCTTAGCCGCGTAAACCTCGTTTCTTTGTCGGCACGGCGGTGTGGAGGGGTTCCCTGGGTTGGATCCTGTGTGTGTGTGTGTGTGTGTGTGCGTGTAAGTGTGTGCAGTCTCTGGGGCTACAAGCAATTAAAGCAGACAGAAAGCGGCAGGCTGCCTGAAGGCTTTACTACTGCAGCTCCTTCATGCTGACTGTCAAACGTACACACACACACACACACACACATGCAGGCATTTGCTCACCATGTTAAGCATTCTTGCCCCTGTGGCCCGTTTGTTTGAGGCCTCGCTTCGTACCTTTGCTCACATCCACTTCACCTTCCATTTATTTGGCCACAGCCCCGCCCCCTCCCGCTCTCGTCTCCGCCCCGTCTCTCAAATGGACCGGGTGTAGCTGCAACATGGGATTGGCCGGTGCAGACAAAGGAGATGTTGATTGACGGGCGTCGACGCAGCATGGCGTTTCGGAGCGTTTGGAGAAGAATTGGTAGATGAATCTCGTCAGTCACTGAAGCTCTGGACTGCTCCAGGACTGAGCCGGTGTCACGTTTAGATTATCTCTACCACTCATCTTCCATCTAAAGTCTTTCCTTTTTCTTTCAGCAGATACTATTTTCAAGGGATAAAATGAAGAAATCTGCCTATTTCATTTAGAGCATAAGACATTATCGTGATTGTTTCATTCATTGAGAGATATCGCCTACATCAGAAGGTAATTCAAATGTTAACATTTCAATCAAAACACTGAGAATGAAGTACAAATTTAACATAAATCCAGAGAATTTAAAATGACAAAAGTTATCAAGAAAATTCATAAAAAATAATTTATTTTGGTATATTTGGTCATTCCAGATCTCAGATTGTTTTATCATAGTTTGTGCTTCTAAGGAGAATCAGTGCAGGAGTCATAATATTGAATACAAGGACCTGTCATGAGCTCATAATAACGCAGTCTAAATTGGCAATAAAAGATTTAACTGTAGTATAAAAGGCATCATGACGTCACAACTCCATGGCAGCATGACCAATAGAGGAGCTCAGTCTGACATGAACCTGTTTGCTTTATAGCCTGATGAAATCACGTAAAAGGATCCGTAATGAGAGAACTATTTTATATTGCCTAACCAACTCAATAAAAACGAGAACATTGATCAATTTTATTACCGTTACAGTGGCTCATGATCCTGGAACAGTCTGCCAGAGCAGAGGATGCAGGAGGGAAGGAAGATGCATAAGGTTCAAATCTGAAGAGCGGTTAGATGAGCCTGAGAAAGCGAGGTAGAGGGGTCAGGTCATGGAGGAACAAACACAACTGGTGACTGATTATTACAGAGCGCATCTAACAATCAAGATGATTTCCTCCTCTGGTACAACATGAACATGTACTTTAACTTTAATTAGCACACATTCAGATTGCATCTTTAGGACTTGATGAAAAATGTATTTTAGTCATGGGAATTGAAATGAAATTAACTGGAGATGACATTTTGATTCTGCTCTAGAATGAACCGCTTTCCATCCAGACATAATATATTCATTTATTGACAACTTTTGAGTTATGATGCAGAGAAAAATACGTTTTGTTTGTAGGAATTTGTGGCCCTAGTAGCCTTTAATAACAGCATCTTTCTCAGAGCAAAAGAGAAGACAAGTAGCAAAGATTTACTTCTGCACCACACAAAACCTAAATGCTTCTTTATGCATCAGTTAGATTTGGCTGCATACAACCTTCACTAGTTGTTTTCTGATTGTTTAAGAAAACTAATCTGCAACACGGCCGTTTTTTTACCCAGGAAATGACCTTTTGATGAGCACATCCACATCTTATTCACACAATTTGTGTTTGATATCCTATCAGTACACATTCATATTCATTTTGACAACACATTTAATCATCCATAGGTACATTCTTACCTCAGGCATGCAGAAAAAATAGGTAATGAGTGGTGACCTCTGATTAAAAACGTTCTATAAAAGAAGAAATGAGTCCCAAAAAACCTGCACTGTTTGCAACCAGCAGGAAAATTCAGCTGCACCCTCCAACCCCAAGAGGGCAGCACTAAGATGGCTTTAGGCCAAATATATTGCAAAATTAAACAGGTTTACATAAAAATATCAGAGTAACGTAAAAGTAGCGCTCTTAAGAACCTATTAGACAGTTTATCTGTAAAATGAAGTTGATTTTGGTTTTAATTTAGCCGTTGCAAAGCTTTTATTTAAGTTACAACCATTCCTGAGTACTAACATATCAGACTGCATGAGATTAGGAAAGGGTTTAACTTTTATTTAATATTGAATTCTACCAGCCAACACGGTTAAGCCCTCAGATCAGGTAAGGTAAAACAAAAAAAGCTCACATAAAAAATAAGTATTGTAGTGCCAGATTACTTTTTATCACTTAATAAATCCTCGGCTAAACACAAATCTGTGCAGGATTTTCTTTTTCTTTTTTTTTCCACTTCAGCTTCCATTTAGCTCCCACCCTGCACCATATTTATTCTGCCTTTTATTTGTTTGTGCTTTTATTCAGAGCTTCAACATTGAGGCCTCTGAATTTGTTTTGGCCAGAGCAGCATGTAAACAGAGGCAGCCCCCCTTTATGCCTTGATGCAGAGATACGCCTCCTGTCACCTCGTGGTGATGCATGCAGGCCCTGAGCGTCCCCGGCCTGTCGCCTCTCAGAAGTGGTGTTGTGGATGTTTTAATGACGCACTAAAGGGCACAGATCACACAAATACACCAGTCTGTCTCAGCTTAATTGCAGGAGCTGCGTTTGTGTTTTTTTCTGGTCTACATGGACGTCTTCTCTGAAGATGTCATCTTTCTCGACATCTTTCTTCAAGAGTAATTGAATTTCATTGATTTCTCTGTTGTTGTTGCCAGAAAATAAATACAGCAATCCACATTCATTGGCACTATGGGATAAAAAGAAAAAAAAAAGCCTTAAAACAAATTATTTTTTTTATTGCAGCAGCATTATTTCCCACTGAAAACTGCTCCGGTTCTCAAACAAGTGAGCTATGGAGATATTTTTACCTCCGATTCTATTAATCCTCACACCTGTACCATCCAACCTTTAAACTTTTTACTTTAGCTCTGATTGCAGATGTGGTTGAGTCAGACCAGCGACTGTTTTCCTGTCTTTTTCCTTTTGAACATTCTGTGTAAGGTCATATTTATACCGCAGGGAAAAAAAGAATTGGACTCTGACAGATTATTTTTTAATGTTAAAATATAAATAACAAAAATGTCCCAGTTGTATTTAGTTCTCAGGTTCAGATGAGTCTCAGGAAACTGAGATGTGTGTAACCATGAGGCTTGTTTGTGAAATAACCTAACCCTTAAAAAATGTAAGTCTTCTGTCCTCCAACTGTGACTTAAGCTTTTATTTTTCACTTTTTATCTTAAAAAAAAAAAAAAAAAAGATCTGATTATCATTTTAATCTGAGAGTCACTTTCAATTTTAACATTGTCCTCCCTTCCAGACACATTAATTTTCATTCATTTAATTGTATTTTAAAGCTGATTTGAAAAGCCTGACAGAGATAAATAATCCATCATTGTAAACATTGATCCACTTATCTTATAAAAGTCAAAGTTAATGTAGTTGTTGAAGCGGCTGATGCAACGTTTTGATTTGCCAGAAAGCAAAAGATTGAAGAGCCGCCCAACACATTCATCCCAGTGACTGAAAAGGCCAACGTGAATGTCCTGGAAAAGACGATTTCATCACTGCTTTACGATCAAGACGTACTCTCAATCCACCCAAACTTAGGTTTTACTCTAAGATATTAAAATGTATTAGCAGCATTAAGATACAAACAAAACTTTTCTGTTCAGGCCGGTCCTGACTCATAAACTTAAAAACACAAACAAAAGCTGTAAGCAGTCTCAGCAGAGTGACCTCCACATCATAAAGCAGTGAGATTAGTGGGATGAAATGTGGGAATCAATACGGTGTAAATAAAGATTCTGGTGGTTGTGTGCTCGCAGCTCAGAGATCCGAGGTGTCAGAGTGGTAAATTTGCACTCTTTACACTGTAAAGCTGTCTGGGTTATACAGGTTCTTTACATTTTTTCACTCTTTGCCCTCTAATTGGCTCTCAGAGGAAAGCCATTTTGAAGCAGCTTTAATTACATCATAAAAAAAATTGCTGCAGCTGCAAAGTTCATTGTGTCGGGACCGTTCTGCGATTTCCCTCTGTGGCACAAAACCGTACAAACAGCCAGAGAGTCAGACTAATTCATTGAGACAATATTGTATTTTTATGAAACATATAAAACAGAAATGTTGGTGGATCCATCTTCAACCCGCTGGTCTAACTAAAGAACAGTGTATGTTTTAGATTTTTTTCCACTTTCTCACCAGTTTGACGCGTTAAACACGTCGGCCCTGAGCCTCTGTTCATTGACTGGAGAAAAATATTTTTTACTTCAAGATAAACTTCTCTGAAGAGTTAATTATAAAACCGTACTTGAAATGAAGAGATATTCATTTTTAGACTGATTAACTCAACTCATCTTGGGCTTGAGGGGAACGGATTTGGGATTTTTATTGGTTTAATTTAACTGTTTTAATTAAATGATATTAAACACAACACCAGGAAATTGAAAAAATAGAAACTGGAAAATAAGTTTGGATGAAATAGAAATTATTATGTTTGGTTTACATTTGATAATAATTATTTGTAAATCATAAAGTATATTCACACTTCCTCTTCAGTCATTGGTAAATGTTTTTTAGTTAAATGTTTTGTTTTTTTCAGACAATAAGGAGTTTTATGGCGTCATTCTGGCTGGATTTTTGGTCACTGTCGCCTTACTTTGTTTAAACTTTTGGTTTCTTAGACCATCACCGAGTTGTCAACAGTAGCTGTGTTTCCATTGACTACATAATTGTGCAATTTGACATTTTGAAAATAAATTTACTCGATGGAAACCTGGAAATAAAAAAAAAAGCTAGTGTTGAGGTGGTGGCTTTAAAAAGACCTTTACATAACCTTCATACGTGAGTTTATCTGTTTCAGAGCCAGTGTCATTATTCTCTTGGAGCACTGAGTTTATTCCTATATTTTAACCATCTAGCTGCTTATTTGTGGTGATGGAGAATGTTGAGGTAGTCCCCCATTTTTACTTTTTTCTACTTTTATGTAATGTTCTGGTTTTGGCAGTTTGACAGCCGGTTTGTAGGTTAAACTCCCCTGGACACCTTGAACACCTTTCTCATCACTGAGGCCAAATACCTTGAACAGTTTTGTCTCATCTGAACCTCCAGAAGACTTTTGGTTTCTGCAAATTTCAATCCAGCTCGTTTCTATAGACAGAGTCTTTTTTCTTCCTGTTTCTATTGTGATATAAAAAGGGCTTTCCTGTGGGCAGTGATGGTGTTCCAGTAGTTTCCGGGTCGTGACTGAAACCTTGTTGTTTTCTAACCAGTTTCATATCATCTGAAGCAACTACTTCCAGACTTTGGCAATGATTTTAAATATTTGGTTCGAACTGATGTTTGGATCTGTAGTTTTTCAGAAAAATCTCCAAAAGATTTTCCGAATGCAAATCAAAATGTTTTTGTTTGTTGAGTTCCTTGGACTTAACATTCATAATCCACAGAGTGCTATAAAAAATACTTTCAGGACAGCGCCGATAAATAATTAATCATTTCATAAATCCATCTCCCGACCCCACATTGGACTGTTTGGTGTGTTAGAAAGCATGTTGGCTCAGAAAATTATAACAACTCTGTGTAACACTCAGAATCAAGATGGATAAGAATCATTTTAAACGTGTGGTTATACTGAGTGCCAGTCTGATTTTCTCATTTAGAGAGCTTTATCATACATTAATGGTGCTATCACATGGTTAATTGTTTCATGCATGAGTCATTTGACTCAGAATATTGATTGAAAGGGCTTTTGTTATGAGATAAGATGATTTACTCGTCCAAACGAACAGCTCTGCGGATCAGTAAGCAGAGACTCACGACTAAATATGAGAAATCCATTAAGGCTGCAGCAATCAGTCAGAACTTTATTACTCTGTTTTCATTTTGTGAATTGCAAAAAGTCAAATGTAAGGAAACCAAACGGGTGGGTATGTAGAAATAATCCTTTCAAGATACTTCCTGTTGGAATACTTAAGACATTTATAGCTGGAGATGTTTCGACATTTATTAAATGATGAGGTGATGTTTTAAAATGCAAACTTAGTTTCTCATCTCATGAAACTAAGAGATGACTAAAAGTCTTTGTATTTTATTTACTAGAATAACAGTCTTGTGTCCCGTGCCAGCCTGTTTTCACCTGCCTTCCAGCCATAACCCCTAAACCCAGGTGCTTTAATAATCTGAACGCGTTTATGAGTCCTTGTCCGAGCCCATAGATCAGTGTCAGCGTGCCGACCTGCAAGAACAGGTCGGCACCGTTAGATCTGATACGGACTAATGAAGGACCTCTCACATTACCTCTGCTGTCAGTCAGACACGCTGTCGGTTAATCATCAGCATCTCCCTCATTAGGAGACACAGATTCCCACGGAGATTGGCTCTGCTGTCCTGCTGTAGCTGCTGTCCTTGCAGGTGGAGCTCTGTGATTTATGGATCTGTGGAGTACAATACAGAGCCTGTGCCAGTGTGACAGGTTAAGCTTTTATTTCCATGTCTGTCTGGAGTCAAATACAATTTTCTGAAGGTGTAATTAGTAAATGAGTGGTTCTTACTGATTATGATCGGAATCTCCACCAAAGTGCTTTTACATAAATGGTGTCAAACATGCTTCAGATAGTTACAAGAAGTGTATTTGGTAAATAAGACATGACATAACATCTGTTATGAACATGAAGAAGCCTTCATGAATGTTTATGACTGTTGTCATAATGTCTCATTTGGTAAATTACAACACTTTTAATGCATGTTTTAATTAAACTTTGCATTTAAAGTGTCATTATTTACCAAATAACACTTCATGACAACAGCTGTAAATATTTCTGAAGGTTTCTTCATGTTTATGACAGGTGTTTATGTCATGTTTATGACAGTGAAATGTCAGTCTTATCCACACCCCTTCAACTAAAATGTTCCCGTACTCATCTCATAGTGAAGCTGCATTTGACTCCAAAAACGTCAGCCCTTTTCATCTAATTGTTAAAGTTAAACAGATTTGGTGATTTCCTGAATTTGCGAAGGTTGATGGGTCCAAGCGATCCTAAACGTTCATTCTAAGCTCTTTTGTTTGTTTGGTCTTCCTGAGGTCTCACCTTTCCATTTCTGCTGTTTGGTGACATGACTTTATTCCGTCTTTGGGTTTGCAGACAGGAATGAGAGAAGGAATAAATCTGGATCAGTGGCAGAATGTCCGCAGGCTCGGCTCACAATGTTTAACTCTCTATGGTGATTAGTCTGAAAATCTTCCTTTCCTCTCCCATCTCAAAAACAAATCAGGAGTTAAGTGTTGTTCTGTCAGCGCATGCTTACCAACTCATTTGCAGTCTTAGTAAAATCATAGCCATGCATTCAGAGCCACATTGTCTCCCGGCATTGTCCTTTCCATCTACGGAGGGAGGCGCAGTCGCTCATTACAGCAGACTGACGTTACCGCTCGGAGCTCTGCGGAGGAGACATGAACCACAAGTTAGACACTGTGTTAATATTTCATTGTGGTCACGTATCCAGCAGACAGAAAATGACAGTTTGCTCAGGCGTGTGAATGAAGATATTGTATTTGTTGCAGAGAGATTGTGACAGACGGCTTTTCTCTGAAGTTTCCCTTATTTAACCAGTGAAAGCCTTCTGAGCAGCTAACATTTACTGGATGAATGTCAGGAGTTGATGAAGTGCCTGAAATTTTATGTTTTTCAAAAGAAAATTAGAAAAGCATAACTCTGAAATATTATAAAAGTTGTTTTATTCTTCAGAGGACACAACTTCTCAACACTTAAAGTATTGCTACCTGCCACTGATCCCATCATCTGGCTGTGGAAAGAAAACATAGTCTTTGCTATTTGGAGGTGTTGTGGATCTTCTGTGTTGTTTCTGGGCTTAACTGACTGAATGGCTTTGTAGAACCAGATCGTTTTTGAGGGACTCTTTATGTCCTTTATGGGTCGTGTTGTTTGGTAGAGATTTCTGGGTTTCATGCCTGTGATATCAGCAACTTGCTTGCAATCAAAAAAGCAAACTGGTTCACCTAAAAACCTTTATCTTGGTTCAGTTGAAGTGAACTCTGGTGCGATTCGAATGCGTTTGTGAATGCCAAGCGGAGCGGAGACAGCTCCAAGAGCGCAGGCATTATGGGTAAATACAAACAAATCAAATGCAAGAGTCTAGTGCGACTGTGAGAAATGGATCATGGTATTTTACCAAGGACAAAGGAGAAATCCTACAGCTGCTAAAATCTGATGCTGCTCCATTTCTGTCTACATTTTGCGAAGAAGGAAGTTGTGCTCTTGTCTTCTTCAGAGATTCTTGTGTCGTTTCCTTCAGTGGTTCTTGATGCAGCGCCACCACAGGTGAAGAAAGTCAAATGATTCAAAGGGCTTGAATAATTTGTCTCAGTGTGAAAGAGAAGCACATCAGCTGAGATTGAGAAAATGTTGACATTTTGGTGTCAAATCAAACTGACTCTACAGAACGATCAGGAATAAAAACCTGCTTTAGCTGTTGTGCTGGTAACGTCATAACAGCCATGTTTAGAGCTTATCCCCAAGTTTTGGATTACTTGTTCAACATATTTAAGTCTCATGAAAGTGAAAAAAATAAAACTAAAATCAACTCTGGTCAAGAAGGTGAAGTTTGTCAAAAGGAACTTTAGATCTTTAGATTTCATTTGAAATCTTTTTGAAAACTTGTCGCATCGTCCCGTAGCACATCTTGAACCGCACTTTCCCTAATGCTAATTCCTGATCTGTAAAGTAAGAGTCTCAATGTAAAAGTACTTTGAGTGATTGGTAAAACCCTGAAAGTGCTTTATGAATGCAGTCCATCTATATTTGATGTCATGTTTTACGTAATTAGAGTTAAGTGCAGTGATGGCTCTGGGATAAATCTGGTCTTTACTCTGACTGAGCGGCATTTGACCTGACAGGAGGGATATTTTATCTACATCCAACCACATTTTTATGTCTTTACTCTGTCGTCTCCAGTTGCCAGGTTTCACATGGTCCCTGTGAAGACTAAGTGGTAAAAAGTATCTGTTATGTTTCTCTACATCACGTCTCTTCATGACCTGTTTTCCATCGAGGTGAGCTGTGATTGATGGGTGCGTGTCCTCCGCTCTGCAGGAACTGTGTCGGCAGCGCATGTCGGTCAAACCTTCTGTGGACCGTCCCGAGCCCATTTCCTCCAGGATCAACAGCGTCTCGTCTCAGTTCAGCGATGGCGGTCCGGCCATCAGCCCCTCTGGACGCGGCAGCATCTCCTCCTGGAGCGAAGAGCCCGCCCACTCCAACATGGACATCTCCACTGGTCACATGATACTGGTGAGTCTGCAGCTCAGTCGCTGACTCATCTTTCACATCTAAAATTATGCATTTTGTGATCATGGAACATTTCAGATCAATATTTGATACATTTTAAATCTACATTTTATTGTTTGTTGAGTTTGAATTTGCTTCACCCTCCCGTATTTTGGGATATTCAGATTAAAACATGCAACTGTTTCAGTAATGAGAATCGAGTCATTTCAAAGGGAAGCTTTGAACTTAGATAAAAAAAAAAAAAACATTTATAAGAGGAGGAATTATGTGCTTAAATACCTAATTCCTAATAAAAAGCAAGTATATGGAGTTTTTAATCCTGCAGATTATATTTCCAAAAGTTACATCAGTTTTTGATGTCTAATAGTGATTCAGACAAACAACAAGAATAAACTTTTTCTTCACTTCTTACTGCAAACTCTTTGTGTCTTGTTTAAAAGGTGCATTCTGCTTTGTAGAACTGAACTATGGTTTAGAGCAGTAAGAGCAGGATGTGATGTTTCACAACTTAAACTGTTTAAGTCAAAGCTTCGAAAATGGGAGAAACTCTGATTCAAGGGAATATAAACAAGGGAATAAGCAGATTTTTCTCCTGGGCCATCTTTGTGATTTTATGCTTAAATTACTGCTAAAGTATTTCTGCTTTTATAACTTCTCAAAGTTATAAAAAGCATATAAGCACAATGTGTACACATTAATGTCCATCATCCATGACCTGATAAAGCGTCCTTTGCTTCCTCCATCCTCCTCTCTGTCATTCCTGAAAGCTTTTTTTCGAGAGCTAGCTGAACTATTTTGGCCTCGTGTGAAACATGAGGCCGTCTGCTTTGTCTGCACACACAGAACATTCCCTTCACGTGCAAACTCTTGTTCCTCTCATCTTTCCCCCATTCTGCGTCTCTGTGCCTCCGTACATCTCATTACACCCACAGCTTCTATAAGCAGCCCTCTCAGCCTCGTCTGTTCCCGCAGATGAAAATCTCGATTGAACCTCAGTCGCATTCTGTCGAGTGCCATCGTAATTTCGATGTACAGCTACTCACTTCAACAGCCCACCTCCTCTTCATCCCTCCCCTCCTCTCTCGCTCTCCATGTATTATGAAGCTGCCAGCGAGATGTGATAAAGCAGGCTGCCTTTTTTTTTTTCTCTCTCATTTTTTTTGATGCGTTCAAAGATTCTAATTACCCATGAGATTTGTGTACGGCTGAAATGACTCCCTCTGCAACCTCTGCAGTGAGTCCCTCTGTTGTTCCACGCAGGCACACAATCAAGCTAAAATATTTCTTTGACAAGCGCAGCCACAACACAGAATAGCTCCTGCATTTGAAGTGCTCAGGTTATATGTGGCTGTAAATAAGTTTGAGTTTGTTGACAAATAGAAGTGAACACGTTCAGGTAGATTTTCTTGTTGAAGCCGATAGGAAGAATAAAATGAGTTATTCATAATTACATACTAAATTAATTCATTTAATGTATGGGGTTGAGATACTGGCTCACATTATGCAGCATTAGAATATGTGTAATATGTAAATAAGGTGAGGAGTTCAGCAAAATATAATATGAAACATTGTTTTATTACTGAGATATTACCGTTCAAAATTTTTAAATGTCAGATATTACCTTATGGATCACATCTACATTGATTAGCAGAGCCACTCTTAGTTGTAGTGATCAGAGGAAACTTTGAGCTTCTTTGTTGAATTTGATCTTTCTAACTGGTCTGACCTGCTGGAGTCACAGCTGCCTTCAGCACCGTGGACAGCTCCTGCTGCTCAGTGACGCAGGACTGAAGCAACGCATCTAGTACTGTCTCACAATAGAAACAGGAGCATTGAAAAGACATAGCAATCCCTGCTCCAACACCTTTTATGGACTCAAAACGTAAACCTTTCGAAGCTGAAGGATGTGTGATTTGTTCTCTAATACTTGTTTACAAATATCTTGTACTTACTGGATTATGAGAAACGAAGTGGGTTTACAACCTGCAGCAGAATGAAGATGCAGACAGGATTCCTGCAAGTTCCCAAAAACAGTTGAGAAAATGTTTACAGAAATTATTTTTCATAACATGGGAGGAAGGGCAGTTAGTCCTCAAAGAAAGTCACAAACCGGTTTTAAGCAATAAAGTAATAAAGATGCATCCCACCGTGGCGACCTGCAGATGGTTGTGACGTAACGTGCATGGATCACTGCAGCGTTCCCACCCTCTGCCCAGGTTCTGCTTTGGATTAGGAACAGGTCTCTAAACATTGTGTAATACTCCTCACATCCTCTCCTTGCACTCTGTGAACCATCAGATAAAGTGCCTCAAGCTGTTAAGATTGAATTCATTTTATTGCTAAAATTCTCAGTTTTCTCATCTTTTCTTGTGTTCATCTTTTCTATTTTATGTAATTTGGAACAGTAACCTGCTAAATGATTGCAGAGAAATGCTTTGAGTTTATTGTCAACTGTTTGCCTTACAGTGAAATGATTTGACTGGAAGTCTGATGAATGTGGCAGTAAAACCAGAGCTTAGTGTGTTTCTGGACTGTAGTCAAAGTTTTGACTTGTTGTCTGAGGAATCCTCAATGCTTGAAAACTCACAGTGACTGACTGATATCAGCGCCATTCAAGTGCCTCCTACTGTTGAATGCAGAAAAAAAAATCATAAATGCTTAAAATTTGTTTTATTGCAGTCCTTCAAACTACATTACATCATATATCATCTCCTGCTGCTCCGTTTTCCTCTCCTTTTTTATACTTTTGAATTAGACATTATTCTCTTTTATTTTTTCTTCCCTCCTTTTTTTTTCTATAATTTCTTTTTCTTGCTTTGTACCCACGTTTTGGAACAGTGCCTGTTTGTGTGACTGCTCATATTTCCATCTTGCAGTCAAAACTGTCAGCCGTACAAAAATATTCACACTTACAAGAGACCTCATTTCGAATTCCCACCATGATGTTAAGTGCAGACAGGAGCCGCAGGAGCAGAGGGTTTCCTGGCAACAAACCTGGGCCCCGGTCGACATGTTTGAGGGGGAAACTCGAGAGACTGGAAACATTTTTAGTTTTTCTTAGGAGCGATATCACATCAGGAGTCACAATCCGTTGCGAAGCAGCAAGAAAAGAAAAAAGTAAATATTTGATCTGACGGTGCGGCCCGTCCTCGGATGAGGCAACTGCTGAGCAATTATTAAGAAACTACAACTTTAGAGGAAGAATTGACATTGCCACTGATGAGTTGCTTTCCCCCTCCTCACCCCCACTCAAATATTAATTGCCACTTGTAAACCTCTGGCAAATTGTGTCATCTTCTACTCAGTGACTTTAATATGAGGAGAACCAGCTTTCACCATCTTATCCAAGTTAATGTAGCTCCCCTGTGACGGTCTCTTTGAGGACCCTTCACCACCCCCACATCCTCTTTGCCTGTGTCTTAAGAGGATTAGGCCACTCTCTATATAAAGCACATTATCTTGTCCTTTGTTGCTGGCCAAGTAAGTGTCATAGATTATGTTGCTGCTGGAGACTCCGCTGAGATTTGCCTTGCTGGGAATGTGTCTCCTCGCTTTTTCATTGCTCCCCTCCAGGCCAGGCGGGATGTGATACGCAAAGTTGGAATAGGTCACAACGCAGATGTGGGGGAGGAAGAACCGTCTTCGGGAAATGGATGTTAAATCACTTTAATATGGTCAGCTGAAGAGGGGAAAGACTGAGCTGCAGAGACGATGGACTCATGTAATGGGATGATGTCAGCTTCTAAAACTGAGGAGCTGCTTCTGCAAATAAAACTGGATGTAGTTTTAATACCTGAATTATGATTCTATGTATTGAAATCAAAATATGCCCATGTATCAAACTGAGGCTCACTGGATATTCTCTCTTTTTCTGACCGTTATGAATCCCTGTAGATTCCCTGAAGATCTTCCTGTCCGCCTGCAGTTTGAACCTAAACATGTCGCCTTCAACATGTCAGGATTCCTAAACACATGGAGACGCTTCCGTGTGATTGGCTGAGTCATCATTTCTTATGCTTGTGCATGTCTGGCTGATACAACATGCATCTCTGATTCAAGAAAAAAAAAAAAAAAGACATAATATGATTCACCGTTCTATCGTGATGCAGATATATTCAGTGTTCAATTAACCAAAGTAACTGATCATAACTGATTAACTCAAACAGTCAGCTAAGATTCCTCCTTTATTTTACTGGTTTTCCAGGAATTACTCTGAGACTTAGACCTGGCCACAGGTACACCCGATATCCGTCAGGTTAGGGATGACAAACACCAGGGAATAACTGAAATCCTCCAATACGTGAAAATAACCTTCTCTAAAATCGCTTATTTTAATCAATCAAATACCAAATGTACCATAATATGTAATATGTACCATAATATGTGTTATACACATAATAACACCACAGCAGAAGCTAACATTCACCATCTGTACAGCTTTGATGCTGATTGGCTGGTTGTACAGCCAATCAGCATCAAGGAAAGTAAATGTTTCTTCTGGATTGGCTGTCAAGTAGCACCGCACTTTGGTATTTCAGCTTCCCAAGTTGCATTTTCTCTTAAATATTTTAGATATTGTCACCGTCCCAAAATACTGATCTATGTTGTTTTGTTTTGTTTTTTTTGCCAAAAACATCTATTATGAAGAAAGAAAAAGCTCTTTTGGCAAGAATGCCTTAGACCATTGTTTTAGGAAGGTGATGATTTTCTCTAAGAAGAATCAGTGAATAGGTGAAACTGCAAAAGGTGAACTATGAAAAGGTGAAGGTGTTCTGCATCTCGACCAGCGTGGAGAGATTTGTGATGGGAATGTTCAGATCTCTGAGAGGAGATATATAGTAAATAAACTGGTAAATACTGATGAGCTAAAACTTCTGTCTGATCCTATCTTGATGCAACTTTCAGGTCATCACCTTACAGCCATTTTTAGGCCTCTTCAATTTGTTCAAAACTCAAAAACCCTTCCAGAAACCCTAAAACCTTTGCCTGTTTTCAAAAGACAAAAATCATATCTGGCGCAGTAGAAGACGGTGGGTGGTTTCACTTTTACTCTTCTGGAAGAATAAAAAAAGAAATGGTTTGTATAGTAATAACAGAAATAAAACACTAAATAAGAATGTGATAAATGGCAGAGTTACATTCTGGCCTCTCTTCCTTGCTGAGTAACTGCGTCCTGCTGTGATTTCTTCCACCCACTTCCCCTTTTCATTCGCCATCTCAGTCGATCCAAAATGGCTCCTGCATTATGTCACCTCCCATGCTGCCTGGCTTCCATGCTGCTCTTTCCTACAGGTGCTTCTGGATGGTGCGTCAGAGCCACAATGGCAGCTCCGGTAGCGTTTTTATTGAGCACCTTTGGCAGCTGCGCGCCTCCTCCCTCCCCTGCTGTAAGGGGATTATTCAGTGTTTGGCCGCCACATGGTGATCTCAGCACCTCCTGATTGGATTGCAATAATCCCTTTACACAGCCACAAAACCCTATTACTCTGGCATTAGAGAGGGAGAGAGAGGGTAGGGGGTAAAGGGCGGTTGGGGGCATCTAATTTGGACAGTGCATGTTTGAAAGTGTCTTCTGATAGATTTGTGTACATTTCTGCACGTTTGTTTCATGTGAGTTGCATTTGATTTCTGTTTATTTCTGTGTTTTTCTTTTTCTGTGTGGGTGGACTTGTTCTCTGTCATTATTTGGACCTCCTGCCATTAATAAGCACAATGCAGGTTGAGGTTTGCACCATCCAACCTCCTGTTACATCATGGCTGCTTTTAGGAAGTATAATGGAGGGAAACTACCCAGGAAGGAACGGCTAATGTTACACTGTGCATGTCATCAACCAACTGGGCACACAGAAAGACCTAAAGGCCAATTTTCCTCCATCTTCCTCAGCTGCTGCTTCCTTTTTATGAACCAACTTTTTTTCATTTCAGCCTGGAGCCATTAGGCCTTTTTTGGAAGCTAATTCTGATTAAGATAAGCCCCTCTCGTTTGTAATTGTCGCCATAAATCATCGGCGGATCCATTTAAAGAACCACCCCACCTCGTTTCGGACCCTCATCTATTAAAGACGATGGTCAGTACTTTGCGGCGCGTTTGCCGCCGATTCTCGACTCAGAAACAAAGCTGCATCAGATACGGCCAGCGACTTTTCCTCTTGTTTTGGTCTGGAGCCAAGTTCCTTTAAGGGTGATTGTTCAAAGTCACCTTGCCGCCTTTAATTATGAAAACCGGCTGAATGTAGGTAATAACGAGGATGAAACTGGCCATCATGACTCGGAGCAGGAGTAGATTAAACAGGCGCGCAGTGATTAAAATGACATTGGTGCATCTAATAAACTGAATAAATTATGCGTGTGGACATTTAGATATGAGGCTAATGAGGTGTCTAAATGATTTGTTTTTCTTTTAATCTTCAAAGATCATTTGAAGAGAATCTTCATGTGGTTCAGAAACACGGTTCAGCTCAACTATCCATTTAATGCCACAATTTTTCTGGATTCCTTGAACTGTTGAGTTTTAGATAATCTCCAACTGGAACATAAATTCTCATTAGAAAGGTTATGTTCTTTCATAAAAGAACCAGAGCCTTGTTGTTTAAGATAAGTCTCAAGAAGTAAAATGTATGTAATTTACTGTGATTTTAATAATCGTTTCTTAAATGTTTTACCACATTTTCCCACAATGAAAGACTTTGAAGTCTTTGCCTGATTTGCACACATACAGTTTTTTTTTACAGTAACTGAATCCCAGTCAGTTTAAATGGAGATAATCTGTCAATATCAAATTTGAGGTTATTAGTTGAATTTGAATCTGAACTTTGGGCCACTCAAACACGAGTATGATTTAATGTAACTTTGTCCATTGTTAACCCCTTAATGGATAACAATGGTGCATTTATGGCAATGAGAACAGCTGATATTAAGAAGCTTAATCTCTCAATGTAGGGGTTTCAGATTTAAAGAGGCTCATTTCAAAACAATGACATTCTTCTTCCTATTCAGTGTGTAATGTATATTGTTCTGCCACAGAATTAGATTCAAATTCATTGATCTGTAGAAAATGCTGGAAAGTTCCTAAAGGAATCGGTTCAATGTTTGTACTCAGAACTGAATCTCCTTGGTCCCCACATGAATATTTTAACTTTCTGCACTTTCTCTTCTTCCTGTCTCCTTCAGTCTTACATGGAGGATCACCTGAAGAATAAAGACCGCCTGGCGAAGGAATGGGAGGCTCTATGTGCTTATCAGGCTGAACCCAACGCAACCACCACCGGCCTGAAGAATGGCAATGCAAAGAAGAACCGCTCCACTGCTGTGGTGGCATGTAAGTCCAGCTCAAACATGTCCTTGTTTTATTTTCTTTTTGATGAGAGCACAAAAGTGTTAAACTTCCCTTATTTCTTTCCACTTTACATTGAAGAGGCTAGAATCTTAAAGTGGTCTCGATCAATAGTTCTCCCAGTTTCTGAAGTTTTTCCAAAGCTTTTTTTAAACAAATCTTTAAGAAAATAACCCGCCAACGCCGACCTAATTTGAGTGTTGCACCTCCTGGTATCATTCAGACATGGAGGCGTTAAACTCTCTGTCTGTGTTTTCCAGGCCTTTTCTCTATAATCAGAAACTAGGATCAGATGCAGCGAGCAGAAGGGTTGCAAATTAGTTTTCTATTAAAGCGCTCCTGCACAGGCCTCATCAATGATTAAAATTTCTAAGCCTTTGTGGAAATGGCTCCATCTAGGAAAAAAAGGAAAAAGTGCTGTCCCAGTCTCTGCAGCGGGCCGAGGCTTAATGAAATCCAGATTGTGAACTGGGAAAGAGAATAAATTGCGCTTCCAATTTGAAGCACCTTAAGCTTCCGTGAGCGTGAAAAAAAAAACTGAACTGTTTTTGCCAATTAAGCTGGTGAGGTTTGACTTCTGTTGAATAAGAAAATTTTATTAAAAAATGAAGCAAAGATGATGAGCAGCACATCTGCTTGAAGCTAAAAAGAAGCTTTTCAAGTCACTGGATGCACAAGTCACCATCTTAGCCCTAAAATGTCCTTGGATTTCTGCTTGTACTTCTGTAATCTTTGGGATCAGTGTGATATCCCTTTGATTAAACCTTTGACACATCAGTGCACCCGCAGTTTCAGAGCTTCACTGTAGAAAGTTTGAAGTGTGGTGACAATTTGTTAGATCTTTTTGGATGAAGGGAGAGATTTAGGGATTAACCCATCAAACTTCAAGGAGCATCTCCATTTTTTTCTTTTCCATTCGGCTCCACCAGTTCAGTCGTGAGCTGAAGATTAACTTGATTCATTATAAGAGAAAATGCAAGTTATGTTTGAAAAGTTTGGTCAGCAGATATGCCAACTAAACATCCCGTTTTCATTCTAAAACTTGCTTGAGTGAGACAAAAAAAATGCTGAATCCTTCATTTTTCTGTTCCAGATGATCACTCCAGAATCACCTTGAAGGTGGAGAACAGCCAAGGCAACTCCGACTACATCAATGCCAGCCCAGTGGTAAGCACCTCATCTGCTTTCGAAACTCTGCGTTTCCCACCCCCGCCCCCCATGGGGCGTCACAGCAACACAAGCAGTCTACCGTTGCCCGATGTAAATTTTGATGCAACGCTTGCTTAACTTCGGTGGCAGAGTCGCAGTGAGCCCGCGTTCTCCGCCATGAATATTAACGATCTCCATACAACAGACACCCCGGGCGGGTGTTCGTTCAGAGGAAGGACATGCACAGGACTCGCTTTACATTTGGTGGAACTCAAATTGATCTGCGGGGTCTTGGGAAATGATTGTTTCTGACCTTGGGTTATGCTAATTCAACGCTGCTTTGTGTTTACAGTTGCGCCTGTGCTCGGCGTGCTGAGCCCCGTTCTCGGCACAGTACCGATTTAAGGAGGGAAAGCAGCCTGCAGGAAGAAAACGGGTGGGGGAGGGGGGAGAAAAAGAGCCATGTGAATTCAGTAAGTGAGGGAATCAATTTGAAAACCAGTGTTGGAATAGTAGGTTTATGCTTCCCTCGAGGCAGATACACTGGTATTCCATTAAAAGCAACAGAAACACTATGCATTTGAAATCTGGGCGCCACACCAAAAAGTGGCTCACTCTCTGCATGTGTGTGTGTGTGTGTGTGTGTGTGTGTAGATGTGTGTGTGTGTGTGTGTGTCAGCGAGAAACCAAAGAAATCAAAACTATTGGAGAACAAAAGAGCAACTCTGTCGAACGTCAAAAATGCAACAACAGATCCGACATAGAAACCAACACATGAAGCCGCACATGCCTGAAGAGGAGCACAAGCTCTGCCAGGGTGCACATGCATGGAGCAGTAAACACACACACACACACACACACGACATAAAAGAAATAGCAAACACCCACACTGACACACGATCACTGTCAGGCGTACGCTCCCACCTCCCACACGCTCTATTAATACAGCATGGCTGGATGTGAACGTATGGTGGATGCTGCGCTTATTTGAGGAATTTCCTCCATCCTTCGCTCGCCCACGCTCCGACCAAAGGAAGAGGACCGTGTTTGGGATCTTCTTCCAGCAGCCTGTCAATAACCATAAAACCCATTTTTTAAAAAAGGTTATTGGCTGTGGAGCTAAATATAATTCGATTCCCTGCTGTCATGTTGGATAAACCGCTTGATTCTGATGACATTGATTCATTGACTCATACTCTTAAAAATTGAAAAAATGTGCTATTTCTTATTTTACATATATGTATAAATAAATACATAACCATCAATCTTTTTTTCCAGAAAATAAAACAAACGCCTCGAGGTGATGCTTTAATTTAGGTGATTACAGCTGCTTATCAAAGATTGCAGCGCCGTGTCCACGATTCTTCTGGTCAGAAAAAACAGCAGATTACTGAGGAGGCAAATTTACTGGCACTAGTCCTCACACCCCTTAAACTTAACATTTTATCAATTTAAAATCAAAACGTCAATTTATTTAATTGATATCACATGTGATGTGGTGCGATATGAGATTTGATGCTAAATATTTAATTGGAACCTTGATGTTGAAACAAATTAGATAATTACAGTTAGGGTGAAAAAAGATTTTGGGATTAGGATTCAGTTTGTAATTGAGTTGATGCGCCAAAAGGTACTGTAGCCAGAAATAGTATAGTTACAGGCAGTTGCTGGAGCATTAGCAACCCAGAAGAAACTCTGTATTTGTCTTTTAAAGAAGAAATTTAAAGGGATTGTTTTGTGTTGAGAACAAATCAAGTTTTAGAGAAAGTAAGGAGAAATAGACGCAGCAAAAGTTCTGTTTTGTCCTTTAATAGGAGCCGTTGTCGCTCATCCTTAGAAATGGCCTCAGGTGTTACGCGGCAGTAACAGCCTCCCTCGTTGTCAAACTTCCTCCCAGACTTAAGGCTGAGTGATAGAAACATCCGCTGGATTTGACTCTTTCTGTCTTAGTGAGGAAGAGACAAAAAGCCAGCAGAAGGGATAATTACATGTGTCACGTCCCACACGTTTGCTTTTTGTTTAAAGCAACGTGTCTGAAAGGTAGTAAGAAAGACGGTCGTCCTTTTCCAGCTGCATTAATGGCAGGGTTTTATTCTGGAGACACTTCGACAAGTCAGAAAGCATTTTGTCTCCGCTGAGATGGAAAAGAAGAAAAAGGGATGTCGGGAGATGAAGACAGGTGATGAGTTTGCAAAGCCTCCCTGATCCCAGGATCTTGGTTTTCATCATCTTTTTCTGTCAGTTTTACTCCTTCTTTATCTCCAACCTTTTCATGCAGCAAAGCTTTTTCCTGAGGAAAAATATTTGTAAAAAGTGTCCAGGAAACAAATTTGGAGAGTCCATGCTGTGAGAGTTTTAAACTCCATTTAACTGAAAAAAACACACATTCAATTTAGAAAAATATTTACATTTCCAGAGTTTTTCTTTCCAATATTTAAGAGATACAATCTTGTTTGCAGAAGAACTTCATTTTCTATGAAACTTGTTGACAACTTTGTTTTACATTCCCGATGCAGATCCCACATAGTCAATTCACTGCTTTTCTAGTCTCTACAACTTCTGAGATGCCACAAAATCTTTAAAACTTTTTTTTTTGTTGCACTTTTACAAACTGAATAAACTAATAAGAAATCCAAATCTGTGTTGAAATCCAGATCTGACGAGTCTAAATGTCTAGCAGCTGATCCAAGTTGGTCCAGATTCCACCAAAATACTGGAAAATCAGAAACTAACGTTAGTATTGCTGCTTCACATTTTGATTCATGTGCATTTCATGTAATGAAATGGCACCCGAATAAACTAACAAATAAGCTGACTTTGTCAGTGTTGCATATCGAAACAATAATAAAGTGAGTTTCCCAGACATGTTTTTCCAATAATTCTGCATTTATGGGGCTCTTCGCTCAGGAATGGACGCAGCAAGGTGTAATTCTTAACTGAAACATCACAAGTTATAAAATAATTAGAATTTTCTTTTATGGAAACTTCTTGTCACAAACAGGAGAACAGCCCCAGAACAACAAAAGTAGATGTAACTACAGGATAGACATAAACCTCCAGACCTCTGCCTTCATTTTTCTGTCCATGCTGCTTTTCTAGCTGATGTTTTAATGAGCAGAACCCCCCTGCAACATGTCACCTTTTCTCCATTTTATTTCTTTTTTCTGCTTCTGTCTTACTACCTTTTAAGTTCATTAGACATTCATTATTGTTTGGCATTCACAAAAGCCACCGAGGACCATTAAAGACAATTTGGTGTGCGGAAAAGCCCGAGAAATTATCCTTCTTCCTTCTGTAATTGCCTCCAGCTAAATTGGTCACGCCAATTATTACATTTACCGTACAATTTGCATGCTAATAAGCGGGGGTGTCACTCACTTCCTGCGCTGGTTCTGCTCGCGCTCCGTCTGCCGTCTCCTGCTCACGACGCCTACACCATCCCTCTGCACTTTTCATTAAGTTTGAGAAGTTGAGTTCCTGTTCGACCTCTTCTCTGCAAAGCTTCCAGCTGTGAACAGGAGGACGAGGAGGGGAGAAATGGTGCTGTGACACGGTAAATGGTCTACAGTTTCAAGCCCAAATGGATTCAGGCTTATAAAGTTCCATTCTTAGGTTTATTCCCAACACGGGTAGTTTTAGAAATGGTTCCCTCGGTTTCTCTCTAATATTGTTAAAGGTTGCAAATCAAAGTGAAGCTTTTTTTTTTTCCAGCTTCATTCTCATGGCTCTGCTCGTTTGATTTTTTTTCTCTTTTTGTGTAACAACGTGTAGAATGTAATAATGAACCCTAAAGGCAGCTTGAACACACTTCCAGGCCCAAAATACTTCACCTGCTATCTTGTTACTGAAGTAGAAAGAAAATAATACATGATTCCAAATATTTTTTTTTTTACAAATAAAAAACTGAAAAGTGCGATGTGCAAATTATTCAGCCCCCTTTTCTCTGAGTGCAACCAGTTGCCTTCAGAAGTTGACTGATGGCTGCCAGCCCTTAAACTGAGTCCGCCTGTGTGTGATCTAATCTCCAGCTGCTCTGTGACGCCTCGGAGGTCGGTTAAGAGAATATTGGGGAGCAAATAGCGTTATATTTGGCAGAATATGGAAAAGTTCCAGAGATATTAATACTTTTGCAAGCCACTGTTTGCATAGATTAGATTACACCAAGTAATTTAGGATTTCTTTTGTGAAGTAAATAAAATGTACGCCAGACTTTCACATTGCTACTTTTCACCACTTTATGTTGGTCTGCTCCTTCAAATTCTAGTAAATTAGACTGAAGTTTGTGGTTGTAAAAAGAAAAAATGTAAAAACAAGTTCAAGAATTAGCATATGAATATAAAAAATTACATAAATTTAAGGAATGAAGAGAACAAAGCAAACAGTCTGTTAATCCTTCACTTCCTCTCTCCTACAGATGGATCATGATCCCAGAAACCCGGCTTATATCGCCACTCAGGGTCCCCTGCCCTCCACTGTGGCTGATTTCTGGCAGGTAAAGACACAAGAAAATCCACGTGCACAACACATATACACCATTACAACGAAAATCAATACACCCCCCTTAAACAAGAGCTAGCCGATTTGTTATTAGAGCAGCAACTCACACAGGAGACCGTCTTGTTTTGTGGATGTCATTATTAATCCCTTCTTCCACATAAGGCTCAGTGGCTCCACCACAGCGGCGCACACAGACATGTGCAGCGGTCGACAGTGCCATACGTCGTTAACGTAGGAGGTGGCAAACCCTTTTCCCGCTGTCTCCAATGTTGGATTGGGTTTGAATTGGAGAGCAGAGGATCGATAAGTTATTTTAGCCGGGGTTGGGGTGGAGGGTGTTTGTGCCGGGAGGAAAGGTCGCCTTGTCAAACAAGTAAAGTCTCTGTTAGGTTTGGAATTGTGCAGGTAACCGTGAACAAGGAGCAGAAAGAAAATAAAAGTAGTTCAAGGTGGACCATGTTCTCTCAACAGCTCTGGAATGAAATCCTCAAAACAAAAGATAAAAACAGTATTTTTTCATTCAATCTGAAATGAAAAGGTTCTGTCAAAGCACAGAAAAACAAACGACTTACATGAGTAAGTCTTCTTAGCTAAAGTAACTTAAACGTAGGACTTAAATTCTCGGCTCTACGCAGTTCTGTCTAAGTTGTTTAATTCCCATCTGTTTGATATGAATTTTACTGAATTTAAATCACTTATTTGTAATGATTTCAATCCAGTTCAAGATAATTATTATCCATTTCCAGCTCCAGTCTTGCTTAAGACAATTTAGTTCAATCGAACTCATCCTAAATAAATTCAGTTTGTCATTTGTCAAAATGCGTACAGTCAAATTAGCTGTTCCTTTGGGACAAATAAAATGTGATTTAATTCCATAAAATTCAGTCAGATTCACTTGAATATTCAAGGTAATTAAAACACAGTTGAAGCCAAGTTAGCAAATAAATTCATTCTAATTCTTCCCACCAAACTAGTTAAATTGGAATAAGGAGGTTCTGGTTCAAACAACTGATTTCAAAAATATTCAGTTCACATTCAGCCAATTCCAAAGAATCAATAATTAATTTCAAGCCACATAAAACTCAGATCTGTTCCAGTCAATTCAAATCAAATTTAACTAGATAAATAATTACAGTACACTGTGTCTGATGCAATTTTAGCAATTGATCTAATTTCTCAATGATTTCCGAGTTCAGTTGGGCTCAGTGAATTTGCTATAACTCACTGGACAGTAAAGGTTTATCTACTGGTTTATTTATATTAAATGTGTCCTATAAAGAGCTACACTGTAAAACTAATGCACACATTTCTCATGCTGTGCACAAATCTGGCAACATATTAATAAATAATAAATAAATCATGCTGCAATTTTTCATTCATACAGAGGAAATCACCTCAGTTGTAAGAGCTAAAATATGTTGGTCTTTGTGCGATGAATGGAAACAAAGCTGACAAAAAGATGTTGAAAAATCTGTGCTTGAATTGTGTTTTAAATAAAGTCTGCTAATAATCTTGCAAACCCAGAAATACCTTCAGCTTCCATAAATTTTGGTTTCAGCTGACCTGAATAGGAATGCTGCCCGCATCTAAAATGAACTGTGAGTGAAAATGGAGCACAATTAAATGCTTCAGTAGCACAAAGACATTTTTGTTAATTTTTACTGACAGGAAGGCTCTTTTTTAAAGAAAAGATTAAGGCAAAATCCCATTAGAAAACATATAAAGAGCACAAAGCTTTATGCCTGCAAACCATAGAAGAAAACATTCAACTCATATGTGGAAAAAATGCATTGAGCATCTTTTAGATTTACCAGATGGTAAAGGTGAACCTGATGTTAAAAACCTTTGCAAAGTCTGATATCTACACTGTTATGAGGTCAGAGGAATCTGTGAAAGTTAGAAGCTACAATACGACATTAACTTAGATGATGAAGTTAAATTAAAGAAAAGATTTAAACCAAAGCAGAGTTTAAATCTGAAACCACAACTGTTAAACACAGAGGTGAACCAATTATACTACAGGCTGTTGCTTATGATACTGAGTGAGAGCATCTGTTAATGAATAAATTCTTTCTTTAACAAAACACTGTGAGAAATGCTAATTTCATTTAGGGAAGTTAAAAATTTAGAAGCGTTTATAAAAATGGATGAAAAAAAGGTGCAAAAATATTCATAAAACTGTAAATCAAGTGAAAAAATAAAGCTTCAGTATTTGTTTCCACAGGTGAAAACATCTGGAGCTGCTGTTGGTTTTACACTGCTGCTCATTGGTTAACCTCATTTACTGTTTCATCAGACTTCAAAACTGGCCAATGTTGTTACAACTCATCCATCATGCTCCAGATCAACCTGCCAGATTTAAAGAATTCAACATGAAGCGCTCACGGTGCAGTTAACATTTCACCAGAAAATATGGCTTTGAATAAAACGTGTATTTCACAAAGCTCAGGTTTTGATAAAGGGAGCTCGTCCACGCAGCTCCAGGAGAGTTCTCACCCTGTCAGCTAAAACAAATTAACACCATTTCTCAAGAAAGTGCAACGTCACGGCTTTGGATCCGCGAGGCTAATCAGTAAAGCAGAAGGGAGGGGGAGGAGAGGGGACCGTAACTCAGAACCGACAACAATTAACATCAGTTAAATCACCATCCAATGAAGAGCGCGTGCAGCCATCTAACACAGTCATGTGAGAGCGCTATTGTTTTATAGCTCCCATTAACGGATGGCTGTTATCTCTGATCGGAGAGCAATGGATCTCCTGAGCGGCGCGGCCCGCCCAGCTGTGAGAATATCGCCGCCATCAGGAAAAATACGAGCGGGAGGGAACGATTCGCTGTGGAACGATCCAGTTGAGGGACAGAACGGCCTTTACAGCAACAGTAATTACTTTTCATAGCGCTTGATTTCTAACCAAAGTCTGAGAATGTGAGCGTTCTTTTTCTCTCCCACCCACATAATAGACTCTTCTGTCCTTACAAAATAATAGCAATCTGAATAAATGTAGACTAGCATACAACTGTGTGGGTGAGTGTGGATCCGTGTCGGAGTCCCAGTTGGCAGACTTCGAAAGGCGTTGTTCATCTTCCAAATGAAGCTCTCTGCCACTTCACACGAATAACTTGCTATTGTTTACCAATCTGATATGAACATCTGCATCGATCCCGATATTAAAAAAATACCTTCTAGATCAGGTATCAGTGACAATGTGCCCAGTCCAGTAGGGCAGATCTATCCAGTCTAATTCTATACTTTCTGCTCTGAGTGACATCATGCTGTATTTATTTCACGTTATATTTGGAATTCCTAATTCCTCTTTCTGAACCATTTGAAGGAAGGTTTGTTGCAGTTTTCTTTTTACACGTTTGACCAAGGCGGTTTGCTCATTTTCTTTTGTCAGTTTCAGTTTCTTCATTATTATTCATTTTACATTGACTGTTATCCTCCTAACTGCACTGACTGAACAAGTGAAAGTTGTGTTTAGGGGTGCACCGATTGCAGTTTTCTGGATGATCGCCGATAATAATATTGAAATTAAAATTTTGGATGACAGTGATTGCTTTTTTTTGTCTGAAATGTTGTTAAATATGGCAAGAAAGGGATCGAGGTGGTAACAGTATCTGCTGGTCGAATCATCAATGCATCCCTAGTTGTGTTGTTTCTACATGTGAAATTGGCCAAGCTTGTAAAGCTGTTGGTGTGTGGCGTGTGTGGCGTTATCAGATAAATTTGTGTTTCAGTACATTTATGTCTGTGATTAAAAAAAAAAAATCAATTTAGCATCATTTTTCTGTATCAAATCGGTATCGGCTGACACTAAATCTCAGATATCGGTATTGTGCATCACTAATCCAAATGCTGGCCATCTTAGGAATATTGATAAATTTAGATTTGAGAAAAAATTGATTGTTTATCAAACAGAGTCCTGTCCAAAACTGAACCTGAAGGATAATGTGCTTACGGCATTTTATTAAAGTGTTTTATTTGCAGATGGTGTGGGAGAACGGCTGTGTGGTCATCGTCATGCTGACTCCTCTGGTGGAGAACGGGGTGAAGCAGTGCTACCATTACTGGCCCGACGAAGGATCCAACTTGTACCACATCTACGAGGTAAAGGTCGCTCCACCTCGAAATGTTTCAGCTCATACCTTTAAGTCATGCTTGAAAATAATCTAAGATAAATCATTAATGGCATCCAAATCCAAAGCATTCTAGATGAAACAGAACCATTTTAGTGACCTTTATTTGACTCTTTGGTGCCAGATTTATAAACCATCCTTCAGTGTGAAGCACTGGTCAGTGGTCAGTCTGTTAAATCTGAGGCTCTCTTCTGATCCTGTCCACTTATATTTACAATCCCAACTCGTTTTGGGCCCACAGAGGCACAGTGCAGCCTTTGACTGCATGAAAATGCATCGACAAACTAGAAAATCAAAGCACAGGAAGCCATGTTTCCACATTTTAGTTTGATGCTTTTTCTCCACACCTTGAGTTTGCATTTAGTTGAATACGAAATGCAGAATTTTGTTATATGAAGTATGTATGGAAGATTTCCAGGCTCTAATTATCAGTTTTAACCTTGCTGTAGTGGAGGAAACATTATCAGCATTTCTATACCTGATAAGATCAGATAAGGTCATCATTTCATTGTGCGACATCAAGCTAGCAGCAGCATGAGACGATGAAGGGGAAGGAGTTTTTACTGCAGGACTTCCTGCTTTTCTCTCCAAATGCAAATAAAGACCAGCTGATGTTGGCATCATCAGTTTCAAACATCTTTAAAAGCCTCGGTGATTTTCCACTCTCCATTATATGCAATACGGAGCTCAGTGCCTCTGTTCTGGGACTCTGCAGGAACATTCATCAAAGACAGCAGTCCTTCTGACGGCGTTGTGTTTGTCTTGTTCACATCACAGCAGGCTCTTTTTTAATACAGCCTGTCTGGTCGTTATCCTGACAGGTGAACCTCGTGTCTGAACACATCTGGTGCGATGATTTTCTGGTTCGGAGCTTCTACCTGAAGAACATGCAGACCAACGAGACGCGCACCGTCACGCAGTTCCACTTCCTGACCTGGCTCAACCAGAACGTCCCGGAGACCAGCCGGACCCTCCTCGACTTCCGCAGGTAGTACTTCAACCCAGATATACGCAATTGTGTTTGTTTCTCATGCTGAAGGAGCCAAATAGGTTTGGAGTGAACATTTGATGCTGCAATTACTCTTTCATCCTCAATAACACAATGCTGGGTTACAACCTGAGTCTGTGGAACCAGCAAGTAATTTCATGTTTATCTCTGCTTACCTACTGATAAACACTTTCAGGCTGAATTGTATTTGAAGTGCTTCCACTTCCCTTTTAATGTGGATTGAGAAGGCTTTGAGCTTTTGCAAGTTGCACTTTAATTCCTAATAAGTCTAATAAATCCTTTTCAATTGAAGTCCTGGTTTACTCTTTTTTTATTTTACTTTGATTTGATAGCGCAAAGGAAATTTGAATAAAAAAAAAACCCCAAAAAAACTTAATTTGCAGAACAAACTTTTTCAAATTGCATCTTTGGTGCCAACTAGTGTTTACAGTTTCTGCACATTTAATATAAACTCTGATTTTAACTTTAGGAGTTAGTGTCAAAGTGATATGAACTTACAACTTGGCATTTATCATTTGATGTAACATATATCCTAAAACAAATTTCCTGCAGGATGTCTAAAACGTCTGGTTCTCCTGCACTGTTAAAATGGTTTCCACTATTAATGTATATGAAGCTATATTTAGTGTCTGTAGTATTAAAACAGACATTTATTAATGTTTTTAGAATGGGTCTAATGCATTTATTGATTTTAGCTCCTTGCATGTGTTTGTGGTCTCTGACCAGAAAGCCACTGTAAATGATCTTCATAAGACGAAATGTTAAAAAAAGAATCAAAAAAAGGTTAAAAGAAAAAGTATAGCTTTTAAAGATATGCAGTTATATAACCTGGTTATTGCACCTTTATTATTATATTTCCGTTAAACATATTTGTTTTGAGTTTGGGGTTGTGTGAGTTATTATTTTAATGTACTGTAAAGGGTTCACAGAGCGAGGTGAGGTCACTCAGCAGACACAGCTACCATTCATCAACAGTATGCTCCTTCAGTTAACAGGAAATCGGAAATAAGTCAGCAAATATCCCCCAAATAATTGACGTTTCACTTCTAGATAAAATTGAGAACACATTTCAGGAACAGCATGCATGCTTAAAGATATTTGACAAGTTTGCTTTAATATTTTTCACTAAGATGTCTGCTTCCAACACTCTGCATGGGACTCTGGTGTTTTACTAACTCTGCAGCTCTCTGGCGTCCATCTTGTTTTTGATGAATGCAACTTTTACCACTGACCTTATAAAATGACTTGGAGAAACTAAAGGTTTTAAAAATCCAAAGGACCAAAAGAAAAAAAAAAAACACAATTGAATTTCTTTCATCTTAATCCATAAAAATGAGTATTTTAATGAATAAAAGTTGTTTGTTTGCAGCATATTTATAACCCTGTGATGCAAAGAGAGAAATATCTACATGTCGTCAGACATCCATGTTTACTTGTGGATGTATTGAGGTAATTCAGCCATGTAATCTTTAATTTGTGGTGCTACTTCCTTCCTGCTGACCTCTGACCTCTTTCTAAACTGATGTACTGTATTACCTGTTAGGTGAGAGCTTTGGATTTAGACCCCAGCCCTGTTTCATATATAGAGCTGGTGTCACTGCACATCAATTAGGTGGGATATCGAGAGTCACAGCTTTTCTAAGGGGGCCTGGTGGGCGTCGCCACACATCATCAGTTTGGAAATATTGCCTTTACTCACAGGGCAGCAGGGTCACAACGCAATGAAGGAAGCGTTGTGGGAGATATTTTTCTTTTTTATTACTGCGGTTATTTCAAAATAATAAGAATAAAAAAACCTGACCTGGTTTTTTTTTTTTTTTTCTTTTCTTTTTTTCCTGCTCTGATGTGTTGAAGATAATGGCTGACATATTCCTGTCTGTACGCTTTGGCCAGCATGTACTCACAGTGGACTGACTGAGCAATCCTCTCCAGCTTCTCCCTTCCTGTTTTACCAGCTAACTAGCGGTTGCCAGTGTCATTTTTGTGATGTTGCAGCTAGTAATATGAGTCCAGTTGCATAGTCACAAAAGTGATCATTGGAGACTGTGACTCTACAACCAAGCACCACTCCTTTTCCTCCCTTCCCACCTTCCTCCTCCTCCTCTCTAACCTCGGTGTGCTCGGTGATCTGAAATGACCTCTTCCCTTTTTGCTTGCTCCTGGTTTGCTTGACTGCCTCCGATCTTCGCTCCTCTCTCACCATGTATCCCTTTCTTTCGTGGTTGCTTTTGTCTTCCTCTCCCCCCCTTTCCTCAGTGAGTTTCTGCTCGTCTTTTCTGAAAACTTCTGACCCGTTGAGCTGAGAATACGTCCAACACAAAGATGAGACTTCTCTCTGTCTGTCGGCTGCAGGCTGGGAGAAAAGAAGGACAATATTTGCTGCTGCCTCTTAAGTTTTTTTGATTTTAATCACATATATTAAATGCAGACACAGGAGAACTTTTATTAACTTTTATCAATGTAAAGTATTGATCCACATCATTGTTCAGTGTCCATCAGAGCAAATAAAAAGTTATTTGAATCCAAATGACTATAAAATTATAGGACTGTCACAAACTTTTATCACCATTCCTCAAGAGTATATTTTCTCTTTTTTTGCTTCTAAGCTGGCAGAGTTTCCTGTAATATTTTAAAGATCAATATCAATATTTCCTTTTATTTGAACTTTAGCTGCTTTCTTATGTATTGTGAAATGTTTGCTAAAAAGTTAGGAAACTGGAAAAGTGGCAGACAGAATATACATCAGCTTTAAAAGAAAAACAAAGTAGAAACTAGTCGTGGTATAATAGAGAATCAATGGAGGAATTTGAAGAATTTTGGTTTCTTTCCAAATTCAAAGAATTGGAATTCATTACCAGCAATAGATAATCAAAATAGATAATCGTCAATTCTCAGAAGGGTTTGGTGGCAGTAATATCACTCAAAGTTTTCCACTTATTATTAAGAAGAGTATGAATAATATGTGGCATGCGCTTCGTAAAAATAAAGTGTAAATAAAAACATTATTTAAAAAAAAAAGTGACTCCTCTAACATTGTTTTGTAATTTCAGAAATGTTTTACTCTAGTTGGAACTGAATGAAATAAACTTGGTATGATTCTGTTTGGGCTGAAACAAAACATGAATCTAGTCGTAACTCTGGACCTGGGCGTTGCATCATCACACTGTGGGAAATTTCTCAACTTTTTAAATCACCTTATTGCTGCTAAAATTATGAAACTGAAACTAAAGAGATGGGATGACACCAAACTCGGAAAAAATATCTTTGTAGTCAGGTTTCTGACAAGAAATTCATACCTGATGATGCTAAAATGATCAACACATACAAAAACAAAACAGTTTATTGAGTGTAATAAAGTGAAATAACCCAAGGAAAATATATAAATATGTATAACATTTGACGACCACATTGCAATCAGCTTGAAAAAACAATCCACCCTCTTTTATTCTTCTCAGTCTGATCAATTCATCCTTTCTTCAAAATGACCTGTTTTCCAGAGTCTTACTATTTCTTCTGTTTGTTGATTCAACAGCAGAAAGCTGTTTGCATGTGTCTTTTGTTTCATGGTGAAAGTAATTTGCCCAGAATATAAATCTGGATTCTTCAGCTTAATCACTGAAATACAGCAAGAATAAACCAAAAAACACATGATTTTACTGAGACACTTTATTGTCTCTTGTAAGCCACAATAATCTAAACGTTTTTATCTTTTCTCCCAATCGGCACAGTGGTTGCGGTTTGATCCCTTCCTATCTGGTCATCAGTCTGTAAATTTTCTTTATCTGACCATTAATCTGGCTTCTGAAGGCATTTCCTTTGATTTTAGCTCCTCTACTCCCATACCCCTTCAACCGCCCACCCTGCTCGTTGGCGATCCTCTCCTGCCTGTTTCCATGGTAACGTCACTAGTGATTTTCCTCAGGGAGCTCTGCCGACTCTGTGTAGGGTTTTGTGTTAGGTGGGGAGACGTATTGACTCGAGTCTCTTTGTGGTTGTTCATTTATTCCTGCCCTAAAATAACTGAAGTTCACATGTAAAGTTGATGTTCCTCCGTTTGGCCGCTGATGCACAATCCTACACAGTTAGCCGCTTGTTTATTTCAGAGAAAGAATAATTGGCTTCACATTGATATTCTTCTTCTCCTGCAGGTTTCTTCTGGTTAGAATTGACAACTGGAGAAGCAAAATAATAGGCGACCACTGTTAATCAGATCCTACAGATGGAAACTCGTTAAAAAAAAAAAAAAAACTCAATCAATGGCAAAGTGGTCACTTTATTTGACAAAATGATTCTGCTATTTGCTTTTTGTCTATCTGTGTAATAAATTTGACCTCTTCTATAATAAAACACTGTATTTGTACAAAAGGCAGACATGCGCTGTGTGTTTATAATAATTTAAAAGTTTTCCCTTTATCAGTTTCAGGAATGATAAAAGTATACAAACCATCCTGAATAGTGGTGAGATCTGTTGATCAAAAATTACATGTATCAGTTCAGTCATGAAATAATATTTTACTTCAGATGTCTTAATTTGAAACTCAGCACAGATTCACACCCACAGAGTACAAAACTGTTTCATAAGTAGCAGTTTGGACCTCAATTCATAAATATATTTTTTGTGCAATTCTTTTTAAAAGTCCTGTTAAGTATTAGCTTGTGTTGTTGTTGGCAGCAGATCTTCTAGCAGCCACTGGGTTTCTGTCTTTCATTGGCAAGAACCCGAGAAGAGACAATCACTGTAAATATTTGAAAAAAAGAAGCAAATTGTTTCTTGGCCTTCAGCAATGTAAAATTCAAATTAAAAGTTTTGGATGAAGTAGAAAAGAAATAGTTTACAGACTTTGAAATATAATCGTCATAATTTTCTGAAAGCCCTGAGATATTGAATGACGTACCTTCAAATAAATGCTAGAAACCTTGAAGCAGGAAGTTTTATTTTTTTCTTGTTTTTTAACATTTTTGTAAAGATGTGGAAAAAACTAATCAGACACAAAAAAATGTTTATTTTGTATTTATAAAGCTGCTGGAAACTCTTTAATATGGTCCATTTTTGTGTCGGGAATAAATACTAATTGATTGATTGATAAAGATTACCAAAGAAAATGTAAACTGCCATTGTTAATCTCTATTCCAAATTATTATAAGAGGTTTTAAACCAGTTTTTACGTACCACGTTTTTGCTTTAAAAGTTGTACATTTCGCTTGAAACATGATTTACTGTACAGAGTTATTGTTTAGAGGTTTTAAAAGCAGCCAGTTTGAAGTGTAATTTTTTGTTGTCTCTCATGCACACTGCCTGCTGTTACATAATTTGTTTGGGTTGAATGTAATTAATCTGAGGTGTCATCTTGAAAATAAAAATCTCCAGCTGTGATCAAGGCCTTCTGGCTCTGGGTCAGCCAGCAGCTTCATGTTTTTACGAATCCACTGACTGCTTTAAAGAAAAGGTTCTGCTGTTAACCAAAATCTTCAGAAAGGGCTGGCATCCTTCAAAGGATTGCTTTGCTTTTTCATTATGATTCTGCTAAAAATATAAAATAAACTAAATCCAGAATCTTGAAGCCACAAGGTAAAACTGTAAACACTGTCAACATAACGCCTGATTGCCAGATGTTGACTTATCCTGACTGTTTTCGTTTAAAACTAAGATCAGGTGAGTTTCGGTCAACGGTCCAAAGTTGAAAATATTCCAGGTGTATTAATTGCAACTGTATCAGGGAATAAATCAGTTTGTTTCTGTATGAATGACTTCCTGTTTTGTTTTTGTTTTGTCTCATAGGAAAGTTAATAAGTGCTACCGGGGTCGCTCATGTCCCATCATAGTCCACTGCAGGCAAGTATAAAATTTACATAAATTACTTCTGTGATGTTTTAACACCAAGTTACCATAGCAACATAGTCTTATTTTTGAAGCGGGCAACAAAGTGGCTGTTTGAACTCACTGTGGTGTTTCCTTTACAGAAATTTATAAGAAAATTTTGATATAAAATATGTAAGGGGCAAATTATCCTTGTTTGTAGCATTAGCATAACATTAAAGTCATGTAAAGTATTTATTACTGCTTAGATGTTTACAAATTGTGGGTGGAACAAAGTGGTACGGAAGTGAATTTCATTTCACTCCTGAAGTGACATTGAACAAATGACATTGTTTAATATCACGCAACACAACAATAACACTGTACTTTTCTGAGCATATTAAATAGGCTTTACTGGGAAACCATCTACAAAAACATGATCTTCCTGATTTTCCTTGGTTATCCTTATGGGTCCACAAGTAGCCACTAATAAGATAAATGGAGAAATTAGGATTTTGAGACCAAGAATCCTTGTACAATTATTTCATAAAGTGTGCCATCTTTGCTGTTTTTAGCTTTTAACACATTTTAAGGTATAATATATTTGTTTGGCAATATTTCTAATTATTGCAAAGAGTCCAGATTTGCAGGGTCTATTCTTTCTCACATATTCTGGATATCAAATTCTTACTGATGGTGACCCTTCCTCTGTATTGGTTCTTGTAGTTTAGTTGGTTGGCTCCTGGTTTAGTGGGTTTTCTGTGGGGTTAGCATTTAAACATTTACATGACGAAAAAGATCAAATCTCTTGAATCTCATCACACATTGACTGTAATTTGGTGCTAATGTAGCGTTCTGTGCAGCAGTTGTGATGAATATTGTTGCCTTGGAGGCATGACTGATGTTTATCAGCTGATGCAAAAGAGTAAACAAAAGATTTACAATTACAAACAAGTTTTGATGTTGTTAAGTGAAGAATCTTGCTTTAGGTTGATTTTATTTGAGCAATATTTTAATAATCTCAGGTTCTACATAGCTTTTATAAATTTTGTGGATCAAGTCTTTGAGTATTTATTAATGGAGTTTGTTAAGTTAATTCTAAAAGATTAGAATCTGTGACATCTAAATTCATACTTTAATAAATATGAGAGAAGAAAAAACAAATAAATGTACCAAGTTTGTTTGAAACGTATTGTGTTGAACCACTGCTCCATGCTTCTCTGTTTCCATCTTGTCTTTCTCTTTTTCTTTTCCTTCTTTCCTCCTTGTTTCCCGTCTGTCACTGTGAATGGATTCATTCACTGCATTAATGTTCACTTATTATTTAAAAAAATATTCCATGCTGAATTGTTTTGATTTTTAATGGTTGCTTAGCATTAGCAATTTTTTTTCTTTCTCTTATTTAATCATTATTTTCTCTGGGCTCCTCTAAAACCAGGTGAAACCAGACATTATTTTAGTTAACAACAATCCCATTTGTAGCTGAAATACCCAGTTAAATGTTTCTTTTTTTGCACAACTTGTAACACTTTAAAGAAATGTATGTACCCGACCTTGCAATTGCACAACCTCACACAGCCTCACTGTGCATCATAAACATGCAGAACACAGGGCTGAGTTGTAAGGCAAAGGATGAAATTGGGCCCATAATTCGTTGATGAATCTAAGAGCAGACCAACCCTGTGTAACGGTAGAGCAAAGAAAAGACTAAGTGTGGAGACTTTAATTTCCAAATGGGTTTCTCAGAGCCAACATTGCAGTGCCATTTATCGCCCTAATGTATACAGAGAGCAGGGTGAAGCAATCAGGAAGAGAAGTGAGCGAACAGAGGAGTGCAGATGCAGAAATTCAATAACCTCACAGCATCTATCCTGCTCCATCCTTCTGGTGTCCTTTTCCTTCTTGTCTTTTACTTTTTCTTTTCCTTCTTTCCTCCTTTTTTCCTGTCAGTGTCATTGTGGATAGATTCATAGACCGGCGCAGACATCCTGACTTGTTCAGTCACAGCCCTCAGCTCTGTTCTGTCATGATTGGATATCAGACGTTGTGATCACCTTGTGATGAAAGCACACGCGTGCACACGCACACGCACACACACACACACACACACAGCACACGCCTGCTTCCATGTTATCTTTCAATTATTGCAGACTTACTGGTGAAAATGGAATATTTTGATTCTGAGGGCGAAGACATAAAGTTTGTCCTTCTATCCATATTAGGACTTTGTATCAACTTCCACTCATTTTCAGAAACTCTTAAGTTTTCACTTAACACTGACCCAATGCCCGTTCATTCCTGGTGGATTTGTAACTCAAACTTTAAACTTAATTCACACCTTATTCAATTTTGACTTCAAACCTTAAAAATGGGGATCCGGTTCATCAGCTTTAGTTTGTATACGACATATTGCACTACAGAAGGTTTTATAGAAAAAAAGTACTAAATAGTTTGCATAAACAAGTCTACACACACACACACACCGTACACAACAGATGTAACATCTCCTGAAACAAACTTTTAGGATACATTTATCACTTTCCCATGCCTGAAATAAATCCATAGTACAAAATATTCTTTCCAAATGCATTACTTTGTCTAATAAATCTTTCCTCTCTGTTTTCAGTCTGTTACTTATGCGGAACAGAGGAAAATGTATTTATGCCTCATCTTTAAGTGAAATGCTCTTCATATTTCAGCTTTCCCCAAAGACTTTAAGCTCTTTACCACATAAATCTACACATCTGCAGCTATTTATCCACTTGCAGTAAAAATAGTAAGTCATAAAAAAAGACCTCATTTGTCTGCTTAAGACTGTAGTCGGATGACATCAAACCAGAATAGAGCAGTACTAAAAAGTGATGCTCCTGGAAAACGTCCCTGTATGTTGAAAACATCTAACTGAATCCTCATTAAGATTTCTGACTTGCTATTTTTTATTAGAGTAACTTTTAACAATGAATTTGAGACGTAATTATTTCTTTGGTGTGCTTTGATAGCAACTAAATGTGGATACCAGGAGGTGCTGATGGATCAAATGGACCCACAGAACTCTACTACTAACTGTTGACATTGCACTAACATAAAAACGAACCAACAGTTTAGCATTGCTTTGTTCTGACGCTGAATTAAATAAGTAACTTGAACATTTTCAGATTTTTTAATAATTAATTCTATTACCCATCAAGCTTTTGCATATCTGTAGAGCATTACATGATACACCGCCTTAGCTAAATAGTGCTAAAGAATTGCCGTCCTATATATTTATTATTCCAGCATGCATAAGTTAAACTTGATTATGTGGTTATTTATTAAAGTTTAACAAGAATAACAATCTGATTTCCAGATGGTTTTTTATCCTTAAATTTGGGAAAGAAAATAAAACAAGGCAGTGACCTCAAGGCACAAGTAACTCACTCCATTCTGATGCAGCAGAACACTGTGAATTCCACCTTTTACACTCGTAGCGGCAGTGAGATCACAGTCACTACCAGCTTGATCGACAGAATCCACTTCATTATATTTGGATCCAAATAAAATGTTTTTTCAATATTCAACATGACAAGAAATGGTGTGGCAGGAATTTACCTTTGCTGTTTTGTTATTGTGGCTGAAAAATGACAAATTAGTGATTTTTAATGTTTTTAATGTGTTTCATCACTGCAACTGTCAAAAGGAAATAATAAATCAAGTTTATTTATATCGCACATTTCAGCAACAAGGCAGTTCAAAGTTCTTTACATCATAAAAACACAAAAATAAGAATTCATAAAAACATCAGTCACTTTTTAAAATGCACATTCATATATGACAAGTGTAACTTAGCAACTTTCAGTTGGTCCACAGCTGTTTGTTGCCAAACTCTCATTTGTCTTTTGTTTTTATTTAAAATGTTTATTTGATTTTATTTGTTGCTTTAAATTCAATAAAATTGTGTTTATTTGTTTTTGATTTAATGTAATCTGAAGGAAGTTTTGATGAATTTTCCGATCCGAACTGATCCACTCATGTAACTAATGCCTGTTTCTGTCCATCCTTTGCTGCTCCGCCCCTGCAGTGATGGTGCAGGAAGAACTGGGACCTACATCCTGATCGACATGGTCCTCAACAGGATGGCTAAAGGTGAGCGTCGCCTGCATGTCCTTCCTTCCTGCTGCCATGGAGAGGCGTTACCATAGCAGCATGTCTATCTTCTACGGACTAAATCAGGCAATTTCATTTCCAGTAATGATATTTAATTACATAATTACAGCAATTAGCAGGCAAACATAATGTCACATTTTATGAAAACACTCAGTTGTGTTGCTCGTTACCCTTTGAGCAACAGAAAACAAACTGCTTCTGCATTGGTGATTAAATGTATTCATTTTTATGAGAAAGATGCTGATTCATGGCGTCTGTTGATGTTTTTCTTAAGAGAACATTTTTGATGATCAGTAAACAAGTTAAAATCATTTAAACGTAAGAAAATTGCATGTTCTGAACAATCCTATCTACAGAGTTGGTGGATTTGTTGGTGTTGAGGTTGTGACGTGGTCATGGCGATAAGCAGAGAGTGCGGTGAAAATGACCTTTCACCCTGACCTACTGCTGTCTCTTACACCTGCAGCGGGATCCTTAACACAACCACTGAGAGTTTTTAATCATCCTTAGAGCTTCGGCCCAAACAGCCTGTTTGCCTTCAGGACAGATTTTGCTTTACATGCAGCAACGTCCCTAAGATTTAAAAGCAGCATTAAGCACCTGCAGCAGTGAAAAGACCTCCCCAGTCAGCCAGGGTTTTCGATTTTCCACGTTTCTTGATGGTTTTGGTAACAGTCGTATCATCTATGGCAAACTCTGTGTATCCCTGCAGACCAGCGATGCCGTTATTTATTGTTTCCTTTTATTTGCATCCATTCTAACAGTGCTTAATGTTGGAGGACTTGATCTAATGATTTGCATGTTGTAAAATGTCTCAAAAGCACAGTCTAAGTGTTTTAGTTTTTGGACTGGAGATTATATTATCTCTAGTCCAAAAACTAGAGATAACAGATAGTTGTAAGAGAGATAACAGTGGTCACACTTTACAAAAAAAGTGTGACAACTGGAGGTGCTAATCTTAGCATCAGGAGTATCTAAGCACACAAAAATGATTTTTATCTGCTCTGCTTCGCTGTCAGTTTGTTTTTTTCTGTTTAGGCCACAAGACAGTATGCTACGCAACAAAATAAAAGTCCTGCAGACTTCTTCATTTATTTATTGAAACTGTTTTTGATTCAATCAACATAACAGAGAATCTCAAGAACTCTCAGCAATAATCTTCACATTCTGGACCCAAAATAAAAAAAGTCTGAGGTACAGCTCAGATCAAAATTATTACCACCTCTATGGAATTTTAAATTACATTTAAAAAAAATTCAATTTCTTAACAGACCAATGTTTTTATTTTTGATAAAAACCAACATTTTTATCAAAACATCTTTCTGTCGAACATAAAAATAAAAACCACCAGGATCAAAATGACTATCTCTTTAAGATCTGGCCTTTTTGTTTAGCCAGAGCACAAATCACTGCAGAAATGTTTCTCCTGGCCTCAGACTCAGAAAAAATTATAACTTGCTTGTTGACAAATGATAGCAAAAGGTTACTTTGTGCAGCATATTGTCATGGCAAGGATTCAAGTTTTAGAAACGGACTGAGTCTTCTCAATACGAGGAACAAATTAAAAAGAATTAGCTTCCACTTGTAGATTGTTCATCATGTGCAGATCTGAGACATTTAGTCTGAGCTGCAGTGATTTCACAATGCTGCTGCATGATCTTTGTGTTCCTTTGTGTCCCATGGTGGTGCTGCCACTGTGGCAGAACGAGCTCCTGTGTCTTTAATTCCACATCAAAGGGTCAGCAGTCGGTTCCCAGGCTGTCACACTGTGATCACACTCTTCAGCACCCAGGGGCCGGGGACCGAGGGGCCGAGCTGGGAGGGACAGGACGGACACCGGGGCGGGGGTCGGTTCAGGACACTTCTGTCTGTCTGGAAAGACAAAACTCAAACTGCGGCAGCAGGAACATAATATCAGCTGTTAAAGCATTTTTGTACTTATGTTGTTGCTTTCGGTTCCAGTCTTTTAAAATGTGCCTCCAGAAGTTATTCATAGCCCTAAACTTCTGCATGTGTCACATTACAGCCACAAACTGCAGTGGATTTCCATAGGATTTTATGTGATAAACCATTATGAGGCAGTTCATATCTGCACCATTTTAGCATATTCAGAGGTTAAAATTGCCCACCTGAGCAGTGACCTGCTGCAGCTCCTCCTGTGATTAACAATCTCTTTGTCCTGCCTCAGTTTAACGAGGCAGCCATGAGTTGGTTTGTTTTAGCTGATCCAAACTCTTCAATTTAGATGGACTGAACATGGAGATGTTTTAAAACCAAACGTCGCTTTAAGAATTCGCCTCTACTTTCTCTTTGATCTGTCTGTTATGTTCTTAGAAAAACATAACGTTTCAATTGTTTGTTTGCTTTTATGATGTAAAGCATCATATATTATCTATTAAAATTTGACTGATTCTTAATACTGAACTCTATTTAAACTCTATTTATTAGAAGATGTGACTCTAGAGCCAATATGTAGTACTAGATTTTATGTAAAGGTATCAGAGTAAAAGGGGCTAATAAACATGCATTTTACACTTTTTTATATTTTATTTTGAAAACCCCGCCACACTTTCCTTCCTCTTATATGTGCGTTCTGCTTTGTGACCCTGTTTGTTCAGACAAACTCTCATCTGTCATTATTCTTCAGCAGCTTCAAGTTTTCAAAATGTAGTTTTTGTTTTTGCTTGTTTTACTTTTTGAATAAGTCTGATAAATTGGCATCTATTTGATTTGATCATATTTCTGACGAAGTGAGCGGATCAAATCAAAATCTAGGTCTTGTAGAAATTTACAATCAAATTTTAGAACGTTTTAAATACAAACATTGTAATCTTTATAATGATCCTAAACAGGATGATCTGGGGAGATTCCTTGCATCAAATGTGAATTTAAGGATTTACAAATTGACATATCTGTACCAGACGTGTTGGAGGGCAGTCAGTTTTACTTTAAGTCACCAAACTGTTATTTAGTCTGATCCTAAAGGCAACAAATTCAAACTTAAAACGGATTAATCATCAGGAAGATGAAAAATATGGGTGTGGTCAATAAGGCAGCGCCCTCTGGTGGATCCCAAAGAGCCTGCATGTAGCACTGTTGTAATCTGGCAAAGCAAACTGGATAGAATATAATTTATTAGTGAATAAATCAACAGCATGATGGAAAGTAAAATCATTTGGATTATTTTAAACATGATCCAGTGTAGCTTTACATAATTTATGCTTTTCTCTCAAGCGTTGCTTTACAGAGAGAGAGAAGACAAGTGAAAGTTTTAATGTAATTGTGGTTTAATCAGAACAAAACATGCAGAGCAGCATGAAGGTCGCAGCTGCAGCTTAGAAATTGTTTCTTTAGAATAATCATGTTTTGGATCAGCATATCCCAAGAGGATATGATGCATTATTTGCGTAAGCATTGCGTCCCATAAAAGCATATATATATGTGTGTGTGTGTGTTAAAACCTGTGGGTGTTTTTGAAATCGTTTTTGAAATATAAGTCATCAAGACTTATATATTATATAAACATCAAATGTTTAAACCTCATAAACAAAAAGATAATAATTGGTGTAAATTTGATTTATATTTATGCACATTTCTGAAAATGCTTTTTAAAAGCTTCTCTGTGTTCATTTGATCTTTCTGATCCTTTTTGTTTGCATGTGTCCTCCTCACCTCTCTTCTTCCCGTTTAAACTAAAAAACATCCTCCCTCCCCCTCATCCCAGCTCCCGTAGCCCTTTGCTTTCTCCTGATTGCTCCAGCTGCTCAGAGGGAATTGTAAATTTTCTGAGGAATTACAGTGAGGTATCAGAGATGAGGAGGTATTGCTCTGGTTCTGAAAGGCTCGCTCCATTCCTCACCCCTCTCTTATCCCCTCGCATCCCCCCGCCACCACCGGCCACATTTCTCTTCTTCTTAAGATTCTTACAAAGCCCATGAAGTGGTTGAAGGTTTTCAGCTCTCTTTCAATTCCCTTTGAAATGTTACTTTTTTCTTATTATTTTATTTTAGCTGATTAACAGCTTGCCTGGCTCTCAGCTTCAACTTTCTTTTGGCTTCCTCAAGCACCCCAGCTTTATTTTATTTCCTAAATTCTACATCACTACTTATAAAATCACTTCTCCCTCGTTTCTTGTCCAACTCCTTGACCTCCACCTAAAATCTGTAGTCTTACAGAAGCTCAGAAAAGCCACCGAGGTTTTAAACTAACCCCCTCCTTGGTTCCTTTTTCAAACCTCAACTCCGACAAAGAGGAGCTGTACAAAAGGAGAGCTTTTTGTTTTGTTTTTTCTTTTTCTTTTATTTCACTGAGATGCGATCCTTTTTGAGGCTTATCAGAAAGTTTTCAGTTTAAATTCTTTCCCTCCAAATGAAAGAGAAAAGCCAAACCTCTGAGCTGTGTGTTTCCACTTTTCTGGCTGGACAGGAGTCCATTGTGTTTAAAAGAAGAAGAAAAAAGACTGTAGCACAAAATCTGTGAATCAGAAAGAGAAAACTCTGAATGAACAGCACTCCCACCATTCATTTTCCTCCTCAGGCAGACAAGAAAAAGAAGCGTTATTATGTGTCTAAAAAAAGTAATTCTTGTGTTTCTTTGTATCTGAGGTTGGATGGAGGATGCTGAGAAAAAAGAGTCCGAAAACAAATCAAATGTTCTTCACTGCTCATGTTCTTTGTGAATTTAATTGTTGCTCCCACATCATATTTTCTGTTCAACTACTTCTTGTTTCATTGAGTCCTCTACCTTTATTGTAACATCTGCTTAAAAAAAACTTTTATGAGAACTCCTTTGTCTAATTTCTTTGTCCCCATCAATGTTTTAATCATGTTCCATAAAAAAAACAAGGTTTTAAAAAGATACTTCATGAATCCCATGTTAATCAAGTTTCTTCAAAGAGTAGTTATAAAGAGGAAGGCTCTCCTGTTGCAGTCAGTGTTACAGCAGCAGGAAGAAGCTTCTAACAGAAGACACTTGTATTCTAGTCTCAAGGAGAGCAGAGTTTTAATTTAATGGATCGTTCTGATGCTGCTAAGCTCAGACGTCATCATCATCATCATCACCCCCACAGACTAATAGAAGCTGTGCAGCATCTTTCTGCAAACACTATTTCACATGAGGTTTCTGAAGACGTACCATCTGCTCTGTTGCGTCTCTGGTCCAGTATTATGCCAAGGTGAATAGAGATATTTTTACTCTTCTGCTTCTTTTCCCATGACAGACAAAGTGTTTGACATATTTTTGTTTGTTCTGAAATCTACAATCATCTCCTTTGTTGTGTTCACAGTAAAACTCAAAGCGGTCAAACAGTTTTCTGACTCACTGGCTGCAATCACCTGAGTATTCCTGCAGATTATCCTACACTGGAACAGTGAGGTGTAAAAAATACAGAGAGAATAACTCCCTGAATTAGAGGAACGGCTGCTTTAATTGTCGTTACAACCCTCTAATCAGCAGAGATGCTATCGGGCAGAGAGACACAAAGAAAAAAAAAAACAAACTATTAACCACTGAATGGATGGTGTCGATACAAAACATGTTTTTACCTCACAATTACGGCAACCAACCAATTATAGGACAGAAACGAACAAACACAGGAAGCTCTAAGCTTCTCAGCAGCGGCAAAAAAACAAATGTGAACAAGTGAGAGAGCAATCTCCTGAGGAGAGCCCCCTAGAGGCCACCGGCCGTAACAATGGTTACTTTAAGTTCCTAAACCGCAAGCAAAAGAAAAAAAATACAACCACCAGAAATGTGCTTCTTTTATTCAGTTCTGTAGCTTGATGTTTGTGGCAATTTCCATAAAAATAAGAGCAACATGGGAAGAAACAAAACCATTAGAAATGGTAAAAGTAAATTGAATTAATTTAGACAAAATCAGTAGAACAATTTTGAAGACTAAAATTTTAAAGTTATCATTGAAAGAAACAACAAAAAAGGCATTTCTAGTAAGTAAAAACCAGTGGAGTCTCTATTATTCCTGCTACTTTTTTATAAACCACAGCAACACAGTAATCGGCATTTCTTAGCAGAATGACTCATGTTTCTGGTAACACATCACAAAAAGTAACTATTAGGAAACATTTCTGTGCTTGAAAAGGCTCCAGATTATTCTGGTTCTTCCTCACTTCTCAGACAATCTCAACTGTAAAAATGTTTTCCTCAGATTCGACTAACAGACTCCAGAGCAAATAAAAGACCCAAGTTTTTACTTTAGCAAGTGGGTTTACAAAGCAATAAAATATAATTTGATCTGAACTATGATACCACCAGATAAATTTCCCTCTGGAAAATTACCCAGCAGGTATCATTTAATTTAGGAATAATAACTTTGACTGTAAAGTAATGAAGACTAGAAACCTTTTGTAAACCCTAAAGACGGGACTATGTTTTGTAACAGGGCTGTGAGACACTAAGGAGTGACAAGGCTCTGTTGTGTCAGCTCATCATCAGACTATGATGCACCTCAAGGATGGCTGCTGACGGCTTCTTTTGTCAGATTTTTTTCCCCATCCAGACAAAACAACTCAAGGGGGCTTTGAGCAAAAAGCTTGAATGCGTTTTCTTTTTGCTTTAAGAAAAAAATCCATTGTAAACGTCATATTTTTTGACAAATCTTTGCCCGATTGTCTTCCCTGCGCGTTCAGCCCAATGCAGCATCATTTTTCATGTGTCTGTTTTTGTTTGTGTGTCTGACAGGTGCCAAGGAGATTGATATTGCAGCTACTCTGGAGCACCTGCGGGACCAGAGGCCAGGAATGGTCCAGACCAAGGTAACACACCTGAGACCAGGACGTCTGCTCTTCTCCAAACTCTCTAATGTCTAGCCTGGCTACTAAAAAAAATGTCATCACACACATGAATTAATAGGTTTAAATAATTGACACAAAATCCAACACGTGCTTGAAGTGGTTTTAGCTGTGGTTTACATAATGAAGCTCAAAGTGCATGATAGAGGATCCATTCATGAGAAAAAATCTGTTTCACTCAAAGAAAAATAAATCCTCTAAGTCAAATACCTCAGACACCATTTCACAATAATATTACCCTGAACAAACATGCAAAAATAAATGCGCAGTTTGGTTTCTTTTTAATTAATAGGTTTATGCACTGGAGATATTGGTTGGATGAAGGACAGTTAGTCTTTGGCCAAAACATCATATTTCTGACTTATCTTCCTGATAAACTTTAGAGGAAAAATGAAAAAGTTCAACAAATTGATCACACTGATGTTTGCAGATATTGTGTTTCTAGCCTATTGACTTGAAAATTACTTGAAACCACGGTTTATATTTTACTTGCCAGTTTTCTGCCGGATAGTTTCTCAGTTGTTTTTCACCCATCACAGAAACAAAAATTTAAAATCTTTGTAAATTTATGATGATCTGATTTTTCTTGCTAAAAATCTTGGCATTTTAACAGAAATGTATGCAACTTGGTTTTACTTAATTTTATTTGTGTAGCACCACTTCACCACAGTTTACTCAAGACAAAAAAGTCACATTTTTTACACAATCAGTTCCAATGACAGAGACTCAATTCAGTCCGTTAAAATTAAAGCTAGTAATAAAACAAAACTGTCAGGATCTGTTTATTTCACCAGCTGCTAGAAAGGAAAGTATCTATTAAAGGAAACCAGCCAGTTTCTTCAAGTCAGACTTTTCCTCGTACTGAGCAAAAATACCTGCTTTTAAGCATTAATAAAGCTTTAAAAATTATGTTGAAAGGTTTTCTTCAAACCAAAATCAGCTACCTGAGAAATAAACGCTCAGTAGTTTGTGAAAAGCTTTTTTTTTTTTTTTTCCAACCTGCGAATGACCCGCCTGCTCTGTGTTGGAAATTTCTCCCAAAATGAACTCATTCCTCACCACATTGTACACGGAGTGACTCCAGGCTGCTGTGAAAACAATTACTGGCTGATATGAGAACATAATTAAAAAGAAAGCCAAGAATGTGTGTCAAACATCTGCTGTATTGATCGTGGCCGTATGAAAGCCTGCGGCCTGAACGAAGCGTGTCGTCGCCTTTCCCCCCCCCGCGGTCCGGAGCCCCGGCTTCACAACCTCAGGTCCAGTTATGACTGAGAAGGCTTTCAGACATGAAACTCCAGAGCCACTACAATGGAGTACTTCCAAAAAAGATCAAAATCCACATCGTCTTTGCTAAAGGAACAATACGGTAACGAGGTGAGGAATCAGAAAATGTTGCGTTGTCGAGCCGGGATCGATAATTCCTCCAGGAAATCCTGTTTGCCAGACGTCTTGAGCTCCATGTCGCCTGGAGTGTCGCTATTTTTCACTTCCTCTCCTGTTTCTCCTGCAGGATCAGTTTGAATTTGCGTTGACGACCGTGGCTGAAGAGGTGAACGTGATCCTGAAGGCTCTTCCTCAGTAGAAAGAAGACGCTTCCTGCTGGAGAATCGTTCCTGTTATTACTTCTCTTCATTTCCCTCCGTCTTTGTCCAGTTATTCCCTGTCTTGTTACTTTGGTGTTTTCATTTTCCAGCTGTCCGTTAACCTTCTCGGTTTTCCCGTCTTCATCTCATAAGAGTTCCTCTCTTTATCCATGTCCTTGTCTTTTTTTCTGTTCTTTTCCATATTTTCTTGTCCAAACAATATTTTGGTCTCCTAGCTTACTTCCTGTATTCCTCCCCCTTTAAATATTCTCTTTTCGACATTGTGGCTGGAAGGCGCTGTATCCATCCTGTACATAGTTGGACTCTCCCTCTGTTATCCTACAGCTTATTTTCCAAAGTGACACAGCAGATTATTACGTTTTGATTGGCTGACGTCTCAGATTATCTGTATTAGTTTTGTGTTTGATCATGAGGAACCTCACGGGCATCAGTTGGGTGTAACAAGGTTTGGCAACATAATAAAAAAAGAAAAAGTTTAGCTTTGTTGTTTATAAAATTAAGATTTATTTCTTGATTGTAAAGTGTCTTACACAAACAGTGCTGTACAAATAAAGCATGTGCTGGTTATGGTCAGAATAATTATTTCTGTCAAATGGTCTTGTACTTTAATTTAGTCAATTAGCTCTTTGTTATTTGCCAAACCTGAATGTTAGATCGAACTGATGTCTTTGGGAGTGTGCAAAAATAATTGTTATGCTTCGTCTGATTTTCAGTGCCATGCTCATGTTTTCATGCTGTATCTTAGAGAGTCACTGTAATTCAGTGTTGCTCGGTGTGGTACAACTGATTTAACCGCCAATTAAAGCTTGTTTCATTTCACTGGGATTATAATTTAGAAAACCAAACATGATCCTGATGTTAGAAATGTGTTAAGATATGATTATTTTGTTGTGGTATTTTTAGTGTGAGCGATATTGTGTTTCTTCAACCAACATTGTGGCTCGTCAGTGAAGTTACAGTCACGTCCACCTTAACAAAAATATTGTAGGAAGACTGTAAAAAGCCACATATGTTGCTAAACCTACATTTAAATTGCCCTTATTTCAATTGATTATTGGTTATTTGTGCTCAATATGACTGAAAATAACGTAATTGTATTTTTGTTCTTGTGACTACATCAAATATCAAAGTACCGCAGCTGAAGCAGAAATGGCAGGTGTAAGGGCAGTACAGTGGGTTTTAAATAAGTAAATGTATTATAAAATGGTTTAGTTTTGCTTCTCAACAGATCTTATATGTAGCATAAATGGATGATTTGTAAATATGGAGTAGCAAAATCTGTTTTCCCTTAAATGCATCCTAAAATTGTTTGCTGACGCTGTAAATTAAAAAAAAAAAAGCACAAGAAACCATGTGAGATGGTCTGTGTTTTTGTTTCTCATCATGCATGAAGTAAACGTAACTTTGTGCATGGAGAAAGTTACGTCCATTAAACATAATGAACATAACAAAAAGGAGCCATAACTATAATAATCAGCAAAGTAAAAAGATTCTCACCCTTTATTTACACTGTATAATGTAAAAGGAATCAGTCGAATCTGTACCTGAGGTAACCATGGTTACAGCTGAGCTGACACCCAGGCAAAAGAACATTATAACGTTACCTGAACAATACTTTTCATGTTTTAACTATATTACATAAAACATGTTATGCTCTAACAAGATATTGTATGAACACAATCTTCCCTCGTCCTGCTGGCCGATCACTGAGAAACGCTGCCGTCTCGATCGGATCAGCCGGTTCCTCCTCCGGTCCAGAACCACGTTTCCTGCTCAGTGTTCACGTGATTATCACGATACGGCTGATGAACAGCAGCACCGTCTCTGCGTGGCTCAGTCCAATCAGAACCACGAACCCATCTGCTCTGTCATTTGCATCATTATGCTATGAACTAAACATATGCTCTAACTATAAAAATATTGTATAAACATGAAAATGATATTAGTTTGAGCACTAAAGTCTTGATGTTATGATGTAGAAATGTTTCCTGTGTCTGATGGAAAGCTCTGTGTTTCCATAATGAGCTGCTGCTGAACCAACATGATGCAACTCAGCATCAATATGGAGTCATAAGTGGATAAACTCAACTTTCCTAATAAAATGTAGTAAATACTATGAATTATAGTTTTCTACTGTATAAAAAATACCTAAATACCTCAGAATATGACATGAGACACTGTAGAGATGTTGAAGTTAAAGCTAACCTGATATTTCCAGTGAAGTTGTTCAGGTTCCCTCCTGCTTGGTTTGGGGTTTTTTCCTTCTGCTGGTTGAAATGTTGCTTTTAACACAACAGGAACATTTAGTTTGTGAATAAAGTCAGCGGTGATGCTGATTTGTGCGTTTGCCGCCACTGTACACTGTTTGGAAGGCAATTATCCAGAGTCATTTTCACCATCTGGGTGGGCGTTCCAACCATCTGTTTTATGGAGTAGCGAACAAACAGCTGTGTTTTAAATCACACAGCGTCATTAGCTTTAGGTGTGGGCCAAAGTGGAATCCTGCAGTAAACTGCATTTTATCCCAAACACCACAGGAGGCAGTTTTACTGTTTTGTAAACATTATGCATGAGATTTATGCATCCATCCATCCATCATTTTTGTGAAACCTCATGTTTCATCAGGTTTCTGCATGAAGCCTCATGAGGTTTCATTGAGAAATCTCATAAAACACTCCTTTTTTAAGAATTGTTTTAATTCCTGTAATTTATTTATAAAGTAGAGGGTAAAAAGCATCAACCCAAACTGAAGCAGAAATATTTCTCCTCATGTGTGAATCTGTAGAGTTTAATGAAGCCTGAAAAGTTTCTTTATACGTTGAACTCTTGATAAATATCAAAGTTTCTAGGTTCACAACCAGGAAGAAAATTTCTGGTGTAAAGATTTTGAACCACAGAACAATTTCCTAGTACTCAAAATAAACACACACTGCAAAGATCCACATCCATAAGCCTGTTAGCCATTTCCTTTTGTATTAAAACCACATTAGAAAAGTTGGTTAAACTGAAAGTTGTACTAGTAATAATATACAGTAAATATTTTGGTACAAACTTAATCCTACTTCAGATTAATTTTGAAGCAGCTGAAATGCAGTGACGTGCGGTGAGGTTCATAGCTGGTGAGGTACTGGTCGGGTCCGTGGTTCTGCTCTGCTTCACCTGACTGAACATCACTGCTGAAATGTATCTGAAGGCTTTTTTGAAGTACAACTATATTTGCGCAGTTAAGCAAATAGATGAAATTGAACATTATTGTCTTCCTGGGGAATCTCATCCTCACAGAGAACAAAGGGATTCCTGCATAAAAAAATATATTCATCAGTTTTTAAGTGTCCATTCTCTGCATTTTAATTCAAGCGTTGAACAGATTCAGAGAACAAACTAAAATATATTATAATTCTCCAATTAAAAATAAAAACGTTCTTAATCAAAGTGTGTCAAAATTTGGGATTCCTCACAGATCTCCTTTTGGCTCCTGGCAAAGATCCTCAAACATTAAATCATCATGACCTTTTTCCTCCCTTGTGCTTCATATTCACCATCTATTATCCTTTCTACCTTCACTTCCTCCTTCAACCTTCTTACTTTCTGTTGCTTTGATAATCATTAGTCTTTCTGTACAATGACGTTATCATTTTCCAACACTATAGTCCTGCCTGAACGCATCACCTCTGCAAATGATAAGGACTCAGAGTTTAGATCTGATGTAACTCGAACTTATCTTCTCTAGACCTGCAGAAAGTGAAACAAGCAAAGCAGAACTGAGAATCAACAAACTATTATATGAGCAATATGAGCTCATATAATAATAATTATGTCATCACGTCCCAACAGAGTGGATCTGAAAAACAAATTAATCTAAACTAAATTAAGACATTTTTGATTGAAATTATTTTCATGTCCTATGAAATCAAGTATGTTATATTTCTTAGCACATTTTGACTGTGGGGATTTTGTTTTGTTTCACATATTAATATTGCTTTAACTTCATATTGCATCGTTGTTTAAGTTGTATAAATAAGAATGAATGGCGTGACATAAATATTTTCTGTAAACACAGATTGATGTAGAGTGGAGGTTTATCAAAGGGTCACGCCAAACTTGTTCATCCTCAATTACCAGATAAAGTTTAATTTGATTTATTTTGGTCAGAGCAACATTTCCTCAGCTCTAAATCCCATTTCAACATAAATATTCGGGCTCCGTCTTCCAAGCTCAGGAGGCTCTTACTGTGTATATCCTGATGAAAGAGGCTTTGTGATAAATTAAGGGGATTGTTTTCTCCCTTCTGTAAGCAAACTCATCACTGAACGAATACAGATATAATTGGAGGAGCGCACCACAAAGTGTCAGCTTTATTTACACAACTCTCTTTGATTTGGCTCAGTTAACTGAGGATACAAATCTCATACTCATTTAGAGAAGATCAAATATGCAGCTGAATGTGGCTGTTTGCCTCCAATTTATATCAAAAAGTTATTTTTACTCTTACTATAAAGGTGGATTTTTATAACTGGTCTTGGTTTGTCAGGGTTCCTCATTAAAATGATTATTCTGCCAAAGGTGTTATCCAACCTGCAGATTATTACCTTACACATGTAATAAGGAAAAGAAGTTACTTTACGGCTCAAATAGGGAACTTTTCACTGGATCTGTAGAAAGCCCAGTGACATTTTCAGGGTTGGAGCTAAAAAAGAAAAGATCAGAAATCCCAATCAGACCAAAGCAGAGACATGTGCTCCCTCTTGACACTTAAATCCACTGATTGTCATTAATCACTATATTTCTTTTTGGTCCCATGCAAAAGCCTCAAGATTAAAACCATTAAAATAATTTAACAAACTTGTTTTAAAAACACCTGTAAGGCATCATCATTGTCAGATTCTTTGTAAATATAACATGTTAAGTTTGGATAATTTAATAGTTTACTCTCTTTTAATATTCTAAATAACCCTGAGCAGATTGATGCAGCTCTAGTTTAAGACAATTAGATCATGCAGGTCTGCATCGCCTAATGACTGCATGTTACATCAAAGAAGATCAGACTTTGCACAGACTGCCTTTTCATATAGAGCCATCAAAGAACACAAAACCCTCCCAGTTATTCTGAAATTATGCCCCAACCTGCATGATGTATCACAAAGTGTTAGAAATGATTAGGAAGCCAGCTCTGTCAACATATGATTATTATTTGATCATTCAAATAAAGAAAGAAAACACTTATTTTCCAAAAGCCCTGTGTTCCCTCTACGTTTTTACCTCATCTGATTGGATAACCAATGGCTGTCTGAGGTCGCATCCCTTCTGTGTCCAACCGTCTCTGCCAGCTCCATCCGCTGCGAGGACGCGTCTGGCATTTAGTTGATTATTTGAGTCAGTGTCGCACGTTTGATGACCCCAATATTGCCTGCTGTCACTCATCATTTTCATGTTTGTAAGGACAGAGGCCCTCGTGGGGAATTTCACCGTTTGTGAGCAAAAATTGCTTTCTTGCAGCGGAGGAGGGACGGGACAGGTAGGAGCTTTGGACTGAGCTGTGATTGAATACTAATGTGTCAGTCATGGAGTCTGTTCAATTAACATGAGTGACAGAAGATATTTTTTCTATTCTTCAGATTAATAAAAGAAAAAAACAAAGATTTTCAACTGAATTTGCACTGAGATATTTTAACTGAGTTACAATTTATGAGAACATTTTTAGACTTAGCACTGCAAACAAAAGCAAAAAAAAACTTGCTAACTGCATTATTTACACTATCTATTTATGATCAATAACAATTAACATCCTCCTACATCAGGACAATTAAAAACCTGATTCTTACAGGTTCTGAAATTATTTTAATCCAACCTCAAGCATATAAAAAATCTACTTAATGAAAACTAAAAATGAAAAAAGGTCTATAAATAGTCTGAAGCATAGTGCAGCAACAATGCTTATAACTAAATGTGAGAACTTATATAAATGCATAAGTTGTAGCAGTGGGCTGAGCTGGAAAACAACAGCAATGAGGGCTGAAGGGCAATTTAAGTTAATTTAACAGTTTTAAGTTTATCAAAATAGAACCACTTATTTTCCATGTTGTCGATTGGCCGTTCCACTAAGAACAGAGATAAGGAAGACCGCAGATAACTTTCACGCTCGTGCTGAGACAATTTCCACAGCCGTTTTAGGGTATAAGTTTGTTGTTCCAACTGTTAAAGTAGGCAGTTAGAGATGATGAGTGGAGAACTGATACAAATCAAAGTACACAGAGTTGCAGAAGTCCCTACCTGTGAGAACTAAACAGATGAATAACATGTTCAGAGACATTAGCTGGAAGGTAATCTTCACCTGACCAGTTCTCATTTGGAAATAGCTGGACTGGATTATTGCTAATGCTAAGGTTTCCAACATTCTCGTAAGAAAAAAGGACCAAAGTAATTGTCAATATCGTCACTTAGAATTGGCAAAAATGACAATTTGTTTTCATTTGATAAAAAATTTGAGACATCCACTGTTTATCATGTTCAAGGCAACACATCACCAACTAAAATGAGTCTGTCAGATTTTAAAGGAAAATAAATGTGCAAGTCATATTCAAAACAATGAAATGAATATTTATACTCTGGACTCAGGGGACAAATTATATAGAGCAAACAGGGCTGAGCCTGAAGACAGCTGTGCAGAACCTGTCATGTGGTGAGGCAGAGGCTCGGAGACCCAGGTAGATGTTAAAGGTGGTTTAACGGTCACACAGTCTACAACAGTCCACAGGCCAGGCAGCACGGTAGAGCGGAAGCCAGGGCTCAAACTCCGGTAGCACTAGTCACACGAGTGGACAAAACGACAACAAAAAACGACAAGGACCCGACAAGGACAAGACACAGGTGGGGTTAAATACACAGAGGGTAATTAAGGGGAAGACAGGACAACGAGGAGACTCAGGACACAGAAAACTCAAATAACACACAGAAAACACAGAACATGACAGAAACAGATTTCTGCAGACCTCAAAGAACTGAAGTCATGTTGGGTTCAGTCAGAAGATGACTGAGTTCATCTGCTAACGACAAACTGGTGAGTCGTTCACAAGCAGAAGCTGGTAAAGACTGGATCATTTGCTCTCTTTGTCTGTCACATTTTTTTAATTCCTGAAGTTCTCTTTTCAAGTCTCTTTATGTTTAAGTTCTCTTCTCTGCTTTTGGAGGAGCAATTAGGTTGTTCCACATCTGGCCGTTCCACACAGACAGGCCGCCAATCCTGAAAGATGCAAAAATGCATCCCAATGACATGTTGGCCCTCCTCAGATCACCAACCGACGTTAATCTGCTGTAATGTGGCTGCTCCATGTTTGTCAAACATCTGAGCAGAGTTGCACCAGGAGCACAACTTCCCACCAATACCATTACTTGGCCAACTTCCCTCTTAATCTGTCTCGCTCCGGTGCTGTTGGCAGTGGAGGAGAAGACTTAAAGGTGATAACAGAGTCACAGATAAAACGGACAGAGGCAACACGCACACGACGAGCAGCAGCGTGTTCAGACGGATGTGTTGGAGAGCTATTAGAGCCCGTCACAGTTGGCTTGTCACGGATCAGCTGTACACACACATTGCACAATACTAATTCTGTGCGCACATACGAGCTGACAGGCCCCCCTGCTGTGGCACTGATGCAGAGACATCTCTGGCTCAGTGTTACTGACATGTACACTGCCTGCCTTCTGTGGGAGTAAGACAGCAGCAGCAGGTATTTCTGATGTGCAGACTTGAGCAGTCTTCAAAGATAAGAGCTGAGGCTGAGTAGCTCTGCTGCCATCTGGGTAGAAAGGAGAGAGAAGGAAACACCGGCGGCCCTTCATCCACCGGCGCTGGATACGTTTTGCTGAGACCTGCGAAAGTAACAGGATTTTACTAACTTCTAAGAGATTCTTCCCCATCAGAAACAAACAGCTTGGTTGACAGTAAATTTACTGTGAATCAACACAACGTATATCAGAAGGGAAAACCATGTAGAAATGGACACTCCTTAATCAAGATCTACTCATTTTGACTCAACTAAAATATGTTCAAGACTGAAACAGTTTGATTTTGGCAGACTCAAGTTTCTTGTGCATTTTTAAACCTTCATTCAGAAATCCATCATTTTCCTTTCTGAAGTATAAATATGATACGACACAAACCTGTTTCTGCCAGAGGAGGTTAAAATTCAGGGTAGCATCCTTCAAAACGCCCGAGCTGAGCAGGCCGAGGGCTTCTTCGGCCGCAAAGACCAGAAATGAGCGGCCGTGTAATTAGACAGTCTAGCCTCCAGATTTATTCCGGCCCGTATTTTGGCGTATGTCCTGTCACCTAGCAACTGTGACGGCGCTAACCACAATGAATGTGCAAGGTTCATTTCACATTTAGAAAGTTCTGGTCATTTGCCGAGTGTTTTCAGATGATTCACCAGAAAAACAATTGAGACTACCAATTATATTTTAACACCTAAAGCATATTATGAAATCATGGCTGCCTAAACCCGAGCAAAAAAGCTATTTTAATGACTGAAGCAAATTTTAAATGAGAACAAAAAGTCAACTAATTTATGAAAAGCAGATTATCTACAGTAACTATATCTAAAAAAAAAAAAGTTTATTTTTATCAAGCTGAATAAATGTTTCGTTTCTTACATCAGTGGCACAAAGTTCTCAAAAAAGAAATTAGAAATCAGTTACTGGAAGTTTTACAGAACCAACAAAAGCAGTTATCATGCAGAGTTGGAGCAGAAGCTGCTAAAAGTGAAAAGTGTTGCAGAAATAGTTCACTCTCAGTTCACAGCAAAAAACACTGGAGATTATTAGAACATGAACAGGAAGTAAAATATTACATCTGCATCAAGGTTAAATGGGGAGGAATGAACATCCATCTTCTTAGAAAGTAAATATAAACAGATATATGTTGTCTGTATTATGAATTAGACCCTGAATGTCTTTAACATTACATATGATGATGAATGTATGAGATCAGGTGCCTGAAGAAAATCTATTTTGAAGGTTTTGACCCCGAACCCGGCAGTAGTTACACATAACAGCTACAATCAGATCTAGTCGACACTTTAATGGTCAGAGTTTAGAAAGAAAGATTCAACCAAATGAGGTTTTTTTCCCACATGATTTTGCTTTTCTTTTTAAATGTATGTTAAATAAAACTCATTCAGTGCTGTGGTCACTTTAAAGTATGCATGTGTTTGAATTAGATAACCAAACAGAAAATGTCCAACATAAAGGGTTTAATACTCGACAGGCAGGGAAATGCAGCTCAACATTTAAGACAAATTCACACTCATGAAGGTCTGGATTATTAAAAAGTTGACCAGATTAACAAACAAAACAAAGTCCCGTTTTGTTTGGCATAACTGTGCAGCCAAACATATTTTAACACATTTTCAGACACCACCATTATTACCATGTAAGATGGTCAGAATATTTCAATTAGATTTTTCTTTTATCATGTAATATTGGTGGTTCAGATTTCACCATAATGACCCATTGTTACTTGTATGTTACCATATATTTGAATTAAATTAATATTTTTAGATATTTTAACATAACAGAATCTCTTTCTCTGCAGCAGTTCTGTGAATGTTTTAAACCAGACGTTGGCACATCAAATCAAACTGTTGCCTTCCAAGTCAGCAGCAGGGTCATGCATTGCTTTTTCCCCCCTCAATGCAAAGCTGGCTAAAGCATCCAGGAGTGGCTGCAGACGTCTGGCGCCAAACATCTGTAATTTAGGAGGAATTTCCGACAGGCCAGTGTGAGACGAGAAGACAGTGACTGAGACACTGGGCTGTCTCCTTAATGAGGACAGGAAGGAACTTCCTTTTACATGGAATATAAATGTACAGGAGAAGCCTCTGTGAATGAGTCTACATACGGAAACGGCTCCTGTTTTTAAAAACATCGCCCAGAGCCATGAAACTGCAACTATGAGCAGATCAGTCTCATTTGAATGTGGTGTTTGAGAAAAATCGAAAACAGAAAGATGGAAACGCAGGAAGAGGAAAATAATGACAGAGTGAAAAAAGGACAACGATGGGGGCTCACAATCGCTCCTCCATGAGGAAAGCAGCCATCCATCCATAATGCATCACAAGTCTCCTAGCAACAGCCAGAACCTAGCAACAGGATCTTAGCAACAGCAACAAACGGCCCCCTCTTTGTGTACTGGCCAATAAGGGCAATGTGAATCAAATTCGAGGCGCCCAATCACAAACCTCTGTGCTGCAACAAGAGTGGAGTGGGTGTGCTGCTTCACACGGCTCTGCTGGGCTCACCAGCACAGAAAAAGTACAAACACAAACAGGACATCATGGTGTCAAAAGCTGTCAGGGGTCTCAATCAGTGCAAGTCCCGAAACACACACACATCCAACACGGGATGATTGGGACGCCCACACTTAGAGGGTGGAGCTTTCACACACACACACACACACACACACCCCGCACGCGCCTACACACACACACACACACACAAGTTTTACCAAGCACTAACACTCCCACATCTTATTCACTGTTTGATACAGAGCACTAATAAAGCAAATGATTAATCTCTGTCTGGTTCCACAGGATGTTTGTTGCATTTGAAGCTCCAGGTTTCATTTCTAAAAAATAATCAGAAGATTAGAGGATGAAGTGGGCGAGTTGGTTCCTGTGAATGGATTGTAACCCCAATAAAATGTCCTGTTCATGCATCAGTCTGCGCAGTATGCTGTTAAATGATACCTCATTTAATCTAATTAACAAATGCTGCCTAGATAAATCTCAAGAAGTAATGTCAACAAATTATCTGAAAAAGGACCCTATTGAAAAAAACAACCTCTAAGTGGCTTCAAACTATCTATTAAAATACATAGAAGCATTTTTTACTGTGGTTTCTGAAGTATTCCAACCACTGTGAATACCAGTGTTTCCAGTGTAAGTGGAGAGATCAAAGGTCTGCCTTGGAGTCAGTGGTGGTTCTCTGACTGGTTCCTAGTCCAGATTGGACTGGGAACTCTGTCCAAGCTGTCCAGCGTTCAGCTGTCTGAGCTAATGCTGGACAGCGTCCAGCTGGACGCTTTTAAACTCAACATTCGAGGAATCCACATTTGGATGTGTGTAGACATCTGTGGTCATTTTTGTTTCATTAAATACTGGAAACAGATATTGGGGAGTGGATGTGGATAATGCTAAATATTTGCATTACTGATAAATTTAAGATTGTTGCACACAGACAAAGTGATTCATCTGTATTTGGCCAACAGAAACATTCACTTCATTCTCTTAGTGGGATTCCTTCACTGCCGTTATTCTGCCTCATTCAGGATTTCATTACTCTGATTTTGTCACCTCTCCTCTCTCCCCTGAAACGTCCCTCAGTAGAACAGCTGATCTCTTTGAAAAGGCTCAGTGACGCAGGCCGATTTGCAATTCAGATGCATCTCGACCAGGTGAGAGGAAAGGTTTAAATATTAAATATGCTGAAGACTTAATTACTTATTTAGAGAGAGACTCACATTGATGCAGCTGCAAACTTTTTTTTATTTAACAAATGCGTTACTGGAGATGACCTGGCAGCACAGACTGTAAATATCTGTATGAATTAAAGTTAGAAAAGTTGATATGCTGGACATTTTAATGTGAGCTTATACATTTGCCAACAGACCACACATTTAATTTCAGATTCTAGAGTTTTCTGGAGACACATGCAGCTCAGTGGTTGGGCTGCTTGTCATTCTGCAACACCAGAAAGATGAACTTCCGTTATTTTGGTTGTTTTGATATTTTTATTGTACTTTTTAATGCCGTCCAACAAATCCTTGCATTTTAAACTATTTTCAAATCTTGGAAAATCGTAACTTTTGCTCGTTTTATTTTTTACCACATAAAACCACTAATGGGTCTTGTAATGGTGGTTTTATCTTGAAGCAGTTCAAATATTATATTCAAAGGGAATCCAGGATTCTGCCTGCTGCTGCTTCCTTTTCCTTTCTGTCTAAATCCACTAAACAGTGAAACTTTCTCCTGAGTAAAGTCCAAACAAGAGTTTCTTACCAGATGTTTGTGTGATGTTATGGAGATTTGACCTGTTTGTGACTGAGAGGCAGACTATCTTTCACTCATCCTTCCTCCATTCCTCCTCACGCTCTGCTTCAGACTCCTCCATCACTCCTCAGATTAATCTGAAGCTTCCTACTGTGGGCTGACAGTTTTCTCCTAGTTGGGGAGTTTTCATTTCAGACAGTGTCAGACGGTGACTCCACTGTCCTTAACAAGTGTCTGAGTCTCTGTCAGAATTGCATCAGTCTTATTGCTGGAAACCTGCAAGTTATCAAGTTATTTTACTCCCATCCCAGCCTAAAGCTATTCAACCAGTGGATGACTTTACTGTAACATTGTCTTTTTTTGCCAGAATGTATAACACCAAGAATCATCCAAATAAACTGCAAATCAAACAAGCAGGCACATTAAAGGTTGAAGGTTCAAAAATCTTTCAAATCTAAATGAACTGTACAAATTCACACACTTAATCTTAGCACCATTTGCCCGTGTTGCACTCTGTCAAAGTTAACCTTAAGTTAATTTAGTGAAACCGAATCACCACCTCTACATTCATGACTCGTCATTCCTGCTCTGTTTTCTCTCATCTCCTCCTCCTCATCCTCTGAATCGATGTTTCCCTGCTTCTCTCTTCATCTCCTTGCTTGGCATAGCTACTTTTTTAATTTGGTCTCACACTAAGATCAGGGAGGAGAAAGTTAATTACAAAGCATTTTGAATTATGAATTGCAGTACAGTTTTGTAACATATTGCCTCATTTCTCACTGACGCCGAGATGAGAATCTGCAGGTATGGAAGGTGGGTGCAGTGTTCGGAGTGGTCTCCTATATTAAATGAATTTTATATTAACTCGATATCATCTTCTGACAGATGAAGGCCTTTATTCCAAAATGATATATAAATTAAAGATGAAGATTAAAAAGTGCTAAGTGACATTCGTTACAGGCATTTTTTCTTGCTTAGCTGTAAGTTATTACTATCTTTGACTCAGTCATTTCAAACTTTCACACTTTACATTATGCTGATCCAAGATTAAAATTGAATTCAATTTAGTTTTACTATTAAAATCCCTACTTTTTGGATACACATTTCTTTGTGTTTTGTTTGTTTTTATTTACAAACAAACCATAAGTGAAGATGTTACTCACTGTCTAACATTAGGATTAGTCACCCAGAAGATGATTGAATGAAATAGAAAAAGGTGGTTAAGTCAAGCAGTCTGAGTCACAAGTCCAGTCACAGAGCATAAAACCTTCAGAAACACACTGCTGTCTGTTCCTGCTGTGCACATAGAAGTGGATGCATCTGAAATCATTAAGCAAGAAACATACAAGTTGACTCTGAAACAAATCTGAGCTCATATAGTTCTTATTGCTGCGGCGCCACTTTCATTTTAATTGCTGTTGTGGGCAGTCAGCTAGAGAGTAAAGACACAAATGTCAGGAGTTAAAACAAAGCTTTTATTTACTATTTCCAGACTACAGGCAAAGTCTGCTATTCAACTGAAGCTGCTGAGGGAGTTTATTTTGCAGATGATCCAGCAATTACCGTCAAGATAAATGAAGATTTGCTTCAGGGTGGCAGCATGTCTTGAGTTTGGACTTTCAGGTCCCTGGATGGGATGTGGATTCTGTCTTTTGCTGACATCAGAATCTATCAACTACAGGTTATCTATGTCTAACTTTATCTGGCTTATCAATCTTAGACTTCCAGCACCTCAAAAAGTTAAAAGCAAGCACATTGGTAAGACAGATAGAGTCATGCGAAACAGATCTAAAGTCCTCAGATGTTGACCTGAAACACAAGCAGCTCATTCTGACCGTTTAGAAAGCAATACCTCCGGTCCACGACTCCTCAAAGGTCCACTACTAAAACAGCCGAAGTCAGACAGCTTAGTACAAACTTGTTTGTCTTTTGACAGAAGCCCAACTTTCACATTAAGCTTTTAGCCACTGCTGGGCGAAAAGCATCAGAGTCGATATCCAAAGCAAAACTCCCCGGTCCTGAGACTGATGGTGTCCAGTTTCTTGTTTCCTCAGAGTGGGACAACATAGTTTGGTGCAGTAGAGTATGCTATTTAGTTTGTTTCCATAGCAGAAGCAGGTCATACAGTCGACCTGTTCTGAACCCTAAAGTTGCAGGTCTACAGGACAATAACAGGGTACAGTTACAGTGGACATGTTGGTCTCTCACAGGACAGTCCGTCTATTGGGGGACAAAAAAATGTTAGTGCTTGAAACACAAGACATACTAGTGTTTCATGTTTGTGGTCACACTATGACAGGGTTGGGCAACTCCAGGCCTCAGGGGCCGGTCTCCTGCAACTTTTAGATGTGTTTCTACTTCAACACACCTGAGTCAAATAATGAGGTCATTAGCAGGACTCTGGACAACTTGACTACACTTAGGAGGTGATTCAGCTATTTGATTCAGCTGTTGGACCAGGGAGACATCCAAGAGTTGCAGGACCAGGATTATGGGCTATGATGACACCAGGTTCCTAAGATTCAAATAAAAAAATGACAAATTCAGTTTCTCAGAATTGAAGAATCACATCGAAAATAAATAACTTTTTTTTTTTCATTCTTAATGATGGAACATTGTAATATCCATTTGTATTTTTCTCAGACAAGCCTAAGAAGAAAATGATTGTGTTAATTTGGTGAAAATTTTCCAAAACTAGCCTTCATTTTCCTCTCATCAAAAGATAAGGTGTTAGAGAAATTCCTTAGATGCTGCATGTGACTTGTGAAAACAAAAATAAGTGTTTTACATATTTGCTATGTATGAGACAGTCTGTGAAAAAAATTAAACGCTCTCCTCTGCCTTTTCCCAGTGCTCCCAGAACTAACTGCAGAAATACACTAGAAACAAGCAATCAGAGATGGGGCTGAGGGGGAACTTAGCGCTGGCAATCATGCTTCTGTATGTGCTGCTCGACACTCTCTCCCTTACACTGTGCTACATTAGAGCCTGTCCCCATCAGCAGAACCTGGCACAAATGCTAAGGCAAGTCAGCATGGCTACCGATGACATGGCATAAACGTTAAGCTGCGTTTAGCACATTGAGCAGCATGTAGACAAGTTTGACTGACACCATTAGGACACTCCTCTTTGCTCTGATTGGTTGTTTTTGACCAGGATTTGATCATGGACATGTTTGTAATTTCTGGTCTTTGCATCCTCTGACAGGGTGAGGGCAGTATAGCTACAAACACAGACACTCAGAAGCAGGGATGCAGGTTTGTGGAGAAATTAGACTCCCACTTTCACACTCTATACTCCTCTCGAGCCCCTTCTCCCACCCTCCAGTCATTTACATTTATATTGAATTAGAGGCCATGGTGGAGAGCGAGTGGAGGCAGCCGAAACTGATTATAATGGGAGATTATGGGCCGACTGCACCACCATTATGTCGTGTAATTACAAAGAGCTGGATGGGGGGGGGAGCAGGAGAGGGAAGGAGCACTGGATTCCCAAATGCCAGGATCTATTTCATTTAGGGAAATACTGTCTCTCTGCTTTCTCCTCCACTTATTCTACCTGTAAATATTACACAGGGCTGAACGTCTCCTGCTGTTACATCTTTATGGGTCACAATTTATGCAGACAAATATCATGTGAGGCACTAAGGAGGATGTGTGGATTCTCCCCTCCATAAGGTTTTTACAGCTGCGGCTCGACCCACTTTATAGTTTCATTTGATTGCATTGATCTGGTGGTTTAATGCATGTAGGATTACTGGTCATGCACTCTAGAGAGGCTCTAATGGCTTCAACATAATGTAAAGCCTGTTTTAAAAGATCATCCATTGTGTTTCTGCTTATAAACTAGGTGGAAACTTGAATGAAGAGTGTCTAGTAAGTCTATTGGCAGTTTGAGTAAATTCTGTATTATGGGAGCAGTAATGGGAAGGGATGCACTGCTAACTTAAACAGGAAATTACAGGGAGTGCAAATCAATTATATGCTTACATTTAAAAAGCATCTAAGAGTTAAAAGCCAGCAAATAACACTGCCTAATTTACCCATCTCCCATCAAATCAAATACAATTAACTCAATTTGCATGGATGTTTGAACAATATGTCTCACAGTACTTTTAACACCTGGACAGAAAACAACAACTGTGGGTGATGGAGTCTCATCCTGGATCATATGGAGGAGTTGCAGAAAATTAAAGGCGGTCCACAAGTTATAGCTGGCAGACAATTAACACAAACCAGAAAGCAATTGTGTAGCTAATGGTAGGTTTAAAGAAGAGAAGCAAAGGCAGTCTTCCATTTTTCTAACCTCATTTAAACCTTTACAGGCTGGATCAACACTGCACAGCAATGCCAATATATCAGAGTTAATCAATAAACACAAATGCTTTAAGGTCAGTGGTTTAGGTTTTTCTTGAATTTATATACCCAACTAAAGTTTTAGTCCCATTACTTGCAAATAATTTGTTTCTTGCAGTCAACTGACAAAGAAAAAGTGTTTCATGTGTTTTTTTCTGCAACTCACACTTGAGTTGTTTGAGTTCTCTAATACATTGATGCTTAACAAACAAACTGAACAACAAAAAGTATGTTAGCATTTAAAAGCAGATCAGCCTAAAGAATCGAGATATTTTGAAAATATGTTCTGTTGAAAAGCTAAGACTATTTAATGGCATTACGTTGCTTAAACTCCCCCAATTACTTTTCTAGTTCCGGAAAGTAACCTGTAAGTAAATCTCTGTGTTATATATTGTCACCAATACTTGGGGTCAGAACTTAAAAGAGTCGTCTTACTTGATAGACACAAACAAGAACAAAAAAACTGGACGTGGAAGAACAGGAGTACCAAAAATGTTCCATTATGCAATCTGCAATATTTGAAAGTGATCAGAATGTCACAAAGCAGGTTAGCAGCGATGCTTAAACGAAGTAAACAGTCTTTGCAGAAGTTCTTGAACTTTTGACTGATTTAAGTCTTAAGAACAGCTCTTCTGTCAGAGTTCAACTTTCTGACATTTTCCTGCTTCAGCACATCTGAATCAGATATTTGCTCTTCAATAATATTCTTACAGACACACAAGATTATTTTTAATGACTTATTGCATGAACAAACGTATTCAGGTGTGATTTTAATTTAATTTCTGATTTAAACACAAAATAGTTGTTTTTTTTACATGGGCAGAATATCAACAAAGATTTACACACATTTGTAAAGGAAATGCAGCTGGTGTTACCAACTGAAGACGTGTTGTTTGATTACCTCAAGCTTGGGCACTAATGCTTCCCAAGACAGCTCCAGCTGTAAAGAGGTTACAGTATCCCAGCTTCCAGCAGACTGCTCTGCAGAATAAACTTAAGAATTACACAAATCAATGTCCACACTGCCCCCCTTCTTTCTTTGCTTTTGTATAATGGCAGTGCAGAAGTCTTCTGGTGCTCCACAAGCTTCTGTCCTAATTGCCTTTATTGGCTGAACCTCTGAAGGTGTGAACAGACAGGGGAAGACGGCAGAGGGGATTTCACTGTGGCTGCAGTTGATTCTGCCATTCTAATGCTGAAATACACAACCATGTGTTTAAACTGAACAGTGCAGTGTAACACTCCCAAAGCTCTCCAAAGGGTTGCTGTTGCTCTGACTATCAGCAGTCCAGCAGATAGATCTGCTGTTCATTATCTGTTCTCACTCAGGGATCATTGGATGATGTTCAAAGCAGTTAGCACATTAGAACATGATTTTCTCAATACCGTGAGCACCCAGGAGGAAGTCTGCTCACCGCAGGAGTGTAATAATAGCATCTTATGACTTCCACATATAATATTGTAGATAATTAAACTAAAGAGCAGTCAGTAATGCTTAGGAGGGTTTCTAACTACCCAAATTAGTTTGTATGTATCTAAATGGTGAGTTCTCTCAATTCTGCAGAATAAAAGCTTCAGCAGTTCCAATATTATCTCTAAAAGCATCTGATGGACAATCCTGCATGTTAGTCAAAGACATTCAAAGCAATGCAGACTCCATCAGGAACACTTCTCCTGGATCCTGTTAGTGGTGGTTATGTGCAGGATGTCGAGGCACAGGTGAGGATAAGTGGGAACCTTTGAGTGACTGTCTTTCTTCGTTCCCTCCTTTGGTGATGTAGTTCTGAAGTTTCCTCAAGTTATGACCTACAGCGTGTTGAGTGTCAGTTCTTCCTCAGGTTCATACATTCTCCACCAGATGAGAGAAATATGTTCTCTCTCATGGGGCGGCAAGAAAAAATGACACCATTCTGTTCTTGCAGTTTGTTCTTGACATATCATCCTGGCTGAACTTTTCTCTGCTGTGGGCTCTGACAACCACAGCGCCATTAGTCAGAAATTTGAAGTGGGCGAGGTTAGTACTCTGATTCATGCAGCAATATGAAGGGCTTTCTGATGACTTCCCAGGAGTTTGGCTCTTGGGTTTCTTGTAAAGTATAAAATGTGCTGGCCAGAGAAACTCAAATAAAAGAACAAATTTCCCTGTTCTTGCAGAATATGTGCAGACCTGAGGTCTAAGGCTGTTTCTTTACCAGAAAAGGTGGACTGCTTCTTCCAGGCAGGAGGCCAGTCTTTGCCTCACGCAGAAGAGTTAAACTACTTTAGTGTCTATTTTGAAAGTGACGGCAGAATAAAACACAAGACTGATAAATGGAGAGGAGTTTCATTTGCTGTTATGCAGGCTTTGCTCCTGTCTGCTGTGGTGAAGAAAAACCTGAACATTATGTGAATCATAACCAAAAGGTCCTATTTCAAATGAGCTTCCTTCCTAAAGCATGGCAGAGGTAAAATGATGGTGTAAGGCACCTGTACTTTAACTCCTTTGCTGTTTTGTACCTCAATGTCTAGACAACATCTATGGACAAAGCAAAGAATGCAGAATCAAGAAATTACTTTAGGTCTGTTTCAACAGCAAAAACCTTTTGAGGAATCAGAGTAATTTTCTGCTCTGGTTTTTCTAGTTTCTGCATTTTCACTGCAGAAAACAGAACTAAATTACACAAGCTGGTCAGATATATGCCTTGAAATCAGCTCTGTCAGGGAGGCAGTACTTTTTGGATAGGACCTGAACTAAACATAGAGCTTCATGGTGGGAGGATGCAAAATATTTCTCACCAGTTGAATATCCTCAGTATTTTATTTCAGTCCTCCACTGCAGGAGTTCTGCAAACATAACATTGAAACCCTGTCACTCAAGATGAATATCACTGTGTTTTACAGTTTACATTCAAATACACTGATATGTTTAGTCAACAATAACAGAAATATTTAATTGTTAATGCATAAGCTTTTGCTTTTAGCATCTTTCCAGAGACTAAACCTTTCTCAAACCCATTGTCAGAGTTGTTAACTGACAACAATATATATTTTCAGTGTTTATGTTCTGAGATACAGAGTAAAGCCCAGGACTGTTAATAATTCACCAATGTTAGATTAGACAGGAGCCTTATGGCAGCAGCCTACCACAAGGTGTGGAGAGCAGAAACATCCAGCAGGTCAGTGGGTGATTACTAACTCTCTCTAATTCAAAGCTGAAGAAAGGTTCAGCAAGCCCAAATTCCAACATCTGTCTAAAAAAATGTGTTCACCGTAAGAGACAAATAGACTTCAGCTTGTATCATTCAAATAAATCGGAAAAAGTATGACTTAAACTTTGAGAGAGCTTTGGAAACGTCATCGTTGTTAAACTCATTCAGGATCTATTTATGTCGCTATTTTAAATGTGTGACAATTGCAAAACCTCTGCTTTAAACCGATGTGTCATTAAAAAACATCTTTATCACATAAAAACAATATATATAAGGAAGCAAACAAATTGTATAAACTGATCGATGGCGGCACCTAGTGTTATTTTTGCTGCACTGAATGCAAAGCTGTCAAATCTCTGGCCAGAAACAGCGTCTGTAAGAACAAAATCATGCAAAAATCACGGGGGAAAAACCAAACCGAAATAACAATTACCCAATGCAAAACGAAATTTTTATAATAGTCAATTAGTATAAAAAAACGATCCGACATTGTGAAGGTGTAAATATAGTTAACGCAGCAGCAACGAGGACCGGAAGTCCCACAGTTAAACATAACCTGACTTTTTATAAGTGGTTTGATAAAAATGCCATAACAAGACATTGAACACAAACGACTAGAGCATTGAATTTAAAGCATTTTACATTTTTTAATTAGACTTGCTTTTGGAGCGAAATCTAAGTTCCAAAACCTGTTGCTTGTTTTCTGTAAAGGTTTCAAAATAAAATAGAAAATAATTGTTAATGCAAAATAGATAAAATTGGAAACATTTGAGTTTTACATTTTTATTTGAGATATTTTTAAAAACTTATTGACTAATTTGAATGCTTTAAAAATACAATTAAAACGTTTCATATTTGCCCTAAACAAAGCAGAACTTCATATTTCCATTTTTATTCTAGAGCATATACTTTTCTTTTTTTTTTTTTTTAATCTAATGTAATTGTAAATCATAACTTATTATTTTAGCAATGTTTATTTTTCATTGTTTAAAAAAACATTAAAAAATATATTCAAACGAAACATTTTATTTTGAAGTGGGCACATCCACCGGAAGTAAACACGTGCGTTTCCTGTTTTGCGACTCTTTAAGGGTTCTCTTTTGAACTTTTACCTCTTTAATTCGATTTTTTGCTGTAGAGAAGGCGTCGTAGCGATGAGTGCCATTATTCCTCGGATAGAGCAGCTGTCTGCTAGAGTTGTTCGGGTTCTGGGCTGCAACCCGGGCCCGATGACACTGCAGGGAACCAACACCTACCTGGTCGGAACCGGGCAAAGGTGACTGCTGTCGGCACGTTAGTTCATGTTTTTGGGGCTTTTATTGTTGTTTAATTTAGAAATAACCGTTATGAAGTCTGAGGAACACTGAATGTTCGTATTTTATGCTACCTTCAACGAAATTCAGCGGGGAAAAAAATGCATTTAAGCAACAAAAATACAGAAAATGTGTATAATTAGTATGAGAACGAGCGCATTATGAACTGCCAGTCTCTGTTGAGTGCGTCAGCTTTTATCCCTCTACAAACCCCCTAAATCACATCCAGGGCATTAAAATTTCTGCAGAAGTCGTGTTCTAGGGAAATGGTTATTCATAAAAGCAGCCAAGTGGTCCATGCTAACTCTGGAGGATCAGGTAGGAAAATATGACAAGTACTAATCATGCACTCCACAAATCTGACCTTCATGGAACAGTGATACAAAGGAAACTGTTTGCCCACATTCAAAATGCTGTGTAATAGAAAACTAACCATCATGATTAACCAGCAACCCCACAGTGAAACAGCAGCGGCTGCATGCTGGTGTGGGCAAGCTGGTCAGAAATGAAGGGAAGATGAATGGTCCTAAATTCTAAGCAATCCTTGAAGATAATTTTGCATTAACTGTTTTTTTATGTAATATCTTGAGATGGACTGTAACATTTCAATATGTCATTATTCACTAACAATTATTTTCTGAACTTAAGCTCCTTGAACTTCAATAAAACATTGAATTTCTTTCTGATTTTGGTTTCAGACGTGTGCTTATAGACACTGGAGAACCTGCTATTCCTGAATACATCAGCAACCTGAAAACTGCTTTGGGACAATTCAGCACCAGCATCCAGGAGATCATCATCACTCACTGGCATCACGACCACACCGGCGGAGTGGAAGACATCTGCAGAGATATAACCGGTTTGGTTTGTTTCTGTGGGTTCAGACAGGCCCGGGATGTTTCATTCTGTTTTTAATCATTGTGTGTTCCTTCATGATTACTTATTGAAAGGGATAAAATGAATGAAAACAGTTTTTCTATCCTGCAGGATCTGTCGTTAAGGTCAGCAAACTCCCACGGGCCAACCGGATCACAGAAATGGCTGGAAGCAAGAAGTATTCTTACCTAAAAGACGGAGATATTATCCAGACTGAAGGAGCCACTCTCAAGTCAGTTCACATCTTTCACTGGGAATTTGCATAGTAAACTAAAAAAATAAGTTACAACTTCTAAAGGTGGAACATGTTTGAATGGGAGGTCAGTTATATCTGAGCCAAATTTCCACATTTCAGAGTGCTTTTCACCCCAGGCCACACTGACGACCACATGGCCCTGGTGCTGGAGGAGGAGCGGGCCATCTTCTCCGGAGACTGCATCCTGGGCGAGGGCACGGCCGTGTTCGAGGATCTCTACGACTACATGAAGTCTCTGAAGATCCTGCTGGACACACAGGCTGACCTCATTTACCCCGGTGAGTAGAAAATTAGCTTTGGCAACATGTTTATACATAATACCACAGAAAGTTATTTTTTGGACACGTCGCAATGTGATGTCACATATGCTTGAGCCCGTCCCCCATCTCCCTGCTGCGGGGCAAAAAGCTGCTCACCGACGATGACAGGCACTGGTTTTAGCTGTTAAGTTGTTCACATAACGTGATAAATCTTAAAAAAGGGATGCAGTGCTTTTATACTAATTGTCAAGACTCTGACAAATGGATAACAAGATCAGGAAGAAGTTTTAATCTAAAATATAGCAAGGAAGAGAGAAGTAGGTCAGTTTTGGAGTCTGTGTAGCATAGCCAACACAGAGAGCAAGAAAAAACAATGAGTGGTTTTGAATTGTTCTTCAAAAACTTTTCAGATTTTTTTTTTGGTGCACTGCACTACATTGATAATATCTACATCTCCAGGTTTTATCTAGTTAATGAAATTGTTCGACCTCGGCTGTGCGGCTATAGATGGCAAGTAAAAGAAATGGTCTTTTTGCCCTCCAGTGTTGTGTGCATGCATGAAACCTACGTATGTAAACAATAACATGCAATGTTTCTATACTAAACTGCTGAGAGCCAAGAACACCAAGTTTTTCACTACACCGCTGGGTGCTGACAGTGTAGATAGCACTGTTTTCCTCATGTTCCTGTGCAGGACATGGACCTGTGGTTCAGGATGCTGGCGCCAAGATCAAACACTACATTAACCACCGAGACCAAAGAGAACAACAGATCCTGAAAGCTGTTCAGGATGGAGCAGGAAAGCCTTTTTCTTCAATGGAGCTTGTAAAAATCGTCTATAAGGTCAGGAAGAATGCTTGGTCTCTTTGAAGCTTTTTATTTTCAGGTCTTGAAAGCACACAGGTGTGAGTGGTGCTACAGTCGATATTGTGGAGCATGCTAACCATAAATAAACACACATGGTTTGCTTTTCTAAGTTAGGTTTGTCTATTAAAAAACCTCACAGTCTTGCAGAACCAGAGTTGGTACAGAAATATTTAAAAATAAAAAAGTGTAAGTGATCCAATTGTTTTCATTACAAACTTTAAAATGAAAATGACCTACTCCTTCCTGAATATTTCAACACATTACAGGTCTCATAGTGTTTACATGTTTGTATTATTTATTTTGATAAACAGACTTTCAGACTCAATTCAGCAAAGGCTTTAAAGTTAATGTGCATTATTTATTAAAAGTACTCAATATCCTCCTATTCATTTTCACACTGTCTGTATTTTACAAAGTTGGAAATATTTTCTGATGAATTTGTCTGTCTTGTTGGTGAAGGTTATCTGAACATGAATGGCCAAACCTTCATTGCCGTGTCAATTTCATCCCCTACTCTGCATTGTGTTCAAAGAAACATAACATTTAACCTTTGTGCCTGTTTTTTTCCAGGACACTCCTGAAAACCTGCACCAAGCAGCTAATGTCAACCTGGTTCATCACCTCAAGAAACTGGAGAAGGAAGGCAAGATCACTTTAGGTATTTATCACGTCCTCTGCTGCAATAGCTAATGCAACAAACCACTTCAGTTCTCATTCTGGGTTAATGCAAACATGTCCCCCTCCAGTGGATCACTCTTCTACGAGCAGCAAGTGGAGAAGTAATCTATGATATCCAGCCAGACTTAGATGAAATGATATAAACGCAACCTGCAACCTCAATGATGAAAATCCATCCAGACGACGTCTGAGAATCCTTTTTGAAACCAAGTGATCACATTACAAAGTGATGGGTGTAATTAAAAGTATTGCATGTTTTTTTTTTAACATGTTGCTTTATATGTTTTTTAAAGGGGTAAACTTCTTCTATGGACTGGGCTGTTGCTTGCATCACAGATTTAAAATGAATCAAAAGGTTATTTACAACCTTGACTAAGATATCTCCTACAGAGTGAGCTCCTGTCTGCTTGAATTTTCCAAGCTTCTTAAAAATTATTTTTATCATACATATTTTCTACAGACTTTTTCTGCCCAACTGAAAATTTGTCTTACTCTTAATTGCTTATCAATTATCTTTATGCCTTCATACAGATGGATTTTTTTTTTTAACAACTGTGGTTATTATTTTTCACATGACCAATTTCTCTCCTTAACTTGGTAGATTTCGTCCCATTAAAACTTGTTCTGGACTTTGTGATGTCTGTATGAAAAAAGGTGAACTCGTATCCAAGTTATCACTAGGTGGCAGCATCTGTTTAATAACCTGATCTGTCAATTGTTATACATGAAAAAATAAAATAAGAATCCAGTAATACGAAGTAGACTAAAAAGGTTCTATTTTTCTTGATGAGGTTGTAAATAAATAAGATTCACATTGAGACTTATTGTCTGTCTTTAATACATGTGTTATGTGAGTTAGTCTATTTTTCATTGTGAAACTAATGTTTAGCTAATTTAATTCTAATAAGATATGACATTTGGGATTTGAAGAGCTGAACATGATTCCAACTAAATCATTATGAAGAACCACTATTTCGAGTTCCCTCATTGGTTCTGTTGTGTGACCTCTTGATCTTTGTGGATCTCCTCTGTCTATATTGACTCGTGGCGCTGATGCATTCTTTCTACATGGGGACTTTCTTCGTGTCAGTGCTAGAGTTTTGAACACAAACCTTTTTAGTATTTGACAGGTGATTTTACTTCAAGTTAGCAAATGTCATTATGAAAGACTTTAATGACAGAAACATGGAGAACACACAGATCGATGTAAAGATGTGATGCATTTGGATACCAGAATACAGAATTTAACGGTTTCCTGACTCTTGGTTCCAACATTCACAGTCCAACTTTCAGGGAACGTATTGGGAGGTTCTCTGAAAGCTAATTGAAGATGAAAACATGACATATGTTTCCTGATATGCCTAATGGTTTCCTGATAATTACTTATACTGTTCCCAGTGTGGCCTTGTGGAAACTTTCCAACAAGATTGTGTGAAGATTTCAAAAGGGTAAATGCAACTTCTGCCACAAGATCTTTGAAGAAGGTAATATTTATTAAAAATGTTCTTGTGAAGGTTAGATCCAGCAGCCATGATGAATCTTTATGAACTGTTCCATGAGAACTTATATGAGATCAGTTGCACCAATTGTAACTTGACCTTCTGGGAACCTTTGAGGAAACTAGTTTTAACATAAGTAGTTTGAATTTGTAGGAACCTCCATGGAACTTTTTCTGAAAGTTGGTTGCAACAAGCGGGCTGCACAGTGGCGCAGCTGGTAGCAATGTTGCCTTGCAGCAAGGAGGTCCTGGGTTTGAAGGGTTTTTGAAGAAATCTCTCATTTATGTTGCTAGAAATTGACTAAATGAGTTTTAGACCAAATACACGGCAAGATTTTGGAAACTGTCTGTCTTATTAAGATAAAGGAAATGCCACTTTGTTTCATTAAAATGATCAGGTAAAAAAAAAAAAAAAATCCCAACAAAATTATTTTGCGTTGGAGAAGCAAAATGGCCCCCCAAGTACTTTCAACTGGGATTGTGGCAAAGTTTGTACACCTCTACCCTCATGCTTAACTGGAATATTCAGTATGACGTTCTGAATGTTATTTACTGTATTATTCAGAAGATTGGTTGCAATCCCCCAGTTTGAACTTGAGGAAACTTGAGGGAATGTCCTCAAAGGTCACTTGTAAGGTCATCTCAGTCATAAAGGAATTAGAATATAATCCTTAAAGCGTTCCCCGAAGACTGATTTTAGCTTTGACTCTGGCTTTCAGGAAGTACTCTTAAATGTTTTATGTTATTTCCAACGTTCAGAATTAGAATACGGATTAAATCTTTTAACATGAGCTAATGTAAATGACACAATATTCAAAACAGCAAATGCACTCATCCGTTTCCCCCCCGCAGCGAGGAGCGTGTTCATCTACAGCCACAAAGACTCGCTGCCTTCTCAAGTTCAATTTTAAACTTTGGATGCAGAGAAGCGGCGTGGAGCTGAGCTGGTGGCGTTAGGAGAGGAGAGGAGAGGAGGTGGAGGTGAACAGGCAGGGGGAGGAGAGGAGGAGGAGGAGGAGGGGGTCTACTAGTAAAGATAAACAGCCGAAGAGCCTCTGAGCCAGATGAACATGGCGGCTCCGGTTCTGAACGATCCTGCCGCTCCGTCCCGCTGACCGTTACAGCACCGACCAAGTCCAGGCTCTACAGCCGCCCATGGCACCTCAACTCCCAGGTAAGTCTCTGCTGGACCCCCCCTCTGCTCCTCCAGTCCGCCCTCCCCCCGGTAGTGGTGGAGGGGCTGTGCAAAGTGTCTGTCAGTTAACATCAAGGTTAACCTACTTTGGGCTGAATTTATTTTGTGCTGTCAGTAAAGCAATGACATTTATGGTGCAATAATAAAGATTTAACATGGGAATAACAACAGCCTTCGGGAAATAACGTTTATGACCGAGAGAAGCGGCAGCTGCGGGGTTTTATTTATAAGCGTCGCTCTTTCCGTTTAATTCATTCAAGTTGTTTTTAATCGCTAACAAACTGAACTTGTTTGAGCTCAACATGGATGAAATATGACTGAGACGAAGACTCTCGGGTTTACACTTGACATCTCAAGTTATTCCGTGACAGGTTCGTTTATCTAGGACTTCCTCAAACACCTCAACCGTCAATTTAAATCAACACAACTCTTGACTTCCTGTTTAAGGTTTCAAAATAAAACGCGAACTAGTTCTGCTCTCTAAAATTGAATTGTTTTTACGGTTTCACTTTGATTGGTGTGAACAGAAATGATTATTTTTTTCAGGAAATTAATTTAGTTTATTATTGACACGTTGTTCACACATTGATATATTTCAAAGGTAAAGTTGTGACTTGCAGTGAAACACCATAATTCTGTACCTCAGAAAAGTTAAATATTTCTATTGGAATTTTTAATAAATAAATTTCTGCATTCTGACAAGTATTTATATACTGAGTTCAGTATATGGGTAAGGCTCTCTTTGCATGAATAGCTCCATCAGTGAGACTTGGCACAATAGTGCCACAGATGTTGAGGCCTGGCTTTTTCTGGGATCTCTCCTCTTCCTCTTGGCAAAAAAAATTAAATAATAGATTCAGTGTGGTGCTAAGGTTGTGGCAAGTTTTTCACATTTGCCAAAAACCATGTTGATTCCCAGGATAAACGGCAGAGTGACAAGTCACAAAAGTGGAACTTTTTGGGAGGTGTGCTTCCAATTACAATTGGCATAGAATTAAAACAAAATTTGGAAAAACAACATCACAGCAAATCTGGCGGTAGTAGTTTTATAGTCTGCGTCCTATTTGCTTCTACAGTGCCTGCATATAATTTATAGAACCATAAATTCTGCTGGCTATACCAGGATATCTTGGAAGAAAATGTCTAGACATAAATTTGTGCCGCTTAACTCTAGCGAACAATTCTCCAGAGGACACCAGCAAGTTCACACCTGAATAACTCAAAGTAAACAAGTAAATAAAATTAACTTGAGTTTTTTGGAGAGGCTTAGTCAAAGTCCAGACTTAAATTTAGCTTAAATGCTGTGGTTTGACCTTCAAGAAATTCAGCATTTTTAAGGATCATTTTCATAAATACTGAAAATGATCAGTATCATACTTGCTCCATTTCTTATGCAGCAAGTATCTTAATATTAATTATCTCTTAATATGCACTTATTTTGAAAGTATATATCCGGTGTTCCTCTAAATAAGAAAGCGATTTTTATAGAGCTTTGTTAGGAAGTTGCTAGAAAGCATTAATACAAGATTTAATTTAGCGTCAGGTATTTTGTTATTTTACTTCATATGTAATTTTCTTTTCAATAATCTATGTAAATCAATAATGACACTGTGGAGAAGGAATCTATGGACTGCTGACCCAATATGTTTATTTTAATACAACCAATAAAGACTTCATCCTCTTTAATAAGAAGTGACAGATTTCTGCGCAGGTCTTCTGGTGCTGCTGAGAAGTCCCATGGACTCTGTTCAGAATTCACAATCCAACATGGATGTCATGTCTTAAAAACACATTTTTTATTGATATACGACTGCACGTTTTGCATTCTTTGTGGTGGCTGGTTAAAGCTCTTCGAAGGCAATTGACATACCAAAACATAAATCATTTGCTCCGCAGAGAGTATTTTCCCGTATTTTCCCAGTGACATTCTTCCTCTCAGAATCCCATCTATCACATTGTGCTTGAATGCATTCTTGGATCATGGCATCTGATGAGGATTGTGACACCAGCCAAACGTGTTATTCAGGTTATTACAGACTAGAAATTAAATGCAGGTTCTGACTTATTGTTTGACTCTGAAGTTTCGCTCTGTCAGCGGAGGAACAAGAATGTGCCTGTGCTTGCTGTTGCGCTGGTATGTTCATGTAAGAAACCTGTCAGTTTGCCTACGTGACAGGTGCCATCTGACTCGTCTGGTTGTGTTATCTTTGAGGGCTGGACTCTTGATTTGGTTTTTAAGGCTCTTTTTAAGGCCTATTTGCTCTTGCCAGCACCCAAAGGTGAACTTTGTAAAGGATTACAACATGTATAGCAGGTTTCCAGAGCCTCTTGGCGTTTAGCCTCCTGCCTTGGAGGATACCTGATTCTTCAGATGCTTTGTTCCCTTGTTAGGAATTTGGAGCAAGTGTGAACTTTGACTGTTCCACAAGATGGAAAAAAAAAAAAAAAACTCTTCTACTGTTTGTTGTTGTTCAGGGATCCACTGAATGTGACATAATTGTGTTTCCCAAATGCCTTTGGTATAATTAACTTTACTTTCACTACCAGGATAGTAATTTCACCCTTGAAGCATGTGGTTTAGAAAAGTGTTTGTCTATTCTAAAACCAACCTGTAGTCCTGCTGGAAGAGTGCAGGAATGTACTACAGATCAAGATCTTAACTTCAGGTTGGCAGCTTGCCCAGGGAGGGATCCTTCGTGGCTTGAATTGACTGAACCACGTGAGAGATCAAGTGATGTCCTGGCCAATGACAGACAGACAGACAGACAGGCAGGCAGCCTGGCAGGCAGGAGGAGGAAGGGCTGAGGACGGGTTGCCTGTGCAAACAGCATCATTGTAGACAGTGAAGTTATAAAACTATATGACTCTCACTGAGCCCTGTTTAATTCATCATTTTAAAGTTGGAGAAAGTGTGGCACAACTGCATGCCTACTAAGACATCACTGGTGATAAGACAAGGTCTCATCCCAGTGGTGATGCGTGGTAGTGGTAGCATCATGGTGTTGTGGTGTTTTTGTTCAGCAGGAACAGGAGAATCAAGAGTTTATGGAAAAATCGATTGAGCTAAATTCAAGCTATTCTGCAAGACACAATTTTAGCGTTAAAGACTTTTACCTGGAGTTCCAGAGAAAGGCACACCACACTTTTCAGATTTTTATTTGTGAAAAGGTTGGAAATCCAAGAAAAGCTACTTTGTTTTGGTTTGTCACATACATGTGAAGTTTGTGGTCATAACATGAGAAAATATTAAAGGTTCTGTGGACATTAAACTTGGCCAAATTTACGCAACAGCTGTCTGTGTCTTTTTAGTCAAATTTTTACTGATGTAAGACAATTAGACAATAAAGTTATTGGCTTATTAATAATAATCAGCTAACCATTAATGCTTTGAACATGCTGCTGGCTAAACAACTGTTAAATCACCTACAAAATACAAAAAACACAAAAATACCTGTGGGATGTAAAGTTATAACGCTATAGAAACCTGGAGTAGAATCCAACACAGATTTGGAACCGATTTTTCTGTGGAGTATGACTCCAAATTATTTGCGGAAAAATTTGTGGATTTTCCTAAAATATTGGAAGACATTGCAGCCTGGAAATGCAGCTCGGTGTGATGCTACTTGACATGCTGTGGGCTGTCGTTTGCAAAGTTTGTTTTGAAAAAAATATGTTCTGTTTACATCAAGTTTTACTAGTGAATCCTAGCACTCCATAAATGTACAGAAGTTGCATTTATGTATATCTAACATCTCACTGGTGTTAGGGATAGCCATTTCCTGTAGTTGTAGTTTACATTTAGCTTTGGTTTCCACTTTGTGATAACTTTACTTCTTCTGGAACTGCAGTTGTTTGGCTGTTAGGTGTTGTTTTTCTTTATTTTGGTATAAAGCTTTTCAGTGTATAGTGAACCACAAACCATCCTCTGCTGCCATGTGCTGGACTCTGTTAATAACAGTGTTACCACATGAAACAAGAAGGAGAAACTAAATATCTATAAAAACAGTCTTATTGTAAATAACCCTAGATATGTTGAAGTTCACCATTTTGGCCACTATCAATTTAATTTTTCCAAGATTGTTGATGCATTTATAGACTGATAATCAAATGTATTATATTTTACATATTGGTCTTTTAGGGATAGTTTGGAAGCAGTACTTTGCCCAAGGACACTTTGATTATGGTGCTGGGCAAACCGCTGTGTAATCAACAACCTTGTGATTGTGAGACGTCTGCAGCCACTGTCACTGCAAATTATCTTCAGGTTTAACAGAATTTCATGTTTGCTCTTTTCCTAGAAACTACTTTCCTTCTGTTTCTTATCCTCTTTACTTCACAGAGCAACATCCTCACTCCAATTGCTGAAATCCTAATAATCCATCAACCAACACTCAAGTAAATGCATCTTTACCACCCAAAAAGAGATCACTTTAGCATGTGTGTGTGTGTGTGTGTGTGTGTGTGTGTGTGTGTGTGTGTGTTTCCAGGTCCACTTTGTCCATGAAGTTCCACACGTCCAGTTCATTTTTACATTTATTTAAATGTACCATGGGCGTGTGTCAGCTTGTCTGCTAATCTATGTTTGTTTACGTCCAGCCTTTCTTGCTGCCACTAACTAATCGACCGCACGCTGCCCCTGGCTTTCTGTCACGTAGCAGAGACAGTCGTCTTCCATGTCTGATCCTCCTGGGACCAAGTGCTCTAATTAACCATCACAGGCACATGCACAGACGCACTCACTCGCTCCCAGAGCCATGGCTCCTTTCAGAGCCTCCTGTTTAACTCCAACACCACAATCACAGCAACATTCTCTCAGCAAAGTTTAGAAAGAGCCCCCATCAGGATATTTAAGGGTGTTATTTTTTAAATTCTAGCAGGCACATGGACTTTTTTGGATAAGCTATGGCAGTAAAAGTCCATCCAGGATTTTAATGGCATGTGTGAACAGGAAGAAAATTGTTTTTTTTTTTGTTTTTTGTGCAAATTTGAAGCTGCCTGCATTGTTGGATTTTCTATGTATTTTTACAATGTAAAAATTGTACTACCTATTGAACACAATGAATCAGTGTAAATGAGCCAATCTCTCCCCCTCAGTATGTTTTCTTCCAGAAAAAAATCAATCATTTCTCATATTCCAACATTTTATTGTTGAAACTCTGACTTTCTTATTAAATATTAAAAAATATTTAGGAAAGGCAGCAAAGTTGCTTGAACATGAACAGTTCTGTTTTTACAGTCTGGAGGAGCCTTCTACGTGCAGACCACCGTACTGAGAGCTGTGCAGGATTACGCTTCAGACCAGGGAGCCAAGTGCAGCAGGTTGCATAACAAGTGCTAATTTGGTTAGCTGGATCTGACGGCGGCTGTAATTCTCCAGCACTATGACAGCAGAGCAGAGGTGGAGGGAGCGAGTGACTGCACAGGCCTGCAGTTGGATGTTACAAGCTAATGGCATAACAAGCTTTTGCAGAGCAAACACTGCCGCTGGCCAGAGCTCATTCAGATGTTCCCCAGTGAGATGGGTTATCCACACAATGGGCAAAATTCATTCAAGCCATCTTGTAATGTTCACTACTGTGAGCTTTTTTTAAATTTGACTCTTTTTAAAGATGAAAATTTTGTTTTTGTTTGTAGTTTTTTTATTTAGATGAATGAGTCAGCACAGAACTTTCCTGTCCCCAGATGATGTCAAAGACTCGTAGAATGTGTCGCAGCTTGGTTTATTGTTTTCATTTGTTTTCATTTGTAGCTGGAGGGCACGTGCTGGGAGGCATTTCAGAAAACAGAACAATTGTAAAAATGAAATGGGTCCCAAAAGAGCAAAAGAGACTCATCTATACTACATTAGCACTGAGAATCAACTAGCAAAGAAGAGACGAGACAAGAAGAAAATCTCTAATAGGGATTATATTATGATTTTTAAAACCGATTCAATACAAACTCTTCCAAATATTTGGCTTCAATTTATTTTTCTTACTTTTATCCTGAAAAGTAAAGTGATGCATAGAGTTCACACAGTGATCTGTGTTTTACATTTTACAGTCCAGAAAGGTATTTAGATTAAAGCATATTCATGTGTTAGAATGGCTTAGTTAAAGTCCAGAGAATCTGAGGCACTCACCGTCTAATATGACGGATCATGAATTATGTTGCAAAGAAGAATGGAGAGAAAAAAAAGTCTGTGCAAAGCTGGTAGATGACTTGCAGCTTTAACTGTAGTGAGATAGTCCTGCAAAAAAGGTTCAGGATGACATTTCAACTTTTCCAACTTTTCACTACTTTGTATTGGTGAATCACATATAAATAAGAAAAACTACTGAATGTTGTGGTTATAATGTGACACAATTCACAAAAAGGTGCAAGAATATATTAGTACGTCACTGTGTTGTGCATTTTTCATAAATGTAACTCTGACCAGGACTCTGACCAGGACTCACATCAGAAACGTTTCTGATGTGTGGTTGCGCTGTAAAGCAGCTCAGCGCAGCTACTGATGTCTGTGTTACCATAGAGCTGCTTGGTAACAGAAATTAATCACAGGCAGGAAGTAGGCCGTCTCTCTGCGTGGCCCTCGTTGACTCTCCACATCTCCCCTGGTGCTCTCCCATCAACGCGTGTGCCTGCGCCGTGGAGTTTTCTTACCACAGTGTCGAGTATGCAAATAATTAACAGTCAAACGCTCCACGGCATCCTGCAGCATATACCTGTGGCTTTGTCTGTGCAGGATGAACTTTGCCTTGTGTTGAAACATGGGGATGTTTAGTGAATTAACCTGCAGGTAGCAGAGATGGAACAGATACAGGAACATTTGCTGCCATCTCCAATAAAGATGGATGTTGCAACAACATTATACAACACTTAAAAATGTAGAAAAGTTAAACATTCAACTTTAATCCATTTATTCAAGAGGGAAATAATTCCATCTTAATAAATCATTTTTGACAAAGTTAAAGGTGGTACAAATATTAATATCCCTAATAATCTCTTTGAAGGGAAGGTATTATGGAAAATCGACTTCTTGAGTTTTATATCACGTTATAATGCTATCCCCTCATCCAAAATATACCCAGTGTAGCTTTGACTCAGTCATTCATGTTTAAGGAATCCTTGAATCTCCCACTGCAGCCATTTGGGGGTGCCTTAACAACTGCAACATACAATGCGCCGCCCATTTACCCAAAACTCCACCTTTGAGCGTCAGTCCCCCACACAGGGGGGATGGCAGCTCCTCCAGACTAGTGGCAGCAGCAGATAGCAAACATGTGGTGGAGCTTATGAAAACTGCAACGCTCCTTAGAACAAGTAACGACATCAGTGGACAGCATATAGAAGTGTTGGTGTGATGACCTGCTGAAGGGGGAGTGTCAAAATGAATAGGAGGTTCTTAAAGGAACAGAGTTCAATTTAAAGGCATCAGATATGGCAAAAAAATTGGCTTTGATGTACACAGCATTTTATTACAAGTGTAGGTAACAGAGTTACTCGATTCTGGTAGAAAATGGCAGTACGTTCCTGGAAAATAAACAATACCCCGCTTTCAAAAAAAAATGTGACTGATACATTTGAAAATGTTATTTTAGTATGCTGATCAAACTCTTTCTAATACCAAGACATTTTGGTGGATTTTAGCAGAAAACTCAAACAGGTTATTTGGTTTATTCTGCTGGATAATGATCCATACTTTATGACCAAATAAAGACAGGAATGTTTCACAAGGTACAAACACAACCTTCTTCCTTGGTAATCAAAAACCCCGTGCAGAAACAAAAGAGAAATTTATGCAAGAAGGAAATAAATAAGATCACACTTCCTATTGCTTTGAAATGTTGTAGAAGACTAAGTGATGTTCTGTCTTAATGTCCTAAGGTCTAATCAACTCAATTAAAGGACTTTTTTCCTGCATATTTCAGTGAGTTACAGTAAAACATTAACTATTAAACGAGTCTTTTTTAACAGATCATGCCATTTGTTTATTTTTTTTATCCACCTTTGTCTGTCTGCAATGATTAACACAAACTTCTTCCTGAAATTAATCATCAATCTGAAGTGCGTGGAGTTCTTGTGTCATTGTGCATACAAGAACAACATTTGTGCTTGTGTTTGCGATTTGTGAAGTTTGCACAGCAGTTGGGAAGAGATCAGCTGTCCGTCCCTCCTACACGGACACACACTGATGCACACACACTAACTGACGAGCTCTGAAAACATGCAACCCTCCCAGCAGTGGCAGGTGCATGCTGAAGTTTCAGCGGTTTGAGTTCTCCAGGATGACTGTGAAGGCCCCAGCAACGACCTATCATCTGCCCTGAGATGTGCACGCGCTGGGAGGAGGCAGCAGCAGATGCTTTGGCTTTGGACGCCAACCAAAAAACCCAACTTCTTCGTTTTGCTGCTTTTTCATTTGTTGTTTTGTGGTTACACTAACTCCTCCCCCTCTTTCACACTGGCCCAAATATTAGACTGAACACTAAGAGGTCATAAGACTTGGTTAAGATGAGCTGCAAAAATTAGATTAAAAAAACTTAACTGATCAAGTTTTTAAAAGTTTTCATACCCCTTGAACTGGTTTACTTATTGTTGTGTTATAAACTAAAACACCAATGTATTTTATTGGGATTTAACGTACACCAATGCAGAGTAGTACATAAATCTTAAGTTGAAAGTTTCAAACCTTGATACATATTCTTAATGAAATTTAAGTCTGGACATTAATTGAACCTCTTGTGTATATTAAATTTTTTTTGTAGCCTCTCATAAGATTTCTTTCATTGTTGTCATGTATTTCATAGGAAAATCATTCCCACCACCAAGTTTTACCACTGGGATGTTGCACAGTTTTGGTTTTCTGTCACGTGAAACTTTGTGTGTAGGAGGAATGTTAAGTTTCTCTCTTATCTAAGCAGAGCACCTTCTTCCTGATGCTTGCTGTGGTCCAATTATGACCAAATGGGATTTCCTCCAACCCTGCCTCTAATTATTTTATAAGAGTTCCCATTGCAACTTAACTAATGTTAATACGCCTGTAAAACCATCTCATCCGAGCGCAAAACTTATCGTGTTGTCTCTTGTGGGGTAGGCAGGGATGCTGGTGCCTCTCCAACAAATGCTTGGGGCGAGAGGCGAGGTCACCCTGGACAGGTTGTCTGTGTTGTCGTAGGGCAACACAAGAGACAGACAGGACAAACAACCATGCACACACATGTCGTGTTTTTGGACTATGGGAGAAAGCTGCAGTACCCGGAGAGATGAAAACATGCAAACTCCATGCAGAAAGACGCCGGGCCGGGAGTCGAACCCAGAACCTTCTACCAACTAAGCCACTGTGCAGCCCTGAGATTAGATGAGGATTCCTTTTATTGACTAGGGGAAAAATAAAGATTGCACTGGATTTTACTTCAGGGTATCAGAGTAATGGCTGCTAAATGCAAATACACTGGATACTTTTAATTGCAATAAGTCAGTTTGTTTAAATGAGGCCAAGGACATGAAGTGATTCACCAGAGAAGCTTGTAATATTTCCTGAAAAGGTGAGGTCCATCATCCAGATTACTCAAGGTGAGGCAGAGCAGCACGCTGTTACCAACGCCTGGCGAGCAGGTAGGCTCTCTGGTGTTTTTGTTACTGGAACTGTAACGTGACACCCGATCCCCGACTCATCAGTCACAACACAGCTCTGTGTTTCTTGAAAACAGAAGAATGGCGAAAGTATGCCGATTAAAGTCAGATTCAAGCAGGTGTTCCTTCAGCGTCAGCTGTTCAAATAAAAAGGAGACATCTTTTTTTCTCATGAATGTGAACCCCATAACCAGTGGGAACTCTGTGAACCTGGACCAGCACCACACTGGTCCAGGTCAAGCTCGTGGTGTGAAAAATGCCTGAAAGCTCTCGGGCTCGTCCTCTCAGGCTGCTGTCATTATCTGGGAAAAGCTCCAGGTTTTCTTGTTGCTGCTGGCTGGCGTGAGATTTCCAGAATTACCAGTGGGGGATGATTTGGGTGATATTCAGCCCAACTATTTCATTATGAAAGCTCAGCATAGTATTTATGAAATGCCAAGTCACACATGTGATCCCAGGCGTGGCCAATGGATCACAAAGCAGTTAAACACCTTTTTAATCCTGAGATTCTTCTAGGAATATTTGGAAACATTTAATTTCACGCACTCAATAAAAGTATGCATTTACTGTTTCAAAGGTATTTATTTTACCACCTTGTGCGTGATTCATCAAAACAGGTAAAACGTCGTGCTGGTTTTGTCTGGGTCCACCTGCTGCTGCCTGACGGGTTTTGACCCACTGGTCGGCCTTGTGGTGAATGCCACCTGGGTGTTGCTAGTAAAACAGGTTGTGTTCTCAGATTAAGTGGTTGCTTTAGTATCAGTGTCTGTGTGGCCAAACTTTGACTAAACAGAATTACAAGTCCTTTCAGAGTTACCATATATTGTTATGGAAAATGTTACATTTTTTGCAGTCAGTAACATCTGAAAAACAATAAATAACATTACTAAAGAAACATTATTTATAGTTACAAAACATTAACCTTCCAAAATATTCATACCTTTCTTTCGTTCACAGTCATGTTTTGTCGCATTACAACTACAAATGTCAATGCATCAGAGTTTGAATTGTATTGGATGTGTTTTTATCCAGCCTCTTTTTGTCTGCAACCCCAAAATAAAAGCCAGTTCAAAAATGTGTCTTCTGATGCCATTTGAATCCGCCTCGGGGTAATTTAATCTCCATATTTACACGTTAAACTGACAGTTTTGACCTTTATATTAAGTTAGATGTTTTGTTGTTTGTTACAGAGAGGACAGACTAATCTTCCAAAGTGGATGGTTACCAGGATGCTTTGTGCAAGAGGTTGGTGTGCTTTTGTTTTCTGCCTTTCTTTTTGCTTTGTGTCTCACTTGTTACCCCATATTTTAAAACCATCATACTAAAGAAATAATTTATAACATCAACCTTTGTGATGTTATGTCACCTTTGCTCTATTACAACTTCCACACTGAAGAGTATTACCGGTAGCAGGATATTTTGACACACTGTTTACTTATCTAAAAAAAAATAATTGAGTTTTAGTTTCCACCCATTTGGCCACTGACCAGAACTTGCTAGTTCATCTTATATATAGATATAGTGCATTAGAGAATGTGGTGGCAGATCTGAGTTTAAAATCTAGGCCTTCACTTGCTCTCCAGCCCATTTCTCAGTACACTTCCTTTATCAACCGCTGCTTTCTGCAAATTATTTCTAGTCTCTTCATTAAATTTCAATTGAGCAGCCTAACAGAGCTCAGCGGTGGGTGACCATAAATGTGTTATCTCAAGTGTATAACATGATTTCCTGAACGGGGAGACTAACTTATGAGGACTCACACTGGAGTTTATAGAGCCAAGCTTCGAAAAGGTGCTTCGAAAGTAGAAATTTCCGGAACTCGCAACAAGCTACTGAAGCAAACAGGAACACCCTGACATGACAACATAGAAAGTGAAAGCTGAGAAAGATGTGAGGGAGGCAGTTAGGCTGACAGTATTTGTGTGTGTGAGTATGCGTGTGTGTGTGTGTGTGTGTGTGTGTGTGTGTAGTCCTGTTTATGTGGGAAGCTGCAGTTGTTCGCTGAAGAACCTTCATCACTGTGTCTTTCTCTACCGCTCAACTCTTTTGTGTTCTGCCCTGTCAGTTAGTCTAGAGCTTATTATCAAAGCAGCGATGAGGTTTATTATGAAGGTGCCGGATGCAAATCAAGTGTGTATTCTTCTGCTTTCACCGGCTTTGGTATTTGCTTCCACTAGTTAAAGGTAGTTTTACAAAAAAGTAGGTCTTGGACAATTGCATTGTAAAATGAAAACCATCCACAGGACGATACACCAAAACAAAAAAAACAACAGGTCATGCAAATCCTTTTGTACCTAGAAAGGCAGTGAGAGATAAGGGAGAGACAGGTTTTTTTTCTGGACATCAGCTAATAGGAGGGAGGAGTGTGTATGTGTGTGTGGTGGGAGGAGACAGAGAGAAGTTTGCTTGTGCATGTGTGTGTGCGGTAGAGAGAGAGAGAGAGAGAGAGGCAGGGGGAGGGGACAGGGAGCAGAGAGGATTTGTAGCATGTAGTTAGTCAGCTGTCATTAGATGCAGATGACACACACACGGGTAATCTCACAGAGAAGAGAGGGGGGAATACACAACGTGCAGATGACAGTGGCGCGTGTGTGTGCATGCGTGTGCGTGTTTACTGCGCGGACCGTGTGAAAACCAGCACGCTGGCCCGGTTGGCATGAGATTTTCAGCCGGCTTGCGACTTGTTATGGACTGCTTCAATTATTGGCAGAGGTGAGTTACTATAAGACTATATATGACAGCAGATTTAAAGGCACAGTCCGGAAAGTTGAAGTGGTTCAACTTTATGAATCTATTTGGTAGTTTTCTGTTCTTGTATACAAGTTAAATATTGGAAGAGCAAACTGGAAGCTAAATATTTACCTCAGAGAATGGTCGTATGATAAATATTCAGTTTTGGATCCTCATTGTTCATAGATTTATTGCATTTGCAAATCTCTGTTTTTAAATCAAACAAAAATACTTTTAGAGAAACTTTAATTTATCTTAAACTATGTGACTTGTTAGTCACCATATTGTCATTATGTTTCGTTATTACCAAATGGGGATGAATTCAATTCACCCAGTTGGCGTGGTTATCTTACTCAGTCCTGGACTTTGAGCTGTCATGTATTGTTGTTGTGGGTTGTGACACGGTGTGTGTGCGTGTGTGTGTGCTGCGAAGGGGAGTGGTTATGATGGACTGGTGGCTCACAGATTGTGGAGTCAGCAGGCCTGAAGCTGCCCTGTCACCTAAGGACTAACCAGCCGACTGTTTACTCAGTTTGCGTCACGTCCAAAAAACAACTGTTTTCAATAAAAAGCAGGTTCCCAGAATATACTGGTAAAATCCCAGTATTGAGTCTTGTGGCAGCAGAAGAGGGTTTTATTACAAGTTTATAGTTTTGTTTAAAATGTAGAGATGTACTAATAATTTTGTTTATCTACAAAATAAAATGTTATAAGTTCTTATATTTCCCTTATTTATACCTTTTATCACTCCATTGTGTGTCAGTCTTGCGTTTTAATGATGTAAGTTGCATTTGACACGACACCACACACAGTCTGATCAACAGCTTGGCCAGGCTGCCACATTTTTTATTTATTTTTTGACATGTTAAAGTAACTATTAGGCTGGTTGTGGCTGTTAAACAATACTCAGTTGGTTCTAAGGGGTTAGGATATATTTCGCACCATTACAAGTATCATCTTAAAGCATTGATTTGAGGTGGGTTAAATCTGTTACTTATGTAAAATTCACAACTAAATACAAGACTGATCAGGCCAGGCAACATCTTTTCAATCTGTAATTGAAAAGAAAACCCAACTTTCTGCCTAGATTCCTACTTTTAGCTGACAGGAGAGGTATGGTCATCTGCTGCTGTAGCTAGTTCAAGCTTTGATGTGTTATGCTTTAAGAGACCGTTTTCTGCTAACCTTGTTTGTTGGAGGAGGCTAGCTGAGCAACTGTGGCCTTTCTATAAATTTGACATCTAACCTCTGACATCAACAAAGTATCTTCTCTATTCTCATAATTTTCTTTGAACCCTGGAAAAGGTTGTGAAGAAAAATCTCAGTCTTTTATGAAATGCTTCAACAACGGGGTCTCTTGGCAACATCCATGCTAAATTGAAATGCAATTTCTTCTCCATTCAAAGGCGCAGTTCGAACTTGTTTGAACTTCAACGAGTCATCTTAACTGCATTTAGATGCTTAAATGTAGCTAGTTTTTCTAGTAATCTGTGGCTAGTGTTCGGCAGGTAAAACGTTTAAAAATCGGATTCTTTTTTCTGGTTTATGGAAATGAAAAATGCCCACTTTTACTAAAGATGCCTCATCTCCAGTCCAACTGTGGTTGAAATGTCAAAAGACGTTTAGATAAAGAGGGTTACTGATCTCTGAATGTAATGTTTAGGGTTGCTCAGATGGGCTTAACAAGCCTGACTTTCAATGTCTTTGCTTAAGCTAAGGTTAAACGAGGTGTATTGCCTTTGAAAATCCAATTTGCAGTGTGTCATTCTTGGATAAAAGTAAGAAGACTGGCTGACCTGAAACATTCATAAATATATGCTTGTGAATGTTGTCTTTTGGAAGTCAAACATTAGAGGGATAAATTTTAATCACAACTTGAAAAACATTTTAAAATTCCTTTGATTTGGGCCTCTGTGTGGCTCAGGTTTGTTGTCTAGAGACTATAGTCCTTAATGTGGTTGTTCTACTTTTGGTTCCCAGTCTTGGGTCATTTGCTGCATGGCTTCTTCCTCTTGCTCCACCCAACTTCCTGTCTATTTATTGTTCAATAAAGGCTAATAGTGCCAAAAATATCTACAAAAAAAAATTAAATTCGCCTGCACTTAATTCCTTAGTGTTATGTGCATAATTTGTTTATGTCATACTACTTAAACATCTAGTAATCTACCTTTGTTAGAAATATGAATATTTACTTGTAGCTTTTGGAGAAACCACATGAGAAGGCATTTTTGTGTAACATAATTTTCTCTGTGCATTAAATTATTGTAAAAAAGAAGCACATCATTTATCAGTGCTAATTTTTAAATGTACAAATAATGCTTTCTCAACCATGCTTTATCATTATTTAACCACAGATTCCACACTGAGTCATAATTCATTAACAAAAGATAAATCCACAATGGGAGCTCCTGTCAAATACACGCTCACTATACCTAATTGTATCATCAGCATATAAAAGTATTTTTCCTAGATAAAGTCATTGTTGTCTCCTGAAAGTGACTATCTATGATTAGATGAAGCTCAATGTTTTCTTACTATAAGATGACATCAAGAGAACATAAAATGGGGGTTAGAATAGATCCCTGTGGAACGCCTGTAGTTACTGTGAGGTGCAGGAAGATCATCCTTTTGGATTTATTATTACAAAATCACCTGAAACCTGAAATAAGTCTTTGCAATCAAAAGCTTGTGGCCGAGAGATTCAAATGTCACACAAAAGAAACTAAACAGAAAGTCTGAAAAGTGACCTGGTCATAGATGAAAGACAGTCAGAACTGAATGTTTATCCCAGAACTGATGAGCAGCATTGTTCTTTGTATTCTTATCTGACCAGAATAAAGTGTCAAGAAGTCACTCAGCTGTGACTGTATGCTAATTTTCTCACTGACACAACCTGCAGCTCCTGCTGCATTTCAGTCAATCAGTGAGCTGTAGCTGGACTTTGACCGACTGGTCAATAGGACAACGTAAAACTGCTACCATATCTCCCTTTTTACATCATGTGATTTACTCTTGCATTCTTCTAAGTTATCAATGTATTCCAATGCACGTTTGAGCTTACCTTAGTGTTAATCTGATGGGCCAGAGTGCTTGGGGTTGTTTTCTGCATGGATGTCGCATACCGAACGGAAAAAGGTCTTTAGTTGTGTCACAATGCATTTTTAGAGATAATGACAGTATCAGACCACCAGCCTTGTGTTATGAAATAACTGTGAAGCATGAGCTGAAGATGAAGAAATCCTGCTCAGGAGCATGTGTGTGCACATTGAGACACCATTGTATCTGTGTTTGCAGTGCAATCCTGCAGTTATTACACAGGGGACAGAAGACAGCGAGCGTTTCTGGCAATAAGCAAAGCTTCTCTCCCTTCTTCCGACTAACTCTACAAGTTTCACTCTGATTGCCAGAGAGTGACTTCTCATGCATGTATGCAACTTTTCTAAAGAAGCTAACTATGAACACCAAGATTCAACTTGGTTTCCTTTCCTCCTTTACAGCCTTTTAGTACTTCTTTGAGGGTTTTTTTTTATTTAGATTTAATTGCAATTCTAAAACAATTTCTTATTTTTTTGATTGTCTTGATGTGCCTGCACACCAATGTGTCAGCTGAGTTAGCATCCGGGCAGGCATGTTCAATGTTATTGATTCTGGTCTATAATCGATCAGGCTCTAGTATTACATGAGGCTGCTCATGCAGAGTGACGGTTATCTACTGCAACCATCCACACACAACTGTTTGTTTTAAAAGTCTCCATTTGTGATTAGCTTGCATAACATAACGGTTAAAACAAACGGTTTTGTTCCTAAATGATTTACTCTTAACCTTTCTCTCTTTTCTATGAAGTAATTCCTACAATGAGTTTATTAATTTTTTCTTCATTTAGAAATGAAAACAACATTTTAATTGATTTCTGTTGACGTAGACTAAAAATGGAAAAGTAACAATGGCCAATCCTTCCAACGCTGCCCCAGTGACACCAGATCACGCTGCTACACAAATACCAATTAGTGTTATTTGCCAGACAAAAAAAGAATACGGTGCGGTTGGTCCGAAAGGCGAGCAATTGTTGAAGTGGGTCAATTTGTACAGATGGATTTTAAGTGGACTCACTTCTCAGAACACAGGCAAGCATTTACTTTTCTTTCCAGCACAATGGTGCCAAAAGTCTTTGGAAACCTAATAAAAAGTTGTGGGTTTTTGTAGCTGAGGGGTTCTTTCTTATCAAGTCCTTTGTTCATTTGCGACCGCAATGTTGGATGTTCAACCTGATTTGTGAAACCGGTAGTTTTTTGTTAGGTTTTGGTAAGACAACCTGATTAGCAATAGTGTTGAACAAACTATAAAAAGTTAACTGCATTTTGTCTTTAATCCTGAAATTTTTCTTCTTCTTAATTATACTGGATGTCTTAATTTGCATTGAGAGTTTTAGCTGCAGCGCACTTTGTGTTAACACCTGTTAATACCTCTTTGTCCAGCAGCATGATTAATGAGATTTGGTTAACACATACAGCTTAGGTAGCCAAACTAATAAACTTAACTGACACAGATTCTTGGTCCAATTGTCAAACTTAATTACTGAAACCTTTCCAATGTGTCCCATAGCTCTTCAATGTTGCTTAGTCTTGTAACAATATTCCAGTTTCAGTGGTAGTGCCGGTTCTTAGCGTCAGGTCAACAGCTTTATTTTGTAATTTACTCAAATTCAAACACTTCCAACTTCAAAACTGTGATTGCTGCTAGTACCTAGCGTACATGTTCATGTGGGCTGAGGAGGGGCATCCCAAAACTAAGCCAATACTTGGGTCAAACCTTTTCAGCCCCATATGTTGGGGCCACTATGTGCTAATGGGTCACACACTAAGTAACTGTCTCTGGGCCTCACCTGGTTTTTCATGTTTTTTTTGCTTTCTCTTAAATCAAAAGGATTTTGTTTATGTTCTGTAGTCATTGGGAGCTACTCGACTGGCCATCTGTGTCAAACCTGATTGGTAGAAACCCACTAGGTGAATGTTATTTATACTTTACATGATACTAAAGTTAATTAGATCTTTTTACAGGACACATAGTGGTCTAACTGGGACCTCTTTAAAATGCTGCTAGTTCAGCCAAACATTTCTTTGGAGGTCTTATTTGCTTTGCAATTATTTGCTGAGTCAACTCCCTTGAGCCTCGGGGTTGTCAAAGGAAGCAGCAGTCAAAATCTTTCTCCAGTGCTGTCTCTAAAATGGCAACAAGCCACCAGCCATTAAGGCAATGCCTCAGCATAGCATCACCACACCAAACACCTGAGTTACAGTAACAGATTTGATTTACTGGTATGGAAAGAGCTGCACACAGATGCATGCATAGACAAAACAACTAAGCTTTCATCACTGGTCCTTCGCTACTTTACTGCGCATTGTGTGTGATCAGAGGGCTTGTTGTTTTTTTCTCTTCTGCTTTAACAGAAGCTGGGAAACAAACAGGAGGGGGTCCCTCCTCCCAGTTTACAGTTGTCTAATCTACTGGTGTCAAAGTCCTGAAGTCCTTCACTGATCCTAATTGGTGCCAGGTGATGGATTGATTCTTTACTTACGTTGGTGATTCATCTGTTTATTGGGGACACTTTTTTATGGTTTTTAAAAACAAGTAGTGAATTGTTTACCTTTGATTATTTTATTTACTAGCAGAGCATGAGGTCAGATCCAAATTATAACATACCAGGGGAACTTAAATATCAAAGACCCTTTTTTACAAAAGAGGAAAACAATAGCCCAGAATAACAGAATTGGTAACCGCCCCCTTTTGACAGACCAACACCGCTACACTTCTATGGGTTAGTGTGTACGAACAGGGAGATCTTTGACCATTACTTTGCACATTATCTCTGGATTGTCTCTTTAATCTCTTTTCTCATTTCACCCCACAGGTTGTTGATATAATTTAGATCTATTTTTGAATCATTATCCTGTCGACTCATGGCCATGCTGACCCATTTTCAGTTTTCCAGCAGAGACCACTGGATTTTTATTACAAATATCCAGATATTTGAAAGAGAACATGTTGCCATGCACTCCATCATGTTTACCAGGACATTTAAAAGAGAAGCTCTATTATTGATTCTCCACAACACTTAAAAAATAAATGTTTGCTTTTCACAATAAACTTTGTTTTACACGACAGTCTCTCATCAGGCTCCAAACCTTTGCTTTTTGATAAAAATTTTCACTTTTAGCTGAATGTGAGCAAAGCACACAATTCTGAATATGATTATTCAGATGGAAAAACTTTACATTGTGCCAAAAATGTTTTGATTTTAGAAAATGTAAACTTTACTGTGAAAATCTCATCCATTAAAAAAAAAGATGTACAGCATTCTTCAACTGTGCTGATAGATAGACAGACAGAACCAGATATGCTGGTGAGCCATGGAAGGAGTCATTTAGGGAGTAGGAGAACTGCCGAAATTAATGTGGTGGTTTCAATTCACAATGAAGAGGTGTAACTACCTCTGTCGTGCATATGAGTTTTTGAGAATGAGGAAAAATAATTTCCTGAACTGTTCTTTCTGACAGCGGAGCTGCAGCAGTGTGTTAGAAAACGAGCTCTGCTGTTGCTCCACAGTGTCGTGTAATAGGTGTGATGGATTCTTCACACCTATTACACGACCAGATTGTTCAGAAACTTCCTGTCCTGGACCAATGATTTTCCCAGCTTTGTGAATCAGTTTGCTGATCCAGTCTCTACTGCAGGCTGGTAGTAGATCAACGACATCTTGTTCCATGCACAAAAGGATCGAAGCCACCTGAGGAAGTAGAATCAACTCATTCCTTTCTTGTACACCGCATCTGTGTTGATCCTCCAATCCAGTCCATAGACTTATCCATCCCTGGTAAACCCAGCCACTGCAGACTCATCTCAGTGTTTCTACTGGTGGTATGAGACTGAGTTTTACTAGAAATCCGATGTGTACAGAGTGAAAAGGAACAGTGAGAAGACCGTCCCCTGAGGGACTCCTGTGTTGCTGACCACAGCAGCTCCCACTTTGGTTTAGCTGAAACCCCACATGTTTATGATGAGGATGGTAGGAAAGAAAATAATTTTTTCCTGGTATAACTCACAAGCAAACAGCTGGCATACAGCATCAGAAGATTTTTCTGTAGACCTGGAGACTTCCTGACGCCACGCTTTGCTGCAGCGCTTTAACATTCATCAGCAGAGGCTTTTTTTCCCCCATCATGTTCACTGTGGTGAGATATAAGTAGGTCATCTTCTTCTTGTTGATAGATTTTGTAGATTAGTTTTAAGAGAGTAGATTTTTTTTCTACCTGCCATTAAGATTAACCTGAATATGTATAAATGTCTTACCTGACATTTATACCTGACAATCGCAATTCTGCCTGGGAGAAATAGACCTTTATGCCATATTGTCGTATTTATACCTAAAAGTAAGTCTACAGTCTACAGTCTGTAGACTGTAGAGTCTACAGACTGATCTAACTTTTAAACTAGATCTATTTTTAAAAAATGGTACATTTAAAAAAAATGCATGAGTTTTATGGATTCTTATTGTTGTTTTAAATGGTTTGTCAATAATCTTTAATAAAATAAATCTGGGAATCTTCTTCAACATGAAATAATAAAAGATTGTATCTTCTTTTTTTCTTTTGTCACTGAGATTTGATCTTTGAACAGAGGAGCTAATAGGTGAGAGAGGAAATGACAATATCTGAAAACAAAATGTTAAAAAGTTGATAAAAACATTAGGAAGAATAAAAATCGCAATGGCTCTGTTGATATGAGATTAGTTTAATTCCAACTAATTAATGAAACTTCTTTCAAAAAAGTTTCTCGGAAGCAATTCATCTCAACAAACACACAGACCTAAAGGGAGTGAAGCTACTACTAAACTGATTGACTCAATTCATTTCTGGGGATAAAAGCTCTGACATTTACTCAGTGAAGGTGTTATCACATTAGGCATAGAGAGGCTCTCCGTTATCCCACTATCGGGTTTAATTTTCTGCTCTCTGTCATTACATAAGACATCATGGTCCATTTTTTTGTTACTAGCTCAAAACCTCAATTAGTGAGCAAGCTAAGGCCTGGGGATGACTCATTACCTTAATAACAGCCCGTAATGTACTGTACTCCTATGACAACTATCATTTTGAGAGTCTTTGGTCTTTCACAAGGGCGGCTGTTGCCTCATCTTCCCAACCATTAGCTCAGTTGCAAATGAAGGGGCTGTTACTTATTGATGCATTTTGTAGAACTTTTACTCACGTTTTGCTGTTTTTTGTCTTTATAAATGAAGCTAAAATCAAGAGCAGCTCCGTGTTTCTGTCTCTTCCCCAAGCCTGACCTCCATCTGAGTGTAATCTGACACCTACCTGCTCTCTGTCCGCTGCAGCACAGCAGCACAGAGAAACCACAGGGGTTTGTTCTTTGAAAACCAGAAGGACGGTTTGGTAATAAGTGACTGCTTAACACTTTCAGAACCGCAGTCCTGAAGTTTTGGATATGTCTTTCACAGAAATATTACTTTGCTTTGTGAGGAACAGTTTTTCCTTCTTGACTTTAGATTTGCAGAATCCAAAGCCAAATGATTGGTTTCTATTGGAGACAAGGCCCACTTAAGCAGCCAGTGATCAATCCTCAGCTTTAATTTCTTAATGGCAGCATTGACCCTCTGGCCCTGTCCCTTCTCTCCAGCTCAAATTGTTTTTAAATGGCTTCGCTTTGCAAAGCTCTCAGCTCCTCTGATTGCATTAGCATCGGGCAGAGCTGGATAAAGGCTTTTGTTGCAGCCTGCATTAGTGTTAATTTATAATGCACATGTTTACGCGCCATATGTGTGCCTTTGCGCATGTGTCTGTGTATTGTGATGCACACAAATATTGACGTGAACATCCAAGCGATGTCAGTTGTGAGTGCTCAGACTTTGTGTCTGTGTGTGGAGCTTCTTTGTGATTGATTGAAAGTTTAAAGGAGCCTTTTTGTATTGATTTCTGACACCATCATGTGGGACTGTTGCATGCACTGCAGCCATGAAACATGAGGACTTTAATGTTGTGTGATATTACCTCTTAAGGTCACCTGTTTCCTCTCAGCACGATCATAATTAATATATAACTAGTTCAGTCTGGCGTCATCTCCTGAGATTCTGCTGCGAAAGCCTCGCTCTGGCGTCGGGTACGTTTAAAGTTCGACAGAGTTTCATTGCAGTCAAGCAAATTTCCGCTAAAATGTGACCTATTCATTTATACTCTTCTTCTTCTTGAGTTTGTTAGCGTTTGGTAAACAGCTAGTAACTGGTGAAGTGTGGGTCAGAGTGGCAAAATTGTTGATGACTCAACAATGATGTGAATTAACTCACTGTCCACAAGAAAATGCGAATGGTTTGTAAAAAAAGGTGTGTGTCTTACTAATGGGTGTGTGTTGTCTTCTGGCTTTAACCGTATATCCTGAAGCTCAGATGGAAGGCCTCATTGTCTGAAAAGTTGCCGGCCTCCTACTGCTGTATGAATGCTCAGTATTGGGAGGGCGTGCTGCCTGGACTACAGGCAAAAAGTCAGGGAATCCCCGAAATTCTCACGCTGTGTTTTCCGGCTATTTTCTCTGCACAACGCTTTGATTTTTCTCTTATCAAGTAGCTGCCTTCTGGCAATCAGATGATGGATGTTACAGTGCTTCACCAAATTTTCACTCTCTGTGTATGGAAAGATGATTTTCGATGCTGAAACCATGATGCTAGTATGAAAGTTCAGTGGTGGAAAGAAGCGTTGATGATATTAACTAACATACTTTCTGCACTAGTTGTCTAAAGTTTTTCATTTGTGTTGTCAGTATCATGTAATCTGCTGTTTCCTCCCGTCCTCTTATCCCGTATGGTGTAATTAGGCCATACTTTCCTCTGCCTTCAGGCCTGATTATTTAGAGCAACAAATGACCCACCTCCCATTTTCTTCCTGCTGTCACTCTGTTTACCCCCGCCTGTATCGTACAGCATTTGTTCTTGTCAACATAATATCTGTCGGAAACATTTTTCCTAACGACATAAAAACTGACAGCTCGTCCAATCGTATATTTCCCTGGATACAGTTTTAAAATATTTCCTTCTCTGTCTCCTCTTCTCTCTTTCTTACACTGATTCTTTCTTGCTAATCTCCTTTCTTTCTCTCTCCCTGTTGTTTTCCCTTTTGCTTATCCCTCTCTTGTGCCTTTATCTGCGCAGTATCAGTCCCACTGACCGACTCTTATGTAATTGTCAGGTGATGTGTCCCCGCCTGTTGAAGGGCCTTAAAGGCCCACCGTCCCTTTAAACACCACCTCTCCCCTGCATTTAATTATTGGACTTCATCATCATGGAAATCATTGTCTGAGATGCACTCTTGCAGAATAAAACTGATCCTTTCTAATATTTTTGGTTGTAAAATGTACTGAAAGGAACAAAATTGAGATTTTACTCTCCTTGTGGACGCCAGTTGTAAGAGAGCCCAGAGAAAAACTGATGGCGGGAAATGAGGGTCTGGGCACACGTTGAGCTTTACTGGAAACACTTTATCTCTACTTTTAGCCATCAGGTTGGTTGGAAAATAGTAAATTGGCTGTCATTGCTCACTGAATGCATGAGAACGTGTTTCTAAGGTCCTGAATGTGGTATTTTGTTTGCTGCCATGCCTTTGGTTTTAAGGTGCGTTTTCACCTTAAAACCAAACGTTTTGTAATCTAACTGTGATGTGGATCAAAAAATGAATTCTGGTTTTTTGCCAAAAACAAAAGAGAGATGCTTTGCTTATGCTCAGTGTCTAACATGTAAACATGTTTTCAGTTTGACAATTCATTCATGAATATTCATACTAAATCACAAGTCCATGATTTAGTCCATTTTTGATTGGTCTATCCATTGTAGATTTTGAATCGGAGCTGATAAAAGTAGTCCAGAGTCTTAAAAGCTGTGAAATAGCCCTTTACGTGTGAATTGCATGCATACATATGTACAAAATATATATATTTATTTCCCTTTTTATAAATTTAAGCTTTGTTTTTTTTTCCTTTTTGGGTGCAGAAATTTGGCAAATAAAGCTGATTTTTGATTCTTATTCTGCCAGCAGCAGCTTTTTGTCTCCACTGTACCAGCAGCTCTGGCAGCTCGCTTGTCTAAATTGTGTCCTTTTTACTGAACCATATGGGTCAAGTCTAGCAGCACGATACGGCCATATGGTGCATCTTTCTTGCTCCGTGAAAGCTTTATTTCAGTGTGACCTAAGTTATGTTTTTTCCCTAATTTTGATTGAGATTAAAGGAATATTCTCCAAACATCCCAACCATCATTCATATTGGAGACTGACATGTTAGAGTGAATGAGGGAACAGTGAGAGTGCCTATGTGAATTAGCTATTTCTATCTGAAGTAATTACTGACACCCACTGTATTCCCACTGGACTGCCCACATATTGCCTTCAGGCTCATTACAGTGATACATTGTTGTTTGTGACTCATAATCTGTGTTTGATAATGCACTCTGTGGGTTGTTTACAGATTAAAAACTTACCTTTTTTAAATATTGTGATTGATTGTGCTGACTGAAACTCGGAGGAGGCAAAAGGCTTTTTTTTTTATTTTCAACTTTATCATCTTTTTTTATTGTTAGGCATCTGATCTTAACTCTGCTTACCTGGATAACTGGAAACTTCAAACACTCAAAGAAGAGTATACATTGTAATGAAGCAAACATTACTATTAATAAAGAGAGTAAAGACATGGATGTTTGAACTTGGGAGTTAATTAGTCTACTGCTCTCAAATATAATGGGCATGCTCAGTCAGGGCCTGTTTTAACAGCCCTGGTCTCTGACCTGGTCCTACATGGTTGGACTGTGAAACCCCATTAAATGAAGGGAATCCTGACCAAATAAAGTACTCTGAAGATGTATTTACCAACCTACAGATTCCTGCAATTTTGGGGCATTTTGTCCGACATAAAACAAAAACAGCACAGTTTGTATTTATTAGCCTGATTTCTGCCACTACAGGAGAATCAAAGAATCACTTAAAGAGATTCTTTGATTTTCTTTAAGAATCAAAGAGAATCAAAGGTTTGTCATTTGGTATGGTATCACTAAGTGTCTGCTTTGCTTTCCTATCCTCCTTTGGTTTAGGTGCTGATAACTGCTGAAGATGAGTAGTGGTGGGGGGGACACTCCTGAGCCCCCCAAAGGGGAATCTGTGAAGAGGAAAGACTGTCAGTCAGACCTCCTGGGACCCAGGTGAAAGACCTTGCCTTCAATAATAATAGTAAAACATTAATAATGATAGAAAGTTTTTAGATTATCTTCATTTTTTCAGTGTGCTTTTTGTCTTTTATTAATTTTGCAAATCCCTCCCTTTTTAACCAGAAACAAAGGGTTCTTAGATATTATTAGAGAAAAGCAGCATCATGAGGACCAATGAACAGGAAACATGTATATAGAATGTGTTCTTACTAAATGTGAAGCACTTTAAAGTTATTCCAATTTTTTTTTATAAATGATGAATTGCTGTTAATGGTGCTTCAGGAAAACAACAGTTGTGGTTCATTTTCACAGACAATAGTTTATGTAACAACATAAAAGTTTTTGTCACAATGATGCTCAGTTCTTTGCACAGAGATCATATATCTCATTAATGTCAGGTCACCGAGAGGTCACAAAGTTAATTCAGGGTCACCGGGGAGGTCTTTGTCTCACAAAAAAGATGGTCAGTGCACAAAGACAAACGTTTTTCAGATGTAATGTCCGGCATTGTACAGTGATGTTGGTCTTGACAATTTCCACCACTTAGTTCTTTTTTTTCTAGTTGAGGTTGATTCATGTTTTTGGCGTCATTCCTTGCTGTCCTGCAGCCCAAAGCGAAGTACAGAGAGGCGCAACAGGGAGCAGGAGAACAAATACATCGAGGAGCTGGCAGAGCTGATCTTTGCCAACATCAACGACATAGACGACCTCAACGTCAAGCCCGACAAATGTGCCATCCTCAAAGAGACGGTGAAGCAGATCAGGCAGATCAAGGAGCAGGGTGAGCTTTTATGTCACTTATTCTTTTTTGAAGGATTTGGTGTTAGATCCTCAGCCCTGCTAGTTGACACTACAATCCTAAAGTATTCCTGAAAATTAAAGCGGATTAAATAGGAGAGCATTGGTTCACAAAAATCACTGCTTTGTACCTATTCAGGACAGTACGATCAAGAAAATGATCATTATGATTTTATTTTACCTTGAGAAACAGCAAACAGAGAATAGTTTTCAATTTCTGAAATTATTTTTATTGATATTGTCTAAAATGTATAAAACTATAGAATTACTGAATATTGGGCTGGATGTTTGTCAGTGAATCGGCATAGCCGATGCCTGGATAGACAGATCATACAACAATTTAACCACTTAAAGTTTCATGATGTAGCACATTTCAGCAACAAGGCAGTTCACATCATATTTTTCTGGTTCTTAAAAAACAATCAATGTTGAGGTTTAGAAATTTCCAGCTGTTCCTGAAGGCAACATGCTTAGCTGCTGGGTGAAATCCGCAGGACAGCATCACTGAGTTTGGGCTGATTGGACGCTACAGTTAGCCATTAGCGCTAACTAGCTTTTAGCTATAATTTTATGGCAGTTTTTAGAACAGTTGCCACTTTTCCCAGTTTATAAATGGGGTTTTTGTCGTGGAAGGTTCTGGACTTTCCGGTTTCAGATGTCCTGAGTAAAGAAATTGAAAGGCTGCATAAGCAGTTTTATTTGTTTCCCATTAGAATGTCACAAGCAGCTTATTTCCTCAGATAAGCATTTATTTATCACTAAATGGGCCTTCCAGTGTTTCCCGCCATGAAAGGGGAACATCTGCTAGAAGAGAGCGTGATAGCTGTGGGTACTAGAAGAGCTCAGAACTAATGTTTATAAAACTGAAATCTCAAGAGCCAATGTGGACTCCTTAACTTTAAAAAGTAAATGGAAAACAATCCCCTTCACAGTGGGAGCCCACAGACTGTGAAAGGACTGTAATGGTGAGCCAGCCTCTGCTGGAGCGCTTATATAACAGTGACCAACATGAAATGAGCCTGCAGAGAGAAGCAGGAGGATCTGCTCCTCCGATCTGTCCCTCACTTTCTCTTAAGCTTTACTATTTCTTCACAATGTTCTCACCTTTTTACACTCCTCTGCCTCATATTTAATCCTCTTTGCATAAATGTTTTACAAACCATCATTTTAATATAAATTTCCACTCACTTAATGATTTCTCATTATTTTTCCCCTGAGGGGCGAAAGTTTCCCCAAACATTGAGAAACTCAGACGTATTTAAATGTTATTCTATTAATTTTCATTGTCTTAAAAAGAATCCATAATAACTCAAAATTTATATTTCTACGCCTATGACACTCATGCCTGTTGTGAGTGTAGAAACTTCGGACTTGAAAGCGCGTCCTGTCATCTTTCCTTTCATCTGTTCGTCTCTCGCTTGCTCATCTCCTCCTTTTGTGCCTGCAGTCACCCAGTTGGTGTCCATGTGTCATTGCACTGTTTGCATCTGAAAACAACAGCTGAATAAGCACAGACTCGCGCACGGGGATAATGCTCAAGTCACACAGCTGTGAGGTCAACAGCAGAAAAACACACTATTGTTGAGGAACATTTAACTGATGAGCAGAATTTTTTTTTTAAACGGTAAAAAGGAATAGAGAATGAAGAAAATAATGCCACTACTGGAAAAATGTTCATCCTGTGCTCAAATCAGTTTCCAGTGACAAGGTGTTTATGTGCCTCCTGTTAGTTTTTGCACTAATCTTTAGGATGACTGCACTCTCAAATTGCAAAGGAATAAATGCATGTATTTGTGTAGTACAGAAATACTACACAAATATTATGGTGCAGTTCCTAATATTTAGTTTGTTAGATGTAAATACTTTGTACGTAAAATGCCAGATAGTGCTGTTTTGATTGGAGTTTCACCACCAGAGAGAAAAAAAAACAACATTATTAGGACAGATTGACACAAAGTCATCAAGGTTCCTGAGCAATCTGTTTATTCATAACCATCATAAAAAGTTAGGGAGTTTTAGCTTTTGGGTAAAATTAATGGAAAACTTAAAAACGTCAATACAATGACACAATGAAAGTCGGGTATTAAAGTAGAAGCATGCAGTGATGAGTCCCCTCTGTCACACCATGTATTGGAACAAAAGCCAACAACAGTGGGTTGTCCCAAAACAAAAAATCTCAATGTCTCACTACCAGGTGTCATGTGCCCTTGAGGAGTTGCTTCAATTACAGCTTGGCAACGTCGTCTCATGCTGTTCACAAGTCGACTTGTTGTCTGCTGAGGCATCCCTCTCTTCATGACCCTCAGGTCATTCAGGGTTTGGGGTACAGAGTTATAAACCTCTACTTAATGTTTCAGCTGATCTGAGGGGTTTTCTATGGGATCCAGGTCTGGAGAAAGTGGAGATCACATTGTTACAGGTTCAGCAGTCTACAGCAGCTGTTCCCTACTGTTGAAGTTCTGACACCAAAGGCTCGTTTGGTGACAGCGATGGCTGGTGCATAGTGCTCTCCTTGACCTTATCATTGGTGGCCATGTTTTCTGCTCAACATGGATCGACTTTCATCATAGAACAGAACTGAGGCCAACTGACATCTGTGCAAGACATAGACATCCGTACCTTGCACTGTGGTTAGGTGCCTTGCAGGTCTGACGTGACTCCTTGGTGCCTTTCACCTTCCTGAAGTTTCCTGGGAGTTAAGTGTCATCCAGCTGGACATTTCTAGACGTTTCTATGATTCTTTCATAGACGTCTTTGTTTGTCTCTGTTGCAATCTTCTGATGACACTCTAAGCTCTGAGAGCATCCTCTTTGAAACCTTGCAATGGCGAGGTACTGTGGATCAGTTGTTAGATGTCGTCTTAGTCTAATGATGTCAAAATGGTTGCCATTTAATACCAATTCTGATTGAACCAGAAAATGTATTGGTTGATTCGTGAATCAAACACTTGTGTATTTTGTCGTTAAGCTTCTTGTTGGAGAACATCAAGTTGTGCAAGAAGTATTTGAACGTTGAACTGTTGGACATGTGCATTCAAAAGTTTAAGGAAGATCACATTAAGTTCACCTGTAAAGGTTACAGTGTGGTTCCGGTTCATCTGAAAGCTGAATATCCCTTGCTTTTATGAGTTGTGTAAATGAAAACTGCTGCTTTAAGGTCTTAACCTTGGCTCGTGTGCTGGAAGTGCTGCTGAATGAAGTTAATTTGAGCTAATTGGGTAATAAGGAAGATATGCAGCACCAAACTGTTAAGTCGTTTATGTGCAATCCTCAAAGATGTCAGCTGTCGAGACGTTCACAGAGAATTTGTTTTTAAACTATATTTATTAACTAGAGATGATTCTTTTGTTCCTTTTGAAAAAAAAATAAATAGGAAACTCAAAGATAGAATCATGTCAGGTGAAATAAATTGTAATAACACATTTTATCAATTAAATGAACTTTGGCAATGACTTGAATTCCTTCCAGCTTGCACTATAGTGCCGTTCCAGGCTCTGCAGTGACAGAGTTTTAAAGGCTGATGACTCCACAGCTCCAGTCCCACAAAAGGAATGTCAGCTATGTGGCCGAATGGGGCCATGGGAGGCTTAACAGTCCGGTGGTACGGCCATGAAGGAAAGGGAAAAAAGTTGGTGCAAAAATGTACAGGAAAATTGTGCAACGAGCCGTGCTGTGAATAACATGCCAGCCACTCAAATCTCCATGTCCTCTCACTGATTCACACTCTTAGTTTTAGAGTTGAAGTATAACCATAACCATGTTAACTTTACCAGAAGAGAACGGCTTTCCAAAGAATGTAATATGTGGAAGGTCTTCATGTCTTGTGAAGGAAAACACAAAGTGGGCGCGTGGGTGACGGCTTCATCAAGATAAAAACAACACTGTCAGCATTGTCTGCTTAAACAGACAAATCTTTACCATAACAAACTGCTTTTCCTACAAGGAGATATTTAACGTACTAAGTCATTTATTTTGATCTGTGTCTTCAGATTTGACATGTCCCTTTGACCACAGCATCAATTATTCATGCATTTATAACATTCTTTTTTCACTGACAGGTTCTATTATCTTAACTTAAAGGTGATGAGAGATAAAAACGTGACAAAATTTTCATGGTTCCCTTTTGAACCGCCTGCTTTTATGTTGCTCATCACAGAAAAGACCCTGGTGGCTGATGCAGAGGAGGTGCAGAAGGCAGATGTCTCCTCCACAGGGCAGGCCGTCATTGATAAAGACACTCTCGGGCCAATGATGTTGGAGGTAGGTCCAACTGTCATTGTGTTTTTTTTTTAAACCCATCTCTCAATATTTTGTGAATGTGAGTGCAATCTGATGTGGAAGATTCTCATGTGGGAGCAAGCATGTCACACCAACGGGTTTTCAAATCCTGCAGACTTTTAACAGAAACTTTGATCTTATTCTTCGGGTAAATCATTTAAAAAATCAAAACAGGTATAACTTTAAAAATTGCTTTAATGTAACCTGCAATTTCTCAAGTCTTTCTTCTGGTGTTAGAAAATCAAGCAAAAATTCTCATTCTTTCTTGAAAGTGATGATACTTCCTGGAAGATTTGTGTAAGAACCTGGTGTGTCTCGTTGGTCAGCAGTAATGCCTATGTAGCAATCTGTGATCAGTCTCCATGGTAACCAGCTCCGCCGCTGCCATTACCAGATCAAGTTTTAAATCGGTCACTCACCACAGGATCAACATATTTCACAGTAGACACGTTGCACTGCCATCTTGATTAAAAATGAGCTAATAGGAAGTTCTAGTAGCAAACATGTTGCTATGTGAACGCTAGTAAACAAAAATACAGCAGTCTCTTTATTGCTGGTGCAAATGCTTTTTGTGGGCAGAGAAAAGCAAAAGTGTAATGTTTCAGTCAACTCTGACCTCTGATCTCGAAGACACTGCGTTATGTGCGTCTTCATTGGGCCAGTTCAGCCTGTCGCGTCGCCCTTCAGGAGATAGGCATGTCACTCATTGTCTCTGCCCTACATACTTCCCTGAAGGCCATGCTTATCTTTATTAAAATAATAATAAAAAAAAACTATTTTTGTAAAGTGGAGAGTCAAAAACCGACTTGATTTTTCTTGAAAATGACAGGCTGCTGTAGATGTGAGTGCTGCCATTCTTGAAATAGTCTACTAACTTACTTAGATTTCATAATAATTTTTATATCAGCTGCATCTCTAAGTCACCTAAGGTTTACTTTAGCTGTGCAAAAAGTCACAGCACAGATTGCACCATGTCATTATTTATTAAACAAAAACAAAATGTAAGTACAGAAAAAACCCCAAATATATACACAGTATTTAAAATCTTATATTTTAATGGGGCTCTTACTGTGTCTTTTGAGTGTAATGTAGCTCAGGAAATTAATATAATATTTAGAAATGTAATCCAGTTCTTCAGTTTTTACTTGGACATCTAAATGTAAAGTTACTCTGTATACTCTGAGCAGTAGTTCTCCATTGATCTAATTCACTCTGAATGCATCAAAGTGCAGTCATACTCCTGAACAAACAGGACAAACTCCATCCTGAGAGAGACGGTCAGCCTGAGAACACCTTTCTGACTCGATCTAGCGTTGCTCTGCACGTGACTAATGGAGATAAGAGTTCCGCTGACTGACAGTGGAGCCGATGTGTGTCTGTGCACGAGCGAGAGATAATGTTTACCATGGCACCCAACGAGGTATAAATACCTTTGGGAAAAGCCAGATTAGAAAGGAAGGGGCGGAGTCTGACCCCACACACACAGACTAGCTATATATAGTATTCAGAAGCACCAACTTTGGCAAAGGTGTCTGCTTGGGGTCTGGAAGATAAACATTAACATGCAGTCAACATTTCAGATGTAAGTTTTTCAGCAGCAGTGCAAAAAAAGAAAATGCTTACAGAGATTGAGTTATGTAAAACAAAATAAAATGCAACAAAGGAGTTTCCTCATTTGAACTTATTAATTTTCACAATGTTATGATAGATATATATTCATCCATCCATTTTCTATATCCACTTATCCTTCGCTACTTAATATTCTGTCCAGAAAAAAGTTATGTAACTCAGGTAATGTTTCTGGCACATTTATTTTTAAAATACAATGTATGGTGGAAGCTGACAGAACTCAAAATGTTGAGTTTCATTACTGTGAAGCCGTAAATGTTTTACAATATATTTTGAGCTGAGCTTCTTTATGTTTACATCTTCATCTCATCAATGTTTCTTCTTTTCTCTTAATAACACCAAATAAACCATATTTGCAATTAATTAATTTTCTTATTACTTCCACTCCTAAACTTCCCCAGACCTTTTTAACTATATTTTTATTTTCTCTTTGTCTTTTATCCTTTTTTATATTTTACCATCATCTCCGTCACTTTTGCTAATCTTTTCTCCCCTCAGGCCCTGGACGGCTTCTTCTTTGTTGTGAACATGGAGGGAAACATCGTGTTTGTGTCGGAGAACGTCAGCCAGTATTTGCGCTACCAGCAGGAGGAGCTGATGAACACCAGTGTCTACAGTGTGCTGCATGTTGGAGACCACGCAGAGTTCATCAAGAACCTTTTGCCTAAGAGTCTCGGTGAGAAAATTGGTAAATTTGCCACAATAGAGTGTATTTACTTCATTTTGAAATTATCAAAAGTTTTTGAAATGTGTAAGTTAACTTTTATTTTGTCAACATATTTTGTATATATCTCAAAATTTTCCTAAAGTAGTATGTTTTTGAGTCATTTTAGTGTTTCTGATTTCTTTAAACTTATCAATTATGTTGTATTGGAGGGTAGATTCATGACAAACGTCACATCCTAAATAATTATGTTTCTTACATTTTACAGTTGTTTTTTTTTTTTTTTTTTTGTTTCTTTGTCATGCAGTAAATCATCGCAGCACCGACTCCTCCAACAGGAACAGTCACACCTTTAACTGTCGCATGTTGGTCAACCCTCACGCCGACGGCGAAGCTCGCCAGGCCGTCGATCAGCAGGACGCAGCGCAGCAGAAATACGAGACCATGCAGTGTTTTGCCGTCTCTGAACCAAAGTCTATCAAGGAAGAGGGGGAAGGTATACTTGTTTTTTTTTTAACCTGGTCTCTAATTTTGTCTATTTTGTACTTTAGATGTTTTTTCTTTTCATTCTTGTTTGTCTTGCTAATTAGCCGTGATTGCTTCAGTTTTTCTTTTTTATCTGGATTTGGTCTGCCTTTCAAAAACCATCTAATTATGGTTGTGAATTTTCTTTTTACATTTGCCTTTTCCACTGCTCAAGAAATCATTTTTCTGCTGCTTTTCCTCGTCTCTTCATCTGAGCCTTGACTTTCTGTCACTTTCCCATCACTCTTCCCAGTGCTGCCCTCCCAGTCTCCTGTGTCCTGTCCTCCTTCCGTCACCACTTCTCTCTGTCTCCCCTCCCATCCACTGGGAGAGACTAATTAGTGTGTGGCACTTTGTCAGCTTCCCATCTAATCCAATCACACACACATGAACATGGGGGAGAAGAATGTGTCTGCCACTCTAATTTTAGACGTCTGACAGCCAAATATTTTGCCAATCTCTCCCCTGACACGATGAGGATATCTGGTGGACAGACAGAGGGTTGCAGGCCGGCTTGAAGTTGCATCACTCTGTTGGTGGACCTGCTAGTAGGACCAGATAGACTGTGATTTATTTGTGTTAATTCAGACCAAGTGGAAGGTTTTTGAACATGAATTTCCTGTTTAGGATTATGCATTTCTCTCATAGCCTGAATGACCTGCAGAACAATCTGACATGTAATAAAATGTAATTTCTTTTGAAAACTCTTCTTACAACACTAATGGCAAATACTGAGAATAATTGGAAAATTATTGATCAACCCACTTAAAAACATGACTAGAAACCTTCAAAATTAATGTTGAGTCAAGAATTGCTTACAGGATTGTAGATACACTAACACTGAGGTGGAAGTTAATAATGGCTGTTGATTGTTAGGTCAGAGGTGTTTTTAATTTTTGTTAATGCATATAATATAGACCTGTAGACAGACAGCTAGTGTTGTATTCTAATTTGTGAAAATAAATAAAATTATAAAGGGCTCAGAGTTAAAATAATTCCATCCAACAGAGACGGCCACACACAAACAGTGTTCCTGTTTGTGTGTGAGGATGTCTTTATATAGCCTTTGCCATATATAGTTATGGAATTACTGACATTTTTTCCTCAAAAATGTAGATTTCCAGTCGTGTCTCATCTGTGTGGCAAGAAGAGTTCCTGTCAAAGAGAGGCCTGTGATGCCGGCGTATGAGAGCTTCACAACACGACAGGACCTTCAAGGTACGACCCGGCTGACACCCTGGGCTGTTAAAATACTGTAAAGTTATTAGTCTACATATTTATATTTGGCACTCAAAACCAACATGCCCTGGGTTCACAACCTCGGTTATGAACACAAATGTAATCTCTCTCTCTCTCTTTTGCTTTAGTCTGAAATCAGTTAGCTATTTTGCCTGAGGTTTTCAAGGTCCTTTTTTAAAAAAAGCTTCGTAGAACTGGATTAGATGGAGCCTGAGAGGCATTTTATGCTTTGCTTTAAAGACTACTGTAGTCTTTGATGGGTTTGGCTAAAGGCTTATTTTCTTATTTTAAAATTCTAGAAACCAATTTGTTTTGTTAACCTGTTCAGGTAAGATCACCTCTCTGGACACCAGTGTGCTTCGGGCATCTATGAAACCGGGCTGGGAAGACCTGGTCCGGCGCTGCATCCAGAAGTTCCACCTGCAGAGTGACGGGGAGATTTCCTTTGCCAAGAAACACCAGCAAGAAGGTTGGCAAGATGTCTCCTCACAAAATATACATGACATTTTCTGAGTTTTTGGATCTTTCAGATCCAAAAAGATCAAATATCACAGCAGGTTTCTTTAATCAACGTCCTGTTTTTTTCTCTGTCTGTATGCAGTATTGAAGAACGGCCATGCCCTCAGCCCATTGTACAGATTCTCCCTGGCAGACGGCACCATAGTTTCTGCTCACACAAAGAGCAAACTGGTTCGTTCTCCAGGCACTAATGAACCACAGCTCTATATGTCGCTGCACATCCTGCAGAGGTAACCCCCCTTTCCTGACTTTTACTCCTTTCACACACGGTAGTAAAATCATCAGCCACTGCAGTCCTGCATCAAACACCCACTGAAAGTCATATCTGGGAATACTGTGGACATTAAAACGTCAAAAGAAAAAAGTTCCTTTGAACTCAAATGGTACAAACCAGTTCTCAACTTTTTTTCAGGGAAAACCTGGGGGGCATGGCTACAGACATTCCCAGTGGTCAGGACTCAGGCAAGTCAATGACCCCAACAAGTATGAGCGGGTCCTTCCCCTCACCTGATGCCAGTGTCACCAGCAACAGCCATCACTCCACCGGAGCCTCCACCACCCCTGGACGTGGTTTTGGGTCTGTTCCAGGAAGGGCCATCACGCCTCAGGGAAACAGCCACGCTCTGAAGCTGGGCAGCCCTTCTGGCCAGGGAAGTCCAAGCGTCAGCTCAGGGGTCCAGAGTGCCATGTTGTCTCCTTGCCATCGGCAGAGTCCCAGCGCTGCCGCAAATGGCAGCAACTGCAGTAGCCCTCATCTTCTCCAACATCCGCCTGGATCTTTCTCTCCTGCAGCTGGTTTGCACTCACCTCCATCCGTGTGCAGCACCACAGGAAACAACCAAAGTTTTAACTCCCTCAGTGCGCTGCAGGCTCTCAGCCAGGGTGCCAGGATTTCCCCAGGGCTCACTGATGGACAGCATCCAGAGTCACCTGACAGAAAACCAGCCACTCCTCAGAGTAATCTTCACAACAACAAACCTAGTAGCCAAATTAGCAAGAGCAATCTCAGCTTAGAGACTGACTTGTTTGGAACTTTCGAAGAGCAGGAAGAGTTTTTGTCATCCCACACCCATGACGGTACACAGGCAGATGGGAAAGATGTTGATCCTGACACCCTGGGAGGTAACGGAAACCTTGGTGATCTTGCCGATGCTGCAAACCACCATCTGACCACCAAAGGTCACACCAAGTTGCTGCAGCTCCTCACCACTAAGTTAGAACCCTCTGATCCTTCCTCACCACCAGGTCCCATAGGAGATGACCAGAACTGTAAGGACCAGATGTGTGGGGGGGGCGGACATAACAACCAAACCACCTCATTAAAGGAAAAACACAAAATTCTCCACAGGCTACTGCAGAACAGCACCTCACCTGTGGAGCTGGCCAAGCTAACGGCGGAGGCTACGGGAAAAGATCCTATTGGTCCAGAGTCTGCCTCAGGAGACAGCATGGCTGCTCTTAGCGAACTGTGCACCAAACAGGAGCCGGGGAGCCAGGGAAAGAAAGACAATGCATTGCTTCGCTACCTTCTGGATAGGGATGATAATGGCATCCTCGACAAAGCCATCAAAATGGAACCAAGCGACGGACTCAAGCTGACCTGCGTTAAGACGGAGAAGCAGGATGAAGGTTTTAATTTGGCTGAACAGGTAAGAATTCAGGCAGTTTATGTAAAGAAAAACGAAAATCATATTCTGCATGGTGTCTACCTCTTAACTAATCTGGGTAGTTTTCATTAAGAATGGCTTTCATAATTTTGAGGAAACTTGGCAAAAAAAACAAACAAGGAAAAAGAACTTCCACATCTTTATCATGTCTCAATAATCAGGTATTAAAGTGAGAAATCTACATAGATTATTACACTGTCCTTTTATTTTACTGAAACAAAGAAAAACGATGTAGAAACAGCAGGTGACAAACTTAGCAAAGACCTTGCATCAGTTAAACCATTTTTTCAGTGGTAGGATTATGGTTATGGTTAACCCTTCATCAGTCTTTCCCAATGGTTCAGCAGGAAGATATTTTTTTACTCCAATTAACAGACCTGTATAGTTTATTGAAATCTGTTGGCAAACATTTAAGTTAGACCATTCCTATTAAGTTGAGACTTGGACTTTGATTGATTTAACATCTTCAAACTAGATGGCTGCTCATTTGGCAGAGACCAGGCCCTGTGGGCTGCAAACGCCAGCGCAGATCAACAGCCCTGCCATGTCTTTAAAAGTGAGATTGTTTAAAGTGATTCTGCAGCTGATGGGAGTCAGGAGTAAATTCATATAGACAGTCAGAAAACTGATGATTTATGTAAAGCAAAGTTCACTGAGTTTGCACTTTTTATCTTGTTTGGAAAGAGCATGTGGATTGGCAAACGTTAAGACAGTTCAATGAGTGAAAGGCAGATGGCAGAGGTTCAGTTTCCAAACAAAGGATCTGACCACCCAACCAGTGGTGTGTCCGGCGAAGGGGAAGTTGGAACCAGAGAAGAAGAGAGCTATACCCAAACTCCACAAAAGAATGACTTTTTGAGCTTCTCCAGGAAGGGGGTTTGTTAAATGGTTATTGAATCTATTGTGATTATGACTTATCAGCTTACCAAAATGTTTAAATATTAATTTAATATTGTTTAATATTATGCAGTTTTTAAAAGCTAGATAAATATCAATTAAATTATTGAAATTATAAGGAAAATGCAGAAAGCAAAATTCATTTATTCTTCCTAAAGATGTCAAATCCTTGAAGTGACATGCAGTTAAGTTTTATAACAATTAGTATTAATCAATCTTTGATATGTATCAACTGCTGTAAGCATTTATAATATCCACATCTGAGCATTAATTTGCTTCAACCACTGCCATTCTTTGCTGGATTTTGACAAGAAGAGAACTCAGTCGTTTCATAAACACTTCATACATGGACAGTCGCTTGAGGCCACTGTCAGGTCGGCCACCACAGTCTCCTGCTGTCCAAGAAAAGCGCGTTTTAAAATGATCTGCTGATGCTATTGAGTACTGCTCAGTTTTGGTGTTTTTGGACCAAAGAAAGACATAATATATGGAGTAAAATATAATATTTTAAAAACTTAATAGCAGGTGTAGTTCAGAAGGAAGAGGAGGTGTTTGTTAGAGGTGTTTCGATCCCCAATTTCTTAACATATCAGTGAGTGTTCATCATATTGTCTCATGATATGTTGTCTCATTTCATTGATGCAGATGCAATGCTTTTGTTGACCATTATACCAATGATTTCAAGTATAACCTTTAAATATTTTGCTGTCCTCACATGTAATGCTTCGCAAACCTCTGTGTGTCCTACTGTACATCACATATGACCTCATTAGTGCTGGAAGTTTATTTTTAGCTCTCCACTCTATTCATCAGCCAAACGGCCCTAGGAAACCATATCTGTCCACTCTGTGTGTGGGGGTGTGGGGGTGTGTGTGTGTGTGTAAAGAGTTGGGTTTCGATGTGTTACTGGGGAGGGCTGAGTGGGGTTTCCGTTTCTGTCGAAGTTGTCATCATACTTGACTAATTCTTTGCTTAAAATCAGTTTGGAGAAGAAGAAAAAACATTTTAGAAAATAAAGTTAAAGAAAATTTTAAAAATGTAAAAAAACAAAACAAAAAACAACCTCATACTAAAAGTGAAATGAAATTAAATAAAGTGAAACAAAATATGATCAAATGATGTTAGATTAAATGTAATAAAACAATCTGAATTTAAATCAATTTTTTTTAAAGGAGAGTCATTTTAAAATCAGGATTCCCAATTGTTACATCAATACCGTTTTTTAAAACAAGAAAATCTTTTAGAATTTTTAAAATAAAGATTTTTATGGTGGTTCTGCAGGTGCTCTCCTTTAAGGATTGCATGAAGTAGCTTTAGTTTAAAATCTTAATAAACTGAACTCATGCTTGTAAAAGATTCAGTGAAAATGCGAATTTTTCTGATAAAAGGCATGTTCTGCAGTTTCGTTGTGCAAATCAGTTTTGATTGATCTCAAAATTTGCTTAGCAGGATTTTCATTAATGTCTTGAATATGAGAGGATGTTGTAGAAAAAAAATGTCTGTAATAAATTACTTTTATAATTGTGGCTGCTTCCAGGCATCTGAGCTGGAGGACCTGCTGGAGGACCTGCAAACCAGCAGCCAGCAGCAGCTGTTCCCCAGTCAGCCTCCATCCTCTTCATCCTCTTCATCAGCCGTGCCAGCTGGCTCCTCTGTGGACAAACAGACCATCATCAGTGACATCCTGCAGATGAACGACACCAGCAGCAGCAGCAGCTCCCCCAGCCAGCACAGAACCTTCCCTCCCATCGGAGCCGCAGGTACATCTTCAGCGGGATGTTTCAATATGACCAGGTCTTTAAAATAAATCAGATGGGTTAAATGGAATCACTTCTACCAAAAGTTTAATAGGAATAAAAACATTTTGTCATTGCAGCGAGCTTTAACGGTGTGAGGCCGGGCCAGGCCGGTCAGGGGGCTCCTCCAGGCAGGAGCATGTCTCTGGATAGCAGCATGGGTTCCAGCCCCACCAGGCCTTTCCCTCCTCAGCACAGAAACAATGGGCCATATTCCTTGCAGCAGCAAGGTATGATGGGAACCCACACCAGCATGAACCAGGCAGCAGTAACCAACACAGGTCAGACTGAACAGTCAGTGAATTTCTAAACACTTTGTCTTCCCAAGAGCTTTGGGAAAGTGGAAAATGTATCTCTTAATTGTGAAACATTAAATGATATCATAGGAATCTTGTTTCTTTCCGCAGGCCTTCGAGGCTCCATGCAGCAGGGCTGGGGTCCCCATGCTCCATCAGGGGGCAGTGCAGGACCCATGATGGCCCATGGAGTGGGTCGAATGGTACCCAACATCAATTCTGCACTCCCCACAAGAAGCAGTGGTCCAAATGTCTCCAGAGCTTTGGTCAGCATGCAGATGATGGGCAACGGTGGGAAGAATCAACCAATCAGACGCTCCCAAACTGGCATCCATTTTGTGCAGACGTTGATATTTTTCCTATGTTTGCCACTTTAGAGTTGGACATGGCAACTCCGCCCTACCACCAGCAGCAGGCTCCGCCCAATCAGACGGCTCCATGGCCAGACCGAATGATGATGATGGATCACTATGGAAACCAAAGCAGGTTTGACATTCAGTCCAGCCTAAAGCATAAAGGAAGAACGAGTTTTGGTTTAGTTTAGTCTTATGAGAAGTTACCTTGCAGGCCACCGTATGGCGTCCCTCAGGAGGACGGGATTAGTTGCTGTGGTTCTGGTTCTGAAGGACAGACGGATGAAGGTGCTCTGCTGAACCAGCTGTGTTCGGTGCTGAAAGACTATGAGGGTCTGGAGGAGATAGATAAGATGCTGGGAATACCCACTCTGGCTGGACAGGTGAGTTTGGTCCAGTTTGCCTTAAAGAGACAGCGCCTTCTTTTTAGCTACAGTCAGAAACCTTGCATGTATTTCTGGAGCTACATGATTTAGCATTATTGTTTATGTATTGTTCCTAACAAATAAATGTCACCCATATTGAGGTTTTGAGAATAAACCAACAATAAAATGAAATGTTTTTGAATTTATGCCATTCTTCATTAAAATAAACAAACTTTGGATACTATACTTCCATACAGCAGTACAAATACCCCTTAAATCTTTGTTTTTAATCATTATAATCATGAATTTCAGTGTTTTAATTTAGCATTTTTATTGGATTTTCAATGTGACAGAACAAAACACAGTGGTGCATAATTGAGAAATGGACACGGAGAGACTCGAGGTTTTCTAATTTTTTAACTATTAACAACAACGATTTAACTTTTTTTTTTATAACTGTGGACTTGTATTCAGATTATGCATAATTTTTCAATTCAATTGAGTTTTATTCACAATTCACAGTAAATATCATCTCGAGGCTCTTTACAAAATATAATTTAATTTCAAACATACATATCTTAGTTATCAAACAGATATGTTTGATATGTTCAAATCAATTTTAATTGATTTTAAGATCAATTAAAAATTCAAAGTAGTCTAAAATGTTTCTGTCTAAACTTTTTTATATGCTTCACAATTTCACATCAGTTTGTTTGTCTGTGACATAAAGTCCTAATAAAATTGATCTTTGTTGCCACAAAATATTGAAAAGCTCAAACTATGTTGGTACTTTTCCAGCTATTGTACAACAAAAACAAAAAACTCCTCCTTCTCCGTCTGCAGGGTCCTCTTTCAGACCAGGACCAGTACCTGGGTCCGTCGGACTCTCCCTCCGGTCTGAAACCTCCCCTCTACAGCCAGCAGTATGGAGGGCAGCCCAGTTATGGCAGCATGCCCCCTGACGGCTTGTATCCTGCCCCATCCATGGGGGGCCACATGGGCCCTCAAAGGATGGCCCCGGCAGGCTACCCGCCCATGATGAGAATGCCCGGTGCCCCAGGACCCCGTGCCCCTGGCATGAGACCTGGTGGTCCCAATCCAATGGTACCGCCGCAGCCCAACAACCTGAGGCTCCAGCTACAGCACAGACTCCAGGCCCAGCTGGTAGGCGGCGCCTTTATCACCTCTGTTTAGTTTCAAAGCTTCTGATAAAAGCAGCCAAGTTTTTGTTTTTCATAATAATGTGTGCAGGTTAGTACAAAATTATTTCTGCTTTGGCATTTAAGGCATTTGTTTTTAAATTTGATGTGTAAAAGCAAATTTAGTTTTAAATTAAATAAAATTGTATTATATGGATTTGACTAATTTAAAAAGGAAAACATTGTAGTTTTTAATGTTTAACTATGAGGTCATCTTAAACATCCTAATATACCTGCTAAATACTAATACTGCTGTTATTTTAGATTAATAATGCTGCAGACATTATGTGAATATCTATAAATATGTTTTCTATACGATATACAAGTAAAGACAAACATGAAAACATGTAAAAAAATATAGTGGATGGGAATAGGGTTAACATTTTAATTATGTTTTTGATGTAATTAATTTAAATTATTGTAACCACTGTAAAGTGGCCTGATATTTGGTACAATTAGGAAAACCGGTGCTGAACACTGTTATGCTGGATCTCACTTTGTGGTTCCATGCTGAAGACAGTCTGGTATACAAAGGCACATAATTTAACATGCAGAAACTATTGCTGGGACTTTACTAATTTTGATTGATTATTACAAAAAAAATGAACACACTCTGGATTGCATCACACACGATGTTAACTGGTGGCTAAATGAGCAAATCTGAAAGGTCAAGAAGAAGAAAACTTGGCACAAAGTGATCTGGTCAGTGGTTGTGTAGATGTCATTTTTAAAGAAAAAAAAAAGCCATTTTGTTCTTATTTTTGTTATCAATATTTCAGAAGGGAAGATTTATCTGTTTTACTGCAGTTATTAGTCATTTATTTAATTCCTTCTATTCTCTAAATACCGTTTTAAAAATTCAGTCTGAATTGTTTCCTCTTTTTAATCCAGCGCTTATCTTTGTTGCCATTTAATCTGAAACCTTGTCATTGTGGAATGTTCAACTTCATTCTGAAACTGCAGCTATTTTTCTAAGTAAAGAAGATTGACCCAAGCAAACAGGGAGGTCGTTGGGGTTCACTGGGTTTGACCTGCAGCAAACAGAAAACAAAAAACGTTTCACCTTTCCTGTTTAACCAGCTTAGTGTCCCTGGAACATTTTGCAATAAACAAAGTCCTGCACAAACTCCATAGATACTTATTACTCACAATCTGGCCTTTTTATTACTGTATAACTCACAAACCCGAGTCTTTGACGAAAGACTCTTCACTACTGTTTAACACAGGTTCATAATATGTGATATTGGTACAAGCTGCCACCTGGTGGAAAGTTGAAGAAAAGCACGTTCCATCACCCTTGGTATGATCATGACAAAAGACAGTATCACTAACTTTTTAATTATCATTTTAATAGACAAAAAATTATATATATACATTTGGAGCATATTAAATTGATTTATTGATCAGTGTGACCGAAATAATTGTTAATCAAATTGCAAGATGATAATTATAAGCAGAATTTTGACAACTTGTTTCTAGCCAAAATAAAAAAAAAACTCCTGTTAGCTTTTGGTCAAGTGGAAAAATCTTCCTGTATGATTTTAATGTCCATCAACATTTGATGGGCTTCATTTTTTCATCATTTGACTGTCATTGACTGTGATTACTGTTAAACTTTAATAGCTATGGTAGAAAGTTTCTGCCCTTCACACAGAGGAGTCTGATGAAGTCTTGGTTCTGTTAAAGCTTTGGGTTTTTGTGACTTCTGTAGAACCGTCAGCCAGTGATGAACCAGATGGGTGGAGTTGGAAATATGAATCTACCTCTGAAATCAAATGTATCGACCCAGGTCAGCTGCTTGCATACATAAACCTTAACCATCTTGCTCCCCTGTGACTTTTATTTCCCTTTTATTTCTTACATCTTAAACATTTCCACGTTTTGTCATGGTACAGCTATGAACATTAATGGTCCAGTGAAATGTTTTAGATAGAGGAACATGCATTTTTTAGAGTTTTCCATTCAAGATCTAAACCTAAATCCATCAAATAATCTGTGACGAGACTTAAAAATTGATGCCCCTTTCCTCCAACAACTGTTATCACATGTTTTATGAAACATTGATTGGGCTGAATACAAATACAAACCACACTTTTCAGATTTTTATTTGTAAAAAGAATGAATGCCAAATCTTTTAACAGCAATACACTGCTTTTTGTTGCTTTTTCACATAACTTGTACATTTTGTATGGTGACAAAATGTAAAAAAGTCAGCGTGTTTTGATGGCGCAGCCTTGTACAATGGAAACACTGCAAAAACAGGAAGTATTAAGAAAGATTTTTGTCTAGTTTCAACTGCACATATCTCAGTACACTTGAAATAAGACAAAACTTACTACTAACTTTCATAAAGAAATAAGAGTTTGTTTTAAATCTGTAATTACTTAGTGATGATGAAAAAGTGTTAGTTCCACTGGCAGATTATTTAATTTATAACAAGTTTTTCCAGTGTTACAAGTGACATAATCTGCCAGCGGAACTCAAATGTTTCCATCAAAATAAAGAAATTGCTAACTAAAATCTAGTTCCTATATCTGGTTGAAAAGTTACTTAGGTTAGGTTAGGCTTAAGTTAGGTTTGTTTTATTTCAAGTGTCCTGAGATATTTGCTCTGGACCAAAGATACTTGGTAAGATTTAGTGTTTGTGCAGTGAACTTTCTGTGCAGTGTTTCCTAGCAGACTATGAGCTCTTCCTGTTTCATGGTAATGACCCGGTAATGAGAAATGACCCGGCTGTGTTTGCTCCATCAGGGACCTGTCAATGCCCACATGCTGGCGCAGCGTCAGCGTGAGTACCTCAGCAACCACTTGCGTCAGCGGCAACAGCAGCAGCAGCACCACGCGTATCAGCAGCGTGCCATGATGATGCGGACTCAGGGCATCAACCTGCCGCCCAACATGCCCAGCGGGGGCGCTGCTCCCGCGCCGATGCCCCTGGGGGGTGCCAACCCCCGGGTGCCACAGGGCAGCATGCAGCGGTTCCCCTACCCGGCCTCCGGTTACGGTACAGGACTGTCATCTCCTCCTCCTCCTCATCCCGGCTCCTCCAGCCCCTTCTCCTCCCCTCTCTCCCCGAGTCATCTCCTGGCAAGCCAGGGCATGATGGGAAATGTAGGCGGGCAATACAGCGGCGTAATGAGCCCACCATCACAGCACAGTGCCTTCCAGTTCAGCAATTCAGGTATTGGATCAATGATGTGCTTTATGGAGGATGTTGTTACAGTTGGTGGTGGTGATCTAGAGTCAAACAGCTTCAGTTACTACAGCTAGAAACTAGAGATCAGGCTGAAATCTGGGTGTAGATTTCAGCCTGAAGGTGACTCTTAACCTTCAGAGTCACATAAAACCAGTGTTTTATCACCGGAAGAACATTTCCAGACATAGAAAATTAATTATCTTTAGTCACATTGATTACTTCAAGAGCGTCCTCACAAGTCTGCCAAAAAAAAAAAAAAGAATCATTCTCCAGCTGCAGCTGATCCAAAACGCTGCTGCTGGCATTCTGACTAAAACCTGGAAGATGGAGTTCATCACAGCAGTCAACAAGTCCTTCTGAAGCTCAGAGAATAGACTTTTAAAACACTGCTGTTAGCTTATAAATCTCTGAACGGCTTAGCGCTACAATACATTAAAGATCTGCTGTTGTCATAGCAACCGTCAAGACTTCTCAGGTCTTCTGGTTCTGGTCCGTTCTGCGTCCCCAGAACCAGAACCAGACATAGAGAAGCAGCATTCGGCTTCTATGGGCCACAAATGTGGAACAAACCTCCAGAAAACTGCAAAACAGCCGAAACAGCGAGTTCTTTTAAAACTAAACTAAAAACCCACCTGATTAGATTTGTCTTTGATTAGTATTAAGTGAAACATTGATCAACGTATATGTTGTGCATTTGCTTCATTATTTTGATGATATTTGACAACATTTAATGTTTATTATTTCTTTCATAATTGATGACTGTATGAAGTTTTTATGAAGTGAAGCATTTAGCATTTTATATAAATAAATGTGACTTTATCACATATCTGCTCTTTGGATGCTAGCGATTTAAATCAGTCACAATCTTTTGTGTATTTTGGTCAGATATCCCAATTAATATAATCTCTATAAATAATGAATGTAAAATTTATTTATATATGTTGCTTTAATGTTGAACTTGAGCTCACCTGCATCTTATGTTTTCCGTTTTTGTAGGAATGAGTCAGCAGCAACACCAGGACCCAGCGTCATGCTTTCCATGTGGGGCTGGCACGCCGCACAGCCCCCTGCTGTCCCCCAGGATGGGGCAGGGTCAGAGCCCCATGCTGCAGCAGAACCAGGGCCAAACGCAAACTCAGCCCCAGGCTCCGAACCAGGGCGGACCGCCAAGCTACCAGACGAGCGCCGACCTAAACGGGTGGTCGCAGCCTGCAAACATTTGCACCAGCAACAGGTAGCAGCAGCTTCTCCAGGTCAACGGCATCACAGTGGAGCTTTCTTAAAGCTCTGCGTCACTTTTCTGTGCTCCTCTCAGTGTGTACCCCCAGCAGTCCCAGTCTCAGTACTCGACACAATCCAGTGGAATGTACAGCAGCAGCAACATGAATTCGGTGGCGGGACAGATGGGCTCCATGAACGAACAGGTGACAAAATCACTGTTTCACATTTTAAAAGCTTCGATATTTCAGCAGTTTGTTGGGCATAAAATTTATCCAGGCATGAAAACTCTGGAAATTTGAGTGTGTTTTTTACACATGAGGAGATATAACTTGATTTGTTTATGTCACTGCTGGTGCAGGTGGGCGACAGCAGCCTGATGCTGGAACAATTTGGAGGAATCGATATGTTGACCCAAGAGAGCAATGTCAATTCTGTGAGTACTATTTTCCAATTCTTTTCTTAATCTAAGACAATACACACAGACATAGTACTAAATAAAAGAGCTCTTTTACAGCAGTGTCCCTCAAAGTTTCCTTTTTATTATTTCCAAAATAAAAGAAAAACTCCTGCAATGTTACAGCTGCAGTGAAGCAATATTTGAGGGACATTCAAATATTGCTACAATATTTTTTGGTACAAATTGTCATCTTGTAATAAGAACATTGTCCTTTGTAATCTTTGTGCTTAGAAAGTAAAACTTTCCCTTTACTTAGCAATATACTATTTTAAAAAAGTTCAATTTAAAAAATGCATTTCTAATTATTCAGTAACTAATCTTTCTTCACTGTGTGATTCTGTGTTTTGTGTAGACTTTTTGCTGACCACGGCCTCAGTTGGGACACGGTATGACACACGGACCCCAGCTAAAACAGACAGACACTCACTGAACTCACAGAGAAGTGTGAAGATTTTAAAGGAAATACTTACATTCATCTCAGAGGACAAAACACAAAATGTAAAAACTTCTGAACTTCACTCAGACTGGCCTAGTTCCAGTTTTTCATTAAATCAAACACAGTTTGAAATACCATGAAAACTGTCGTCTGAACCACTCTGGCAGCAAACACAACTGTAGGACAGTCATTACAACAGAATATATTTCTGATTCTGTCTTCAGGAACACATTTTAGTCATTATCTCTGGGTTAAAATATTCCATTTAGCTTCCATTTTTTCTGCAACAGTATGAAGAGACTCCATTGTAATTTACTGAGCTGAACACACAATTAAGCAGATATCTAATTATGATGAAGAAGGATTTCACTGGCTCTTATTCAACCAATAAATGAAAACATCCAACGGCCTTTTTAGGCTGAATTAGCACAAAAATGAGCTTTTTGTCTCCAGAATGTGGTTTATGGCATCTTTTAAAAAATATATGTACATTTTCTTGCTGAATATTCTGGCTCCATGAATTGCTGCTGTAAAACCAGCAAATACACTGTACATACAAAAGCTTTTAGGTAGTCAGTTTAATGACACACAGGGTGTAAGCCTCTATAGACAAGCTGCTTACAGTGGGTGTTTGCAGTAAGGAGGTGGTACAGTTTTCCCAGGTTCGATCCTTCAGTCTCTGAGCTGAAATGTTTCTGCTTGACTACTATGTGTGTGTTCGTGTGTATGTGTGTGAAACTCAAACTGTCACAATTTCACACAGTAGAGATGTATGAAATGAATCTTTTTTTTTTCTTTTTTTTTTAACTCCTGGTTCTATTTTAGAGCCCGACTGAACGTAAAAGGAAAACTATATGAAAGATTTTACAGTTATTTATAGTTTTAAAGATGTTTTAGATTATTTGTATGGAAGAAAATCAATTATATCTTTAAGATCTTTTGAAATGGTACTCATTGATGTTAATTTTAAAAGTAATATATATTTGAACTGCTGTAGTACATAGGACATGTGTCCCCTATTTAATGACTTTTCAAATAAAGGTGAATGTGTATAAATAGTGTACATAGATCTTTATCACCCCTTTTCCTTAAGTGGTATCATGAAGCAGCAGTTTGGACTTTCATAAATGATCGACAGAGAGTAGAAATATGCCATAGGTTAAATTAAGCACATTGTCTCTTTTTATTCAAACAAACTTCCGGGTAGATGTTTTACTATGAAGTTTGAAATAAACAAAATCAAAAGCCTCAGTTGTTCTGTAATGGGGAGTGCTAGTCTTTAGCGAAATAGCACTGTTGATATGCTAATCGTTAGCATGTAGCAATGAAAAATGTCACAACTTGCGTTTTATTCCTGCTGTTGTTACATTTTGACCAAATTTGCCCGGGCATAGTAATTATTTTTCTGTCATTGTGACTTAAATGCATGTGCAACCAACAAAACTCCACTTTTTTCAACATTTGTGTTCAAGCCTTCAGCTTTTACATGTTGTCGTTATTTTTGTTTCCTGCCCCAGTACAGTGTATCCTCCATGTGGAAGAGAGTAAGGAACACTGCTTTAGATAAATAACGCTCCATCATTGCTTTTCTATGCATTTAACAGTTTTCACACAGATAATCTCGAATACTGATGGGTTTTTTTAACATGTCAACACTCTGCATTATTATCTCTCACATTGCATCTATTTCATAAACACATGTCACTACCATGATAGTCATTGCTACTCAGATAATGGAACGAGTCATTGATAACATTACTTATCTCATGTAATACTATGCAAATGCTTTGTCTGTGCTGATGAAGATTCCTTAGCTTGCAGATGTTGCATGTTTGAAACTGAAAGTGAAACTGATTGCCATATATAGTTTGTCTTAAATTCAGCATATAACTGTCTGAAATTTTTTATTCCCAGATTATCCCTAAATACAGAAAAATCCCACACAGACTGTGATAAAAGTAACATTTCTGTCTTTCTGCAGCTAAACACTGTAAATCCAAAACCATTCAAACCAAAAGTAACATTCATCCTTCAAAGATCTGATGGGACTTGATGTTCCACATAATCAGTTAATTTGCTGCATAATACAAAATTTTAAAAATATGCCAATGTGGATGATGCGACACCTCATTAACTTTTTTTGTTCATCCTTTCAAACTATTTATCTTAAATTGAATCTTAAATCTTTAAAGCTCAACTGCCACTGGAGGGCCTGACAACAATGTTAGCAAGCTAATTACTAGCATGTAGCAGTAAACTATGTTATATCTTTGCTTTAATTTAATTGCACTTGCAATTAGATCTGCTTTTTACCCATAGTCATCAACAAAACTCCTCTGTAGTGACTTTTCTAGTTTAGAATAATCTAACTCTAAAAGAAAATTTAAACACGTTTTTGTATTTTAACTTTTTAACTTTTTGTTTATACTTACTTTAGATACTTGTTCAGTGAAGGTAAATCATTAAAGATTCGGAATTTACTCAAGTTTTAGTTACTTATTTTACTTTTCCCTCGTACTATTTGACTAAGAACCTTTACAATTCAAACTGAAAGTCAGGAACGTTTCTGGAATAGCTCTGCTAGTTTCGGTGCTATTCATTAGGTGCTTTTTTCATAATAAGCTTTTAATTGTGAAGGAAACTATTCAAATTCAACATGTTTTTCTTGAATTCTCTGCTTAACATTCTGTAGCATGAGGAAAACTGGGAAATTAAAACTGGAACACTTAAGAAAGTTGGAATTTAGTTCTGTCTCCCTGTTGGTACAATTATTATTATTACTTTGTTCTTTGTCCTCATATGATAACATAAAAAACTCAGAGATTAAATGTAGGACATAAAAATGTTCTGAATGTCTGAAACTCTCAGCGAGATTACAGTGAAGATGAATAACTAGTGTACATTTTTTTTCAGATGTCTTATATGAAGGTAAACTGTTTGTCTGGATTTAAACTGAGACAAGAATACATAGTGGACAATTTTGTATATTTTTATCAATTGCATACAACTGTATTTTATGTAAATATGCATAGAGTAATGCCTTAGCTTTTTGATTTTTATGTTTTGTTTGGTGTTTAGTTGTTAGGTTTTAAGGAGGATCTGGTGAGTTGGTGATGCTCCACTGTATGCAGTTTATAAGCAGGAATATTACGTTTCCTTACAAAAAATGAGACTTTACAAGCTGTGATGAACCTCTTAAGATTTGATATGTTAGTAAATTCAACAGTTTCTCATCACTTTGTTTGCATGTACTGAAAAACTCCCTGATTGGTACAAGACTTTGGTTTTAAAGGATAGTTCCCTCCTTAATATGGCTATTTAAGCTAAATAAACTACAGTGGGCCATGAATTATGACAACATCATAGTCGGATATTCAATGCGTTATCAAATTAAATCAAATTAAAATTCAAGCTGTTTCAAACCGCCAAGAACTAACTAGTCAAAAATGTGCTATTTTTCTTTTTCTGATTTGCAAATATTTATATTAAAACTTTAACATGAGTAAATTTTGTTAGATTTGATTAAAATGTTCAACTCCTTTAAAGTAGTCTCAGAATCATGGTATATATTACTAAAAGCATAGCAAAGCAAATGAAGCAGATTTCCAGTGTTTTTTTGTTTTGTTTTTTGTTAGGCACCACAATGTGCTGCAAACTCCTTTGACCGGGGCCACTGTAAGATATTACATGCTGTAAATCTAAATCATAAGTGAACTACAGAGTGTTGAGGTTCAGATTTGGTATTTTTAGAAATCTTATTTGAAGTATTGTCTCTGCTGTGAAGTTGAACTGAAACGTCTGAGCAGCTGCACAGTCCAGTTTAAACTGTTTATTTAGTGAGAGGTTTTACCCAACAGTTGTTCACCAACTTTATGCAAACTGTCGACTCTGATGTTGCTTCTGCCAATGCTGCTTGCTGATTTCTGATTGATGCCACTGTAAATAAACTATTTTTATTGACCTGATTTGCCCCTGAGTTTCATTGCCAGCATAAATTAATTTTCTTAAAACTAGATGGCAATTTCTATTATCCACCTGCAGGTGGCGCCGTTCTACATGTGTTAAAATCCATGTTGTGACAGAATGAAAATGTTTTTATTTTTTCACTGCTTGGTGTTATATTAGGAATAACATTAACACACTTAATGTTGTTTTTCAAAATGTTTTTATTTGCGCTCCAGTTGCATTTCAAAACTGGAGTGTTTCAGCTAAGAAACTCTACAATTTCAGCTGTTTAATCTGATCAAACCAAACTTAAGCTCTGTGTTTAAAGAAACTTGTTTCTGATTTTCACTGAGATCCAAATGTTAGTCATTTCCAAAAATATTTGCATCTGGGAAAGATCAGAGTGTAGGTTAAAACCATTTTGAAGTTTTATTTTAAATGTGCATCACTTAAGTTGTTAAAAATATAAAGACTTGGCACCCAAATTCTAGAGGTAAATAACTTAAGCAGTTCCTCATTTCTGAGGAGAGGCAGTTATATCACAAGACATCTTTTCATGCTGCAAGCAGAATTTTGAAACCAGCCAAATATCCAGTGACCTCAGCGTGACCCTTTGAACCCAAAGCTCCCATGTTTCCATCCTCAAACAATCCAATGTGTCTTGAGTAAAAGAAAATGAAGAAACTGGTTGATTCGGTGCCACAGGTGTGAGGGGACACACTGTGCCGCCACACCGCCTCTCACACACACAAAGCCAACGTGATCATTTCAGTCTGACATTGGAATACTGGAACCAGACATGGTCAAGGTCAGTGCATGGCGAGTATTGAGAAGTATATCTGAGACTATTGTGTCTGCAATCAGCTCCTTTTGCAGAAGTTACATAACTGCATCCAGATATCAGTGTGAGCTGTGTCAGCTCTCCGTGCCGTAACAATCCCCTTGTGCTTCCAGTGTTTGGATTGTGATGAGAGTTGTGAATTGAGGCTGATAGTGAATGACTTCCTGGTTGTAATGGGATGAAATTTCCTCCTCCTCCCCTCTTGGAAGAGACGTGGGACCTGATTGGTGCGTCCAGCCGCCAGTCAAGTGGATACCTGCGTCAGAGGCTTTCCACCTCCATATTCCAGATCGTGACAACCAAACAAACCAAAGGCAGATAAAAAAAAAAAAAGAAAGAAGACTTACCACTCTGCTTCCTTTTTCCACAACTGAAATCAGAAATTAAATTCAAATTAACAGATGGTAGCAAAATGTTATAGTTTAGCAGTTATGTAACTCATGTATTTGAGGAGTTGACGCTGATATTTTTAATATATATATATATATATATATATATATATATATATATATATATATATATATATATATATATATGTTTTTATATTTTATATAAAAACATAAAAAGAAACATATATATATTTATTTATGTTTCTTTTTATGTTTTTATCTCTTTTGGTCCTTGTCATAAATAATCATATGTTTTAATTCTCACATTTACAATTACTTTTACTGGTTTGTGTGATTTATTTTACTGAAACAAATTTAAAAGTGAAACTGTGATTATGAACACCAAAACTTCTATTTTTAACATTGCTGAAAACAAAATATAGTAACTTCAGGACATCTTAAATACATAATTTGCAAAAGTGAGAAAGTTTTTCTCTGCCACATGGTTTCCCTGACTAGGCAGTTAACTATTTGCAAAGTAGATGGTACTCTGTTTTTTTAAAGGTCATTATTAAATATGGTTCAACTTGTTGAATTAATTTCAGAGATGGTGTCATATTGATAACTGTTTAATCTTCCAGCATGTAAATCTTAAGTGATATGTCTATGTCCTACTACTTTGTAAAGCTATGTCATTTTGTGGCATGTTGTAGTCTCTTGCAGAGGTTTGGAGGTGAATGCATTTTGTCATAGTTGGTTATTATATTGCTTTCTGCGAGAGAATAACTCGCAAAATCAAAAGAAATTAGTGGGAAGTTCAACTTGAAGTCAGAGAAATAGCGCCCTCTGTGGGCAGAGATTAAACTTGAGTTTCCAAAACATCTAGAATATTAAAATAGATCAGAAACATAGAAGCTTTCATAGGAACAAAAAGCTTTTTTAAAAATAGAAATAGATAAAAAAGAAAACAAATGTTCAGTCAATCTTTGAGAAGGAAAATCAAATCACTCAACTTCAACATACAACAACATGTTTAATTCTGGTTATGAGAACAAAATCAGAATGAAACATGTCTCATCTTTAGATATGTTTCATTCATGTCTCAATTTGACGTTAATAAAACAGAAATATTTTTAAAGAATGTATTAATGTAGAAAAAAAGAGGCAGTGACAGTGGAGATAAAAGATAAGCAAAAATAAAACCAGCCACTTCTTCAGTTTGTGATCCTGTTTCAGCTGATTGTGGTTCTGAATCCTGTTTGAAATGTTCATGAAGGATTATTATCCTGAGGAAAAGGGAAACCCGCAAGAAGAAGTAAAGTTACAGGAGTTACTTTAAACTGTCTGTTTTTAAACTGCCAAGAACGAAATTGTGGCGTCACAACAAGAAAACATTTTTTAGTTATTTATTTTTATAATATGTTGCTGTTTTTCCTCTATCTCTTACTTTTCCACAGGGATGCGGTGGGAAATCCTTTCCTTACAAGGAAAGGAGGCAGTAATCTGTCCTATTGTAGGATCTTTGGAGGAGGAGGGGGCGGTACCTTCAACTGCCTCCCTCTCTCCTGCCACAGATACCCCCAGTGTCCAGTGTTACCCTCCGGTGGGCTTTCTGAGGAGTTCAGCTAAACCTCACCGCCAGCCGCGCAGAGACCCCGGGCAGACCGAGACATGGCCGGAGCGACGGGACCGAAGCGGCAGGACACCCGGAAATTTTTCGAGAATCTTTCTGCAGCTGGGAAATGCATCGCAGTGCTGACCAGCGGCGGAGATGCTCAAGGTAACAGAGTCAGTTTGGGCTGTGAGAGCGAGCTGGAGTCAGGGTCAGCGCAGGATCAGGGAGCTGAATCTAACTGCGCTCCTAACGCAGCCTGTCTGGGCACCTTCTGTCTGAACTGTATGGAAACATTAAGGTATAAAAGCCTAATAATTTATGCGTAATTTATGTTGATTTTAGTGTATCAGTTGGTTATTTTTAATTTAAAAAATACTACAGGCAGGCACCTGTCCGATAAAGGAAGTATCTGGCTAAGCTTCCCAAATTGCGCATTGCCCGGGCAGCAGGAACAGCGTGTGCTTTGATATCAGCGCGTCACAACAAGGGAAGGAGAAAGAAGTCCCTCCGATTTTCATATTTTATATATCAAATATTTTTCTGCTAGGGATTAAATGCGTGCTCTTGAGTCTTACAACAGCCTGCGCTCACCCCGCGGTGCCTCTGCTTTCTGCGGGGATGCTGCACCATCCTTTGCAGAGGGAAATGTTTCAAGTTTTAATAAAGACTCTCAGTCTGCCGGAAACACCTCCAGCGCGTGACTCAAGGCTCGTGCATACATTCAGAAGCGGGTAGAGTATCAACAGGTGACTGAATAACTCGTGTCTCTTTAATGCGAGGTGTTTCAAATATGCAACATCACCTGCGCCATGCATGTATGCACAGATGGCGCAGGCCCGAGCGCGCAGCCCCCAGGGGGCATGGTGACGTCACCCAACCTGATCGGCATTTCAGAGAACTTCATTATCTGCAGTTTCCACAAGTCGGTGCAGCAGTTCCAGTAACGCAACCCCACATGACAAGAGTTAACTACTCCCAACTTGTTTCTGAAGAATTTTATGTAGATTTTTTGGGTTATGTATTTAGAATATGTATTAGTCATATATATTCCTTATGTATTTAAAAGTTCTGAAATGTTGTGGTTTGGACATCCTGTCAGCTGTTATTTATTTTTGCCTCAGAGATAAAGCTGAGTCACGACTGAACCAACATCAATTTATCTGAAAGAAACTATCTACATCCGGTGAAACTTTTCAAAATAAAACGGCTCAGTGTCGCTGTTAGGGTTTTGCCTTTTTTATTTAGAAAGAGTTGGGAATCTACTTCCGGTGACCTTCAGTGACTTAACGTCTGCTGTCACTGAAGGTCAAGCGGACTACGTGAGGAGCAGCGAGTGTTTACAGAGAAGAAGGAAAGACTGAATTCTGAATTTGTAGAGCAAAAATAACGTCAGTAATACCTTAAAAATAGTTTTTAAAGCAGTATAATAATGGTTGCCATTAAAAGGCAACTTTTGGATGATTTATTTTTGTAATCAATGGTCTAACTGCATCCCTGCAGCCTGCACAGAATTCACCTTTAACCTCATTACTGATCGGCTCTCCATATGTATAGAACATGTTGTACTTTGCCATGTAGGACACACACATGCACCAGTTAAACCAGTGCTATTGTTGGCTGTTACACAACACTGTGTGCCTATAGGCTGCTGTGAGAGTGGAGGGATACGCTCTTTCTCAGTTGTCAGAGCCCCTGCTGTGCACCGTGGACAGCCTTTGTATTTAGGACAGGCTCCTTGTGGCAGCAGCTGAGATTTAATTATAGCTGCACCTTTAAAACTGGGCAGCCAGTGTGAAAGTGATGCAGAGTCAGACTCACTGAGCTCATCTGGGAGCACTGATGTCTGTCTGCATCTGAAGCCCTGAGCAAAAACTACTGGAGAGCTAGTGTTTGTAGTCTGTATAAATGCACAAGCTTTCTGCATGATTATAATCCATCTAAATCAAATATCATGGGACACTGTATGCTTCGGGGCGGACATCATTAACATGTAAGGGATGTTGTATTTGTTACTGCATCTTGGCCGGGACTCCCTTATTATTCCCTATGGGTTTTTATCCTGGTAAAATACAAATAAATAAATAAATAAAAAAGATCTTATTACTAACAGTTACATAAAGAGAGGCAGGCAAGGCTTCTGAAGCCCTGGACAGAAAAACAGACTCACAGAGTCAGTTTGTTTTTGTGTTTTTTTAGTCATTTGAAAACTTATAAGCTGCAAAAGACGTGAAGAGGAAGTTTACTTTCCAGCAGGTTAATTAAAACAAATGACCAGAATTAATTAAATAATTTTTATCAAAACATGATCATGTAACCTGTATTCAGTTGTGAATCTGATTTGAATATAAATCAAATACGAAAGAAAGAACGTTAACATATTTTAAATACACTTCTTCATAAAATGCCACAAAAAGCCTGTGAAAGGGTTATTTCTAATGTATCTGTGTAATTATAAATAAATGAACATGTTAATCATATCCCGCTTTTATAAAATGCTCTGAGCTAACAGCAGCTGCTGTAACCACTCAGACTCAGAAGCTCAGTCAGCTTCAGGTGTGTCACGTTTTCAGCAGGACGTGTTGATGATTGATGATGGGAGGTGATAGCCTCACTGCATTTTCACGATTTGCTAGATTTTCCATCTGTCTCACAAAAACACAAAACACACACTTATTGCAGATAGATAAACCTAAGAGCTTCCTGCTCATTTTTATCTATTTGTAGTATTTATTTCTCGAAAACTCATTAGGTTTGCTGTCAAATTCAAAGACATTTGAGATGTTTGCATCGACCCCTGGTTACCAATTAGCACTCATCTCTTAGCAACATGCATGCCTCTCTTGTCATCTTTTGTCACACTTTTCTTTACAATTCACAGCAATTAACTACTTTATTTTATAGAATATGTAAGTAGTCAATAACATGGTTTCATGGACAGAAAATAGGAAAATGTTCCAAGGGTATGAATACTTTTGTAAAGCACTATACATACTGTGTAATGTAGTCCAATTAACATAAATAATAATAGTCATTTGCAGAAAATAATATTGCAGACATTTTCTTGTCATAAAACTAGACAACAGCACCAAAATAAATATATAACACTTACAGTATTATGTAATTTTCCTGTGTACATAAAACAAATAATTGGTGGCTAATCCTTTACATGCTGTAATTAAATGAATCTGTGACATTTATAAATTGGTTAAAATATCATAACTATTCTCTCCATCCAATGTTTCTCATTTTTAATCAGTCACTGCTTCTTTAAGGTGCCTTCTGGTTGTTTTTGTGCTTCAATGCTGCAAACTGCATTTTGGTCAATTAAAGTTGTTTATTTGATGGTCGTCCTTAATGGAAAATAACTGGATCTGGTTTAAACTGATGAACTGGTCTGTCTTCATTCAACTGGCAAGTAGTTGGGAATTCCTGCTGCTGCTGCTCTGCTTTTATTAACACAGTTCATTGCAAAGCATTGTGCAGCTTCTTTTCACATATAGTTGTTTTGAATTCAATCATTTTAAAATGTATGGACTCAAACTGCTCGTTTTGCTTTAGCAAATTTCAGATTGCATCTAAAACAGCATCCATATGTTCCTGTATCAGTGACTGAGGTAAACGGTGAAAACACGCACACTGATTCACTCTAGTGTTGTGGGATTCTGCTTGGGACCCCCTTTTCTCTGCCAAGTGTAGAGAATGAGCTCTTGTGATGATGCTTTTAAACAGACTAAAGAATGAGGTCACCGTCCGATGAGTAGTCACATCCCACACACACGGTGCGGACCAGAGCCAGAGAGGGGATGGGCTGTTAGTGCCGGTGTGTGTTATGTTTACAAATCAAAATACCAAAGTATTCAGAATGTCAACTATGAGACTGGCTGGAAATAAAATAATCTCCAATAGAAAAAGAATCAGTTTCTATTGAACCTTTTTCTCATAATAAAATAGTGGAGAATACATTGTTTTTACATAACTTACAAATGAAATTTGAGCACAAAGAGTTGAATTTCACTAATTTAGATATTATTGTTATCCACACAAAATTAAATCTGATTAAAGCAGGATGAGGTCAATGAGGTTAATTCGGTCAGCTGCACAACTTCTTCATACATGCAGGTTAATGAGTTCAAAATCTCTAAAATGTTAATATAAATATTACATTCAGAGAAGAACGTTGCAAACAAAAACCCGTCTGGCCTCTAAAAACTCACTGCAGGTGTTTTTTTTTTACCGCTTCACCTCATCATGTGTTTGTTTTCTGTTGCAATTCTTCCCAAAATCCTTAAATCTCTGTTCATCCTCAGCTTAACCAAAGTACTCCCATCCTTTAGAGCACTTTCTTCAAAAACTTGTGAAAAATATTTGGAACGCAGCTCTTCTGAGAAAGAACCAGGTGTTTTATTCAGCATGTTTGCTTTTATATCACTGGTTATGTAAAATATTATGATGAACTTAGCAGATGCACTTAGAACAAATACCTCTGAAGACTTCACTCACAGCGGTTTGATGAAAAAATAAAGAAAATAAAAAAGATAGAGAAAATAAAAACCTGTTTGCTGACTAAAAATATTGATGAGAGCCTGTTAATCAACCCTCACAGCTTTTCAATCATATTTAAGCCAGAAGTCTTCTTGTAGATGTTATTATTCTATTTCCAACATGGCACAGATGTAGACCTGATGGTGAACCAAAGGAAGCCGGGTTCGAGCACAACAGGAAGTGAAAAAATTAACAAGATGTGTGTGACAGTGAGCAAACAATGACCAGATGTCAAAGGTCAGAGGTTATTCAAGGAACATGCTTCACAAATGAAACAGAAAAAAAACAAACAAAACAATGTAGAAAAAAATCTCCAAAGAACAAGGGAAAAAATCCAAATCAAACCAAGATAGGCAGAAAACATAATTTAAACACTTTTTTTTTTTTTTTACCAAGAAGTAAAAAAATGTTAGTTTTTTTGTCATAAATAATTGCATTATCTGTTACAAATCTAAAAAGTGTAAAAACAAACAAAAACATTCAACCTACGAGGAAATATATGGTTGGCTGCAGGAAGTCTGTTATTGTGCACTGAGATAAATGTCACACGGTTCTACGGGGGATGATGCACTGTGCAGCTGAACGTTGTGTATGAACAACATGTTCTGCAGTCACTTCACCACAGAATACTGTAAGGTCAAAGGGTCACAGCAACATCTAGCAGCAGCACGGGAAATATTCCACTGAACTACAGAGCTTAGGGTCATGAGAATAATTATTATTTTTAACATTTTACTTTTCCTCACTGAAAAAATGTACTTAAACATTGTAAATTGTACAATTGCATTAAAAAGTGCTTTTTAATCTTTGCCAAAAAATAAGTACACATTAATGCGTAATTCTAAATTAAATTTCTGTTATTATTAGAAAACATGTTTTTATTCTTTTTTGTTGGAGGAAAACAGTTTATGTTGCACTTTTCCAGTCATAATAACCAACAAAAACTGTTTGCACCCGACCCACATTCACCCAACAGATACCAATAAGCAGTTTAGTAGGAAACTCAGGGCTAAAAGCATGAATTGCTCTTAACACAAATCTATATGTGGCAAGAAAAAGCTGGAATCAAACCCACAACCTTTGGATTGCAAGACTCGTCACCTTCATCTCTGTGTCTGAGGAACAATGCAAACCTAAAATCCTGCTTTTAATCCACATTTACCTCAGAAAAAGACTATCTATCAGCTAACACATAAACAAGCTGGTGTGTTCTGATCAACCTGTTAATGTAAATCAACAGTAGCTCTGTGATCCCAGACTTAGTCTGAGATTTAAAGCCTGCCTCATGTCTAATTGCACTAAGTGCTCTTACAGGCTTTTTTCTGACTTGGCACAACGTCCTCTGGGCTCTCCGGCTCTCCGGCTCTCTCTCTGTCTCAGCTTCACTCTGTTTTGACCTCCTTTCCCCCAGCCTTCATCTTGCCCCTCCCTGTTTACGCCGCTGGTTTCAGCTCATTTAAAGAGCAGGACACTGAGGTCACTCGGTAGGTTGGTAACTGAGGCCATGACGGTGTCAGATTTTCACTACTTGGTTATTATGATGACAGGATTGACATTATGAAAATCTGTAAAAGTTAATTTAAAGTGAATGCAAGTGTTGCTGACGAAATTCATTAAACCTTTTCACATTTTGTCACATTACAACCGAATGTGGAACAGAGATTTTATGAGGTAGACCAACAGAATTAGCACACAGTTGTGGGGAACAAATAAATCATCCTATTAAGACTGAGAAAAACACTAAATAGATCAAAAATAAAGTTAGAGAGCAGTGCAAGATCAGCTTTTAAAATAATCTCCTAAATTTGAAACAACTCACAGGTTACTGTTCAATTCAGCATGTGAAAATACTAGGATACAAAAGGAGATCTATAAACTAAACTTGACAGGTCATGGAAAGAGTTAATCAGGGAAGGAGTCAAAGAGTGCTTGGTGGCACTGGAGGAGCTACCATGCACTCAGGTGGAAAATCTGTTAGCTTTGCATCCGCAGATCTGGCATTTCTTGTCGTGTCAGTATGAGGTTTTATCAGATAAAACCTTTCGCCTCCCTGAGGTTTGTGGTTATAAAATGTTGTATATATATCTTCAGAGGTGTGAAGGTTTTTTCACCACACTCCAGCTCTTCTTGAATCAAGAGAGCTGTGGGACTTTATTTATGCAGTGTGTTTGAACCAGAGCGCTTTTTAAGAACTTTTAGTTCTGGAATATAAACAAATCAATATGTTAAATAAAGTACCTTCCAGATACAGTCTCTCTTGGTTGTTTTGGGAAAAACAAGCATGAGACTCATTTGTGACACATGAGCTTACTGTTTGTTATAAAACACCAATTTAATGTCTGTAGCAATGATCAACTTTCTGAAAATGCTTGAAAAGCCTCTGATTTTCTCTTTGTTTCCAGGCATGAATGGAGCTGTCCGGGCTGTGGTCCGAATGGGGATTTATGTGGGAGCCAAAGTCTACTTTATCCACGAGGTGAGAATGACTCAGAGTCCAGACATGACGATGGAGAGTCTGCAGTATCTGCCACTCTCAGCTACACACTAAATCTGTGCTGACAGCTCCTCTGTACTGGGCTATTACTGGGAATCAGGGACCAGCATGACTCAAGTTGACTTCCCCAGTCTGGGTTCAAAGTTCAACCTGCACAATTTTGTCAATATAAGGAGTCATGTTAATGTGTTTGGTAATGCCCTGACTAGATTCTGTTTTTTTTGTATTAAATATTTTATTAAATCATTTTAGAGAGCAAGGATTTGTATTTCAATAGATTAAGGTTGGCTTTATAATATTTCCCTTTGGAAACTGGAAACACTATTTACACTTTTTGGAAGTTTTACCCATTTACTCAATATAAATTTAGAAGTGGTTTGTTGTTACGTTCTTAAATTCAGATATTTATTGCATTGAAACAAATAACTTAGTAATATTTTCCTCCTTTGCATGAAACACTCGGATACCTTAAGAGGTATTTTTAAATATCTTTCAGTCTATACTCTATTTTTCTTTTCTTTTTTAGCTATAGGGTCACCAGAAAGGCATCTAATCCATCTAAATGCTTTGGATATATATATTTATAACCCACAGTCAGCCTGACAGGTGTGAGGCTTTGCATATATACATTATGAAGCTTGCATGTTATTTAGCTCCATCTTCTAATGTGTTGATAATACATGGGTTACTCACAATTAATTGCAGATAATATTAGAATCATTCCTGTATAAATACGATTCTGATTCATATATTGATATCAAGCCATTTTCAAAGTGTGTTTACATGTATTATGTTGCATAATTTTCAAAACATCATTTGATGTTTTAAAAATTATCCAGGGGAAGAATTAAATTGCTTTTGTGGAGCATTTACTTCAGCTAAACTGTGTGATTAAACCGGGTGAAACATAAAGTATACATTAAAAGCAGATTACTACAGGAAACTTGAGTTAACAATAATCCAGTTGTCTGTTTTAGAACAAACAAAAACGGCTCCAGGTAGAGCCAACCTGGTCAGGGTGAGGAGTTAAATTCATCCTTCACTGATCACATTTTGTTTCTCATCAACCTGATGAAACCACTGAGCTGTTAGTAAAGATGCTTCTCTTTTACTCAGGGTGTCTCCTGGTGATTTTTAAGCCTTTGGTGCATCTATGGAAACAGTGAAATCTCAACAATGTATGGATTAGTCACACTCTTTCTCTTTTTTCAATACAGGCCATAAGATTAATCCATCCATCCATCCATTTTCTTTCACCCTTGTCCCTAATGGGGTCGGGGTTGCTGGTGCCGATCTCCAGCTGCGTTCTGGGTGAGAGGCGGGGTCACCCTGGACAGGTCGCCAGTCTGTCGCAGGGCAACACAGAGACAAACAGGACAAACAACCATGCACACACACACTCACACCTAGGGAGAATTTGGAAAGACCAATTAACCTGACAGTCATGTTTTTGGACTGTGGGAGGAAGCCGGAGAACCCGGAGGGAACCTATGCATGCGCAGGGAGAACATGCAAACTCCGTGCAGAAAGACCCCGTTCCAGGAATTGAACCCAGAGCCGTCTTGCTGCAAGGCAACAGTGCTACCAACTGCGCCACTGTGCAGCCCCCATAAGATTAATATTCTATCCAATTTATCAAAATAAATTTTGCAATAATGTTATTGATTAAAGTAAAATAGTCTTCAAATTAATTGTTTTATTCAGTCAAATGTTCTCTTGTATAATAATAAATTCACTTCTTGACATTTTCGTAACTATATGAGCATATTAAGCCCCAAAAACATCTTAAAGCAGTTTTTGTCTTTAGATTATTACTACTGCTTATTGCTGTAAAATGTGGATTTTCTCTTTAAAATAAGAAGTGAATGATTTCTTGCCTTTGTGTTGGTTTTTCATTTCAGGGGTATCAGGGGATGGTAGACGGTGGAAACTACATCAAAGAGGCGACGTGGGAAAGTGTCTCCAGCGTTCTGCAAGTGGTGAGCGCAACCTGCTGTTTAAGTTTCTTCATGTTCCCTTATTCTGCTGTAAATCATGGTACTCTCATGTGTCATAAACTGTGATACAAATGTTATTTGCTCGAAAAGCAGGCTGTGATTGTGGGTCTAAAAATCTGGAGGAAAAGTCTTTGAAAGTTTCACATTGTGTGTCTGAACTATAACTTCATATTGACAATTTTGTGTGAATTTTATAATCTAAAATCTTCCATTGAACATCCAGCAGATTCTGAATAAATACATTTAAATATTTAAAAAAAATATATGTATGTATATATATTTATATATATTACTTTAAGTGTTTGTCAAGTATCTGTCAAGGGTCATTAATCCTGAGATTTCCAAGCTTTTCCTCCTTTGTCTCAGATTCCCCTCAGATCCTTGAACCCGGCATCTTGGTAACTAAGATACTAGTGAGGAATGAATGTGAAGGAAGTTGATTTTCTTTCTACATGGACACTCAAAAGGGAGAAACATGTACACAGAAACTGTTAGTCTTAATTAAATGTTTAAATTGCCTATTAGGCAAATATTTCTAAATAATCTTGCTTAAATACTGCAATAAATATCTGCAATAAATATTTTTTCTCTGATCATGCAAAGTTTATTTTTCCTGTAAACACGTGCATTTAAAATCCCAACTGACTTTGTTTTTAAAGTCTTTGAAATAGAAAAACATGACTTATCCCATCACACCAACAGATATCTGAAATCATGCCAAAAAGATCCCAAATATGTAATGTAAGGTTAGTCTCTTCATTGCTATTTGAAAATGGCCAAACAATTATAATACAGCAGAATACAAGGAACATGCAGCAGAGTCAATTTTAATACATATTTATGTCCTGAAGGAATATCATGTGGTTAGTGGGGACATTTTAAATATTGGAGAGTTTCTTCCACCGAGAGGCTGTGTGTAGCTTCTTTGGGAGTTGACTTTTCTATCGTTTATCTTCACTATTAAGCATTTAAAGGACAATGGCTTTCCTTTTGATAAAATCTGACTCTGGTGGGAGTCGAACCCACAACCTTTGAATAACCTCAGTGTATCTAGAAGTCCACTGCGCTATCCATTGCGCCACAGAGCCTTTATCTGTTTATTTGCTGGTGTTCAAAAAAACCTTAAACATGTAAAGCACATTTTTTAACCACCAAAAGACATTCAGCTAAGTACAACCTCTATGGTAGTTGAATAGTATTATGCTTTTTCACCATAATATGTCTAATATAGAATTATTTTCCATTTTTATAAATGCAAGAAGCATTTATATATATGAAAAACATACACAGTGACTCTGGTGGGAGTCGAACCCACAACCTTTGAATAACCTCATTGTGTCTAGAAGTCCACTGCGCTATCCATTGCGCCACAGAGCCTTTATCTGTTTATTTGCTGGTGTTCAAAAAAACCTTAAACATGTAAAGCACATTTTTTAACCACCAAAAGACATTCAGCTAAGTACAACCTCTATGGTAGTTGAATAGTATTATGCTTTTTCACCATAATATGTCTAATATAGAATTATTTTCCATTTTTATAAATGCAAGAAGCATTTATATATATGAAAAACATACACAGTGACTCTGGTGGGAGTCGAACCCACAACCTTTGAATAACCTCATTGTGTCTAGAAGTCCACTGCGCTATCCATTGCGCCACAGAGCCTTTATCTGGCTATTTGCTGGTGTTCAAAAAACCTTAAAGATGTAAAGCACATTTTTTTCCACCAACAGACTTTCAGCTAAGTACATCCTATATGGTAGTTGAATAGTATCCTTTTTCACCATAATATGTCTAATATGGAATTATTTTCCATTTTTATAAATGTAAGAAGCATTTATATATACAAAAATGTACACAGTGACTCTGGTGGGACTCAAACCCACAACCTTTGAATACCCTCAGTGTGTCTAGAAGTCCACTGCGCTATCCATTGCACCGCAGAGTCGCCTGTCATGGATTGCATGGGCTTCAAAAACATCCTATGTCTGTATTCCAATGTCTTGCAGAAATATCATCCAGCTAGTTGACACTTTTCAAATATTTGAACGTTTGTCTTTTCATTGCTACTTGAAAATGGCCAAACAATGATAATATGGTAGAATACAAGGAACATGCAGCAGAGTCAATTTTAATAACATATTTATGTCCTGAAGGAATATCATGTGGTTAGTGGGTAGTGTGGACTTTTTAAATATTGGAGAGGTTCTTCCACCAAGAGGTTTTTGGCTGTGTGTAGCTTCTTTCGGAGTTGACTTTCCTATCGTTTATCTTCACTATTAAGCATTTAAAGGACAATGGCTTTCCTTTTGATAAAATCTGACTCTGGTGGGACTTGAACCCACAACCTTTGAATAACCTCAGTCTGCCTAGAAGTCCAATGCACTATCCATTGTACCACAGAACCTTTATCTGGCTGTTTGTCGGTGTTCAAAAAACCTTAAACATGTAAAGCACATTTTTTTCCACCAACAGACTTTCAGCTAAGTACAACCTATATGGTAGTTGAATAATATTATGCTTTTTCACCATAATATGTCTAATATGGAATTATTTTCCATTTTTATAAATGTAAGAAGCATTTATATATATAAAAATGTACACAGTGACTCTGGTGGGAGTCGAACCCACAACCTTTGAATAACCTCAGTCTGCCTAGAAGTCCACTGCGCTATCCATTGCGCCACAGAGCCTTTATCTGGCAATCTGCTGCTGTTCAAAAAACCTTAAACATGTAAAGCACTTTTTTAACTAGCAACAGGCTTTCAGCTAAGTACAACCTCTATGGTAGTTGAATAGTATTATGCTTTTTCACCATAATATGTCTAATATAGAATGATTTTCCATTTTTGTAAATGCAGGAAGCATTTTTATACATATATATAAAAACATACACAGTGACTCTGGTGTCTTGCTATAATTGTCTCTGTCTTTAGGGTGGCACCGTCATTGGCAGTGCCCGGTGTAAAGAGTTTCGCTCCCATGAGGGCCGACTAAAAGCTGCTCACAACCTCGTTCAGCGGGGAATCACTTACCTGTGTGTGATTGGTGGAGACGGCAGCTTGACCGGAGCCAACCTGTTCAGAGAAGAGTGGAGTGGCCTTTTGAATGAACTCATAGAGCAAGGTGATAGTTCACCTTAAATTCTGAATTTCTGTGTTTCAGCTTTACATACCTTAACTCTTTGTTCTTTTTTTGTGTGCAGGGCTCATAGATGAAGAGGCAGCCAGAAGTCATTCTCAGCTTCACATTGTCGGTATGGTTGGCTCTATTGACAACGACTTTTGTGGCACAGACATGACCATTGGTACTGACTCAGCCTTGCATCGGATCATAGAGGTGGTGGATGCTATCATGACTACAGCTCAGAGGTGAATATATCCCTTCATGGTAGCAAAAAGACCAGAAGATATGAGTAACTCCATAAATTGATAGAACTGTTTGTTTTCCAGCCACCAGAGGACATTTGTGCTAGAAGTCATGGGCAGACACTGCGGGTAAATGAATTAAAGATGAATGTATGAATTATACATTACTGAAAAAGATACTAAATGCAAACTCTTAAAAACATGTTGCAAGTTTTGGAGGCTTATCTTTTTCTTTATCGAGATTGTTCTAAGATATATGATGTTATGGTGCCAATTTGACTGCCTATATTTTTAATAAATGCATTTCAGGCCAAAGTCCATCTTACATCATAATAACAGGGATGTCTATGTGTGTGTTTAGATACCTTGCTTTAGTCAGTGCCCTGGCATGTGGAGCAGATTGGGTTTTTATTCCAGAGATGCCTCCTGAAGACGGCTGGGAAGACAACATGTGTCAGAAACTGTCTGAGGTAACCTGTGAGCTTTATTTTTTAAAAGACCAATCATCTTAGAAGATGTTTTCATTACAAATGCATAAAACTCCTGGAAGTCTTCTTTATCACCACAGTCAGTCAGCACTAAGAAAATGAATGGTATGGACTTATCTGTTAATCATAACAGTTTACTTATGAAGCCATACCATGATGTCTTTCTCAAACACAATCAGTTCAGTTCAATTGATCATTTCGTGGTCTGCAACACATTTACAGTTGAAACAAATTATTTACATACTGTTACATTTACATACTAATACATTTCATATCAACTTGAGCTAGTCGCATTAGAGTTCAGACCAGTTTTAGGTAGAATATTAGTCACTTTAGGAAGACAGCTGTAATGGGATCAAAATCATTCTTTGAGAGTATATTTTCATTTAAGGAATCAGTCACTGCACTAAACATAGATAAGAGAGCAATTAAATCCAACCTTGGCTAGAAATTAAAAAGCAGGTCAACTCTGAGATAGAGTCTCAAGAATATATCATGAAATGTTTCTTTCATCAAGAATTTTTCACTGCAACATGTATTGTTATAGGAATAAATGCACAAATTTTTAATCCTAACCAAACCACTTGTAAATTAAAACTGGGCGGTTTGAACACCGCGTCCCTTGCATTGTGCTGTCATTACTTCCCAACATACTTCATTGTGCTTTTGCTATTGTCTAGAGTCGATCTCGAGGTTCCAGGTTGAACATTATCATAGTTGCTGAAGGAGCCCTTGACAGACAAGGACAACACATTACCTCTGATTTAGTGAAGAAAGTGAGTAAAGCTCAGTCTCAGACTGACACAGAGGAGAACCAACAGCTGGAACACTAAGTGGAAATGGATGGTTCTCAAGAAGTTTACGTAAATAATCTCAGTTTGGTTGAGTTGCTCGCCACACTGCCAGGAATGTGGCAAAGTACAGATGACAATAGTCAACAAGTCGAAGTTTCCTCGCGTTTTGTCCTGAGTTCATCCTCCATTGTTTGATCCAGCTTGTGGCACTGCAAAACGTTTTCTGTCATGTCTTCAAATACTTGTGCTTTTTATATTTCTCTAGAACCGTGCTGATAAGAAAAGACTGAACATTATTATTGTAGCTGAGGGTGCCATTGATTGCCACAACAAGGCAATAACCCCTGATTATATCAAGGACGTAAGTATGGTCGCGAAGCCTCGTCGTCTGGTGGATGCTCGAATTCTCCCTCATAAGCATGAGTTTTTTCTTCTCTTTATGGTTTTGGTTTCCTCTTGGCGGAAACACTTACCACATTTTATGCATCACATGTGGTTATTTCTAAAAAAAAAATAAAAAAAAAAAATGCACAATTTAATTTTCCTTTTTTTTTCCCGTTCCTGCATCATTTTTTGTTTCCACCCAACATTCTGGGAAGTTGACCTGCATGTCCATTATTTGGCACACACCAACATGACAGGAAATGTTTTGCATGATTTCTCCTCTGTTACCTTTTCGTGATTTGTCCTACCTTTTTTTTTTTTAAGTCTGTTTCATTTCAAGTCTTACAAATATCAAACTCATAGGAGGCATTGTTGTTTAAATTCAGTGGGAACCTTGAGTTAATGTTTATATTAAAATATGTGCTACATCTACAGACATTATAGCAGAATATATTCATTTTAAAAGCCATTCTGTGACCTTCTGTTAATCTCTGATGTCTCTGTCAATAGCTGGTAGTGAGCCGCCTGGGTTTTGACACCAGGGTCACTATCTTGGGCCATGTGCAGAGAGGTGGGACTCCATCTGCCTTTGACAGGATTTTGGTAAATCATCAAAAATCAATTACAGTTCCATTTGTTTCACTTTTATGGAGATGGATTGGTAAAAGCCTGCTGAAATGAATTTCCAGGCCAGTCGAATGGGCGTGGAGGCAGTGCTGGCGTTACTGGAGGCGTCCACCGACACTCCTGCCTGTGTTGTGTCTCTAGTTGGCAACCAGGCTGTTCGACTACCGCTTATGGAGTGTGTTCAGATGGTAAGTTGGCTTGTTCATGTTGACTGCAAATGTATGGAGAGTTGGCTTGTGTGTATCATGTGCATGCCTGTCCACTTATCAGACTCAATGACCAATTTCTCAAAACTTTAAGCAGTGATTCAGACTCCTTTTCATCATGTCATCCTGTTTTCTAAAAGGACGAGAGCTTCAGACAACAGTCATGTTTTTGAAAGTAGAACTGAACTAATAAAGTATGCGTGCAGTGGATATGCGTCACCCTTCAAGAGGGAATACACTCATTATCACTGTTAGCCCTCCATACCAACCCTGGAGAGTTTCAATCTGCTCTTCCTCCTGGTTTTTGCAATTCCAACTCTATTTCAGAAACCTCACATGTGCTTAGATTATGGCAGTCTTGATTGGTAACTCAGGAAAGGCAGAACAGAGAGCGGAGCTCATTAATGAATTGTGACAGAAGCTAGGAAGCACTCCAAGTACGACTGATCTTAGTACTTTTCTCTTTTGACTGACGGCAATGAGAGTTTTAGCTTCCCGCCCTACACCTTTTCCTCCCATGTACCCCGATTTCCTTAACTTTACTTTTATGAAAATTTTCTCCACGTGTTAGCTTGATGTAGTTGCCATGGTGAATCAAGGTAACAGGTGGTGGTTGATAGTTCTCGTAGCACACTGTCACTCAGGACAAGGTTACCCACAATTTCCTTGTGTTTTGTAAGTAAAATCAACATGAAAAATAACTTTTTTGACAGTTATTTTTTTAAATTATCCCAGGTGGTTCCAGTTTCACTGAACTTTTCTCACCATGTATCAGTAGTTACCAACAGACGTGCTCAAAAAGAAAACCAGCTACATGCTGAATGCATTTGTTTTTCCGTAAAGCAGCTCTTCTGTTTTGCCATCAGACTCAAGAGGTACAGAAGGCCATGGATGAGAAGAAATTTGATGAGGCGGTCAGGCTGCGCGGCAGGTAGGTCTGAGACAAAACTCATGAAATGTGCAAATAAGCCGTCTGCAAAGAAATCGTAAAGCAAGGCATATAATGGATTTGTGTTATCTAAAAACTTTAACTTTATTTTCAATGTGCAGGAGCTTTGAAAATAATCTGAGCACCTACAGACTGCTTGCTTCTCAGACGGCTCGCTCTGACCTCCAAAATGTAAGCGCCACTGCAAACAAACACAACAAAAAATGAAGATCCATTCTTTTAATTTCTTTGATGCATCTTTTCCAACAGCTGCTCTGAGATTTGTACATTAGCATAAGGTACCGCCTGGTCAGGTGCATCCTGGGTGCTGCAGTCTTTTTGTGACACTAACAGAGTCTCTGTTTTTCTGTGACTGACTTGAGGGAGAGGAAGAGAAGGAGGCAGGGGATGAAGAGCAATCTCATGTATGTGATGGGTCAGCTTCTGCAGCTTGTGCAGGTGTAGTTCGCACCATTAGTTTTAGGCAAATTAGCTGAGACTGCTTATCAAGTTATCGGCTTCCAATTACCATGCTGACAAAAAATTAAACAGATTTTGTGTATTCATGTCTGAAATAAATCTCTTTAAATTCATATTTTCATTTTGTCATGGTAACAGAGTGCCACAAAAGGGTCAGTGTTCCCACCAGTTGCTCTGTCCATCTTTTCTTACTTTTTCACGGCTCTGCTTTGTTGTAGAATTGCTTATATGACTTCTATGCTTCACATAAGTATAAAAAATAAGCATTGAGTCTGAAGAGAAAGATGCTGGTAACATTACGCATAACTCAAAATTATGTTAGAGTTTTTAAGTGCATGACATACATTTGTGTTTTAGAGCTTAGCTTAAGCTGAATTAAAGAAACAACTGACAATTCTGAAAATGTGACTTTTTTCTAAGTCACTGTTTTGTTCCAATGTTAATATCAGAGTCAGAAATTTGACAGTTTTTGATCGAATGTTTTTTCACAGTCAGGAGTTACTTATTAGTCAATTTTCAATAAAATTTAAGTTTTAGTTTCTTTATCAGCAGAAGTTCTGAAACGTCTTTTTGAAGTTCTGACATCTTGAACGTGTTTTTGGTCCTTCGTGGTCAGCAGATTCTTAATGCTGATGGCTGCTGATGTTTTCTGTGGCTGTCATGAGAAAACAAAAGTTGCTGCTTCTCTGCATTTTTAGAAGCATGTGGCTTCTTGCATGTAAGAACATTTTTAATGCTAAGGTTCACATATGCTATGTTCAAACACTAAATGTGAAATTCACGCATTAGGTGTGACTAAAAGTTATGGCAATGCTTGGTGTTAGAACATACGGCCTTAGCATTCGCAGAGCAGCTGGATTCTGCTTCATCTACTGCATATTTAGCACCTTTCATGGATACGTGTCTTTGTGTGAAATATCTGCCCTCCATTGTCCTCAGATCTCCTTTAACGTGGCGGTGATGAACGTCGGCGCTCCGGCGGCCGGTATGAATGCCGCCGTGCGTTCTGCTGTCAGGGTGGGAATCACAGAAGGCCACAAAATGTTTGCTGTCAGCGACGGCTTTGAGGGCTTCTATAAAGGACAGGTGAGTCACCACAAACAAACAAACAAGAAAAAATAAAACTTTTTTCTTTCTCCAATTAACTATAAAAATTGTACAGAGCTAAAATGGCTGCCAAACTCAAAGGATGCACCAGTGTTTTATTGATAGACAAAGCACTGAGCAAAATATGAATTCTGAAACTGTTCTTTGGTCACAAAACTACAGTTTGTTCACATTAAAACTGCTTTCCAGCCTCCTCCAAACTACTGTAACACGTTTCAGAGTAACTGTTGATTAGCTAGAATAAGTTTTCTATATTTTCCTAAGAGATCAAACTATTAAAACAAAGGCTTTTAGCAGAGCCTTCCCTCTTGCAAAAATCCTTAAACCACGACTTGTTTAAGGAAATACATGATTTGCTTTCAGAATGGAAAAAAGCTTTTTTTTTTCTCAAAATATAATTTTACTAAGAAATCATTCTCATGATTTGAATTATATCTGGAAGACAAATTGTGTGTTGTAACTTATAACATTAAATCTTTATCTCCAAAAATGTAATCTTGAGGAATTCCACATGGAACAGTTCTTAGCTCCTCCTCTTTTCAGTTTAACTATAGATGAGTTTCCTGTAATCAGGCATACGGTGACGGTGCAGTTGTTTACGCCACAGGTAAAACTTTTGATACTGCTGTAGAAAGACGACACTCGGGTTTTGAGAAAGTGTCAGCATGTCTAGATGAATCGACACAATTACTAAAATTGGAATCTCACTGGGTCTAAATGTAAAAAACAGGAGAAAAGTAAGGAATGTATTTGAATACACTTTGATGCTCTCCTGCTCTGAATAGTTCATGCCTCCAGGATCAGTGGTGTTTATTTAACACCGTGCCATGAGTGGATATATTACTTTCATGTGGCATCATTCATTTAATAGTTTTTAAGGACAATCTAAGCATCTGATAATAAAAAATTATTTTCTACCCACTGATACGGTCAGCAGATGTGAGAAGGTTAGTTTACCACTCATAGCATTCAGACAATAAGTTCTTCATTACAAATAAATAAAAGTTTCGTTGTGTCGTAAAAAGAAACAAGACAGAATTTAATTTTAGTATCCTGCTTGATATGACAACTGGTCGGGTGTCCTGATAAACGGACTCGGCTGAGCCCAGATGTAGGACCGTCAGTAACCGCCTCCTCTGACCACAGTGGCAACAACAACAGCGTCCTGTAAACAGTTCTGCTTACTGTAAGCCAATTACAGAATCTTCCCCAGCAGCAATTCCATTCATGCAAAGAAGCGGTCTGCAGCATGCTCTGCTGACCGCTGGCAAACACTTGCTTGTACACACACTCATACACACACATACACACACGCACGCCTACGTGTGTTTGGATGTTCCAGCAGAGCCGTGGTGACCTGTGGGAAGCGATTACTCTCCGAGGTGAGTGGTCACAGAGGGAGATTAGACATGATTGAGACATGAAGCAGTGAGTAAAAGCTCTTCTAAATAGGACACAGGCTGCAGTGAAGAGCAGCTTGTTTGATAAAACTCTGCTTGCATTCATGCAATATGAAAAGAGTAAAGCGGAAAAAATTGAGCCACTCTCTTTATTTTGTTGATTTGAAATATAATAATAGCAATAAAATATTAATCTTTTCATAGCCTTATTAGTAAATGTTGCTTTAGCTTACTAATATTTGTCTTTTCTGTCATCTAACAAATCTAAATAAATATGTATCCTTGCAGTTTGCTGCTTTCAAAAAGCAAATATCTTTGTTAATACAGGACACCTCATGAACAGCCTCAACACTTTGTCTGTTAGTTGGCAACTGTTAACAGGGAATCTTGTGTTGATGTAATCATGACATTTTTCTCTGTAATTTCTTTGCAGTCTTTTAGAAGCACCTCTGCAGCTTTTTGTTTTATTCTTCTCAGATCAAGGAGATCAAATGGGGAGATGTTGGAGGTTGGACTGGCCAAGGAGGATCTCTGCTGGGGACGAAAAGGTGAGAACAAAAACACATAGACCTTAAGTTTCTAACATCTTCAGTATGGCAAAAAAAAAATGATTTGGTAATATTTAACTTATCCCTTTCAGTTTATTTTGCTGCATCTTTGATAATGTTATAGTTGGGATTGAGTGATGTGTTATTTCCTATAAAACAGAGTTCTAAATAAAGCAGATTTTCTCTGTTCTCCATGAAGAACTCTTCCAGCAAAACATCTGGATGCAATTGCTGAGCAGATGAGGATCCATAACATCACTGCTTTACTTGTTATAGGAGGATTTGAGGTATGTTGCTTTTATATTTATTAGACAGTTATCTTTTTTTATGAAAACTTCAGTTTTTATTTTAATATTTTTAAATATAACAAAAAAGCATTGCTAAAACTTTTAGAATTTAATTCTGCTGTTTTATGTTCATGTCCTATTATGATTGATCAGTTATTGATTTTGTTCATTTTAATCATTGTAACCTGTTCCACTGCTGCTGTCCTGTATTTTACAGTGGATCTTAAAGTGTGCACATCACTGCTAAACTGACAGGCATTTCAGTCTAACAGATTTGTTTGTTTTTTTTTGTTTTACTTTATTTATTTCTGTAATGTGATATGTGTCACATTAAGCAGATTTTGAAAGCCTGGCATTTTAAACGGTGTTTGTACACTTTTTATATCCATTGGTGACCTGTTCTTTATTTCAAGTCTGTTTTGAGTTTTTTGCTTTCACTAGCTTTCTCTATTTAACATTTCAGCTAGTAAAAAACATGTCTTGGCTTTTTAACTTTTTAAACATAACACTAATTGATGTAAACGGATTGTTTCAGGCTTTATTTTAAACACAGGACTGTGCAAAGTAATGAAATGACATGAAGTCATTTTCAGAAATTTGAAGCAACTTCTAAAGAAATTAAGTTTGGTTTAAAACATTTGCACAGTACTGTATGTGTATTATTTATTGGCAAAGCTGCAACACCTGTTGTGCATAGCACTGGCTGCAGTGCCAACATTTTGCTCCAATAATCATAGTTATTTATTGATTCCATGAGATAATAGATAGCATATTTCCAGGTGTCTCCTGACAGATCAGTGCAGCTTTGCTAATAAAAAAAAGCTAAATTTTTTCATCTTTGTGTCTTTTTTGTGCAACAAGCAACATCAGCTTCCTGTGCATGTCTGGTGCCTGCAGTGATTGGCTGGGCTCTCTCCCTTTGGCTTCTCCCTCCACTACGCTCGTCCACTGAACTTTGTTTTTCCCAAGAGTGCCTGTAATTTTCCCACCGCATTTCTCCCATCAGCAGCCCCCCGTTCTACATCATACTGCCTCCCCGCCTCCCTGTTTGGATATAAGCCACATTCATCATGAGTTTTGTCTCCCCACTCAATTTTCACATTACAGATCAGAAGATATGAAAAAGTTCCAGCATGTTTGGACCCAAAACTTATTAAAAATCTTTCTGTTAGCATTCCCTCCTTTTAAACTGTACAGACTTTTGTATCCAAAAAATAAGAATTTATCATTGAACCAAACAGTTAAGCTAATGACGATCTTCCTTTGGATCTTATTGCTGTTGCAGCTTCTTCCTGGACTTTTTCTTACCTTAAAGCGTTTCTGTATCCTTGTTCTCATTCTGCTACATTAATATCTCAGCATTACGCCTCACTTCTCTACCATTTATTGTCCTGACCCCAACCAATAAGATGCTGGCTCTCCATGCTGCAGGCATACGTTGGATTACTGGAACTCTCCTCGGCACGGGACAAATACGCCGAGTTCTGCGTGCCCATGGTTATGATCCCAGCCACAGTCTCCAATAACATACCTGGTTCAGATCTCAGCATTGGCTCAGACACAGCTCTGAATGCCATTACTGACGTAAGTGTGGCTGGCTTTGAGCGCATGCGAGTGTTTGTGGATGTCAGTCAAACGCCGTCCAGTCGATCAGAGTTTGGGTCTCTTCTGACTACCAGCTCGCTTTCAAGAATCAACAAACAGGAAGTGAAAATTTAAGTGTTTTTATTATTATTAGAGCTCTAGTATTGGAGAAAACTCATGGCTTTCTTCAAGACATATTGAGATATATCCAATTCAGTCCAAATACAGTTCACGTCAATACATTTTATTGGTAGATTTTAAGCTGATCTTGAATCTCCTTCAGCTATCAAGGTTCTTCATATAAGTTGGAGCTTTTTGCACCAACGTTTTGCTACCTTAAAACATATCTACACTTTTGTTATGGTTCACCCAAAATAATACAGCAAATCACAACATTTATTCTGAAGTGACCTATTAAACCTTCAAACCTTCAGTGCGTGTAAGCCATTGTTAGTTAGCTGCTTTGCTAAATGCAGGTTCAACAGAAACACTGTTACCATGGCGCTTATTTGAGCTGGATAAAACAATCCAAACGTACAAAAGCAAAACTAAATTATGTGAACATCGACAATCAGTATATTTGGCATCCAGTGTTTATGGTAATTTTAAAATATGTTTTTTTGGAATACAGTGTGAACCACATATTATGGTGAGGTTAAATTTTTAAAGATCCAGCTCTCATCCAGTGAGACGTACTTTTATATTATTAAGCATGAATTATTTAAAAGGGCCAAGATATTACGTCTAGTTTTTGCTACTTGATATACGGATCACAGATGCAGTCAGTGTGTTAAGTTTTATTCTGTTGTGATGTTTTGCTTTCCAGTACACATTAAACAAGGTCGACCTTCTGCTTGACCTTTAGCCTTTAGCTTTAGCTGCTTAACCTTGGCTGACTTTGGAAGAAAAATCAAAATGCACCTACTGTCACAAAGCAAAAAACATAAAATAACAGTGATGGATAAACATAGTACAGTAGATATAAATAAAAAATAAACGTCATGCAGTCTGTAGTTCTCTCAACACAACTGATGAGTTGAATTCTCCCTGAATGGAGCTGATAAGTTAGAAACATGTTTCTGCTGTTGGTTGTTGGAGGCGAGTTGGTCTGCAGAGGTGCCAGGTAAGTCAGAGCATGCAGTGACTTGTTGCATGTTTACACCACGGTCGTTGTGGTCTTAGTGTGTTGTGTCAGTGCAGTTTGCTGTTTGTGTGCGGATAAACGCTCAGTAAGTGGGCAGCGCTCCGACTCAGCTTATTTCTCCTCCAAACCACATAGACTGTAAGTTCCTCGTTAAAGTCAAACCTGCTGACGCTTTCTGTTTCAAGACTCTTTGCTGGATGCACATAAATGGAGACATATCCTCTGCAGTCCCACCTCTGCCTTTATCTCTGTGCGTCAACACCGTGACTTGTCACTGCGATGACCTCACTCCTACACCCCGCTCTGTCCCCTCCCAGCCAATGAGAAGCCAAAGCCCCATCCCTGAGGTCCTGGAGAGAGCCAGCTAAGCAGCCCACTCATTGCAGAGCTGAATGTTCATGGTTCCAGTTAAAGTAAAGAGGCTGCCCCATTCATGTATCCTTCATTTTCTATTGCTTTCTAAGTCACAGCTCCCTTCTAGCTCCTATAAAACTTAAAATTGCGTTTAGCACGGCATGTTTTGTAAACAAAACAGAGTTGAGTTTAAACCCAACACATTTTGACAGAATAGAAGGATACAGGATGAGGGCATCATGATCAGTTGGTAAAGACATGTAGAGCTGTAAGTTCCCCTCCTAGTGGTCTAACTGCATATTACGGGCCACCACCATCAGGCTTTTGAGTCCCTGCTGGAGCTGTACGAGGCCCGGGCCAACTACATGGAGTTTTGCATTCCCATGTGCATACTGCCTGCCACCATTAGTAACAATGTGCCGGGCACTGACCACAGTCTGGGAGCCGACACGTCGCTCAACGCCATTGTGGAGGTAAGGCCCAAGAACAGAAACACAGCCAATGGGTCATGAGTCTAGAAAAAAGAATGAGACGTTGCATATTTCAGAAAATTATTGAGGTCTTCTTGTACAACCATGTTAAAAATACTTACGGGTTCAAGGCAATAAGAAAAAGCCCAGATTAAGCTAGTAACACGTCTACTGAACCCCTCAGCACCACTTCAAATATCAATGGACAAACAGAAGCTTGTGAGTACACAACCTGCATGTTTAACTGTGTGTCTGTGTTTTCTTGATAAGTTGTTGACTGCGTAACTATATATTATTGTGTTGCAATCCGCATGTTTTAATGGATTGAATTTTGCCATAAGGAGGTTTTCAGTGGCATTATGGAGATAAATTGAAACATCCACAGAAGTTTTTCTGATTTGGTTGATTTCACTGAGATGAACAGCTTGACTCTGAATGTGCTTACACCTTCAGAATTTAAAGTTGACTCCTTTTAGAAAGAATAACCTATTCAAGTAACTGTGCTTCAACATAGCAAGGTTGACTGGGATTATTTACCATCAGGTGGTTTTAAATTCTTAATTTTAATTGATATTGACTATTTTCTGTCACGAAATTAAAGAATATATTTACTGTTTAAAGTAGTTAAGCTTTAGTGTCTAATTTTTATGCAAACACTTGAACATAAAGCTCATGATATTAACATTACTGCAGCACCATATGAGGAGTCAACCTGTGTATCATTGTGGTACAGATACCCTGCAGGGATTTTATCCACTCTAAAGCAGAGCTGCTGCTGTTCTTTGTCATTTCTTCATTTGTCACAATTATGCTTTTTGTTGTTATTTTATCCTTCAGTTTGAAGGTTCTCTGGTTCCAAATGGATCATTAGTACAAAATCCCATCGTATGTTCTATAGTATCTGAAATGATCCAGTTTGACTTGTCTCAGCTCTGCTTTTGAAATGCGTTCTCTGCAGCTGCATGCCCGAACAGAGACGGAAATGTTTAGTGTTTTTTTTTTTAAACTGCCCAACTTCTGTGTGAATCAGACGTGCGATCGCATCAAGCAGTCTGCCAGCGGCACCAAGCGGCGGGTCTTCATCATTGAAACTATGGGGGGCTACTGCGGCTATTTGGCCACGGTGGGCGGTCTGGCTGCAGGAGCCGACACGGTCTACATCTACGAGGAGCCGTTTGACATCCGTGACCTGCAGGTCAGATTCAAATACACGTTATTACAGCATAACAATTATGAACCTGCTGGATAAATTGCACTTGGTTTATGACAACTTGGTATATCAGACGTTAGTGCACATGCATCTTGCTTCTACTGCGGTCAGGATGTGTCAGGAATTTGCACGTGAGCCAGATTAAAGATATGCATACAAGGGAATTTATAAATAACCTCTGAGCTGCTTCATTCATCCCATAACAGCCAGATCTCTTTAGAGGATTAGAGACGGCAGAACTGTCGGTGTTCGTTGTTACCCTTACATTGTCCCAAAAACGGGATGTTTGTTTTCTTTAAATTTACTGATAAGAATGTTAATAAATTGCACTTTTTTGTTTTCAAATCGTTTCTTTTGAAGTGAAAACATTCTAATGTTTTACTAACCAGTAGTGGAAGGCTTGAGGCATTTATTAAAAATTAAAGTTTGCATGAGAAGTTGAGTTTTTAAGGTTTTGGTTAAATGATCAATCAACACTATAAGTAGATAAGAAAACTGCTTTTTATTATATTGACTTTATATAAAGCAGACAACAGAACGGTGGTGATAAAAAGGGGCAGCGAAAGAATAAATGGAGTAAAAATTGAAACATTGTCTAAAATAGACTTGCACACACAGCAGCAACAACAAACACAGCGATGTGAAGGTCTGTGCAGGAGGAATGACATGCAGAGCAAGATCTGAACATGCCATTCATTTCACATTTAAAACAACCACACTGTAACAATGTGCTGCACAAAAATACAATAACAATAGCCTATGAATGATTTCAATAAAGTAAGATAAGCAAATACCATAAGACATAATTTTTACAATTTGATAAAGTCCATAAATGTTAAACTTTAAATACTAAATATGTGTCCTGATTTTTGGAAAATATTTCCATTAAAGTTTGCATGAGAAAACTTTAATGAAAGTTAGCTTCCATTAAAGTTAAAGTTTCTCCACATAAAAAAAATATTCTTTCATGTGGAGAAGTGATTAAAATCTCACAGAAGAACCTTAATGGACTCTTAACACCTAAACTAACATTATGCTCCTTATGCGTTCAAGTTGCTAAAAAGTGGTTGTGGTGCCCTCTAGTGGTGCTTTTGTTGCACTGCGCCTCTGTGTCATGTGGAGCGAGCGCACTGAGGAGTCTCAGAGCTGCAGATGCTTGTACAGGTTGGAGGCAGCAGGCGTTCTTCCCTCAGGTTCACCTTAAGTTCCCTCTGTTTTCAGGCCAACGTCGAGCATCTGACGCAGAAAATGAAGACGAGCATCCAGAGAGGCTTGGTGCTCCGGTGAGTTTCATTCTTTTTGTGAAAGATTGTTACGTTTTCAATTTGCTGGTGTCGGTCGAGCTTTAGTCAACACACAAGAGTCTAACAGACGAAAATGTTAAACTGTCATAAAAATGTTTCCATTGTTGAAAACTCTGTTATTATGTTATTTTCCAGGGCTCAAAGTGACCCTTTAGACTTCCTGTGATGTTGTGTGTTGCGGTTATTTTAGTCCACTGCAGTGTTTAAAATGCTCCCAGCAGGATGAAGCTCTGTGGAAATAGGACAAATGTAATATTTTGAACAGAGCGTAGGTGACATTGTGAGACTGTGCTGAGGGCTACACCTGCATAATAATTTACTACAGCATACCAAAAACAGAACAATAATGGATGGAGAGTATCTGCAGGCTGTAAAACACAGAAAACTGCAGTTTAATGAACTTAAAAACAGGATGAACTGATCTAATTTAACACAATAATAAATTCTATTGATATATTATGTGGAAAAAGTTTTAAACCACATATAATCCCATCTAATCAACAGTTTTCTGAAGATCTTTCAAATACCTTTTGTCTTGGACTCTGGCTGCTTTTTCCTCATTTAGCTGATATTAACTGAATAATTAGTAAGGCTATCTGCTCAGGTAGTGCTTCCTGTTTTTGTTTCTAGCTCGTGAGCTGTAGTTTTTAACTTGCATTGCTGTAAAAGGAACAATGTGAGACCCAGAGCTGTCTGTGTCGTTGATGTTCAGAAATATGTCCTGACTGTAGTTATCTGTGTTGTAACAAGCAAAAAGTAAAGCAGACTTTTTCAGTCACTCTGACCTTTATAGGATGTTGAGCCTCAGATTTGCTCAACAGTTTTCTTAAATCATATACCTAAATATATTGCAATGTGGGGCATCTTCTCCACATCAAGCATGTCTTCTTTTCCCTGTTTTCATTTTTGCCTGTGTTGTTTATTTTAGAAATGAGAATTGCAATGAAAACTTCACCACTGATTTCATCTACCAGCTGTACTCTGAAGAAGGTCGAGGCGTGTTCGACTGCAGGAAGAACATTCTGGGTCACATGCAGCAGGTCCGACTTATAAAGTCTGGTCTAATGGTTTAATTATCCCTTGAATGTTAATTTGTAATGGTCAATGAAGTATATCTTTTTAAGTACTCTAGTATTTTAAAGATAAAACTTTTTTTTACTAAATCTTGTAGAATCTATAATGCGGTGCCATTATCTTCCCTTTAACAGGGCGGCGCTCCGTCTCCCTTCGACAGAAACTTTGGCACCAAGGTTGCAGCTAAAGCCATACAGTGGATCACACGGACACTCAAGGAATCATACAAAGAAGGTGCGTCACACTCCCTACTTGTGTACTTTAGTCTGAGAAGGATTCACTATATATTAATGTTTTTGGGAGATTTTCACTGTTATGTCTTGGCTGTAAAAGTTTACATTTTCCTCATATGCAGGGAGAGTGTTCACCAACTCAGAGGACACCGCCTGCCTGCTGGGGATGCGCCGAAGGGCCATGGTCTTTCAACCTGTAGCTCAGCTCAGGGAAGAGACCGACTTTGTGTAAGATAGAGATTCTATTTTTATCCTTCCGGTCACACTGTCCAAAGACCTATATCTACTTTAAAGAGAAAATATGTTTAGGATTAAAAGACAACTATTACATCCAGCACGAAATTATGCAATACATATCTTGGCATGTAGTTCCAAGATATGTCCTGCAAACATAAAGCCTTTGTTTAGTGTCATTTTGATTGCAGGAGAAGATTTTCCTGATTACAGCTATGTACACTCTCCTTAGCAATAAATGTATTAATTTTGACCCTAATCCACAATGCGTCAAAATGACCCAAACAGGTTAAGCTGGTTGGATTCCTGTTGTCCCTGCTTGGCATCATTGACTCAGTGATGGCAGTATTTTTACACAGCTCTGTGTGTTGGGTAATGTTGCAGCTGTTTTAGAGCTGCAGCCCCATCACTGCTTCCATACACTGAACAAAAGGAGTTTGTGTCCCAAATTTAGCCCCACAGACACTCTGCATGTCCTTCTAGTAATGTGCTGAAGGTGAGACCTACATTTCCTTGCCAAAGTATTCAGACCCCTGAAACCTTGAGTAATTTATTACCCATTTTGTGTGTTTGTTTTGTGAAGGTCTCAGAATTTTGCTAGATGCTTTCCATCAAATGTGACAAAACTTGGGCTATTTCACAAAGAAAAATGTGTAAAGCTGGAACTGCAGTGCAAGATAAAGTTTTGTTATGGAGGATGAATAGTTGATTTTAGGGTATGGAGGATTTTCTTTGCAAAACATTTTGAAAACTGGATATCAGCATGGTCAATTTTAATATAAGGGTCTTCTTTTTTTTTGCAGGTTACTGTGCTTGAATTTGTACAAATCCCATCAACAGGGATTTACTCTTGTTAGTTTTGTCTCAGGTGAAATGCTCAACTCTAAAAAAAAAAATCCCCACATTCAGTTTCCTCTTTTTCTTTCTTTAGCCACCGGATCCCGAAGGAGCAGTGGTGGCTCAAACTCCGTCCCTTGATGAAAATCCTGGCCAAGTACAAGACGAGTTACGACGTGTCCGACGCCGGCCAGCTGGAACACGTGACCCGGGTGCGGCCCAAAGAGAACGACTCAGCCTCGGCTGCGATCTGAACCGCTGCCAGATAACGGCTTTACTCCCACAGGAAACCTGCTTCACATTTCAGTGGCAGCTGCTCTCACTGATTGATTCCTGCATATATGTGTAAGGGAAGATTATAAAGGGTAGAGGTAAAATTTATAAAAGGATTTATTGTATGAGTGTGGCACTTTTCAGAGGGAATGTTCAATTTTTTTAGATAAAATTTGAGGAGGGTCATTTGGAAAGAGTATTTTAAGCAAGCTAACATCTAACAAAGCTTAGATATCCAAAGTTATTATACATAAATATATGCACTACTCACAATGTATTGTATTTAGGTTTTAGTGCTCCAAATGTAGCCATGTCTAATTATTGTTTAGTGTGAACACTGGGATGAAAATTTTTGATTAAACAGGTGCACCTTCACCTGCACTTTGAACTACATAGTCAATGTTATCACCTAAGAGCTGCTTTTTAAAAAGGGAATCAATGTCCGGGGGATCACGCGCTCTCTCGAGAATGTCCACACACCGAAGGGAAAATGCTGTAACCCTGAAGGCTTCAGAGTGAGCAGGTGTGTATGGTCAAAAGCTAACTGTACCTGTGTGTCGTGTCGTTGCCTTAGCTGCTTGTATCCATCCTGGGCTTTCTGTGTTTGCGCCGTATAGTTTTTATTCATGCAGGCTGTTGCTGTAGCAAAGCAAAGTACTTGGAGGATGTGTGGAACAACCAATTGATAGTGTTGACGTGATGTGAGTGTCCTGTTAAGAGTAAATAAAGCTTTTATGGTGTGGAAATGCTGAATGTTGTGTTCATTTGGTAAATAATGGGAACATGGATTAAAAAATGTTTTTTATGGAGTTTTTATATTCAGGAAACCAGATTGGAAAGTTAAAAGTTCTTTTGAGGTTCTGACCCTTAGTAAACTATTAAAATGACTTTCATTTGTTGATCTGTATTGTGCTCTCAAATTTTATAACAAATCTCAGATTTGTTGTATGATTTAGTGTTAAATGTTGGTCATTAAAGTGGGGAATTCATTTTAACACCAAAAGTAAATTTAGCCTTTAATGCTATCTAGGCCTCAATTGATCAATTAGTAGGACTGGTTTTAAAGAATCCAGTCCTACCCAACTCTGTCACCAAACAGAAAAATTGTTAAATTTCCACCCCTGCCTGAAATCGACCACTAATGATACGAGTTTCACTGTAATTTTATTTTTATATCCTAATGTAACCAGCTGTATTTGCAGCCCTGAACCCAACAGAAGGGTTTCATATCTTGAGTTAGTTTTGGTAAATTAAAGGCTGTGGTGGACAAACAAAACCACTTTATGACAAGAAATCCCATTAAACATAATGATTTAATGACACGTATGTTTAGTGATTCTACTTTCACAAAACTCTGATCTAGTTTTGTATTCAATGTGTTACTATAACAAATATTTTCCATCAGTCATATGTACATGATGGAATATAAAAAGGTTTCTACTTTCGTTGTCTTCATGTTGTGCGTTTCTGTCTCTCACCAGCAATACAAAAAAAACAACAAAAAAACAACAACAAAATAACACTTTTGTTTGGTTTTCAGTGTAATGTCCATTCAAGCTTTGTGTCCAGTTATGAAAAGAACATTATTTTAATATCCACGTTGGATCTTTCTTGATTGCATCGTTCTCTGGACCCAGGATGGCGACTCCACATGTGCTCTGACCGACACTGAGGTACCTGCAGGAAAACAATCAGCTGAGTTTCCCAAAGGCCAAGTCAAATTTCAACAGTGAAGACATGAAACAATCATTGATGCTGAACTGTTTTACCTCTCTGCCACTTCCACCAGGCTTTTACGATCCACAGCAAAGAGCTGTTCTCTGTAACTCTGCTTCATCTCATCTGTGACTCCACTGAGGAAGCGACTCATTCCTGCACCACAAAGAGAAGGGATCAGCTACCAACTTAAACATCAAATCAGTTTCCAACCTTTTAACTCTGCTTTATTCAAACCACAAGTTAATAAATAAAGAGCAAAGATTTGGATACCATGTTGAAAATGAAGTTAAGGGAAATAAAAAACCAGGAAAAGTTATTAAAACTAGCTAGCAGACTCCACTCCATAAAAAAAGCATCTAAAATGTTACAAAAAGATTCTGTGACAAAAGCCATTAAAGTGTTGCACCATCACCTTTATCTGAAGGAGCCACAGGTGAATCTACAGCGGAGAAAACGGAAAGCTTGGCTTCATCGATGTCCTGCTGAGAGAACTGGCCTGACTTCGCCCAGTCGACGCCTTTTCGAAATGCAGATAACGTCTGCACTGAGTTCGGATCCCTTAGACACAGAAGAGAGGCTTAAGAAATGTCCTTTAATGGTTGCATAGTTTATGATACCTAACTAGTAATTTAGGGAAAAAAGAAATCAAACAGCTCAGCCGAGTTCTCCACTCATCATCTGAGTTAGGATACAGGAATGTTCAGGTGTATTTTTTAAACTGAGTATAACAGTAATGTTCGCATTTTTCTTCAACTGCATTTTGGGTTTTCATTAGCTTTGAGTCACAATCATCAAAATTAACAGAAATAAATGATAATATCCAAGAATATCTAATACACTGACATGCTCCTGAAAGCACAGAGGTTGAATTTATCACCACAATTTTTTTCGTTCAAAATTTAAGTACCTAATATAATAAAATAATGATTTATTACATTCTTATATTGCAATAATTTTCATTTTGTTATTACAAAATGAAGTAAGGCTGATTAAATGTGTGAATTGCTGCCCACCTGTAAGAGTAAAAGGAGAACACGCCACTTCCTCCCATTTTGGCTCCGCCTCCATAGGCTCCGCCCTTCTCCCGAATTTCTCCATGGAGGAATTTAGCCGTCATCATTCTTGCCAAGATGCACAAACTGACTCAGAAGAAGATGGCAGCAAGTGGAGAGGATAAATAATGAAGAAATGTGACTTAAGAATGTCAAATGGTACATAATTACCGTAATGCGATAATTTTGACATGTAACGTAGAGTACAGCCTGTAGTTCCATTAAGTAAGTTACAATAAAAGTTATAATAAAGATACAATCACTTATCACTGGACTTTTCTGTATTTGCTTTGTAGTTACCTGGCACAATCCTGGTGGCAGAAAGGGACTGTACGAATACTCTCACTGACAAAGTTAACAGGGAAGGGCATCTGGAAGAAAGTTTTCATTTGACATGGCTGGAAATTTGGCTCCTGTAGAAGCATAAAAAAAATTAAAAAAAAGTTTAAACTTCAGTTAATATAAATATGAATGTTCAATCCAGAATGTAATCATAATTCTAGGTTTCTCACTGATGGATTACAGATGCAACGACTAGAAAACACTTTTCTATACATCCAAACTCACTGATTATATTGAACTTACTGTTATTAGTTTTCTAGTTGGACCTGAATCATCCAGAGGGTTAAGTGGTTTCTGTAGCAAAGAAACAAAAATTCATAATAATAAATATATTTTCTAAGCAGGGCATTGCTTCAATCCATTAGGAATATCTTACCTTAATAATATTTGCTCTGATAAATTTGCGCTCTTTTCTGTTTTCAGCAACGTCTTTAATAAAACTCTCCAACTCTTTTGCTGAGTCAGAGATGATCTGTGGTGTTCCATTGATTGCACACCTGTTGGAATATGAAGGAAGCAGGAAATAAACATGAAATGGTAAGCATTATGTAGCTAAAATTTAAATCACAAATGTGATTAAATGCAACCACAGAAAAAAAAAAAAAAGAAACTTCTCAGATTCAATCAAACTTTATTGTTAAGTGACTAGAAAGTCTAACAATGATCCCACCTCATGTTTTCGGGGTTCAGAAGGTGTTTTTTGATCCTGGGTAATACTCGGATGACTTGAGTAAGATCTGGCATCTCTGCTATTCTCTTCAAAAACTTCACCTAATGTTCAAACAAAAACATAAAACCTGATCAGTAAACCACAGCAGAGTGATGGTACAACAAAACAAAGACCATAGACAACAGACTTTCCATCTTTCAGTCAATGCTGCCCAAAATCAGGATTACCTGCTCCATCCCACCAAAGGTCTCCTGCAGTTCCCCAGCTGGTGTCAGGTGTCGGCCTGCTCTGGTCATGGCATACATGTGACCAGAGTAGGAGATCCCATTTGCCAACTCCTGCGCCGCCATCATTACCAGAACACGAAGGCGCTCTTCGCTGTCAAAATGAGGGCTGTAGGAGAACCACCAGTTTTTTGTTATTTCATGCAAAGCAATAATCATTCATCGGTTTGTTTACAGTCATCCACATATAATTCACTATGGAAAAACAATTCTATTTCTGTCATCTGACCGTAACATTTTTCTTCAAAAACTAGTTTTAGACTAGTTAGAAAAGGTAAAGCTTCCTTATCTCACCATTATAGAACATGCCAACTATGCTTAAAGGCCCAATCTATAGCAAGAAACCAATCAATTTAAATTAAATAAGTCTCATCATTTCTGATAAGAAAAAAGGTCAAATATCCAGCCAGAAAAACAAGAGAAGATTGACAGAAAGTGTATTTGCATCTTGGAGTTTTTTTAACCTGTTGAAAATGTTGCTCCAAAGTTTAAACATGTGAGGAAGATTTCTTTCCAGGCAAGAGGAGAACAGGAGAATCCCCTGCAAGAGATGGCAGAAACAGCAACAATAAGCTGACAATTTCCCTTTAGCGATAGAGCTTAGGTTTATCCTTCACCCAAAAGTAGAAGAAGACAAAAGGATAAATGCGTTTTTGACTAACCTGTTCAAATGTGTCCATCTGGGTGCAGTCAGGAATAATCTGCGCTGAAACAGACATTCCTCCTGTCCTCATCTCCATCTGCTGGGCCTGCTGCCTGTAATCCAGATCTCCACAGCCCATTCTGCCCAAAAACAATACAGCTTTTCATCCGCTGTTGCAGCTTGGAATGGAAAATCGACATCAAGTTTTCTTGACTGTTAGTTTTCAAAGCAAATTTAAGGTAAAACATACAGTAAACAAAAATAATTATTTAGTTAAATCAACTGTGTTTATAATATTCGGTAAGGATTTAACAATAAGTATTAACAAAAAGTATTTTTATGAAGAATTGTATGAATGTTCCTTTAAAAACACTTAATTAATTGATTTCTACAAAGCTGAAAATTTACTGAACATGTCGTTTTTTTAAATCAAGTTTACTGATTTTGAATTAAATAAACTCTTGACTTGAGTTCTGCTGTAGATCTTAAAGCTGCAGAATGTTACCTTGTGCTGTTAATCATGTCATGTACAAGCTGCTAAATGTGCTAATGCTGGAGAAGTAACTTGTCATTCCAGTGACAAGGAAAACTATTTATGCACCACCATCAGTGGCCGTGCTAACTAGCCTGAGCATTCACAACAGGAAGCAGCTGTAGCATAGCAGAGAGCTAGTCAGCACTGGGAGAAAACAGATTTTTTTTTTTCATATTTGTCTCATACCATACTGTCATAACACAGTGGCAGTTTTAACAAGTATGCAGAAAATATTTTTAAATAAAAGTTGCATATTGCAGCTTTAAGGGCTCAGACTGTGTTGTTGACAGAGCTGGAGGATAAACCACCAAGACCTCAAACCGCCGCCCTGATACACAGGGTTTGGTTTTGTGTTTTATCTGTTGCTACTCATATTACAATATCTGCTTGCGTGAATGTCTTGTGCCGCACAGACATTGCGGCACAATGTCTGTGCCTGTTTTCTGTTTGCACCGTATGGAAAAGCATTGCTCCCAATTTTATTTTTACTTTTTGCTTCAATAAAAAAGAGATTAAATTCAATTCAATGTTGCTCAAGAAGAGGAAGGAACATTTCATATTAAAGTGTCTTTCCATGTTCACCAGTAGCGTTTATCTCTAAGCCCAGGCCGGGGCTTTCGCTCCTACGTTGGAACTCACTTGGTGATAATGCTGCAGAAGAGCGGGACGTAAACCCTCAGGTCCTCTGGCAGAGTGTTCAGACTGCACATGGCTCTGAAGTACACCAAACCGTTTGTGGGCTGCTCACAGTACTGAACCGGGACATAACCTTCAGCCATGAGAACACACACCGCGTTAGAAACAAATTGGATCGTTTTGTTACGATTAAATGAGATAAGGAGTGAACTGCTGTACCTGCAGTGCTCATCTGAACGGCAGTGAAGGGTATCATTGGCTGGATGTCGGACACTTTGAGAGCAGGGAGACATGAGGCATCCTGAGTTTTACTCTGAGTTTCCAGCAACTCCAGACCTTTTCGGCAAGAAAACATGCAATTCAATACCCGACTCAGAAATATATTATTAAATCTTCTAGTTTAGCCTCACACCTACAGCATACGAGTCTCCACTTGGGTGGAGACTCATCCATGTTTCACAAAATGGAAAAGATTGTAAAAATCTAGTTATTTTTCCACCAATACTAAAATATATAAACAGAAATAAACAATAAACACTATAAATCTATAACCAGAGAGCAGGAATCAGATGCATTGAAGTGAAGCTGTTACCTTTCTGATAAATCTCTTTTTTATCGCTGTCGGTAAGAACTGAGATCTTTTCCTGAAGCTTCTCCTCTTCAGCCTTGGCTTGTTTTTCCAGGAACGCCTCGTCAGGACTCATCCTCAGCGTCAAACGATGCATGTTCTCCTACACAAATAATCCATTCAAGGCAACAATTAGCATGGAATTAAAATCTAATGTGTTTTATATCCATAAATACACAAATAATATATGCCAAGCACTGTTGGTAGACCTTTTTTGCCTAAATTCATTTATTTACCTTGAAGTAGTATCTAACTTTGTCTTGGAGGAAGTGAGGGTTTTCTTTTAGAGCCTGTCTGAACTTTGCAACGCTGTCGCTGATTCGGAGCAGCTCTACAGGATCTCCATCGTGGTTCCAGGATGAAGCTATATACTATTAGAAACATGCAGAAAAAGAGGCCCATAATGAAGGAAGATGTACCCGACAGAAAAAACTGAAGGTTAAACTGAAATTCTGCAGTAATTTGTTTCTGCATGGCATTTACTTTATGACACCTAAAAGCCCTTGAATAAATCACTAGGAACGTAAACCTCTAATCACAGGTGATTAAAGGGTTAGAAGCAAACAGCAACAACAGAATATTTAGTGTAAATAAAAAGGTTTCCAAGGAAATCAGTGACAACATGTTTAAATTCTTGATTTGTGTAGAAATATACAATTCATAAAAAATTAATTACAGATTTTAAACACAGAAAACACAAACACACTACCCAAAACGTCTGAGTGTCTGAGTCCCTGGATTCCTGAAAAAATCTGAACGGTGAACTCACAGAGGCCAGAGCAAGGCCGAAGTTTGTGGACTGATGCTTCATCTGGATCTCAATCTTATGAAGGAGAGCTTCGATTCTCTCATCCTCAAAGCCGTTCCTGCCACAAAACCCAAAACAAGACGGCGTAAAGTCAGGTTATTTAGCTGCATGCTAATTGTTAAATAACTTGATAATGTAACATATAACCTGTTCAGTTCAACAATAAAAAAAAAATTAACAGTAAAAAAACAACACATCTTCAAGACTAGTGCAGAATAATGATCCAACATTTTTTATCGTCAGCTATGAAATATTTGAATGATTTGAGTCAAAATTGGTAGAAAGGATAAACCAAAAGAAGGAAGTACTGAAGGAAAACCTTTAGAAAATGTGACAAAAAATAAAGTCTAGAAATTGAATTATTTTTATTTTCTGTCCATACTAATCCAGATCTGGAAAACACTGAAATCAAAATCCAAACTTGTTTAGTTGCTTTTGTCCCAATTGCTCCTTTTGAAATATGTTACTTCCCTGTACTTTAGTATCATCAGACCATAACAGCTTCCATAGAGGTAAGAAAATACAATAAAGATGATATAGAATACTGCTGTGACCTTTAGCTCAACCAGCTCTGGTTTAAAATCCTGCAGCTCATTTACTGCTGCCGCCGGCTTCCCTGACCGCCATGTTCTTCATGTCCTCCATTTATTTATGACATTCATTATGATTCCACTGCATATTTAATGCTGACTGATACCAAGAGATATTTTTAATCTTTTGTAACTTTGCTGCAAACTATAGCATCAGCTACAATATGCAAATGAGAAAACAGAATTTCCCTGGCCCACATGATTCACTTGGTTAAAAGAAGAAGTCAAAGTAATGGGACTCACTCTATGATATCGTCGATAGTTTGGTTGATGATTTGTTTGACCCTTTCCGTGTCTTGCTCAGCCATCCCCTGCAGGCCGATGCTGAAGGACGCCTCTTTGGTGCTTCCATCATATCTGTGGGACAACAAAAACATTTTTTCACAAAACCTCTATGATGCAACATTTGCATGGTCAACTGCTCTTCCAAGCAAAGTTTCTGTACAAACCCAACAACGGAGGAGAAGTCACTTCCTATCTTGGGTTCGATGAGGGATTTGTAGAAGGGTGAGTTTGGTCCAGAGACCATGAGTGAAGACAGCAAGCTGAGAGTGAATCCTTCAAAGGAATCGGTGATGCTAAGAAGAGAAACAGAAACAAGTCATCCCGAAATCACATAACTGGACTTTAAGGTTTCAAGACTATCGATTAAAGCCGGATCTTACTCTCCCAGCAGGTAACTCATACAGAGAGTGTTCTGTTTAGTTGGATCTGGAGCCAAAGCATCAGGGCTGCAAGTCACATGGTCTTCTCTCTGGACAAAAACAGTTGACATCCACAGTAATATCAGAGCCATTTCTAATGTTTATAATTTTACATACACAGCAAGTATGTTACACGTGTGCTTACTGGACTGCTCCAGTGAGGCTGAGATGGGACTTCTGTCCTTGCATTGATGCGATCAAACTTGCAAAGAGCGTCTTCTTGGATCTGCTTCAGATGGTTTTCCAAAGGCAAATCTCCATAAGTGAAGAACCTGAACATTTAAGAGAATGAAGGATATTCTTTAACTCCCAGTGTCCATTCCTGTGCAGCAGTGTTAGGAACGCCGTGCTTCGTTACCGAGCGTTACTGGGATGGTAGTGTGTGGCGTGAAACTGCTTAAGCTGTTCCCAGGTCAGGTCTGGAATGGCCAGCGGTTCTCCACCCGACACAACAGAGTAGGTGTGGTCAGGGTACAGCTTGTTCTGAAGGTGTTGTGCATATAAACGCTCACTGTCTGACTGGAAAAGCACACAAAAAAATATCAGCGGTTTCATTTTTCATAAGTCAAGATTAGGCACATTATTTGTAAGTATTAAGAATAATATTACATTTTACAATTCCTCTTATCACTGTTTCACATTATGCCTCTAAAAACGAAACCACTCACTATTTGATCTGTTGGTTTTGTTGCTGTGTTCGTAACTCTTAGTAAAAATGGACATTGTCTGAAACATTAATATTCCATTTATCAACACTAATGAAAAATCTAACCCAAATAAAGTTACTAAGAAATATTCAAGTGTCAACGGTGCTTGGAATACAGGTAAAAAAATAATAAATCAGCTAAATGATGCTTTTGGAAGTTTGGTTGAGCATATTTAGTAAACAGGTCCCTCTTGAAAATGATCTCAATGGGGTTAAATTTGGTTAAATAAAGGAAATTAAAAAAAATATGGTGGACTAAAAGAACTAGAACTGTGTGTTTAAATAAACTAAAAATGCAACAGTAATTGTGTGCACGCTGAAATGCACGTGATAGTGACTTACAAAGGCTCCTTTCATCTCATTGAACACAACTCCCTTAAACACCAGCGGGGAGCTGGGATTGGTCGGATCTTCATTCTCCAGCCTCCACCTTCCTGCCTGAACAGAATAACCATAAACACTCTAGTTAGGTATGTTAAGAGAAAAAACTGTTTTTAAAGAACATGGCCAGGCAAGTTAATTCAACACAATAAAACATTGCACTAGTATATATAAAGGAAAGTAATGTTGGAAACCAGACTAAAATTAGTGATGTTCCAGTTATTATTTGCCAAAGGTGAATCAAAACAAATGGGTTTTTAGTCTTGATTTTCAGTAATTTTTTAATCAAAGATAAATGGATGGATGACTTTATACAACTTCCTGGGACATAAGAGCTTTAATCCTGGAAATGTTCTTCAGGTGATAGAAGGCCGACTTTGTGACTGACTCTATGTGACTCTGAAGGTCTCGGTCCATCACAAGACCCAGATTTCAGGCCTGATCTCTAGTTTCTATCTGTAACAGATGAAGCTCTGCGCCAACTAGTGGTTGTTTCTTCAGTTTTGTTTTTATTCAACAGAAGAAAATGAGTGTCTACTAATCACTTGAATTATTAAATGATTATAGTGTGCATGTGATTTTTGTTAGCTCCAATGAAAAACTAATCAGACAAGTAAAGAAGAGAAAACAAAATCTGCAAGAGCAACAGTTTACTATTACATCTGTAATGTTTATTAAGAGCTTTGCAGTGTATACAACTTAAAGCAAGATCCTAAACCACTTTTTAAAACAGAGTACCACTGTCTGCATGCCAAAAGTATATTTTCATTTAAAAAATTTAATTTCTGAATTTACAACACCTTAATTGAACTTAACATGAATATAAACAGAGTTAAACTTGAGTTAATTTACTCTGGTTGCTTATGGTCAATGTGAAGAGTGCAGCGATGCAGCTGAATCTCACCAGAAATCTTGTTCTCGTAAACAAGGGAAGAAAACTGCATCCAGATAAACTGAAAGAAGGTTCTGGAAGTCTTTCCCATTTTGGGTGGAGAATGGATACATTGTGTAGTCACTGGCTGTTCACACAGAAACATAAAGCAGGTCTCTTACATGGATTTATCCGAGGATTAATAAACACAATCTTAGCACAGGCGTCTCAAGACATTTACAACCAAATAATAGCGAACCTGTGAAGGCATTCATGAAGGTGGACAGCGAGCGGTTGAGCATCTTGAAGAAGGGATCTCTGCAAGGGTACTTTTCAGATCCACATAGCACTGTGTGCTCCAGGATGTGCGGGACCCCTGTGTTGTCCCTGGGGGTCGTCCTAAACTGAACACTGAACAACAGTAAGAGCAAATAAGAAAAACAAAGAAACAAGGAAACCATTTCTGATTCTATTTACAAAAAAGACACAGCTGTAATACTGTTAAAAACTCCACAGATTAAGCAGAAGTTGCCACCAGTTTAAAACTAAGCGCTAACCAACCTGAAGAGATTGTTTGAATCATCCCGGGCTGCATGCAGATACTGAGCTCCAGTTTTATCGTGGGTTAACTTCACAGCTGTGAGACAAAGGTCAGGGACGGCCGCAACCTGAGGTCGGGATAAGAAACACCAAGTTCAAGGTTATAGACATAAAAACTAAAAATGTCCTGATACAAGTCAGTTAACAGACCACAGGAAGTACAAGCATGTAGCAGATTTAGAATATTATTGTCTTACTGAGATCCGCAGTGATTATAAGGCAGGAAAAATTTACTGATTAAATCGTGTCATTTTATAATCAGGGAGAAAAGATTCTAAAACAACATCCAAATTTTCAGAGAAGAAACAAAACACTCAGACGATCAATTATTGCACCAGCTAGGCGAAAGCTGCTTCTACCTCTCTGACAGTGAAGCCGTGGATTTTCTGCCCCGGCTGGTACTCCAGAGCCTGTTCTCTAGCCGATGAGCTCCTCAACCTCCATGCTTGGTGACGTCCATTCAACCTGGAGGATCAAGCACATCCATGCTCAATCAGGACTCCAGAGAATTTGGCAAGAAACCGTGCATGCATATATTTCCCATTTTATCTGAAACTTCAGAATTAAGAAACAACTCTATTTTAAAAAGAACATAATTATGTTAATGAATATGCTACCACACTTGTACAATTTAAAATGACAATATAATGACAACTCCATCTACTCCTCAGATTTGAAGTCATTTAATGTGGTTGTCAGGTTGAACTTAAATGTTTTTTGTTTTGTTGTCTAAAATAACACCTCAGTGACAAACATAATCAATGACAGCAAACTCAGATTGAACCCAGGTCACATGACCCCCCTCTTTTCAATGTTCACATGTTGATACAAATATCTGAGCTATTTATTTTATGATTTCCTCTAATTTAGCTTAATGTATATGTTATTTTTTTAATTTTAGAATTAGATCCTGCTTGTATTTTGTCAAAAAGAGGCCTGACGCCGCCACTACAATAATGTAATTTATTGATGTCAAAAAGCCCAGATGGTCACATTTACGGGATCTTGTGTCGCAGTTAAATATGCTTAATTTAACCCCTTAAGTTATTTGACCTTTTTAAACACGTTGTGTCGAATGCAGGTTAAATTAATATAATAAACGAAGGAGTTTTAATCTCAGAGGCTAAACAAAGTCTAACAAAAAATAAAGCAAAGTCTTCAATTTCATTATGCAAACCAGTGTGTTTTCACATAATTGTAATAGCACAGCTATTTTAATGAATGACATGGATTTACAACCTTAAACGAGCATGAATTAAACCTTGGTTTTGTGCCAAGAGAGCCGTTATACACCAACTCACCGAACATGAAGTCTCTGGAGCGCAGTCTTTGTAAGCCGAAACATTATTTTTATACGAGTTGAAAAAATAAACTATTTCCTGTTTGTATCCAGCTACAACTTACACATTTCTACCATATTTTGAACAAATTTACAGTATTTAGACTCAACATCCCCGGTCTGTGTCCTCTCATGCTGTGTGTTGTAGCTGACATGTTGGTTCAACCACGCACGTAAAGATGGCCGCCACGCCGGCGCTGATCGCAGATTTCTAAATCATCTGCAACCCACTTTAACCGATCCAACCGCAATGGCGCTCTACTGTTAGATGTTGCGCAATTTCCTACACGAGTGAGAGGGCAAATGACGGTTAAACGTCCTCATTTTTGATTGGTCAGCTTGTAAAGAAGAAATTATATGATTGGTCGAGTAACGTCAGCTCGGTAAAGTTACTAAACGATGACTTCACTTAAATGAGCAGAGCATTTAGAGAATTTACTACGCTTTTAATACACTAAACTTTGAACACTGTTTTAACAACACATGGAAATAATAAAAAAAACAAAACACCACGTTTCCTCATTTACACTAAGTATATGGAGAAGGAAAATGCAATTACAATTTGCTTCCACGAGGTGACGCCATGTGAACATATTTTGGTAACTAATATTTTTAGGACATTTCTCGTTTTGGCCGTTATATTTTACTACCAAACGTAGCCATATGCAGGTAAACCTCCACCATTTGTCTATTGTCAATCTTATTAACTGAATTAAATATAATATAAAACATTTGTTCTTTGTCTTTAACTTTTTGAATGAAAAATATGCGTTTTTCCTATACACTAGTATAATTATAGGTGATTTTATTGTTTCCGTCCATCCATCCATCCATCCATCCATCCATCCATCCATCCATCCATCTATTCAGTCCTTAATTTCATGATGAAATGGAATTGAACTGCAAATGTAAACTGCTTTTTAATAACATTCTAATTATTATTTTGATTGATCATCTCAATTCAACTTTATATTCAAGCGCTTTTAATATTATCATGTTATGATAATTTTTTTCCTTTTGACCAAGTGGAGCTTTTTGATGGCTGGGTGTGATAAAGACAAATACAAAACTAAGATTTTACATTGTCCTGATTGCACCGTCCCTCATGTAAGATGTGGGTGGCAGCATCATGCTGTGGGGATGTGTAGCTTCAGAAGAAACAAGGAAGCTAGTCAGAGTTGATGGGAAGATGGATCGAGCAAAGTACAGGACCATCCTGGAGCAAAACCTGCTCACAGTTCCAAACGACCAACCTTCCAGCAGGCCACTGACTATACAATACAACCTGAGCTACAATGGAATACATTAGAATAAAGTATATAATGGCATAGTCAAAGTCCAGACCTAAATTCAATGGAGAACTGATGTTCATAGCTGCTCACTACCCAAACTGCCTGAGGATAAGATAGTTCATGAAGAATAATGTGCTGTCTCTGCTTTGGCAAAGCACTACAAGAAATACATTTATGAGGTGTAGTTCTTTGCAAGACAGTGACTATAATCCAAAATACAACTATTAATACTACTATTAATATTAATCATTTTGCACTCAGGATCACTAAACAAAATTACCTGGTTGTAAACAGACACATATTTCAACCTGAACATTTATCAGGACCCAAAGATTTGTGCTTTTTGGTAATTATCCCAAACCCTTTCCACATAATAATCTCTCTACGGGGGAGCTGCTAAGGTAGTTTCATGGCATATCAAAACACAAACCCCATTATTACAGCATGTGTCTGCACTTTCAGATGGGAAAAAGCAAGGAAAGCAGTCTTTCTGGATATCATAAAGGGATGTCATAAAAAGGATGTAAACCGTAGAACCACCATGAGATCCTGGGGGACTGGAATAGAAACACTAGTCATTTCCCTTATGCGCTCTTTCTGCAAAAATCAGCCTGCCTGTACTGAGCACAACGGCGACAGCGACTGCAGTGACTGGCTTTCATTTTTTTCTGTGAATATCTTTTGAGGCACCCACGGTCATCCCTTGTGTTTCCACTGACAGCATGTGGGAGACTTTCCAGCAGCATGAATAGGAGGCCTTGGCGAGGAGGCAAGAGGCTTTTTGACAGAGCAGCAGACTCCTCCGACTTCAACTTCACAGAGTTTCTGCATGTTTGTTATCAAAAGAAAGAAAAGAGATAGCACAAAAGAGTGTGGAGCAGGTTAATAAAAGGTATAAAAAACTTTATTACATGAAAAGAACCTATGATAAAGCATGACGTGGATTGAATGTTAATACTTAGGTCTTGAGTCTTGGCTTATGTTGGAATGAATTAATGAAAAAGCCAAAACTGGCACTACTGTGAAATAAATGGCATTAGAAAGAGGAAAATAGTGTTCATATTTTGCAGGTTTTGAGTACGAAGGATAAAACTGTGGGGGTGGAAAATTAACAAACAATTTTACAAAGTCATTTTTCATTTCATGGTGACTTGAAGTTAGGCAGAAGGATTATGTAGGCCTCTTTTAGGCTGACCAAATATTACACACCTGCTGCTTTTGAAGCCATTATTTAAATAAAGCATTAAATAGATGCTGGTCAAGCTATAAATTAGATTTTTGCAAAGCTGAAGGAAACAGGATTAAGTCGGCAAACAACTAAAACAACCAAAAACAGTCTTCAAACTAAATGCAAGTAGACATAGATAATGCAAAAATCAAATTGCTTAGACTGTGTGTAAGATATTGGCATGGATGTAAGTGGATGGTTGTGCTGTTGTTCATCTGCTCCTTCCCTCGCTCTAATCCTCAGGATTTTATAAACGTCTGGACAGTCCAGACGTGGGTTCATCCAAGCCTGGGCGATCCATCAGTGTCAAATAGAAAACAAAACCCCCAGCTCTTCCGCCTCCTTTCGTCTTTTACTGCTTCGCCATCCATCAGCAGTTTGCTACGAGTCTGTGTTTCTTTCCCCAGCAACAACTGCCTCCATATTTACAACCAGGTAGGATTTATGGATAAAAATGACATGACAGGTTAGTCCACTTTGCTCAAAGGCTACAGCTCAGTATGTTTGTTTCAAATATAACAGCACTATTAAAAACAATCATCAAAGTTCAGAGGCTTTCACTGATGTAAACTGAATTTTTTCAACATCTTGCCTAAATTAGAAACAATAAGTTAAAGGAATTTCAGTGGATTTCTGCACAAGTCCACAGTGGAAGGAAAAGAATGCATGAAGAAATCTGAATCTGGCTACAAAAGCCCTGAGGCAGGCAGGGCAACGGGAAACAGAGAGCAGGATCTACATGGAAGCGGTTTTGTTCAAAACATAATTAGAACGGCCCAGTCAAAGCCCAAAACAAAATACGACTCATAATATTTGGCAAGATTTTGAATATATGATGTTCACAACTGGTAGAGATATTCTAAAAGACGTGCTGCATTAATTTCAGAAAGCAGCAGCGTTACTGCAGAAGCTAACATCCATTATCTTCCTTATCTCCTCTCTTGGGAGTAAAGCCAATCAGCATCAAGGAAAAGGAAGAGAACTCTTCAACTGGCTTGTTAAGATTTTATAAAATTAAAATTTGTAAACTATTCTACCAGGAAAAACCAACTGACTCAAAGGAGCAAACAAATGCTAACCAGTCACATCTCAAACAATTTTCTGTAGCTGCTTTTTCTTTAGAGTATTTCAGATATATTCTATGGAAAAATCTGTGAACAGGTGAATTTTCCACCAGACAATGTCATTTTGAAGAAAAAACTCAGAATGGGTCAAGATAAATAAAAGTGTTCAAACTATGCAAAAAAATTTGTGGGTTCGAGTCCCACCAGAATCGTAGCATTCCTTAAACTATTGAGGGCTGTTATCTGTTATGGTACAGAATGAACAGGAAAACCCAACGACCTCCGAGGTTGGAAAACTGGAAGTTGCATTTCTTGGTTTTTATAAGTAGAGGAAAGGTTTCACGCATTTTAAAGGATATACTACGAGGGTAAAACAGTCCACAGAGAAAAAATGCGGCCTTTTTTTCAACATATACCCCACATACCGATATTAAATATTATACTAGTAATATTTAGGGTTATTTAGGGTTTATATGGCTTTCCCAGAAAGTGTCAGGGAAGCTTTCAGTTACGCCTGAATTACACAAATCTTGGATATTTATCTGGAAATCTCTTTCCAACTTTTTAACAAACATGGAAACATGATACCATTTAATGTCTTCCCTGAGTGTGTGTGTTGGTGTTATACGACTTCACAGATGGAACAGTGGTATTACATTTTAACCTCATGTACCTGGACAAACGGAAGGAGTTTTGCAGATTGTTTTTGTTCAGAAGGTGAGACTCAGTGTTCAGACACATTTCATTATAGAAGAGTCAAAATCTTACTAATTGACACTGATTGCCGATTGTTAGTGGCTTTCAGTCTTGCTTGTTTGCAATTTTGACCATCTGATAAGGAATTTCTGCATTGAAATGTCAGACGTCCTCACAGACTTTTCTATAAGTGCGTGCATTCGGTGAATATCTGGCCGTAGTCCACACTCGCATCACATCCACTTTCCTCCTCACCTCTGGGGCCAATTAGAGTGTTGGAGCTGAAAATAAATGAAACGTTGGGGCAAAACAGCGTTTACTTCAAAACCTCATGCCTAATTTGCAGATCCCTCTCAGATCTGAAGAGGAATTAGCAGGGGGTATGTCGTTTGATCTTGCAGAAATGTGCAATTGAAACTTATTGAGTGAGGTGAAACTTATTGAAACATTTGGTATTAAATGTGTGAAGACCACAAACAAAGACCCTTAGAGTGTGTAGGGAGGAATGCCCTAACTCAGCTGCATTTCTCTCAGTTTATCACTTTTATTAAAGGTTGTTGTCCTTTAATAAATAAAAACAAACTCAGTAATAAATTTACTGTAAGAAAACAAGCCAGAAAAATCAACTAATAGGATTCTCATTGATATTCACAAAAAAAGTACTTATTCACTGGCAGATTATATTATTTATGATGGTAAAATTTTGTGTTTTCGCTGTGTAGATTCAAGGTTCACACCTTCATTAGTGCTGCTTTGCAACGTAAACACAAAGGTTGCAGATAAGTGACACATTGTGACAAACTGCAAGTAAGACATATACCAAACATTCAACTAAAGTCGAAGAAGAAGTCAACAAGAAGAGCGCGCATTGCTCCAACAGATGGCCTTCCCTCCACAGAGGATGGATCTGAATGACATGGAGTCCATCTGGGGAAAAACAAAGAGGAGACTTAAATTAACAGAAGCACGTACAATACCACCTGCCAACTACCTTGAGAAGCCCTGAGTAAAAATACCTGGAGGATTTGTTGCTTTGAAGATTAAGTATGGCTCAAACAAATATTGATTAAATTCAAGATTTTTGCTCCTTAGCCCAATATGTCTCATTTTTGGTTCTAAATGAATCCATTGATGGCATTACTTTCTTTACTTTTCTCACTTTAAACCTACAAATCTGCCCGGTAGTCTCTAGCCTTCTGATGCTAATCTGAATGGATTTTGCAGACAGCCGTTTGCCTGCGTTCCATAGAGTCAGAGGACTCTCTGGACACACAGCCTGAGGCTTCTGTGGACTTTATTTGGACTGCGGCAAAACAAAAATTAAAAAACAGAACATCAAACATGAACACAATGCAGCCACCTGAGCATAGGCACGTCACACAGAGTGTGTGCACAGAACAAAAATCAATGGCAAATGACGCCACTGGGTTTAAAACAGTTCTGGCTGTGAATTCTCTTGGTTGAGTGTTTTAGCTTCATTATTGAGCTTTTTGTTGGCTCTTAAAAGCCCCACAGCGGGCTTGTCTGCTGACATCGTGCTGGTTTTGAATTGGGATTGATTCCAAATCCTACCCAGCAATATATATAAAACAACAACAAAAAACCCTCTTAACATAGCGAAGAAAAGGTCTTATGAGTAGCTTGTTTTTCAAGCTGGGTAGAGTTTCAAATCTTATTTACAGTTTTCCATGCACAGAGTTTATACTGTGCTTCAAATGAAGCTTTGTGACCTTGAGAAAAAAATTGTGTGAAAGAAAGGTTTGTGCATGTGTAAAATGAATCTATCCATCATTCCACTTAACCTTGTAGCATCTCATGCAGTCAGAAATCCAGATAAAGAGGAGATATGTGTTAAAGTGTTCTACACTGTTTGCACATGGAGCTCAAGGTATAAACAGAAAACTTGCAGTTTGGGAGGATATATGTTCCTGTTAATATCTAAACTCAATCAGACAGTATCAACTGATAGGGTCCAATTGGAGCAGAGGTTATTGCATTGTGTTTATAAAGTACTGTAGGAGTCAAATTATGTATTAGAATGGAGAAAGTTGTGCTAGTTGATTCCAAAAAATATTGATATGTTGCAGCAAAATGTAGTTGTAATTTTGCTACAGAAAAATTCAAGTTGTTAATTTTGCAAGAGTTTACTTTTAGATCAGTTTTGATGTTTGACTAATGTCAAAAGTATTCACACCCTCGGCAGATTGCAATTTAAAAAAGCTTGTTTCTGATAGAAAATGAGATACACATGTCTAGAAAGAAAACACAAGTCAAATGAGCATCAATTTTGAAAGAAAAAATGTCAAACAATATATCTGCCATTCCCAATAATGAGTGGCATTGACTTTATATGAATTACAGCAATCAAACAATTTCTATGATTGCTCACCAGCTTTTTAGATCTTTATTTTTTGGGCATTCTGTTCATTTTAAAAGTTCCCAGGGCAATGGAACAACCTCCATTCTGGCGGAGGTGTTACTAACCAATCAGGACTTTTCTACAAATTCTACAATTCTATTTCTTTATGAAACAAAGTTCAGAAATGCTTCTTGCACCCAGCATTTCTTCATATTGTTCACTATAATAATATGCTCCAAAGGTCAAGTACAAGAACTGCACAGAAAACAAGTTGAAAAGAAGCAAAAGTTGAAAGACAGACACTGAAAGACCTTCAGAAATCCTGGAGAAATGTATTGCTCATGACTTCTTTAAAACAGATTATGAGAAAGTTTAACTTGGTGAAGTAAATGCAAAAAATGTGTTGCTTATATCAAACAGTATATTCTATCATTTCCAAGCGGGCCAAAGAAAATAATAATAAAAACCCAACAATTAAATAAATAACAAAATAAAGTAGCCACTGTTTATGGCTATGTTTTAATTTTACCATTTACATGTGTTTTTAGTTGGTTATATTTAGAAAACCTGTTTAAACATAATTTTATTGGTAGAATTTTCAGAGAGAAAATTAGTTAGCCTTTTGGTACCTAAATGGCTTTCAGAGGAGCCAGGAAAACACATTTGGGTGTTACATTAGTTTTCAAAAGGGACAAATTCAATTGCACGTTATTACCGAGGCTCATGTAGTCCTGGAAGTCATAAAACCGCTGCAGAAGAGAGACATACATATAGATGAGGTTGTAGGTTTGATTACAGTTCACTCATGTAAGGATGATGTACCCCTGGGCAAGGCACTTAACCTCAATTTTTATATTGGGTATTTAAATGTGTGTGCGTTTGTGAGTGTGAATGGGTGTATGTGGCTGTAGAGTGAAGTGCTTTGAATAGACAGTATGACTAGAAATCCACTAAATCAATTCAGTCAGTTTGATTTATGTATTCAAAATACATGTTTTGGTCTCAATAGTTCATATTTTTGGTGGACATTCTGGATTTTCATGATGCTTGAGCACTTTATCTTAAAACTTGTTCCAAAAAATTTCTAAACGTATTTTCTACCAGCAATTTTCTACTTGATTCAGACAGATCAGAGCAGACAAAACGCAGGTATCATTGAGGCGGCTTCAAAAACAATAAAAACTGGATTTAAGGTTCGCCCTGATGATGGCTATTGAGAAAACAAGAGCAGTAATCAATGTCTGCAGTTCAAAAACGGAGGGACCCACCAGCTGTGGCACCAAGCAGCATGTTTCATTTCAAACCTCACATCCACACACAAAAATGTGATTTGAAATTAAGGAGCTTCATTTTTTTTTTTACAGGCTTTGACATTAATTTAAGTCATTTGGAAAACCATGTTATAGTCAGATTCTGATTCACATCTCTCTTAGTTTCAGTCAGAAGAAGGATGTCAGTAAAATGTACAGATTACTTTAAGAATAAATCTGCCACTGTATAAATAACATCTTATAAATGCATTAAAAAAAAAACAATGCGGCCTCCCGCTGAAACTTCGTCCAAGCTGAAAACACTCCGGGGAATTTCCACTCTCTTTCACACAGAATGGGGAGCCCAGGAGCCCAGGAGCCCAGGAGCCTAGGAGCCCAGGAGCCCAGGAGCCCAGGAGCCCAGGAGCCCAGGAGCCCAGAAGACCGCCTTCTAAGTCCTGGTGGATTTTCATTGTAGTGGTCGGGTCTTGATCCTGTGTGAGGTAATTTGGTTAGTAGTGCAGTTTTGGCATCACAATTACACTTTATTAAAAAACTCTGGCCCTATATTCACAGATTCAGCCAGCATGCACATATCTATTCATCTATATATTTAAAGACATTTTTAAAGTCTGGGGAATAAGAAAAAGCTCATTTTATGCCCTCTGACTCAGTACGTGAGAGGTTTTTCCTCTGTTTGAGAAGCCTTCCCACCAGCCCTGGCTGTGACCTCTGGAGAGGACGGATAATAACTTCACAGCAATGAATGTTCAAAGTTAGTTTGCCCTCCACCCACAGCTATATCTCCAATTTCTGCATTCCCTTTCAAGCTTGCGCTCCTCCATTCCCACAGAATTTCTCTCTTTTATGCGCTCACTCTCTCAGAGGGTAAATCTCGGTGTGAGAGCGTCCAGCACTGGATCTTTCTCCATGTTTGTTTGTGTGTATTTCCATCTACACCTGTACCTGAGTGTCTTTCCTTTCTGCACCTGCTGCTGTGGTTATCAACGACACCAACAATCAGGTATACTTGGTTTCTGAAATCATAGTTAGCCTTCTGGTGTTATAGCAATGGTCAAATACATCATTATCTTCTTATTATACAACTTGTATTAAATATTCCTGTATTGCCATTGTACAATTATACAATAAAAATGAATAGTGTAGGTAAAAAGCAGCTCCATTTTTAAAATATAAATAAGGAATCCATCCATGGTGACATTCCTTTTGGTGGCAGCCCTTGTGTAAGTGCTGTTTAACAGCCTGGTTCTGGGTGTTTTTGGATGATTTTCATGATTTTCTACAGTTTGTGCTCAAAAACTGAATCATATATATTTTTTAAATAAAGCAAATTAGACCGCCTGAAGCAATTATAAAGAGGCAGAAAAGACAAGAACAGAGCAGATTAATAAAATGAAATACATGGCAAAAAAGTTATGCAATATAAGAGAATAAAGAAAACAAGTAAAAACGTGGATTTATAATACTTCAAACTTTGAAAGATCTTCAGGAAGCCTGGAGAATTATTGATCAAAACCACTTTGAGAGATTAGCAGAAAGTCTGGCTGCTTTATGGCAAATACTGAAGACATTGTGGGTGCTTTAAAACTTTTGCACGCGGCTGTAGATTCTTCACTGGGTGGAATTGGTTGTGAGCAGCTGTGCTGATAAAGTCATTGGGTCTAAATGAAACCGTGTAAAACAAGCGGAGCCTGAACAGCAGAGTGCTTCCACCTGCTGCAGCCTCGCTGTAACCTTGCTGAATATTTCATAGCCGCCAATATGTTTCTGTGTCACACTTTTGAAGTGGTGCCATCGGATTTCACCAGGGTGACATTTTTTTTGGGGTGGATTGTTGTTTTTTTTCCCTTCTTTTCCTTTTAATGTTTTGTTTCACTTCTTTTCTTCCACCACAACAATGTCAATTTAGCATACGGCGCTCATCAAAAGCAACCTTGCTGCCAGCTGCTGAACACAAACCTTCGCTTTCTCAGTCTGTTGTTGTCATATGTTTAAATTATGCATTTGAATTTTAATAGACAGGAATATGATTATATAGTCTGACAATAAAAGGAAATGGGGGTTGTGAATAGGGGGGGGTGAAAATCTTCCAAAATTCATTTCAAACATTCATGCATATTTAATAGGCTGGGCGCAAAGACTTCACACAGCAGTATAATCCCAATATGCGCCAAGTCGTTATCGCTGTCATAGGCTATATGCAGTAATTCTGCCACAGTGCACCTCTTTGGAAAAGGTTCTAGTTTCCATCGATCAAAAAATGGTTTCTAAAGTCAAAAACCTCAACGTCAGGACCGCAAGCACACACACATAATTTTCTTCTCTTTTTCGCTTTCTCTGCCACTTTCTGTGTGAGACAGAACTTCCTCCACTCTGTCCCATTTTGGCCTTTGTTGCAGGATTGTTGAACGTTACGCTTGGGTAAAGCATCTCATCCTGTTGCATCTCTGTATTCTCAAGAGTTTGTTTTATCTTTCCCTGAAATCTCACCATGTTGGAGGTGCAAAACGCACAACCCACTTTCATATACTTAACTTTTTCTATTCTGCAACTCTCAACCTTAAAGAAAAGAGTCCTCAACTGGAGGAACACAGAGAGAAGTCACCTAATTTTATTCTTTGGAGATCCGCATGTGTCCCGAGATTATAAAAGGCATCAGAAAACATGGTGCAGAAGCTATTTAATAAATGAACATATTCCTGGAGAGCTGCTATTGCAGCAGCTCATGAAAAGTAAGAGGAGAATTATTTTCAGGGGGTAATCTATAGTGTTTCTGCTTGTGTCTGAGTGTGTAAGTCTAGGACAAATTCATACTTGTGGTTTAATTTAAGTTTGTTAAGCTGTCAAAGCTTGTCAGTGCTTGTATTTCTGTCAATGCCAAACCATTGCTGAGTAAATGCTAACAAAAAAAAAAGATATATTAGATCATATTGACAGTTTTGCATATTGTTCATATGCCATGCACTAATTACCAAACCAGAAGAGACTATTTTGAAAGAAAAAAAAGCCTGAGCAAAAGTAAAAAAAGCTGAGTAAAACTGTCATGACATAAGACTTCTTGTAGTATAACCATAGTTTATACTGTAAGGTTTACCAATGAAAGTATGATATTGTGAGCAAATTGAATGTAAAATACAAACTTTTGGCCTGCAGCTTTATTTAATCATAAAATTACCTACATTTACAACTAATGTACTGCTCTGGTTAACTTGTTAATTTCTATGAATGTACTATTAACCATGTCAATATGATCTAGTTCAGAAAACATACGAGTCCAGAATTAATTCGGATACACAACAGAGGATAATCTTCATCATATGGAAGACGATCAGGACCACTGAAAAAAAAAAAACAATTCTGACTTTAATCTGGGAATTAAAGTCACAATTTTAGAATTCTGATTAAAAATTCTCTATTTTTTTTAATTCGGTGCGTCAATCCTTTTCTGTAGCAATAAGAAAAAATTGCAGATGAAAAAAATTTTTCTTGACAGCCTCAAAACTTATATAGCTCCTTAAAATAATAATAAAACATCACAGAACTTTATTTAGTTACTATAAAACTTTTACAACCTGCTTTCAAAGTTATTGATGTGAAGCGTTAGTTTGGTAAGCCACATACTAAAACATTAGCATTTAGCCTGAACTGCTTACAGCCTGGGCAGTGATGTGAACAGAACCAGCTCCATTAAATTCTGCTGCAATTTTCCAAAGCAAAGACAATTTCATGTAAGTATTTTTGGTCACATATTTGACCTTTTTCATGTTTACTCAATTCAGAACTCGTCTTTTAATAACTGGGTAGAAGGTTACTGTTTGCATACTTGACTATACAAGGTCATGATGAAATTAATATTACCACTCAGGTTTGTTCCTGTCACAGCTTGGATATGCTTAAACCAGCTGTGGGATAACTTTAAATGTGTCCCTTTTATTCAATAAAAGCACAGATCTTTTACAACTATAAGATACCCCAGAGTTTACTTAATTGCATTCCAGAAGATGACTTTGAGAAATGTCCCTTATGATTTAATGATTGAACATCTCTCACTTTTTTCTGACCACTTCAAAATATGAACAAGCCCCCTGTAGTCTTCTGGGGTGGCTGGTGTCCAGCAGTCACCTGCTTCCCACAAGCCTCTGGTGAGCTGTTGGCTTCAATTCATAAGTGCTGGAAAAATTACACATGTCAGTTCTGACCTAGATGGTCATGTAACGGGCAACACGCATAATTAACCCGGAGAATGTTTATTAGACCCAACGGCACTGTGAGCATGATGTGGGAGTAAATGGAAAAAATGTGTGTGGGTGTCTGTAAGAAAGAAGGACGGGTGAGTTTTTCTCTGTGATAGAGATTTATATCCCTGTTTAATGTGAATACAGAACCCCCCTAATGGCTTTACAGTAAAAGTGGATTTAAGTATTTGGGCAAGAGAGGGAACTGTTATGAAGACTACAATAATAAAAAAAGATTTTAAGTTAGTGGCTTTTTTAGATACAATTTGATTATACAATACAGATTCACAACTCCTGCATTTAATCCTGAATAAGCATTTTTAAAGCACAGGAAAATAACACACTGCATTACATTGGTGTCACATATTATACATTAGCATTGTAACATATATCATTAATTCACTTTCCAGTCATTCTGTCGTTTCTCTGATCTGTTATTTTCCCCCCAAATACCAGTTTTAGCAAGACAGCCTTCATGCTGCTCCAATGGCATAGTCAAAGTTCTGACTTAAATCTGGTTTTGATTGTTATGGTCATGTCAGAAAACCCGCCAATCTGGCTGAATTAAAACAATCATATAAACAACAGTGTACCAGATTTCCTCCCTACATGCATGTTAGTTTTTACAGTCATAAGATGGCAATTTTTGCCACCAAAGATGGACCATCCATATCAAGTTAAGGGGCAAATACCTTTTTAACACAAGGTTAGTTGGTTGATTGCTTTTCTCTTCTGATAAATACAATTATTTGAAACCTACATTTTGCATTGACTCGATTCATTATGTTTTGATATTGAAAGTTATTTCATCATCTAAAAGCATCAAAGTATAAAAGAAGAAATCCTAGAGGGGGAAGAAACTTTGTTCTGACAACCAAACTTAATACAACACCAGAATAATGCAGCCTAGCATATTGGTTTTGTCTGCTATAATGTTGCTATTTCAAGTCCTTAGATTGTGAATACAAATGGCTTTTAATGCAATTTTTCAACCTTCCACCCTCCAGTAAAACCTCAAAAGCATCATCACCCACGGCTCACTTCCATCAATCATCCATTTTCTTCTCTGCTTTGAAAACAAAGTGAATCTTGTTTGGAAGCAAAAACAATTAGGCCGGCTCTGTCACAGATACTGCTGCTGAGTGGCTTAGATCCTCTGAAAGCAAGCCCAGTTTTTGATGCACCCCCCCTCCAAACACACACACCAGCGGCTCCTCAGTCCTCTCACGGTGATGTTGGCTGGCTATCGCTGCTGGCCAGTTGTCCTGCTGTTTGAGATGTGCTCCCTGCGCTTCAGTCTGCAGGGAAACTGTGACAGGCTTATCTCCCCCAATGCTCACTCACCTGGAGAAATAGAGAAAACTATTTCACAGCTTCTCTGAGAGACTTATTCAAGTGCTGCAACCCACACAAGAAAATTGTCCATTTTCAAGAATTTGTTGCATTGAGAACCAGGTTTGTCTGGCGAGAAGTGCTAGTGATCGGGAGATGAACCAAACTGGAATGAGGAGGTATTCCTAAAGTCTCCCTGGATTTTAAAACCAAGTAACACATTTTGAATTAAAATCAACACAAGAGTTAGAAATATCTATACATCTCTAATCACAGGGTGATATTAAAAATATTTTTTTACAAATTTCAACACTCAAAAGTTTGAGCATTCAAAGGAATTGTTACATTTTAGGGTAACTTGCAACAACAGTGATATTATGTTTAGGAAGCAAAATTAGTAGAACAAGAGTGTTGCAGCTAGTTGATAGAGCATCTTTCAGTCAATCAAAACTGGTAAGTGAAGGTCTCCAGACTCAGAGATCCAGTCTAATGCAATAGAACACATTTATTTTTACTTGGCACCAACCATGTGCCCTAAAACTTCTCAATCCGATCACTCAGCTTGATCTAATCCAAAATCTGACCAGACAAAACTCCATCAAGCTTTGGTCATGCAGTGAAATAAATCTACAGGGTCTCTGCTTCACCACTGTTCGGGACGGATGCTCCAGGATGTGTAACAGCTGGATAGCTACCACATATATCCCTGATGTTCACATGTGAAGTCAGATGATGTCCAGTAAACTTGACCATTGTTTTAACACAATTTTTTGAGTCAATTTAATTTTTGTTTTATTGTACTGTTGAGTAAATTTGCTGAGTGATATTCAACAAATAGGAGTGGTTCAGGAAGTGAAAAAAACCCCCAGAGCAATCCAAATCCTTACAACTATAGTGCGTTTCAAAGTATCCATACACTGTTAGCTTTTTCATATTTCATCATATAACAGATAGAAGTTTCAACATATTTACTTGGGATGTAACAAATCAATACAAAGTAGCAAATAATTGTTTAGATACTTTTAATCTGACGTACAGATTATTTCTGCCACTTTCTTTCAGAACTTACCTCAGTAGTTAGTAGATTCTGGGTCTGTAATTTACAGCTAGTCTGTGATGTCCTCAGAGATTTGCTAGAGAACAGAGAATAAAACAGAAGCATAAAGACCGATGAGCACCGCAGAGAAAGATGTGATGGTTAAAACAGAGTCAGGTTGTAAGAAACCACCATCAAGTCCATAATTTGAAAATAGGAAGCGTATGGAACTGCTGTGAACGTACCAAGACATTATCTTCCCCCTGAACTGGCAGGCTCAGCAAAGAAAGAAACAACCAGAGAATCATCCAAGAGGCCAACGCCTAAAGAAGTGCAGTTGTTCCTAATTTTGGCAGAAAAAGTAAATGTTTTAGTTATGGACTCCATAAATCTGGCCTTTATGGAAGAATGCAAAAAGCCAAGAAGGGAAAAGAGATGAGATCAATGACTTAACTTTTTGGGATGTATATAAATGCTATGTGGTTAAAAACAACATACAACATCCTGAAAACACAGATGAAGCATAGCAGTGGTGAAGAGCCTTTTTCTCAGCAGGGACAGAGAAACTTATCATAAGATAATAAACACAGGCATTCTTCGAAAACAACTCTTGAAGACTCCAAGATACTTGAGACTCAGGCAAAGGTTCCCCTACCAGCGAGGAAATAACACTAATAACCTGGCAAGTGAGTGAGATGTGAAATATGATTTTTATTTAGAGGAAAAACAGTCAAGAGTCTATAAAAATTTAAAAACATGCATCATTTTCTCTCCACTTCAGTTGTACACAAGTGACAAAATGTGTATACATTAGGTAACTGAAAACATAAGGCACTTGAGGTTAATTTAATTTTGCTGATTTGTGAAAGCTTTAATAAAATCTGGGTGTTTAATTATTGAAAAATTACGATCAACTGCTGATGATGAGGAACACAGAACTGTCACCTCTAATGAAAAGCAATTCTTGTTTATTAAACCTGAATTAGCCGGTGAACTTTAGAACATTCTCATGGATTTAAGCAGCATGTTTTAGCAAACACAGGTGTACAGGTAAATGTTTCCCATAGTTACACAATCACAGTCTTTCATTAGCATCTTGCCTCTCAGGTTTCCATGGAAACAAGCTTGGTGACTTCACACGTAAATGTCTATCTTCTGACTCTGTGTCTGTGTGCGTGTGTGTGTGTGTGTGATGGAGAGTAAAAAAGGGGGATCGAAGGAGCGCATATGGCAGCAGCAGCATGTGCATGAGTTGGTCTACTTTCTGCATATGTTTGCCCGTGCATTTTCATTGCTGCTGCCTCGTACAAATGTGTGAAGTGTGTGTTGCCTGTGTCACAGTACAAGGGGGTGACCGCTTGTACATTTGCATGCATGCATGTATTTGCATATTAAATTCTGTTTATGCAAGTAAGCATGAATGTGCAAACTGCAGCAGAGTGTTTGTGTTGATGTGTGCACAGTTGTTTACACAAGCACACGCTTATGAGCCTGTTTATCAGCTTGCATTTGTTTGCATTTGAAGACACGTACAGCTATGAAAGAAAAAGAAGGAGAGAACCAACGTTAACAAACACTTTCATATATCTGAGCACTGATAAAAATGCTATCATCTGCTGGCAGAACAGCTGGAGGAAAACGTATGTTGGAGTGAAACAAAAAACTTGCAGAAAAAAGATATGTAAAACAGATTTTTTTATTAAAGTTAAATGATCTTGTTAAAACATCTGGCAATCACCTTTCTCTTCCCTCAATCTCTCTCACACACACATTTACACTACTGTCTTTTCATTGCCTTGAATGATCAAAAGTCAGCAGAGAACCGCTTCACTATCTCAGGCAGCAGACAAAAATTAATCTCCTGTGACATTTCAGTGCTTAAGAAGAGAAATTTCATTTCACCTATTTGACATACACAGATATGCACACTTGACACCATAAACTCCACTTGAGCTCTGCGTTGATGGAGGGGAAAAAGCAAAAATCAAAACCTAAGGGGGTCTGAGGAGAATCTGAGGACTTTTTAAATACATACTCATTTGTGCTAACTTTGATCTTGGTTGTATTATTTATTCATGTCCACTTCTTTAACACACATGTATTTATTTTTGAGTTTGGATCTTCTTTTATACTCCTCTTAATTGGATCTTTGACTGCTTGAACTCACATTCCTCCGGCCTTTTTATCTGCACTCAGACGTCCTTTGATGTCAGCTAGCAGATCAGCGTTACATCATCGGCGTAGAGACGTACCTGAGCACAAGACGGAGACTCCACCACTGGAAAGACTTGTAGGAAAATCCCACTTAATAAACAGAATGTCATGATTTTCCTGCTAACTGTGTTTCCTGATATGATTCATGGTCTTTCTGCTCACAGCCCCTCTGATTAGATCGTTGTTCTCACCTGTGCTGCAGCTCATATTAACTCTTTCTCTGCTTTAACACTGTGTGGGATTGTTTGTTGTCATTTCTGTCATAGTCTTTGAGCAGGTCATGTCCATGATGTTTCCCTGACAACCGCCTCTTGCTTTCTTCCTCTTTGTACTGTGAGCAACTCTTATTCTGACTCTGAAACCCACTTATGTCTCAAGATTTTAATTATTGTCCAACCAACATTCTGTCTCTCCTTGAATGAGAGGAGAGACTGACTTGTTTCTGATTAACGCTCTCTGGATGGTGCATGTACAAACTTCCATCTCTGCAATGGTTAGTTCTGAAAAGCAGCCTGAAGTTTGGAGGGACAACCTGTTGTGGTATCCTAATATCTCACTGTCTTCATAAGGTTTTCTTCACTATACAGTTCTGCAGGTGAGAGTTCCTGGTAAAATGACAACTTGTGCTTCTCCTGGTTCTCAGAAAGTTCCCTTTTGCTTTTTAAGCATCAGATGCTGGATTTTAAGTCTATGTAGTAGCGACTCCCAGAATCCACCTCAATCATGCACGGAGGAACTACAGCCACAGTAGCTTGTCATCATCAGTATGTAAATGTGTTCGTGAATGGAAATGACTGATTTCGTGTCAAGTGTCTGAGTGTCCTACTAAAAGCGCTATGTGAGTCTAATGTCATTTCATTATGAAAATTTGCATTTTGCTAAATGCAGTACTTTTACTAAAATATTGTAAGCTCATTAATATGAACTCATTTAACTAAAAGTCAATGCAGTTCAAGCCTCACCTTCATTTTCAACATTTCCTTCTGCTGCCCTTTTTACTCATTTGTATTTCCTGCAGAGTTTGGCTAGAATCTGCTGATCGCCTTGCACATTCCTCTTCAAATAAATATTCTTTAACCTTTCCTGAGTATTCATGCTCAAATCATTGCACAGACCTCTAAGTCAGTATTGAATACAGCCATGGTTCTCAAACTCAGAAAAATGATATCAGTGGTATCAGTTTCTCAGGAGGTAATGACAAACAAATAAATTATAATGGTGAGGTATCAGCCAGAAAGGTTTTTTGTTCAATCACATTTATCTTTCCTTCTAAAGAACAGTTTAGCCTGAATTTTCATATAGTTGACATATTCACAATAAAGGTTTCCACAGTGCCATGCATATGTGTAAGATTTGATAAGGTACAAATGGTCAAAAGTGCAGGTGATTTACTGCAGAAATCATTGGGTTTTATCAGCAATCCAGGTTGAGGTGAATGGAAAACCTTTTGATCTTTCAATTCATGACTTCTTTTTATGAGAAAAGTTTAAGTGAAATTAGTGTGGCACTGTTTAAAAATCTCTTTCTCTCTACTTAGTGATTTGCTACTTTTGTAAATATTTGAAAACCACTGCGTTACAGAATCCTAGTCTGGCTAAATGCAGCCAGCTCTTTACTTATACTCCAAACTGGTTTCCTTAGAAATGTTTATTGTCGGCACCAAAATATGTGGTTTAAAATATGCAAATGTCAGTGTATCCATTCAGTTAAAAGGTCTGTATCCCCTGGAGAGCCAGGAGATGTTAATTTTCTCAAGGTGACAAGAAAAATAAAAAATAAAAACAGTCTAGCCAGGACATTAGAAGATTAACCAGACATTAAGAGCAGACCTACAGTTAAGTCGGTGCCAGCAGAAGAAAAAAATTTCTAGGAATGGAAAAATTTCCAGGAAGGTGTTTGGAAAACAAATGGCATCATCTATTTCTCCTAATTGCTTTCCAATACAAGAGTGACAAAAACACCTTTGTGTGCAAAAATGAAAAAAGCAGAGCCTGATTCCACTTTCATTGCAATATTTGATAGGATATAATATTTCAAGTGTTGTACATTCAAACTTGTAAAACAAACAAACAAACAAACAAACAAACAAAAAAACCTTTAATGAGCTTTTTTAAGCAAAATTATAAAGAGATAAAGAATGTTTGAAGGATAGACAGCATCATCTGTTGAACAGCTTAGATATTTGTAAAAGGAAGATTTGGAAATAAAAAACCTACTGCTTCTGATGTTCAATCTAACATTCTTACCATACAAAGTGATTTTTATTCTCTTTTCATCTCTGCCCTCCTCGGTTTCCACTTCAGGTCCCCTCTAACGCTAACAGTTTGCCTCTTTTCTTTAGCTTTTCTGTCCTTATGTCTCGGTCTTCTCTCAGTTTAAACTCTCTGTATGTTTCACTTTTTCTCTCCAACTTTCCTTTATCTCTGTGACTCACTCTTTCCTTCTGCCCCTCTTTCCACGTCTGACTCACCGGCTCTCTATTTTAATCTCCATCTGTGACTGCTTTGCCACTTTCTTTTTCTGTTTCAGTTTCCAAGTCTTTCTGTTTGCATGCGTCCCTTCTTCCTTGACATACCCGTTATGTCTGACTCTGTCAGTCTCTCTTGTTTGGTGGCTTTCCTTCTGTCGCTGTTATTCTGCAGAACTCACTTTCTGTTGCCCCTTTACCTCCACAAACATCCACCGTGTCATTATCTCTTACTCTGTCTGTACACATCACTCCAAATATGAGTGCAGACTGCTCTGTCTGTCATCGTGTTTTAACTGCGTACAACCTGATTGACTTGGATCCAGCCTCCCGCTTTTCACACTCACACACACACACACCCCCACACACACACACGCACACACGCACACACCATCCTCCGAAAGCACTCAATCCTTGCATATATATCCGAATTAGCCTTGGTTGCCCGAGGCGACTTCCATCTTAATAAGTGCGTTGTTTATAGGCCTATAAGCAAAATGTTGCCTGCACTGCTCATTACTGCTGAGTGAGGGGAAATTCCCAGGAGGCAGTCCTCTCTCTTTCACACACACACACACACATGCACACACACACATGCACAAATTATGTATAGCACACACTGACTCCTTTAGTTCTCCATCCATTATAAAGTTCTTTCTTAAATATTACATCATGAATGCACTGTGGTGTCTTTGTACTTGTTTGCGCTTACAGAGTAAGACAATAACTCCAGAATTGGATAAAACTGAAAACCATTAATAAATGGTTGCTTCTGATTTGCCTGACTTTAGTGAAACAACTCATGCTTTAAATGCTCATGACTGAATACGGATGAAATTTGGCGTCTGCCCTGTTACGCCATCACTCCTGATGGAAATGTTCTGTCAGCATGTGATGGAGTGAATATAGCATGTCTCTTAGAGCCTGCAGGTTGAAGCTGGGCTGGTGGAGGAACCGGAAAAAGAAGCTGCACTTTTGAACCATTGCAGGCATAATAGGTCAGACTCATCTGTGTTTGTAATTGAGATCAGAGAGTATTATTGCTGCTGCAGACACAAAACTATGTTTGTTTTTTTGTTGTTGTTTTTTCTTTTGTGCAACGAACCAGTTGACAAACTCAAAAGATGCACAAAAAAAATAGTTTTATTAACCATTGCAGTAATAACAACTCATACTCATTACGCGTTTGTTGTTGGGATCATAGTGTGGAATTTCAGAATGCAACATTTTAAAATCGTGTTTCTTAAACACGATGCAATTAAATATTTTATGAATATTCTTTTTATAAACCAAGATAAATATCAATCAATCTGTGATGGCGCTCTGTTATGACTTGGACAAAAATGACAGGCCAATGTCGTAATTCATTTCAGATGGTACTTACTATGCTCGTCTTCAGGTGAATAAAAGTTAAAGAAACTTTTCAGCCTATTTACAATGGACATCCAGGCAGGTTAACAAACAGACAAAATACACAGCAGCACCTTTTTATTTCTGCAACAAGGCAGTTTAAAGTACTTTACATCATAAAAACACAAAATATACAGTTATAAAAACTATATACAGAGAGAAACTAGTGACAAAAATACGTGGATTTAATTTATTTTATATCAAAGTGGATAAAAAAAACCCCACAATTTATGTATTTTATTTATTAAATATTAGATTAAAATAATAAAAAACATTTATTTCTACACACTCACATTTTAATTTCAACAGTGACAGACTCTGAATGACTGTAGCGCATGTGGAAAATTGATGACACGACCCAAACAGACCTGCATACTGGATAAATTAAATTTTGCCTGAAAAGATTGAGCTGCAGTTTTCCGATTGCTGATGAGATTTCTGTAGCTGATGCAGGAAGAAAAGATCATCTGGACCCGGAGTGAAAAGGATAGATGGAATGTGAATTTTCAGGATTTGTAGGCATATGGCAAGTAAGAAAACAGCTCCTGCAAGTACGAGAATGTTGCCAATGCTGTGCCATGTTAGCCACAAAACGCAGTAAAATACCAAAATAAACTAAGGCTGTCATTAACAATGTGTGTTGTTGCTGTTTTTCTTACCCATGAAAGTACTACTGCCTCTGTCCTTCTGTTCTTTACAGTTTCTCTTTCAAGGAAGAAAGCACTGTTGCTGCCAATATCTAGCCATAGTCACTATTTATTTCCGCAGTAAGTACTCCTATTTGACAAAATTATTCAGTGTCCTTCGTGTTTCTTTCACATAGAGAGTTCCCCTGCCTCACATCTTTGGCATTTTGGTATCTCTGTACTTGTGTTTTTTAAATTAAATGCACTCCAGGTCTGGCCTCATGTCTTTTTTTTCTGCCTCCTCCCATCTAGATGTTTAATTGAGCTTTCTTAGTTAACTACATTAGTGTCTGCTCACCAAATGCAAACTAACCTATCAACAATTACTTGCTTGTAACATTTAAAGAAATCTACCAAGTATTGTCCATAGCATGAGTTTCTGAAAGATTTCATTACAGTTTGTGACACATGTTGCCACTGGGGGTTAGTTTGAGAAACAGATGGCTGCACAGTATGGCAGGAAAGAGTTAATGCCCCGGCTGTATGTGACAGAAGTGTTTCTCTTTGTCACTTAAGTGAAACATCAAACATGCTGAGACAAACATATGAAGTAATACACAGAGAAAGAAACTCAGACACACTTGAACAAACACTGCGTGACAGCAGAGACATCACACTGGTTATTACTGCCTTTAGCCTCCCTGTGGGAGTGCTGGCAGACTTACATTGTGGAGAGATGCAGGTCAACAATTGGAATTGAGAAGCTACAGTGTATGAAACAAAAGGTTCTCAGAGGTGATTTCATTTAGGCTGTGTAAAAGCCAAGCTGTCAGATCAAGAAGGCTGTTCAAAGAAACTTAATATTAAGCCTTCTATAGGTACCAACTAAGCAGTATTTTATTATTAGATTCTGCCTGTTGTTCTGCCATAGGGCACTACTTTTCACCTGGGTTCCCTGTTAATGCCATTTAGAATAAAGCAGTGGCTCAGCACATGACACTGTTTCTCACTTGCTCAGTTTTATGCAGCTATAATGTTTACACTCATCACAATCTGATGATAAGGATTTTTTAGTTTAGAAATGCTTCTTTTTTACTGTCATTCAGCTGCTTCATTTGGCTCCCAGCTATTTATTTTTGAAAGGATGGTTATTATTTATGAGAATTTGGATGGACACAGCTGCTCAATAGCAAATTTCCATGTATCGCAGGATAATGAGAATGACACGTTAAAAAACCTTGCAGAAAAGAGCAACAAAAAACAAGCTTGTCATATTTTTACCCACATTTTAATTAAGTCCTCCTTTGATATTTATAATCTCTTTGTGAAGAATGTTGTAAATATTAGCAAAAGTTGCTATACAAATGAACTTCTCTTTATGAATCTACCAGCCATAGAAACACTGGAATGAAAAACATTAACAGTAAACAATCTATAACTTTGCACTCAAAAAGATTTTTCTATAAAATATTAGTTTACGGGTGCTCACAACTATGCAAAAAAGATTGTAGCAGTTTCTTAGTTTTTACATTTTTGTTCTGACTAATGTTTGTTTTTAAGATGAGTTGTACAGAATCATATTTTTGAAAAAGGTTTTTTTTAGGTATTGATATTGTATGTATCTCCTATCCATCCTCCCATCCAAAAGAGGAACTATCTGAAATGTAAACCTGCAAAACGTGAAATTTTACTGTTAAAAACATGTGCAGGAACACTTCACACTACATATTTGTTTCATGCTATGTGTATTTCAGTCAAGAATGAAACAAGAGTTTCAACAGCAGAAACTATTAATACATGACAGACACGTACTGGAGCTCAGAAAATCCACTGTCAACAAAGTTTTTTTATCCCCTCTTCCCAAATCTACTTCTCATCTCTCAAGAGTCTTACGCAGACTGACACACCCCAACAGTAACAATGTTAGAAGGCACAGAGTATTGTTCTTTATCTAAATCCCCCAGAGTCTAGAATAATTACTTTTCCGTGAAATAAACACATTGTGAATTTTGTTTTTCTCTATAATTTTGTTGATAATTGAATTCAAACCCCCTGAGGTGTTACATTGCCTCCAAAGCGATAAGCCAACTGAGCAAACACACAGACAGTGAGAAATCTCGACTTTTTGTATCTGTGCTGTTAGACGACTTATCTGAATGCAGACCGAGTCAAACTGAATAATGCCGGATTGACTGACGCTGCCAAAAGACAAAATAATTGCCTTAAAAATAACCTCAGCAATCACAGTGGATCTGTGCAACCACACTTACAGTACACACTCTCACAAACAGGCGTGCTTCCACAGACACATTCAAACACATATACTTGTGTGACTACAAAGGGCTTGGCAGTTCTGTATTTGCTTGTTGAGCTTTCATTAACAGTGATGGAGGTGCAAAGGTTTCGTTTGATCACTGTCTTATTCACATCCCAATTACTCCAGTTAGCTGCCAACAAAAGTGGATGGGGAAGCTAAAAAAGCCTTGAAGTCCACATACCCTCCCCCTCTTTTTCACTTCAAATTAGGGTCTCTTTACGCTTTCTTCATCTGAGATTTTAACCCAACATATATTTGACTTTAGGCTGCAGAGAGAGCCAGGGGGGATTCATCTCTTCACTGGGCTTTAGATGAAAAGGGAGAGATTTATCCACTTGTTCTACTTTGTGTCAGATTTAAACTCACTTCAGTCAGTAGCTTTAAGAAATGTAAAGGATTGTGTTTCACTTTTGCTGATGGGAAAATGATAAGTTGAAGAGTAGAAGGACAAGCAAGTGAGAAAAGAAAGCTCTCTTTGATCTTGTTTTGCATTTATTTTATTTAAATTGTACCTTGCCTGGCACTCCACACCGCAACTTGACATTTCATGCAGTTTTTCTTTTTTATTTATATATAGACCAATAAAAAGTGGAGAAAATCTGTCGAATGGAAGAAAAAGGCATTTTTCCAAATGTTTCACACAAAAATGCAGAAATAGTAGTTGGACTATGTGTGTGTTCAGTCAATAATTTGTAGAGCCAGATTTGATGCTGAATGTCTTTTTCCCAGCCCTGTCCATCTAGAATTACATTTTTCTTTGCATGCCCCAGAGTAGAAGTGGTTTAAAGTTTTGTGTGTTTAGATTTGCAGTAGATTATTTTATGACCCTTTTGAACACTTCATTAAGTTCTGAGTAACCAATGTTGCTGGGATGTCTTCACTTAATAAAAATAATGACTTTAAACTCTAGGTATGTATGACCACTTTAATGTTTGCAGGCAGCATTATTGCTGTTTGCATACCTGGCAATATGGTAATGCAAAACTCTTCAAAACAGTTTTTCCCTGCATTTAATGAATGTATGTGTTGAAGCAAGAACTGGAGTGTCAAGAATGGCTGTTCTAGACACAATGCCTTTGTCAGTCTCTCGACTCTGTTTGGCTGGCAGTCTCTTTGACAGCTCACACGATGCAATGTTACACTGCTTCTGTTTAGTTAGTGTGAACAAGCAAACTGTAGCAGTGGCAGTACTTCTTCCCAGCATGACTCTGACATTGTTTTCCTTGTCAGGAAATTCTACTGAAATCTCCAGAAACTTTGAGGTCAATGTGAAATCCAACAGCATATGCAGTGGATTCACCTATTCAATGATTTTTCTGTGGAATGAGACTTATTAGTGTATTGTGTCATAGCGTACAAAAATAAACTGTAGCTTGGGAAGCTGAAATTCCTGACTGCAATGCTTTGAACATGCATTACATACATCACAGGAAAACATTAGAGACTGAGTAACATTTAAACTTCAGCAGAGTCCACGCCTCCAGCAAGTAATTGTGTTACTGCTCTGGGTCTTTAGGGCTGGGCTGCAGGTGTTGTTGTCTGCCTTTGTGCTCCTTCCCTTTACAGGTGCTGCTGATCTGTTGGTTTGGAGCAGGGAGTATTTAAATCTGGCCTTCTCCACCTTCTGGGTGGCCTTCGACATCCTCTCTGTCGCTTGACGCTTGTGGTGATCTGTTGCCAGGCCTCAGCTCCCCTCCTTTTGCACGTTTGAGTTTGTCTTTGGTTTTGCACTTCAACACTTCCATTTGCACTCATACACCACATCCAAGCATTTGCCTTACACCACTGATACTGACTTTCATAATCGATTGCAGGTTTTGTTAATAAATATTCTTTTTTCTGTACTTCAACCATTGCATGGGCTCCTGTTTTTGTTATGACCTTGAGCCAGTCGTAACAATTGTTTCTCAATAGTTGAGAGTCCAGACTGTCTGGATGAAGCAAAGAGTAGCACTATAGATTGTTTTTCATGTGGAAGCCTCCAGAATAACACAAGAACATTTTGTAGAGAGCTTCACATAATGCATTCCTATGGCCAAGCAGCTGAATCCAACCCTTACATCTCTGGAGACGTGGAGATGTGTTATCTTCCAGTTACAAATCATGCGTATCTGTCTGGTAGTCCAATGGATGAGTCTTGTTTTGGCAGCTGCCAGGAGAGCAACACTGGTAGACTATGAGGTCTCATGAATATAGTTTAGTGCAAAGCGCACTGTGGCATGGTGTTGTTTCTCAGGAGGATGAGCTCCTTCCTTTAGTTCCAGTACACTCCTTAATCTTTAGCATTAAGGAGACATTTTGGTCAATTTCACACTCACACAAGCACATTTTATAAAGATATGGTTGTGTGGTATGAAATAACTTGATGGGCTTCCCAGAATCCCGTCCTGGACCTGACAAAAGGCCCAGTCTAATATATCTGTCCAACATCAGAGTTGGACCTCGCACACACACTTCTGGAAGAACGGTTAAGAAATTCCTGTAAACACTCTCCTAAAGTTTTTGAGAGGCCTTCCTGGAAGAGATGAAGCTGTTGTAGGTGCAAATGACATCTCTGAAGTTTACATATGTCTGAAGACAGAAAAGGGAATATGTTTGACAATATGCTGTATATTATATACATGATAGTATTAAGACTATTTTTCAGCATACAGAAAATTATAAATTGCATGTTATTTGCTAGGCTCAGTTTGTTGTAAATACTGCAAAATGAAATGAATTATTTTCATAAATGAATCTCTAACATCATATTTCTGTTTATTGTTCTCATGCTCACACACAGGTTGCCTTTTTTCCTTTCCTTCTGTAGTAAATGTTTGGATATTTGCCATTCTCCAAATCTTTAAAAAAATATGTTGCCAAAACATTGAATTGTTCCTGTTGAATATTTGGTCTTTTAGCCAGAAGCAACAACATTAATCAAAACAAAAACGAACACATTCAGCCTGCAGAAAAATGAAATAATACATCAGTCATCTACATCCCCAGAGGAGCAGTAGAAGACTCCAGTCATTTGACACGATACAACAGCATGGGGCACCATGATATTGTTACAAGGCTCAGCTGTAAGGAGGTCAGGTGTGCAATGCCACAGACCTCATTCCCTATTCTGATCACTCACACACTGCTGTGCATGTGTTTGTCTACAGCCTGAGGCTTGAAGAAAACAAAGAGACAAGTGTTAGGATATGAAGAGGAATGCTATTTTCCACTGGGAGGAACTTTTCTCTGCTCTTCACTGACGATCCTCAGTTTGATGTTTATGCAGGTTTCATGTGTGAATGTTTCCTGCAATGCTCTTTTACAAATAAAGAAGAAAACAATGAGGGGGAAATATATTAAATAAAAAAGATGCAATAATCTTGTTTGCATACATAACATGAACACACTCTTGAACTAAAATTATTGTTATTGAAGCATCCTGTGATTTGAGTTACAGCATTCAGTCTCCCTTGGTTGAAATGTTTCAGCACTCAAAACCTCATTTTAGCATAATTTTCTTCTTTTCCTCACATAACTTCTCAAAATCTGTGAGATATGATAATATTTCTTTTTTGGAGGTTTCCTCTGGTCAGTTCCAGATACCAAAACTTAATTATGGGTTTTTATTTTGCTTCTGATCTCTGCTTAGGCCAGTCAGCGCTTATGATATTTCATCCATTGTAGGTGCTGTTGAAAAACAATTTTTAAGGAACTTCCTGCATGTAGATACAATTTATTGCAATCACTAGGCCTGAATTGGACCTTGATGAATCCTTTTGAAGTGTCTGGTCTTAAATGTACTTTATATCTTGCACAATTTAACTCAAACAATAATTAAATGTCAAACAGATAAAAGAGATTCAATAACTTGATTGCTTAAATGTGAATATCATTCTAATAATTATCTGCCAGATCTATTTTCTCTGATTAACAGATTCAATATATTGATCTGTAACAACCATGTTAGTGGTAATGTTAAAATGCATCATATCTAAAGGTAAAATGAACATTTCTCCTGAAATGCTACTTTTAGTTTCCTGTAATTATTTCTCCAGTGGAATAAAAATATGAGAATAATTATATAGTTGAGCATGTTTTAAACCCGCTGCCTGAATACTGAACTCATGCCTGAATATTTTCCCCTTTAATTTTGTGTAAAAATGATTTAGAAAAGTAATTCATTACATTAACATGCCCTGTGGTATTTTGCCTGCTGGATTTTATTTTCTATGTTGTTACTTTTGGACTTTGGGAACAGCCAGATAAATCTGATACTCTAATATTTATAAGACAACACACACAAATAGTAAACATGTTGAAAAATTCAGTTGTTGCTTTTGACACCAAGACATTTTTCACGTTCTCAAAATTTGTCAGAGTGAAATACAAACTTTTATACTCATGTGTTGTGCTGTGCTGGTCGCTGTGCATTATTTAATATCCTCGTTTTACATTCAGTCCCAAGAAACATATCAGAGTCACCAAGAATGCAAAAATGGATTCGACCAGACATTTAGCTTAAACTTTATAAATTCATTCTACGCAATCATCCGTAGCAATTCTCATTCATCCAAGTCAAGGTAATCCTTACTGAATTGTATTAGATTTAAGAACTGAAAGTTATTAAAAAATATATCTGGCTCCTCTGAACAAACGTTTTCGTCCCACAAGGTTGTTATCTGGAAGGAAAACGAAAGCCAGTATCTTTCATACTTTGCAGTTAAGAAATGAATACCTGAAGGAGCATTTAGGTTTCAGCACAAACCTCCAAATCAGGTTGACTAAACATTGCCCTGAGACTGTAATCTGGTAGCTTCCTGTTCTAACTGGAAAAGCAATGTTTCTTAAATTTACCAGAAATAATTCCCACTATGTCATATTCTACCATTTTGTCAGAAAAATGCTCATTCCTCCAGTTCTGGTGCTCACACATTGGAGTCAAAGTTTTATTATGTCCCTGAGAATAAAGTCATTACTCATGAGCAAACCCCGACCTTGCCAGATGACTAGTTGGAACATAACACAAACCACACAAGATACTATTCATGAAAATATAGGTTTCTGGGCACATAAATACCTGATTACCTTGGTAAATGCACTACATGGTAAGACTGCACAATATGTCGTCAGCATAATATCAGTGTGTAGCAATCCTTATAACACAAAGGACTGTTTGGGGACTAACATATTCCAAGTTTAATGAACTTGTATTTTTCATGGTAACGTAATCTTTAGTCAGTAGGGCAGAGTCTCATGGCATCAGATGCTCTTACTGGACACAAATGGTGTTGCCCACAATGTTAAAGTGTATGAAGTGCAG